>CM032453.1:137079708-137124708 GCA_019049505.1 Pachyrhynchus sulphureomaculatus
GTGGAAGTCAACAAATCTTATATGGTTTTTGGCTGCGATAATAAGCAATTTTTAAGTAAATTATTTCTAATTAAACCTGTTAGGGGTTGAGGGAAGGTGTTAGAGGGGTTCCTTTGTGGGTGTGTGTATATATATATATATATATATATATATATATATATATATATATATATATATATATATATATATATATATATATATATATATATTGTTTTCAATTATTTATGGTCAAACATATAAGAGGTTAATAAGGAAGGGGTGAGGGTTAGAGTAATTGCTTCCTATATATTGGGTTATATATCTTTTTTACGGTTTTTAGAGTCGAGAAATTCTATTATTTTTAATTTTTTTAAATTATTTATGATTTAATAAATAATTACATGAGGTAAGGGAGAGGGTTAGAGGGGATGCGTCATATATACATCATATTTCGGTTGTAAATATCTCTCTGAAGTCCATCCTCTAGTCACATTTTTTTGTAATTAATATCTTATAACTTTTAAAACGTAAACCTTAAGCAAGTTTAACCCTTTTTACTTCCATCGCTAATGAATATATTCGTGAAAAAAAAAAACGCCCTTTTCAGGTTCTTTAGATCACCAAAAAATATTAATCCAAATTTTCGCCCGTTTATCTACCTTTTGTTAGGTAGCCGCGTTAATAACCGAACAAAATGTTGATTTAAAAGTTGGTACATTTATAGTACCATACTACTTTTTAGTTCAAGTTACAAATAAGCAATATAACAAATTTAGAATGTTGAGATAGGTACCAATGTTTTATGATCTCACCATAAGGTATAGTTTTCTTCTTTAAAATGTTGAGTATTAATGCTTAAATTATACAGGCCAACATTTTTCAAGCCGCGAGACCAGACTATACTTTTTCGAAGTTTTTTAGTGCACTGAATCCAAATCCGACCTCAGAATTGCTCATCACATCGCGTTTTTGAAATATCCTAACCGAAAAAAACACGATTTCTCGCTATATTTGGGATTATATTACACTGCGAGTTAATTTTTCTTCATAAAAGTCGTTGCGGCATCTGAAAGTACTACTCTTCCCCTTTAAAACGCCTTTTGAATTTTTAAGATATTTTATTTCTTCTCGAAGAAATCGCCGTTGAAATTAATTAGTTTGGCGTTATAACCATACCAAAAAAAAAGTTGATCCGACAGGTGACGGTAGTGTAATTATGTGATTTTTGGGACGCTGAATCCGAATTTGTTGTCGGTTGAACCCCATCGAGTCATGGTTTGTCCCTAACCTTAAGAAATTCAAAATGACGAGTCAAAATTCTAAAAAGTTTAAATTACTATCGAGAAAAATTTTTCAAACAAAAGTTGTATATTTTTGCTAGAGAAACATGATGCCGTTATAAAAATATGGGTTCAAAGTTGACTTTGAAATGACCTTCAAAATGATCTTCCAAGGTCATCACAATTATATCATTTTATTGCCCCTTCAAAACCCTTCAACTTCTGTCTAAAACTTTTTTTACTAAAAGTTGACATCACGAAATTGGGACACCCTGTATGATAACAAAAAAACAATGTTGCTACTAGAAAGATGATTTCTCCGAGAAGATATAAGATTTCTGAAAAATTCAAAATGCATTTTGATGGGGAAGGGTAGTACTTTCATATGCTGCAATGAGTTTTGTGGAGAAAAATTAATTAGCGGTGTAATATAATCCTGAATATAGTAAAAGACCGTGTTTTTTACATTTTTAGGTTAGGATATCTTGAAAACCTGATGTGATGGAGCAATTATGAGGTCGAATTCAGATTGAGCGCACCAAAAACCAACCGTCCAGTTTTCTCGGCCTGTTATTAGTGCGAGAAAGTTGAACTCGGTAATAATATTACGAGGCATGTTTTTTAAGTAAGTACCGTTTTGCGATTCCGCCGCCGCAGCGATACGGTCGGCGTTCCGCGCATGCGCGCTGGTAACCTACATCTCATGTCTACGCACTGACGCCATTACAGTCTGATTCTTCATTGTATACGTTGTTTACTGAGTGTTTAAGATGCCTCCGACAATCGTGAGTCCCGCCGATTGTGAAGTACGGGCTGTTATACGATTTCTTAGTGCTAAAGGCGTAAAACCGATCGATATTCATCGTGAGATCTGTGAAGTTTACGGACAAAACATTAGGAGTGATGGAATGGTAAGGAAATGGGTGAGAGCATTTAAAGATGGCCGCACAAATGTGCATGATGAAGAACGGAGTGGGCGTCCTTCGGTCGTTAATGAAGATTTGGTGCAGAAAGTGGACGAAGAGGTGAGAGAAAACAGACGCTTTACAATTTCATCATTGTGCGACTGCTTTCCTCAATATTCTCGTAGTGTTTTGTATCGCATTGTGACCGAGAACTTGAATTACCGGAAATTGTGTTCACGTTGGGTTCCAAAAATGTTGACGGATTTGCACAAAACCCAACGTTTTAGGCAGTGCATTGACTTTCCTTGAGCGGTACCACAATGAAGGTGAACATTTTTTTAGACCAAATTGTTACTGGCGACGAAACATGGGTGGCCTACGTCACACCAGAATCGAAACAACAATCCATGGAATGGCGATATTCATCATCACCCAAAAAAGTGAAGTTTAAGCAAACAATTTCTGCCCGCAAAATCATGTGCACAGTTTTTTGGGACAGAAAAGGAGTATTGCTAGTGGAGTTTCTGCCTCGTAATGAGACAATCAATGCAGCGTCTTATTGTGAGACATTGAACAATCTGCGTCGTGCAATCCAGAACAAAAGACGTGGCAAGTTGAGTAAGGGTATCGTTTTGCTGCATGACAATGCCCGTCCACATGTGGCTAATCGGACCAAAGATCTCATCAAATCTTTTAAATGGGAAACTCTAGATCATCCTCCATACAGCCCTGATCTGGCGCCCAGCGACTACCATTTGTTCCTGCACTTGAAGAAGCACCTGGGTGGTCAGCGTCTTCAAGACGATAACGAAGTCAAAACATTTGTGATACAGTGGTTAACAAGTCAGGCGGCAGAATTTTATGAGGAGGGTATTCAAAAACTGGTGCCACGTTATGACAAGTGCCTCAATATTCACGGAAATTATGTAGAAAAGTAGATTAAGGTACAGGCTTTCATGTAAAAATAAAATTATAGCGATATCTTTGCACGTCTTTTTTTAATTCCAAAACGGTACTTACTTAAAAAACATGCCTCGTATAATGTATGCGTGCAAGGGAAGTACCAGGCAAAAAACTTAACCAGTTTTTTTTGGAGCAATGTCAATTATGACCGGTAACGGAATGGATGTAACTTTACTAAAGCAAAAGTTTACGCCATAGTTAAATTTCAACTATATATGGGACACTGTATAGGAAACTACAATTTTCTAAAAATATTTCAGGTATTGATTTTTTAATGACCTGTAAAATCATTGTTATAATAATTATATAGAGAAATAAGTGAATCTCATTATTTTAATATAATCTCGGAAAAGAAATGCATATTTTATCATTAACACAGATCCTTTGAATAAAAATTTTAGTAATTATTTACTCCATCACCCCACCCCCGCAAGGGTTGTAGAGAGGGTGCGCTCGAACATATTCCCGTTGGCATTAGGAAGCGATCACCCCTCATAAAAAAGTTATTAAGGGTTGAACTTTTACAAAAATAGCTGTTTTGAAACGCAGCAAAATCAAATATTTTTGATAAAAAATGTTTTTTTATAAAAAATTACATGCTGTACTGGAAGCTGTGCTTCCAGACCCCCTTTTTTTAGCGGCGGTTTCGCCCTTCAACCCCTTAAAAAACATCAACCCTTAAATGAGGTAAAGTAAAGGTGGCAAAAAATATCTAAGGTTTTGCCTCAGATTTCACCAGGAGCTCTGTCTCTGGATCCTGACCGCCTCCGATTCCCCCTCACCCTCAACCACCCCCCCCTCTGGTTTTATTCAAAATTTAAAATTGTTGATTTATATTTTCGAAAATATAAGTTTGTCATTAGCGCTGAATAAGATCAGAAACGAATGTAAACAAAAGGGTCTTTTTTTATATTTCCCCTTAACTTTTTTCTAGCAATTTTAGGTTTGAAAGGTGCAGTTATTCTATATCAATTCTATGAATATGAATAGTTTCTAGCTACAAATTACGACATCCTCGCCGATATCCTTAGGATATGAAAAGGGGCAAGATCTCTACTCAGGCGGGGAGGTGACCAATAAAAAAAAAAATTATTGTGTAGCGATAATAAAAATGACGAATTCGATTTAGTTTATCGATATTCATTGAGTGGCAAACATGCGTTTTGTGTCAATTTATTACAACTTGTACAAAATCGCGGTGGTTAATTCGCGAGCATGTTGTGTGTCAAGACTGCGATGCGTGGATCCATGTAAATCGCGCGATATTGGTTTTACAATGTCCGGCATGTACTGTTAAAGTAGTTTTGCCGAACGAAAACGTCAGCGAGTTAGATGCACGTACCACTTTTGTGCATAATTGGGAACCTGGTTTCAAGAAACACGGGAAATCGAAAAACTGTGTAGATTTATTGGTTTCTCCATGTGGTTTCCACCTTCACATGTCCAAGTGTTGATGGGGGAGTTTTCAATGTCCATTAGAACTTGCATAGACTAGTCATCCTTTTGTCGTCAGGTATACATACATAAGAACTAATGGTTATAATTTATAGTGTAATATGTTGATGCTCTACAAATTAACATTGCCGCATTGCATTGTTTAGGTTTCTCCGTTGGGTACAACACCGCGAACAACGTATCGGTGAAGTCGGACGTATAGTCTAAATAGACAAAGCAGAAGAACCTGCTACCTTGTCTCAGTTATCAGACGACGTGTTGTGGACCGTATGACTATATTGTCCGACCGTTGTTCGCACATAGGCTGTTTGAACGATAGGAGCTATCGACATCTCACCGTTAACCATTCAGTCAGTTTCATAGATCCTGAGACAGATGCCCACACTCAGAAGATTGAACGAGTGTGGAGGGATTTATGTGGTGCAGTCCCTAAGTACAGTAGAACAAAGGCCAATTGGCCTTTGTATATTGCCGAATACTTGTTCAAATAACGATACAAATACCGCGATAGAATTGAGGCTTTTTCACCCCAATAGGGGCAATGTACCTGATAGCAGAGAATGACTTCACCTAAAGATCATCATCCTCCTAAGTTGAAGCCACCCGATGACGTGAGGAGTAACAGCAACATAGCTGATGAATGAATTATGGTTGTTAGGAATACTCTGTAAAAATTGGAGGAGACAAAGGAAGGGATTGGTTGAGGGCGAAAGGGATGTGATTGAGGGTGAAAGCAGTCACGATCTAGGAACAAAGCCATGATATGTGATGTTACACTTTTTGTGAACTTCACATTGCTGTTTTCAAGGATTTATTTTTTTTAAGGGGTGATGTCGCTGCTTAAGAGGGATCTAAGAGAACAGCTACCAGTATAGATTGGTCATTTGTCATCAAACACTAAAATTAGAATCAAAAATATTTAATCTTGCAGCATTCTAAGGCATTTCATTCGATAAAATTTTTACCCTTAATAATTTTTATGAGGGGTGGCCAATGGCTAACCCTTTCGGTTTTATGTCCAGGACACTTTACATCCCCTAAGTAAGATTAAGTAAATAATGACTAAAATTTTCGATCTCTGCCTTTTTATAGTTTTATTATTCTTTATGTTTTAGGTCTTAATTTTATTCAAGTAGCACTTCTATGCTTGTGCTTAAAAAATAAAAAAATCTAGAAAAAGCGCTGAAGAAAATACAAATACAGTCTACAATGTAATTGTACCTCACAGTTAGATTTTAAGAGACATTCCTCTATCTAAAGTGGTAAATAACACCTTAGATCGTGACTGTGACGTACAAATACTATTATACTGATTTTACCTGTACCTTAGAATAGCAAAACACCTAATACTACCAGTTTCGAGTACCCAGCAACCTACGCCCCTGCTTGGCAGCATTTTGTCTACAAAAGGGACATACGGAAAAACATGACATACTAAAGAAAAAACAGTAGAATCACTCCTATAACAAGCCCCAATATCATCCAAAAATAATAATGGGATAATCTCAATCAAAAGTGAGGCAAACACACTTTGCCAGCAAATAGTTCGGATATAACTGTGATCCACAGAGCTCCTACAAACAGAATGTATGAGATTCCTACTTGGTGACTGTTTGGCAGTTGGTAAGGCTGTCCACCAATCTCATCGACGTGGAAGCCCATCGGGAAGATTACAGCAGCTAAGCAAAATAGTACCACTGAAAGAAAGAGAGACAGTTTCAGTCATAGCATTTTAGATTTTATAATGAAAATTGATAGTTTTAGCATACTTGTATTTATTAATATAATTTTTTTTTTGAATTTATTAAGTAACTAATTAAACATATAATTTTCAAAAGTCTACAAAAGATTGTGGCTCCATGAATAAATTTAGTAGTATATATGTCACCCCGCCTAACAAACTATTTATTAAAATTTGTATTTTCTTACTTGCTGTGAATCCAACCCATCTGGCATATGGTACCACGTTTCTGTCCCAGTGTGATGAAGCCAACAGTATTATAGTTGTGGTTATACATATACAGCCGACAAAAATACAAACCAGAGATAATAACCATTCTGGCTGTAAGTCCGGAGTAAAACAAACTTGTGGTCGATTATAAAGGGTCATGCAGGTCCACATTAAACCTAGCCTTGTATCTCCTAAAATATACAAATTAGGTGATATAGTCACAAAGTTTCTGGTAAGGGGAGCATAGAAGGAAGGGTTAATAAAATTTCAAACTTTGGGGTTACAATACACTTCAGAACAAATTTAATAAAGTTTCCATTTCTGGAGGCGCCTTCACTTATTCGTTCATTATAAACAAAGATGCTACAACCTGAAAGGGTTGTAATTTTTAAAAATATGAAAGCAGAGTCTATCATGGAACAGCATTGGGGAATAGAATTGAAAAGAATCTCAAAGGTATATTCTTGAGAATATAGTAAACTAACGGAAACAATTAAATAATTTAATGCTATTAAAGTCCTTGAATGCTGCAACCCTCTTGGAAATTGGATATTACAACTCTTAAACCATTTATCATTTCTAACCAAGTTTACTCCATTTTACAAGCATCTATGAAAATGCAGCCTTCTCTCGTGATGGCAGAACGAATTTTTTTCTAGCTATGACATGTACTTGTTTTATACTCGTACATTATGCAGAGATTTTAAAATTGCTAAGACTCATTCTCAAAGAAGTCATCACCTCTAAGTGCGGGAGCTCCGCCAAACTGGTATATTGTCGCCTTCGATACATGCTAATTTAAAGATTTCCTTCTATACTTACCCAGTTAAAAATTAACTTTAAATGTAAAGTATAGCAGAACATACATATGTAGTAAACAAAAAAAAAAGGTTTTAATGTATATACATGCAATAATATTTAAAAGAATATGCAGGCAACAGAAGTTATTCTTAAAGAAATGATTTCAATCCAATAAAAAAACCTTGGTATTATTAACTTGTATTTCCTATACTTACCACCAACCTCTGTCACTATCCAATCTGGCCTCGCTAAACTTACTATTGCGAAAATATCAGCCGTCATGAATAAGGTTCCCGATATTAGAGTTAATTTATCCATTATGCATTTGCAAAACTTTTAAAAAAATATTTACAAAAAACAAATGTGACAAAACCACAACAGCTGAATTTTGACAACTTGTTCTTCTCTTTGTTGATATGGCATAGTTATCAATCACTGTGTTTCTTCTTTTTTATGTTTAAGGATGAATTACCAATAGTTTAGAATTCGAAATCGTGGCCTTGTGATTAACCCGTGTCAATTTAAAGTAATGTTCAGACTTCTCACCTACGATTGCACGAGACGTCTTCAGGGATTTTTACTCTTCGAAACTAGAACACCGAACTTTGGTATCCTTTTTGATTTCCTACCCATTGATGGGTAGGAGGAGGGTAGTAATTTGTAATCAGTGGATAGTGCAATTTACCTTACATATACAGTACTACAGACAAAATAGCCAAATTACTTAAAATATCCAACATTCGTACAATTTTTAACACCTTTACGAAAATTGGATAATGCTTGAAATTACTAGAAGAGGTACTTCGTCGATAATCTGAAAATATCTATAAAATTCTTTGTTGTTGTGGTGCAGTGTGTGTGAGAGAAAATAGACGGTCAATATCAAAACATGAAAGATGTATTAAAAATAAATAAATTGTACAATCGGCTGTAGTTGAACATCAACACTCTACAGGTCATTCTATCAATAGAAACAAAATGCCTTGCTTCGATCTACAATTGCTATAAACGAAAGTTTAAGGGATAATTGAAAGTTATAAACACTCTAACAACAATAATAGAGATTCAAGTAACGGTCTGTATCACACGCGAACATCGATCATCAGTTGTTAAACAAGGGCCAAATATATATTCTCGACTTGTGCTATCTTAACTAAGTTGGGAATGTGGAATCTTTGGCACAATGATACTACTCAGTATATATCACCACTACACCAAACTATCTGCTATCTTGAGCCCATTCAGTGTTTTAATATCAAAGAGCAAAGATTCCTGAATGTGTTTCGTGTAATCCTAGGTGAAACGATGGAAAGTTACTCTAAATTAACATGGCTGACCCAAGAACTTCGATTTTTCACCTAACCGAAATCATAAAAGTTTCTATTCGACAGTAGTTGATAATTCACTTAAATTTGCCTAGAACTAACCTCAAAACAATTTTAAAAGCGAAGTTCGCACATCTAACCTGTACTAACCCGTTTTATATATTTTGTGGCACATTTTTAAAAGTCGGTACGAAGTTGTGTTATATTTTAATTTTTCTATTAATAGAATAAAGCTAAACCAGGTAAAATAATACACAGATTTAGTTTTGTAGTTATTTAATGCAGTCAGTCTTTCCATTACTTATTACAAGTGGTGACAATTTAAGAGTTTTTTTCCTTAAAAATTAAAATGAAACTTCCCAGTGATGAAAAACGTATGAAAAGTAATAGTGACAGTGACCTGTTTGATTCTGATGTTACTCTTATTACTGACTCACAAGAAAATAAATTTAAAAAGGAGAAATACAAAGCCTCATATGAAGACACACAGAACACAGTAACGGAGAGGTATGTGTATGCTTAATAAATTTTTTTTTACACAATTTTTTTTTTTTTAAAGGTATTGCTGTCGGGTTTTTGTTTATTTTTAGCCATAATTTTCTTGAAACAACCGCAAAGATAATAGTAAAATATGGTTGGCAGAACAAACCACACCATTTATTCTTTAATGAGGCTGTGTTCTTTACCAAGACCTCAATAAATATAAAACCCCTATAGGGTGCATCATAAATCATTAATCAGTCATAAAAAATTATCTAATCTTGGCAGAGAATGTTAAAAACATATAAAAGAATGAGTTTAATATGATATTGCCAAGTTTAATATGGTATTGCCAGATTTTATCCTGCCAAGTACTCAGTTTTGCAGAATCCTAAAAAATATTATCCGTTACGTCTCTAGCGTCATTATATTTTTAGTTTTCAAAACCTTTTATTTGTCGCCTGACAACCTCACTGGTTAACGGTATGTTTTTAATAATTTTAGTCAAAGTCTACTTCAAATTAAGAAAAATAAAAGCTCAGATATATCAGAAGAGTCAATCCCAGAAAGTAAAAAAAAAGATTCAGATGTAAAGGAGGAGAAAATTTCAATTGATTTTCTTCTTACTCAAGATATTTTTAAGCAACCAAGTTCTGAGGAATTATTTGTAAGCTCCACACCTAGAAAAGAGAAGAATAAAAGTAATAAATTGTTAGAAAAAAATGGAATTTATGACAGAAATATCATTAAGTCTTCAAGAGAGGACACTGGTCATTTAAATTCCACTAAAATAAAAAAAGACAAAAAATATTATGAACATAATTTAAGTACAAAAAGCCATAGCAGTGATAGGTATGATTATATTTATTTATTTATTCATTTGTTTATTTCACAGTACAATAGTAATATTTCCATTACATCATATATTTTAACCTAGAACCAAGCTAATAGTAAACAAGGTGCACCTAGGTGTATAAAAACACCTGTATGTGCAGGGTTAAAATACAATTTAAATTATGCTAAGATTTGTAGAAGGTAAATTAATTCAGAAGAAAATTTAAAAAAAAAGAAAAAAACACATATAAACCTACAGAGAATCACAGTTATGAATTATAACAATTCACATAATAGTTCAGAATTTTCTATAATGAACAGTTTACATTTTTTTTCAAACAGTTTATAATTATATTTCTGATATTCTGTGGCAACTTGTTGAAAACTTTAGGTCCCAAAACTGACAAAGACCTCTGGTTTCGGGCATATTTTCTAAAGGGTACAACTAGTATCGCGTTTTTCTCTGTTTCTAGTTCTATATTGATGATTCACAATTTTTTTTTTATTTCTGTAGCAAGATAGAGAAATGTTTAAAAAATATAAAATCTTGGTTGGAAATAGTCAATCTCAAAAGAAAATTACTCTGACAATATAGTTTTGTATTAAGTTCAGTTGACTCAGTGCATTATTGTAAAGTCTGCCCCGCACAACGATGCCATATCTCAACAGTGACTCGACCAATGCCTTATAGACAGTAGCCCTTAGTTCAAAGGGTAGTATTTTTCTTATTAGGTAAAACTTATATATGAGTCTTCTCAATTTATTGGTAAAATCTTATTTTTCTTATTAGGTAAAACTTATATAAGAGTTTTCTTAGTTTACTGGTCAAATCTTGGACATGATCAGTCCATCTGAGATGTTTATCAATTGTAATTCCAAGATATTTTGTGTGGGAGATTTCTTGCATGACCATGTTCGTATTGTTTACCTGTATACCAGGGATGTCAAAGATACGGCCCGCGGGCCGCATCCGACCCCCGGGACGTATCAATAAGGCCCGCGATCGCTCTTTTATAACTTTGATATAATTTTTAACAACTGTATATATTATATATTATGTATTATATATTAAATAAATAAAATGTTATAATTTAGCACATTTTTTTTATTTGAATCTGGCCCGCCTACACATTCTAAATTTAATATATGGCCCTCTGCAAAATTGAGTTTGACACCTCTGCTGTATACAATCAAAGGCCAGTTGATTTGCCTAAGTCAGAGGGCAATGTATACCATCTTAGAAAGATTTGGCGTTAATTTCATCAAATCAAGCCAGGCCCTGACAATGCTCACGCCCCTACTAACTGTCATTTTCACAAAATCCCATGTCTTATCCCTGAAAACAAGAACTGTATCATCAGCATATGATATGAAACTCCTTCTATGTCCAGGCTTAGTAAAGAGTTTTATATAGTAGATAAAGAGAAGGGGACCCAGGACAGTATCTTGTGGTACTCCAATACTTTTCCGATCTTCACAACTTGTTTTCTTTCTTCTAAGTAATCTCTAAATATGTTTAAAACAGAGTCTCTGATACCACAACGCTCCAAAACATCAAGAAGGCCAGAGTGAGGTACAGTGTCAAAAGCTTTGGCTAGGTCCAGGAAAACTGCAATACACTATTAGTATTAGTGTTAAAAATATAACAATTGATCGCAATAAACTAACCTAACCATAACAGTTTGAAATGAAAAATTACTCTTTGCTTGGAATAGGTTTTTAAAAAAATTACCTTGCCAACAGGCAGTTCTAAAATTAACAGTAAATTTGACTCACAAATAGAGTTCACTTTATGGTGAAATATTAATAAAAAAAATTAAAAATTTACCTCGATTATATAATTAAAAAAAGTATTTAATGACTGAAAAACTACAATCTTCAGGTGAGTCAAATAAAAGCATTTAACGTTGATTTTACGGACCCTTGCCTTAGAAGACCCAAAATGCTACTACTGTCATTTAACCAATTGAATGAAGTACCATAACATTTGTTGACACTAAAAAGTCGAGCGCCCCAGTGGACAGACGCCGCCGAGATCGGACCCAGCTTTAGGGTCCAAAAAACCACGATCCAAAAATGGGCTGTCATTTAACCATATAAAATCGATAAATTTAGTTTGTTCTTGGTAAAATAAGAGGGACCCTGCAAAAGGCAGACGTCACCATTACTGGATGATGAGGCTGGACCCGCTTTTTTCAGCCAAAACCGGTCGTCTCTCGAGTTTTGAGCGGGTCCAGCTTCATCCTCTGGTATTGGTATCTGCCTTTTGCAAATTTCCTTTTATTTTATCAAGAACAACCTAAATTTATTGATTTTATATGGTTTAGATCGACGTTTTTTGGGCTCTAAAGTTGGGTCTGGTCTCGGCAGTGTGCCCTTTGGGACGCTAGACTTTTTTAGTGTTGACAAACGTTATGGCACTTGATTTAAATGGTTAAACGGCAGTTAATTTTTGTATGTAGCATTTCGGGCCCTATCCGGGCATTATTAAATTTCTCATTTAATTTTCTCAGAGTGGTACCAGTAATAGACTGACGGGTACACTTCCAAGAAATGTAAAATAGACGCTTTGAAAATGCCCAAAAAATTAGGTGAAACCTCAACCAAAAAAGAAAAAAAATAATAAATAATCATTTCATTACCGAACCTAAATACCTAATAATAGAAAAATTAATATAAATATATATATATATATATATATATATATATATATATATATATATATATATATATATATATATATATATATATATACGAGGCTGGTTTGAAAAGTCCGTGCAAAGTCCGAGAGATGGCACCACCGGCGCGTATCGCGGTCATGTTTAGTTAGTAGCATCTCTTGAATGAACGCACACCAAGTTTCAGTCATATTGGTCTATTTCTTTGTGTTTGGCATTCGTGTGAATCAAGGAAGTCGAGTGATTTTCAAGAAATGGACGAAAAAAAATTTCGTGTGGTGATTAAACATTACTTTATGAAAGGCAAAACGCCTCAGGAGACTAAAGAGAAGCTTGATAAACATTATGGTGACTCTGCACCTTCAATTAGAACAGTTTATAAGTGGTTTCAAAATTTTCGGACTGGCCATATGGGCACAAGTGACGCTGAACGTTCTGGACGGCCTGTGGAGGTTACGACTCCAGAAATCATTGATCAAATCCATGATATGGTGATGGATGACAGAAGAGTTAAGGTGCGTGAGATTGCTAGTGCTGTGGGCATCTCGACTGAACGGGTACATAATATTTTGCATAAACATTTGGACATGAGAAAGCTATCCGCAAGATGGGTGTCGCGATTGCTCACGCTTGACCAAAAACGGAATCGTGTGAAGTGTTGCAAGGATGGTTTGCAGCTGTTCCAGAAGAATCCGGAGGACTTAATAATCAAATCAAATCAAATATTTATTAGTAATAAGTACACAATGTGCTTTTACACGTCACAAGTCAAAAGAATTGTTAAAATGCTAAAATATTAAAATATCAAAAACATGTAACTATAAATCAATGAACAATTAAAGATATCAAAAGAACAAAATAAAGGTAAGACACATTAATTACATAGTTAAAAGTCATTAAAATTATGATTCAAAAACTCATCAAGTGAGTAAAATGATCTTGCAATCAGGTAGGATTTTACCTTCCTGACAAAGCTCTCGTCCGACAGCTCCCTAACAGCCACCGGTAAGGCATTAAAGAAACTGACCCCATAGTAGTCGGTGCCTCTGTGAGTCCGAGCTATTCTGTGGAAGCTAGGAATTATATTTTGGTTACCTCTAGTGGGGTAATTATGGAGATTTTCATGGGTAGTGAATTGCCACACATTTTGTTTAATGTATGTTAAGCACTGGAATATGTATACACAGGGGAAGGTCAATATCCCCAATTCAGAGAAATAGCGACGACAACAGTCGCGATATCCCAGTCCCACAATGACGCGAATACAGCGTCGCTGAAGTGAGAAAATTCTTTGCCCATGCGATGAGTGTCCCCAGTTCACAAGAGCATAAGACATGTTAGATGCAAAATATGCATGATAAGCGATTAAGAGAACCCCTTGAGATACATTTCTAGCCAAACTTCGAATAAGGAAAATCATTCTGGAAAGTTTAGACGCCAGTTCAGAGACATGCTTCTCCCATGAGAGCCCAGGGTCTAGGAACACACCCAGAAATTTAACAAAGTCATTTGTAGATAGATCAGATGGAGAATTTCTTAGGGTAAACCTCAGACTCCGTGTTTTATCACGGTTTAGGGTGAGCCTATTTGCCAAGAACCAACCCCCTATGTTATGCTGCATGTCGGAAACAGTCTGCTGTATTGGATCTCCAGGATGATAGTGCTGCAGACTGGTGGTATCATCTGCAAATAGGATTAAATTTGGGTCATCAGTGTAATTTGGCAAATCATTTATATAAATTAAAAACAGTAATGGTCCCAAGACTGACCCCTGGGGAACCCCGTGTTTGATAATCTGTCTGCCAGAGACCTCCATGTTAAAGCTCACATATTGAGAGCGATTGGAAAGATATGACCTAACAAGGTCTATGCTACAAGGATCAAAGTTGTAGTATGACAGTTTCGAGAGAAGGATCTCTGAAGAAACACAGTCAAAAGCCTTTGATAAGTCAAAGAACGAAGCATAGGTATCCAATCCCAACTCAAGGCCCTCCGCCACATACTCGGTAAGCCGATTTATTGCCAGGGCAGTAGATCTTTTAGTTCTAAAACCAAACTGACTCTGCATAAACAGGTTGTTGTGCTCAAAGTATACAGTCATTTGATTTTTCATGACTGATTCAAGTATTTTGGAAAAAACAGGTAGAATGGATATTGGGGCGGTAGTTATTACAATCATCCACCGATCCTTTATTTTTAAAGATAGGAACAACTTTAGCAACTTTAAGCATTGATGGGAAGGTGTTCTCCCTCAGGCCAAGATTGATGAGATGAGTCAAGGGGTATATAATTAGGTTTTTTAGAGTTTTGATGATTTTGGTGCTCATGTCAATAGGATCCCTACAATGTGAATTTTTCAATCCAGAAATTGCTTCCCTTACTGTATTATTTGTAATTTGAACAAATTTAAAAGTTTCCACACTTTCCAGAACATTCCTACTTAGAAATTCATTATAGGATACTTCTGAGTTAGGCAACTGTGTCATCAGCTCCTCTGCAATATTGATGAAAAAGCTATTCAGGGCTTCGGCACTCAGATTTCTTGTTTGACAATGTGGTCTACAATTAGAATTTGATTTAATTATTTTCCATATGGTTGTTTGTTTATTTATGGATTTACGCACTACATTATCATACGATTTTTTTTTTGTATTTGATATTTCCTTCCTATACTGGCTTTTGTAGTCACTGAGTAATTTTTTTGGGAACCAAGATTGGATTCTGTTTATGCAATAAACCCAGCAATCTGAGTCTCTCCCTCATTTCATGAAGATGCTGGTTGAACCAATGGACCTTAATAGCACGATCTCTGCTCGACACCAACCTAGACCTGAGAGGAAAACACTCCTCAATTGAATCAGTGAGAATGTCAATAAACATCTGAAACTTCTCATCTACAGCACCCACAGTATTCGTAATGAAGCTCCAATCAACCAGTTCAATTCTGTTGTACAAACAAAATAGACCTTCTTGGGTGATGGGTCTATAGTTCACTCTAGTGCCACCCCGAATGTGATTCAGGGATGACATATGGCATTCCATCAACAAGCCGGAGTGATCAGATAGACCAGTGAGATCGAAGGGTGAGATTTTTAAATTTTCACAGGAAACATTTGTATAAAGATTGTCTAGACAGGAATTCTGTCTTGTACAAAACCCCACAGTTTGGTGAAGGCCATATGTTGACATAATATTGTTTAGGTGTTCCACCCTCACATCATTCTCAAGAAAAGAAACATTAAAATCCCCCGTAAAAAGAATGTTATTGCGAAGATTCAATGACTCACATATTTGTGATAAAATTACTAGAAAACGATCAAAATCACCTCTAGGTGATCTATATATTGTTATTATTTGAGTGTTTAGTTCATTTAAAAAAATACCTGCCACCTCACACACTATTTCCTCCGAGAATTTAGATAATTCCATATCTCGGAAGTCTAGCCCCTGCCTTAAATATATTGCAACTCCTGCAATAACCTGCCGCAACCTTGTAGCCACAGAGAGTAGCAAACAAGAGCTCATCAGGGCTGAGCCAGTGCTCATTAACACAAAAACAATCATATTCACCCTTCTTGAGAATTACTTCATATTCTAAAATTTTATTTCTTAGACACTGAACATTAGCATGTAAAATTTTTATGTTTGAGTTTTCTGGGTATCCGTTGAACGAACTCTCTCTTCGGGGGATAGGTTCTTGTGTGTTCGACGGTTTTTCAGATTCTGAAAATGGTTAACCTTGACTCCGCTCGGCCAGAAGTCTGACCTCAACAATTCATTCTCCAGCTCTCTTGGGACACCCAGTTTGAACGAAGTGATCCACTTGCTCTTAGTTCTCATCTTCTCACAGCGTCGTTTCGTCACTGTGGATGAAACATGGATACATTACTATACTCCTGAGACCAAACAACAATCTAAACAATGGGTTACCAAGGGGGAAAGGTTATGGCGACTGTCTTTTGGGATTCGCAAGGGATAATCCTCATCGACTATCTGGAAAAGGGTAAAACTATTACAGGTGAATATTATTCATCGTTATTGGACCGTTTGAAAACCGAGCTGCAAGAAAAACGCCCGCGATTGGCCCACAAGAAAGTCCTTTTCCATCACGACAACGCACAAGCACACCCCTCAGCAGTTGTGGTCGCAAAATTAATGGAAATAGGATTCCAACTCGTTTCACATCCCCCCTATTCTCCAGACTTGGCTCCCTCGGACTGCTATTTGTTCCCCAATTTGAAGAAATGGCTGGCGGGACAAAGATTTTATTCAAACGAGGAGGTGATTGCAGACACTAATGGATATTTTGCAGACTTGGACAAATCCTATTATTCAGAAGGGATCAACAAACTAGCATATCGTTGGACGAAGTGTATAAGCCTAAAAGGAGACTATGTCGAGAAATAAAAAAGGTTTACCCCAAACACATAAGTAGTTTTTATTTTTGCACGGACTTTTCAAACCAGCCTCGTATATATATATATATATATATATATATATATATATATATATATATATATATATATGTATATATATATATGTATATATATATATATATATGTACATATATATATATATATATATATATATATATATATATATATATATATATATGTACACATATATATATATATATATATATATATATATATATATATATATATATATATATATATATATATGTACACATATATATATATATATATATATATATATATATATATATATATATATATATATATGTACATATATATATATATATATATATATATATATATATATATATATATGTACATATATATATATATATATATATATATATATATATATATATATATATATATATATATATATAACATATATATATGAAGTTTACCATTGACATCTCATTTCGTTGTCTCAAAAGTTATCGTGAAAACAGACCGACAGACGAAAATGTGTGTTTTTATTTTTCGTGATCTAGAAATCCTAAAATGTGAAAAAAAAAAGCAAAAATCTCAGAATGTGATTTTTTCACGAATACATCTTTTACCAAGTAAAGTAAAAATGGCCTTACATGTAGCTATTTTATTTAATTTTTAGTTTTTCAAGTAATATCGAATTATCATCCAAACTACATACTTCATTTTGTATTAGCGATGATTTAAAAGAATTTTATGACACTGATGATAGCGAGATAAATTTTCAATGTTGTAAGAATAAACAGAAGAAAAAAAATGATTATGCGAATAAGATTTCCAGAGAAAACACACTGAATTCGAGCGAAAATATTGATTGCCAATTTTGTGGGACTAGTGGCATTTATAAAAAGAATAATTCTTTAAACAACAGGTAGGTGCTGGTTTTGAATTTAAAATGTAAACATTTTCTTGTGTATGATTAAAAGTATTTTGCTTGAATATGGAAAGCTTCGGCCAGTTTGGAGATTATTTGATAAGCTGTTAATAATATTTTTAAAAATTTCAAAAAGTCAGTGTTTGTTTTTTTGTTGGTTATTTAAGACTGTTTTGCCATATTTGTCTTTAATATGTGAGTATGATAGAAATGGTTGTGAAATTAGGGGATTTTTTAAATAGGTTACAGTACTCCTGAAATCAACCACTTTACCAAATACAAAAGATCAATAATAAAGAAAATTCGTTTAAATATGTCGTCGTGAGCATCTCCTTATTTAGGTTAAGGATTAAGGCCGCTCTACATCCCAGGAAAAAAGGCAAATTTCTGGAATTTTTTTGAAAAGCATAATAAAAGCAATCGAAAATTTATTTGAAACAATTTATTAAACAAATATAAGTGTATAAAAATATTTTCTCTTTTTAATTCAAAATGGCCGCTTCAGAATCCAAGACGAGGCACCTTTTTATGGAAGGCCTGAAACGGGCGAAACCATTGCTCCCGTAGATTTCAACCTAGAATAAAAAACCAAAAAATTTTCACTAATTTATGTCAAAAACTAGTGGACGAATAAAACGGAAATTTGAAAATATCGTTTTTCGAAAAATGGTGCACAACTTAAACACGATTTTGAAATGTCCTTCCTTACGCGTTTTTGGTTTGGAGTCAACAAACGAAGCACTCATCGCGCACTCAGCTTTTTCATTTTTAGAACGCCTTGCAGGTTATTATGTACCCTTTCATATGATATGCCTATTATCTCAGCAATCTCACGCAGCTTAATGCGACGATCTTCCATCACAATAACATGAATTTTATGGACCATTTCGTCAAAAGAAACCTCAGTCGGGCATTATGAACGTGCATCATTTACAGCGCTCTTACGGGCTTATTTAAGGTCATTTATCTAGTAATAAATGGTCTGCTGCAGAGTCAGTTCTGTTTCTATCTGGGCCTTAGTCCCCTTTTTTAAATAAAAATGTTTTATTTTTGTACAATACTCGACGTTTATCCATTTCTACAGAACGTGTAACACCGATCACTTCCAATAGCGGCCAACAAACAACTGTGGGTTACATCTGTTTGAAACTTTGAACACAACCGTTGCCAGAATCACGCTTACCAACAGACAGGTTGCTTAACAAAATTTCCCGCCATTTCATCTAAAGAGTAACCGCAAAAAAGTGTGAATTTTAGCCGGTTCGCAACCTTCATAAGTTGGAGACAAAAAAGCAAAGTTAACGCAAAAGGTTTGAAATTAAAGCTAAAGGACATATTTTTCAATTTTCTTTTATTTAGGGGTAACTTTTATTTAAGGGTATTTTGGAGGTTAAAAATGTAAAAATAAATACGTTTTTAACAGAAAATAAAGAATTTCAAGTATTTACATATTTTCAACCAAATACCGAATAATAAATTAAAAACCACCCTCAAAAAGGGGGTTGCTGCTATGTATATATCCAGCATAAGTCTATTTTGGATATTTGTTTTTATTTTTTCCTAGTCTCGGGAGTCATGTTTGTGAGTAGGGCAGGATCTTCTATTAATTGCGACCCCTTTTTAGAGGGTGGTTTTTGATTGACTATACGGTATTGGGTAGAGAATATGTAAATAATTAAAGTAACCTATTTTCATGAATTATACATCATAAATATTTTTTTTTATTTTCTGTTAAAAACTTATTTATTTTCACCCTCTTAACCCTGCAAATAGGGGGTAGTTATCCCTAAATAAAAAAATGGAAAAATATGTCCTAGATTTTTCATTAGCTTTAAGTGTGAACACCACTGTAAAAATTTTCAAAAAATCGTTTTTTTTTCTTGGCTTAAATGATTCTTTATATTGTCTAGAATGTGGGAAAAAGTTTTATAGCAGGGAAAAATCAGTAGCACGTTTTTTTCGACGTAGAACCGGACCGCCGCACAGTGGGGAAAAACGAAAAATGGCGTTTCAAAATTGTCTAGAGCCTTCAATTTTGGTTCGATTTGGACGATTTTTTTTTTAAATTGAAGCCTATTAAATTCCGAACAAAGTTGTCGGAGCCGATTTTGCAATTAAACTTTTGTTTCAAAATGGCGGACGTCTTCAAAATGGCGGTTTCTGATTATATAGCGACTGAGACACAGAAAACGCTTACAGTTTCAAACCAAGTTGTGCCAAAATGCGTGTATGTATGTGTTTTTATGTCGCAGATAATATATCTAATATCACAGTTACAAGATTAATAATAATGAACCCAAAACGGCTGCCATGAACAATACAAGTATTATAAATATGAATAAACGTACCATTATTATTTTATATCCATAACATTTGCATAAATAATTTCTTTAAGGTTGTTAATTATAAATATGTTTCAGCAATTGACTTAAAATGACAAATCAAGTATGGCGGATGCCAAAATTGAATCGAGCAAGAAAGTTTCTCTGTGGCAGTCAGATCATTCAAGTTTAGTTGCAGCCACTTTTTTGCTACAACAGCAAACAATGTGGCTAGTGCAGCAAAATATTTAGCTATCCCTATTTTAACAAAACGTTTTAGCTGTTGTAGCCATTTTCTAGCTGTGTGAGCTGTCCTTTTCTGCGTGTATCTGTTTTTTGTATCTGCTAGAAAATTGTCTACGATACTTAAAATTTACAGCAGCAATATTCTAGCCATAACTGCATGAAAATTTAAATCCCGCAACTAAACTTGAATAACTTGAATGATCTGACTGCCACAGTCTAAATGCCACAGAGAAACTTTCTTGCTCGATTCAATTTTGGCATCCGCCATATTTAATTTGTCATTTTAAGTCAATTGTTGAAACATATTTATAATTAACAACCTTAAAAGAAATTATTTATGCAAATGTTATGGATATAAAATAATAATGGTACGTTTATTTATATTTATAATACTTTTATTGTTCATGTTAGCCATTTTGGGTTCATTATTATTAATCTTGTAACAGTGATATTAGATATATTATCTGCGACATAAAAAAACATACATACACGCATTTTAGCACAACTTGGTTTGAAACTGTAAGCGTTTTCTGTGTCTCAGTCGCTATATAATCAGAAACCAACGGCCGCCATTTTGAAACAAAAGTTTAATTATATATAAAAAAAAAATCGTCCAAATCGAACCAAAATTGAAGGCTCTAGACAATTTTGAAACACGATTTTTCGTTTTTCCCCACTGTGCGCCGGCAGCACGCGATAGGTATACCTATTGACTCGCTGAGATGCTTGATGATAAGCTGTTACAAGAAATGTAACTATATAAAGTAAATTGTCTGTATGTATGTTACATTCTGTTTCTTTCCTTTACTTCTGCGGAATTCGGGAAACAGAACCACGAGAAAGAATGTCAAATAAATCACGAAGGGTCTGCCGGTAAGATGGAAGTCGATGCTGTGATTGGAATGTTTAAACGATCTACAACTTTATACAATGTAAAATGTCAAAATTATATCGGTGATGGATACTCCAAGACTTATAAAGGTATGAAAAAGGAATGCATAGATTATGTGCAAAAACGTTTGAGTACGAGATTACATAACTTAAAAAAAAAACACAAAGATCTTGGAGGGAAAGGGAAATTAAACACTCATCGATCATCTGAGTATTTATTATGGTTTGGCGATCCATCGGCACCATGAATCTGTGAAAAAATGAAAGATGCTATTTGGACAACTTTATATTATAAAATATCGACAGACACAAACTCGCATCACGAGAAATGCCCGCCCGGCGATAAGTCTTGGTGCTCCTGGCTGACGCTCGACGAATAGGGAGATGCGAAAAATCGATAAGCGAAGCTGCACAGAAGGCCAGGTTGGACCTAAAATCAAGTCGGAAGGAAGAAGAGGAAAAAAATATCCACATAGAAGGCCAAATGTATGGTACAGGCATTGCGGAGTAAAGGTACATACAAAATTTTTTACGTTAAATTACAACTAAAATTTTAAACGCGTTGTTCTCGAAACCACGTTATTTCACCTTACCGGAAACATATACCCCGGGACAAAGTCCCACGTTGAGGAAGGACACCTCACCACATACTAAAGAGATACATGAATATGGAAACTACAGAGAACAAATAAAATCGAATGAGGATATAATTTTGATTTAAATTTTTCGTTCAAGAAGGGGCACCGTCGAGTTCCCTTCAGGAACCGGCGGTGGTAGTGGGAGGTGGGACCCCTCCTTCGATTTTTTTTTTTTTTACCGGAAACATAACTCGAAGAGTTTTCAATCAAGGTGATGAAGAGGTAATAACTCAGGGAATGACGTACGGATTTTACGATTAATGGAATTTTTTTTTTTTTATTAACAATTAAGTGCAAAGTTTTTCGTCATTTTTTTTTGTTTTGTTCATTTGCCTGCCAAATTAACAAAAATCAATATTTTTTCATTTCCCTACGTCATTCCCTAGATTTTCACTTATAAAATGAGAATATTTTTGTTTTTTTTCATTCTAGGTTCATCCCTTTGTGAAAAATCTTTCCAGTAGTGCAAAAAAGACATTTTTGTTTACCGAAGGCTACAGCCGCCATTTTGTATTAAAAATTTCTGAAAAAAAAACACTTATGTGCTTTGATATTTGTATAATAAAAAATTTTTAATCTCAAGTCGATATCTTGTAGTTTTCGTAAAAAAAAAAATCTTAAAAGTACATCTTTTTTTTGACCTCTACAGTGGTGTTCACTCTTAAGACCTTTTACGTTAACTTTGCTTTTTTTGTCTGTTGAGTTATGGAGGCTGCAAAACTGCCTAAATTTGCGATCACTCTTTACTCCCTTTTTTGTTAAATGAATATATGTTTAGCAATATATTTTTTAATAAATGCAGAAGTGCTGATGCAACCAAGGATAGAAACAGTTTTGAGTCAACTTGCAGTACTGACAGCTCTATTGATACACCAAAGAAAAGAAAACATAAAAAATCTTTGAGTGAAACTTTCAATACCATTAAATCTGGTAATAACTCGCAAGCTGTTACAAGTGAAACATGTGACATTAGTGTTAACAGTCTGGCGAGTGATGAAAGTATTAGTTTCACACAAGTCGAGAAGCTGTATAAAAAGAAGAAAAAACAAAAAGGAAAACAGAATGGTGGATTGAGTTTACTAGAGGCCTACTTGGACAAATGTATAAATGATTATGATGATGATAGGTAACTTTTTGAAGATTATGTATTTTAATCGTCTCTTTAATATACTAATACGTAGGCTGAAAAGTTTTTGGTCTGGCACATAGATGTCGCCCTTGTCAAAAAATCGGTATGATTTTTAGGAAGTACCAACCTTCAAACGATTAATGTCAAAATTTCATGACATTTCGACTATTAGTTTACAAGTTATAGTGGTTTTAGCTACGTTACTTTTGATATTTTCAAAACAATAGAAAAAATCGAATTTCATGTGTTGATTAAACACTGTTTTTTGATGGGAAAAAATATCATTTAAGCAAAGCAATAGCTTGATAAGTGTTACAGGGACTCTACGCATGGAAAAACACTCATCATTTGCTGGTATGCTGAATTTAAACACGGTCGTACAGACACAAATTGTGCTGAACGCTCTGGACGCCCAAATGAGGTGGTTACACCGGAAAACATCAAAAAAATCCACAAGATTGTTTTGGATGACCGTAAAGTGCAATTGCGTGAGATAGGAGACACCCTAAAGATATGAAACGAACGTCTTGGTCATATTTTGCATGAACATTTGGGCATGAGAAAGCTCTGTTCGAAATGGGTACCGCGTTTGCTCACAGTGGACTAAAAACAATAACTTGTTGATGATTCTGACCGCTATTTGATTCTGTTTAAACGCAATAAAAAGAATTTTTGTCATGCGATATATGACAATGGATGAAACATGGATCCACCACTACACACCGAAATCAAATCGGCAGTCAGCTGAGTGGACAGCAGCCGGTGAAAGCCGCCCGAAGCGACGAAAGACACAATAGTCGGCTGGCAAGGTTTTGGCCTCTGTATTTTGGGATGCGTATGAAATAATTTTCATCGATTATGCTGAGAAGGGAAAAATCATCAATGGCGAATATTATATAAAGTTATTGGTGCCTTTGAACGCAGAAATCGCAAAGAAACGGCCCTAAACGAACAAGAAAAAAGTGCCCTTTCATCAAGACAATGCACCGTGTCACAAGTCAATAGTTACGATGGCAGAATTGCATGACTTGAAGTTCGAATTGCTTCCTCATCCACCGTATTCGCCAGATTTGGCCCCCAGCGACTCTTATCTATTCGCAGACCTCAAAAAAATTCTCGCGGGAAAGAGATTTGGCTCCAGTGAAGAAGTTATCGCCGAAACTGAGACCTATTTTGAAAGCAAAGACAAATCCTTCTACAAGAAAGATATATAAATATTAGAAAAGCGTTGCACTGATTGTATCGCTAGTGTTTTCAGTAGCTGGACCAAAAACTTTTCAGCCTACGTCTTACATGTGGTGAAAAGTCCCAAGACTATTGAAGAAAAAACAAGGTTTTTGCCAAAAATAGATTTTATTCAAAATAGTTTCCTTCAAGAGTGATACAGTTATTTTAGCGACCTTCCATCATTTGGATACCTTTCATATAGTATGATTTGTCGAGCTCTCTAAAATAAGCCTGTTTCCCATTCGACTTCTTCATTTGTTCCAATTCTCTTTCCCCGGAGCCACCTTTTCAAATTTGAAAAGCTGTAATAATCGCTGGGATCCAGATCTGGTGAATACGGCGGATAAGGAAGCAATTTCTATCCCATTGGTCCAATTTCACCATCAATTTTATGAAGTTGTTAGCTGATGCATTATCTTGGTAAAATAACTTTTTTCTGTTCGCTAAATGCGGCTTTTTTTTCTTGATTTCACCATTCAAATGGTCCAATAATCCAAAGTCTTCGGTGGTTGTTCTTCTCAATATGGTCGATCAGTATTATTCCATGCGCATCCAAAACAATACTTGTCAAAACCACTATAGCTGATGTTTTTGTTTTTAGACGCTTCAGTCGGCTTTCATGCGGTTCCAGCCACTCTGCGGACTGTGTTACGAATCGACGCAGATACTTCTTTAGATTATGCCGAAACAGCGCCAAACACGTTGCTGTTTTTGATTAATCGTGAGAGTACGCGGCACCCATCAAGCCCATAATTTTTTTCATATGTAAATGTTCGTGCAAAATATGTCCCATGACTTCTGTTGATATGTTCACAATGTTAGCTATCTCTCTCACTTTCATTTTGCGGTCATTCAGAACAATATGGTGGTTTTTTTTTATTTAAGTTCACTAAACCATCGATAGATAGTTACTGTTGACGAAGCAGATGTGCCATAACACTTCTCGAGCTATTCTTGGGTTCCGGCTGTATTTTCTCCCGTCAAAAAACAATGTTTAATCAACGCACGAGAGTCTTTTTGTTCAGTTTTGCAAAAATTAAAAGTAGCGTCACTTAAACAGCTGTAACTCGTAAACTAATACACAAAATGTCCTGAAAATTTGACATGGATCTTCTGAGAGTTGACACTAACTGAGAATGATATGGTTTTGTTTCTGCTGCCATGTAACGGAACTTTTCACCCCGTGTAGTATAAGCCCCACAAAATGATGGGACCATATGTTAAATTTTTCTTATGCTGAGGACATATTCTAAAGAAATGTAATTTTTATACCCTCAACTCAAGCAAGCGGTAAAGTCGCCTTAACGTCTACGAGAGAATATTTAAAGCCAATGACTGATGATCTGCAATTTAATTCAACAGATTTCATGTTTATTACCAAGAGAATAATTTATTTGTTTGTCTAAATAAGTGCTTTTTAATCACATTCAAACATAATCATAATAAATAATTATAATAATTGTGGAAGTTTTTTTTATCGAGAGAGAGTTATACGCAGAGACTGGTGTTCTTGTTGATATGGGGGCTACCTTTTAAGTTTTTACAAAAACAATGAAAGGAAAAATAAGTTTTGGTACAAATCATTTTATTGTTTCTCAAAATATTCGCCTTTGAGATTTATACACTTTTGCATGCATTCGAACCAATTCTCAAAACATTTTTTCTACTCTAAAATTGGTACCTCAAAAACATGGTTTTGAAAGGATTCAACAGCTTCTTGAGGTAATACTAATCGCTGTCCACGCACTTGGCCAATTTCTGAGCGTCACACCTTAATAGTGCCATCTAGTAGTCCTTTGTAAAAACGTAAAAGGTGACTCTTGTATGTTGTTATTATTCAAAGTCCACACAGATAACATTGTGACTATTGCTTTAGAATTTGGAGATTTGTTATTCACAATGTAAAAATACTTGTAACCACCATCTGGAAGACTATTTTTTTTATCATATTTTAGTGAAATTTCAAGAAAACGCGAAACAAAGAAACCCACGTCTATAACAGAGGAATCAGTAATATCAGTTTCAGAAAATGAGGAACCTCCAGCAAAGAAAAAGAAAAAAAAGTTCAATTGATTTCGGTGCTCAAGACGTATTTAAACAACCGAGTTCGGAGAGTATTGAAAATTTAACATCTAAAAAACTAAAAAAGAAAAAAATATAAAGAAATATCTTTGTTAGGAGAAGTAACAGAAACAGAAAATGAAATTGATTTATCTAATGGAGACCAGCTATCTTTATCTAAAAAAGATAAAAAGAAGAAAATGAAAGGACTTCAGTCAACTACACTAAATCAAAATGGCAATACTTCTAGAGAAGATGAGGATAATTTTAATAACAGGTATGCTAATTTAAGAGAAAACCATTATAATTAAAAACGTCTTTCTTCGAAGCACCGCCGCACCTAAGACCTCCTCCCGACAATGTCCCCTAAGAATTCCCACAACAAATTCAGGACATGTCAGCTTCTCTTTTATTCGAGCCGCGCTCTTGTAAGTTACAATAGAAACTATAAATATTGAAATATTGTCTAAAAGATGCTGTGAAATACAAAAATGTATGTTTCGACACTTGGACGACGCTGATGGGTATTACCTTCCTCGCCGATATCCTGTAAAATATAAAAGGGTAAAATCCTTACTCAGGTGGGGAGGCGAACAATAAAAAAAAAACTCTTGTAACCCAGGCTTTGATACCATCGCTGTTTAGAACACCGATTGGCCCATTCCTTGAGGGTTGCCCCCACCTATCGCTCAAATATATTTAAAGCTGATTCTGGTCCCTGGTAAGGAGTTATGGTCCAAGTTTGGAAAGTTTGTCCGCCGGCTCGTTGCTCTGAACACCCCGATGTCTGGGGATCCACATCATCTTAACCCATTCCCTTCTCAACAAGTCATCCACGACATTTTTGGATTCTCGGATTAATGCCAGGAACTAGTATCTATTCTTATATACATATACCAGGTGTACAAGTATGAGATCCGGATTTTTTTTTCTAAAAAAAACATGTTAAATTCGGAAGAATGATAAAAAGTGCTTTATTCAAAGTATGCTCCATCGCTTGTTATACATTTTTTCCCATCTTTCGGGCAATTTGTGGACACCACGCCAGTAAAAATCTTCCCCTTTTGCTGCGAACCATTCATCAAGCCATTTTTTCACATCTTCGTACGAACCAAAGCGCTGCTCAGCAAGTGCGTGACCCATCGATGCAAACAAGTGGTAATCGGAAGGAGCCAAGTCTGGTGAGTAAGCCGCATGGGGTAGAACTTCCTAGCTGAGTGCTTCCAACGTGTCACGAACTGGTTTTGCCGTATGTGATGGAGCATTGTTATGAAGAAAAATGAGTTTGTGTTGCCTCTTTCGGTATCAGGTCTTTTTTCAAGCAGCGAACGGTTCAAATCGGTCAATTGTTGTTGGTAACGTTTAGTATTAACCGTTTCCCCAGGTTTTAACTGCTCATAATAG
Source organism: Pachyrhynchus sulphureomaculatus (assembly GCA_019049505.1). Lineage (NCBI taxonomy): Eukaryota > Metazoa > Arthropoda > Insecta > Coleoptera > Curculionidae > Pachyrhynchus > Pachyrhynchus sulphureomaculatus. Next base: position 137,107,611 of record CM032453.1, read on the forward strand.
ACCACGCCCCTCTAGTCCCACCAAACATAGAGCATCGTCTCTCTGCCAAAGCGATTCGGTCTTGCGGTCGATGTGGATGGTGCGCCTGGGTCTACCCATGATTTTTTGCGCTTGGGATTCTCAAAATAAATCCACTTTTCATCCCCTGTAACTATACGATGCAGTTTGTACCGAGCGAGCAAAATGTCACACGTGTTTTTTACGCTTTTCAATTTGCCTGTCGTTCAACGTGTTTTTTTGCGCTTTTCCATTTGCCTGTCGTTCAACTCATGTGGTACCCATCTACCGGTCTTCTGAATCTTTCCCATTTCTCGTAGCCGATTGGAAACAGCTTGTTGACTAACGCCCAATTGCTCGGCGAGTTGTTTTTGTGTTTGTGAATCATCTTCCTTCAACAATGCTTGCAATTCCACGTCTTCGTATTTTTTTGGCGGTTTTCCACGTTCCTTGTCTGCAACATCGAAGTCACCACTTTTGAAACGCCGAAATCGTCGTTCACACGTATCTTGCGATGGAGCATGTTCACCATAAGCTTCTCGAAGTAATCGGTATGATTCAACAGCAGTTTTCTTCAAATGAAAACAAAAAATTAATGCTGTCCGCGAATGCCCTTTGTTCGGTATAAATTTCGACATATTGAACACAACAACACAACACTATGCACACACTTTTCCAATTTATCACTCGTGCGCGTCTGACACTTGTTGATGACACAACAATATGGCGCAGTGTCAAATCTTTATAGCACAAACTGCATTGGTGCACCATCTGTTGTCTAAAATCCGCATTTCGTACTTGTACACCTGGTAAGGCACACTTCAAGATATATTATTACAGTCGGCAGTTTTGGTTTTGCCTTGCAAAAATGCACCATAACTGTTTTGGGTTCATTTAAGATCAACCTGTTAGTAAAACATCAAGCATTCATGTTTTGACAAAGTTTCTTGTTGCATCTTTCTCCTTGTTATAAGAGACTGCAGTTAAAGTATCATCGAGAAGTGAAAGATCATTTATAAACAACAGAAAAATTAATGGAGCCAATAAAGTCGAGAACCTCTTTTTAGAAAACTTGAAAATCATAAACCATATCTTTTTAATACGCCATAACGGTGAAGTTTAGCCAACAGCCTTAATTGTCTTGTCTCTACAGTACGTGAGAAGTTATGACATCTGTAGGTCTACGCTTAGGAAAGATACAGTCGTTCAAGTAATAACGTATTGCCTATAATTTGTAGTCAGTAAAAGAAATTCCTTTTTTTTTGAGATTATTATTGGCATTCCTGCCAACAATGCTATAACTCATTGTGGAAAAAGATGCATTTCTAACCTATAAACCAAGAGCTACAGAAAAAAGTGGCGTGGGTAGTAGCAACTTTCCCCTTTGGCAGATTCATCTGGCACAGAAACTGTTTAACTTTCAGATGTGCTGCTCTCCATGATTCTGGCCTTAGGACAGAAAGTATACAGGATATTATATTAAAAAATGAAAGTGAGATTGATGAGATTATAGCAAACATATCTGTCTTTCCGAGTCTTTTTTACAAAACAATTTATTTTTGGGTTATTTTATGTGATTGGAACACCCTGTATATACCTTATGACTTCTCTGTAGTTTTCAGAGTACATACAAAAGTAACAATGACATTTCCACTCCACTATATACTTCTATCGATATAAGCGAGGAAGAAAAATTTTTTGAACTTGATGAGAGTGAAATCGTAACGCGTCCTGGTAAACGTAAAAAAACATAGTTATTCGGAAAGTGACGAAATTAGCAATTCCATAGAGGATAGAGTGAGTAAAACCGGGAATAATGGAAGTTAGAAAAAGGAGATTTTGTAAAGAATAAGTAAGGGAATTAGCGGTGTATATTTGGATTTAACGCCAAGCAACCCGACTAGTAGTCGGCGTCAGGGGGTTTCCGGGCCTCATGGTGTGTAATATGCGACCGGCTATATGTCCGTAGAAGACCAGGACATATGGAAACAATGCGACTGGAATATCTGAATGTATATACTTATCTTAGCTGTAATTCATAGTTTACCTTAAGATTTGTGTCCACCGATATAGGAAGAAAATAACATTTTTTATATACGAGGGTCATTCAATAAGTTAAGAGACAAATAGTTCTAGCTCGAGAACGTTTTATTGGATTGCTACAAAATTTGGCCTACTTTTTGACATAATCCCCACCAGCGTTAATACACTTGTCCCACCTTTCTGCTAGCTTCATGATTCCTGTGACAAAGAATTCTTTCGGTTGACGTCGAAGCCACTCTTGCACTTTTTCTTTCGCTTCTTCATTATCGCTGACCCTCTTTCCACGTAGGGCATCTTTGAGAGGTTCGAACAGGTAAAAATCACACGGAGCCAGGTCTGGGTTGTATGCTGGATGAGGCAAGATCTCCCAACCCAGTTCTTGAAGCTTTTCTTGGGTAAGCCGGGCCGTATAAGGGCGGACATTGTAAATGGTTCTGAATAATATTGTGAACAGTTTCCAACGAGGGACCGGAAACTTCGACCGGACGTCCACTTCGCTGCTCGTCACACACTGTTGTTCGGTCACTTGTGAACCGATTTATCCTCTTGTAATCGTTCGTACGACTCATGCAATTTTGTCCATACTGTAATAACATTCTAGAATGTATTTCACTTAGCTTAACACCGTCTGCTATTAAAAATCTGATGACAGAACGTTGCTCTTCTAAAGTGCAGTTTTCCAATGGACTCGCCTTGGTAAACTGAATATTTTGAGGTTATGTTTACATTACATGATCGAACTGCTGATTAAAACCCATCACAAGGTTGCCAATTTGCACTCCTATAAGTATGGACCGGTTTCGTTGAACGGGTTTAAGCTGAGACCAATTGTCTGTTTACTTATTGAATAAACCTCGTATATCTTCAAAAATAATTCCAGTGGTAAAGCAAATAATGACTTTTTTATAACTGTTTTATAATACATAACACGTAGACTGAAAAATTTTTGATCCGACACATAGATGTCGCTCTTTTCAAAAAATCCATATGATTTTAAGGAAGTACCAACCTTGAAACGATATATGTCAAAATTTCATGACATTTCGACGATTAGTTTACAAGTTATAGTGGTTTTAGTGACGCTACTTTTGATATTTTCAAAACAATGGAAAAAATCGAATTTCGTTTGTTGATTAAACACTGTTTTTTGATGGGAAAAAATACCCTTCAAGCAAAACAATGGCTTGCTAAGTGTTACGGGGACTCTGCCCCTGGAAAATCACTCATCATTTACTGGTATGCTTAATTTAAACGCGGTCGTACATAAAAAAATCCACAAAATTGTTTTGGATGACCGTAAAGTGAAATTACGTGAGCTCACACCCTAAAGATATCAAAAAAACGTGTCGATCATATCTTGCATGAACATTTAAACATGAGAAAGCTCTGTTCGAAATAGGTATCACGTTTGCTCACAGTGGTCCAAAAATAACAATGTATTGATGGATTCTGAGCACTGTTCGGACCCGTTTAAGCGCAATGAAAAGGATTTTTTCATGCAATATGTGACAATGGATGAAACATGGATCAACCACTACACACCGGAATCAAATTGGCAGTCAGGTGAGCGGACAGCAGCCGGTGAACGCCGCTCGAAGCGACCAAAGACACAACAGTCGGCTGGGAAGGTTTTGGCCTCTGTATTTTGGGATGCGCATGGAACAATTTTCATCGACTATGCTGAGAAGGGAAAAACCATCAATAGCGAATATTATATAAAGTTATTGGTGCGTTTGAAGGTAGAAAACGCAAAGAAACGGCCCCAAATGAACAAGAAAAAGTGCTCTTTCATCAAGACCGTGCACCGTGTCACAAGTCAATGGTTATGATGGCAAAATTGCATGAATTGAAGTTCGAATTGCTTCCTCATCCACCGTATTCTTCAGATTTGGCCCAGGGCGACTACTATTTATTCGCAGCCTCAAAAAAATATTCGCGGGAAAGAGATTTGGCTCCAATAAAGAAGTTACCGCCGAAACTGAGGCCTATTTTGGAAGCAAAAACAAATCCTTTTACAAGAAAGGTATAGAAATGTTAGAAAAGCGTTGGACTGATTGTATCACTATTGATGAATAAAGTCGAATTATGCATAGAAAAACGTGTTTTAAGTAGCTAGACTAAAAACTTTTCGGCCTACTGTTATGTTATTATTATATATTATGTGATTGTAATACGCTGTACAATATGTAAGATGTTAATAATTATTTTGTATCTAATTCTAGAGATATATCAGTGGATATAAGCGACTCTACTCAAGTAAATAGTGCTTCAGAAATAAATAAAGCAAAGAAGAAGAAGAAACAGGAAACGCAAGAAGCCTTTAATGAAGTGACCAAAAGGAGAGGAAGAAGGCAGGATTTTTTTTATTTTCACGCAAATATTTTTTACTTTATTTTTAACGATCCTAAAATTACATGGTGCGATCGTAAATTGCCCTCTATAAAATCTGAAGTACGGTCGGTCAAGAAGGTGTTACCTTGTAGTTGGTAAAAGAAATTTCTGGTTTTTTTTTTAAGTTATTGGTGGCACCCTTGCAAACAATGCTTTATGGAAGTAGATTCATTTTTAACCTTATTTATGTTTAAATAGCACATTATCCAACATGAGTACTCTATGCGCTTTGCGAATCGACGCTGTGTTCCTATGTAATCCTCCAGAAGGTCTGAAAATGGTGGTAAATCTTTGAAAAGATGCATCAAAAGATGGTGTAATTCGGAGGTTATACTTCTCTTGAGAAAGGCGATAATATTGATATCGAAAATTATCGACCCATATCTCTTCTGTCGCACTTACATAAGCTCTTCACTAAAATCTTAACCGATCGCCTAAGAGCAAAACTAGATTTCTATCAATCTGTGGAATAGGCGGGTTTCAGAAAGAGATTTATCATGAACGTCCACCTCTACCCAATACGTACTGTAACAGAAAAATATATAGAATATAAGGTACTAATACATTTGGCTTTCATTGATTTTCATAAGGCACTGTCACTAACAATATACCATTAAAAAGAGGAGTGCGACAAGGAGATACACTATCTCACCTAAATTATTTACGATGGCCCTTGAAGACGTCTTTAAGGAGTTAAATAGTAACATCGACGGCACTAGACTGAGTCACCTTAGGTTTGCAGACAACATAGTAGTGATAGCTAATAACACCAATGAGCTACAGGAATTGTTGAGCCAACTGAATGTGGTCTCTGCAAGGGTAGGTCTTAAAATGAATTTTTAGAAAATTAAATTTTTGGGCCCTGAAGATACCAACTTACAGATAGGAAATAACTCCATAGAATGCGACGACGAGTATATCTACTTAGCTCACACTGTTAAGATCGGGAAGGAGAACCAGCATGTAGAAATTACCAGGCGAATAAGGCTGGCATGGGCACCTTTTGGGAAACTAGGACATATCTTAAAAAATACTACAATATCCATAAGCCTAAAAACTAAAGTTAACAATTCCTGTGTTCCACCGGTCAGCACATATGACTAGAAACGACGTGTCTCACTAAAGCATTTGTTAAAAAGCTCATGACATCACAGAGAGCTATGGAGAGAAGCATGCTTGATATCACCCTTAGGGATAGAATTCATAAGGAACAAATAAGGAGACAAACCAAAGTCACTGACATAACTCTCGAAGTGGCGATGGACAGGTTATGTGACTAGATCCGGAGAGAGATGGGTATATAAGATCACAGAATGGAGACCCAGAGAAACAGAAAGAAGTGTTGGACATCCACAGAAACAATGAGTCGATGATTAGAGTAGTAGCAGGGAAGCATGGAAGAGATTAAAAGACACCTACGTCCATGAGCGAACAGACTTAGGTTGAGAAGAAGAAGCAGACTTCAAATCGGTAGCCCAAAGATGAGGATGTCTGCTTTAGTTTTTGCGCCCCTTGGCGCAAAATTAATTGAAGATTTCGGGAAAACATGCTAATAATCATTTTTTTGTCCTTGTCCGACACTTTTCTCTCGAATTATGTTTTGGTAGAACATAAATATTTTTTAACTGGTAGTATCGTTGCGCCCATTTGCTAACAAATGCCCTCGACTTGCACATATACTTAGCAGCCGCTGTAGGCGCCATTTTCGGACCTTTTAAACGATTTCATAGGATCACAGCCTCAAAATGCAAAGCGTGTGCAGCACTCAGGTTGGATATTGTACTATTTAACCATAAATAAGGTTAGAAATAATGCTCTTTCCACAAAGCATTGTTTGAAGGGATGCCAACAATAAACTCAAAAAAAAAAGAATTTCTTTTACCAACTGCAAGTCATACTTGTCTTCTAACTTGACCAGTTATATACCACTCGATTAGTCATAATGTGTCATACACATCTTTTAGCCGGCACCATGATTCCAGTAAAAATTTAAGTGGACACAGCAATGGTAAAGGCAGTGATTTTCAAAATGCTGACTGTTCCGATGATAAAGTTGGTGCTGAGTTTGAAAATCTAGAAGATGAAGCGGCACCTAAAATCGAAAAACTAGAAAGATTAAAGGTATATTTAATTATAATTAGATTACTTTTTATTTATATTATACGAGGGCGTATTGATAAATTTCTAGCCAAGCATAGAAAGAACAAGCAAATCTTAAAACAAAACTTTTTTATTCAACATAATCTTCTGTTAATTTTATACATTTAGTGCGACGGCTACAAAGTAACTCAGAAAAAAAATCATCATCATGTATTATTGGTTTGCAAACATTTATTACCATTTGAATGAAAGTTGGTTCCTTTCACATGTTTTCTTCACCTTTGGGAATAGTTCTACGGAATTAAATCAAGATAATGTGGAGGATGATCAATCAGTTCAAAACCTGATTTGTTTATTTTTCACAAAACTAAAAGCGATTTGTGAATAGGTGTATTGTCTTGCGAAAGCAGCACCCCTTTAAGGACTTTTCCTCGTCGTTTTTCCACAATTTTATGGTGAAGTTTAGTTAATAATGAAGAATAATATTCTCCAGTTTTGTGGAAGAAGTATCCCATCCTTATCTCAACATAAAAAAATCGGCTTTTAAAATAAAAATTTTGTTACGGAGGTATAAAATGATCAGTGGCTTCACAAAACTCACACCAAATGAGTTTTCAAAAATTAATATCTAGGATTCGGACACAAACTTGTTTGTGATGACTAACAACGGCGCAATTACCTTAGTGAGTTGCCCAATCGCCTCCTGCATCAATAATCACCTGACATCTTCAAGGCATGCTGTCGACGAGATTTTCTGCATACTCGGGCAATGATCTCCAAATTTTTCGAATCTCGCGAGACGACTAAGTCAAAGTCCTCAGAGTCTTTCCTCAGAGCTTTGTCTTTACAAAAGACTAAACGTTTTCAATAGGGTTGGCGATTATGCGGGCTACTCTAGTATCTTATCGTGGGCCCAAGCTAGCCGCTTCGCGACGTGATTCTCACCCAGTAAAGGTTTCTTCAACGTGCTTCGGAATTTGGCATATGAGCACGAAAATGTTGTCGAATAGTCTCATTGGACACATTCAAACCCGATTTTCGTAATTTTGTCGCTCCTTGGCGCTGCGTCAATTTCGGGTCCCATGAAAACAAAGAAACGATTCAACTTTCACAGTTACTTTGCCTACCGAGCCACGTTTTGGCAAGTCGTCGACATTTTTCGTCTCGTTAAAATGATTTACCCACTTCTTCGCAAACGATACCGACTTTTTAATATATTTGGCGGCCGCGGAATGGGAACAAAGAAAGACTGCCTCGAATCGACGCGCAAACAAGTGACTCATTTTGGATTTTACGGGATTTTGACGAAAGTTCGGAATCGACTGATACTTTTACTAAAATGCGCGGTAGGTAAAGGTTTTCCTCTATCGATTTTTTGTTATATGAAAAAATTAATTATTGCGGACACATTCTTATTTGACAGACTGTAGTTACCATTCAATCTAAAAAATTAGATGAATCCTCTTCAAAGCGGCTATAAATCAACTTGGATGTTGTAACTCTCAGTCTGTCAGAATGGATAATGTGAAAAACACGTTCGTTTCAACCTAATTCGTCGATTTTCTAAAATCATTTCATGCACAGCTTTAAATTCTCTTGGGTAGACACAGCAACAGGTCTTCTAGTACGTTGTTCATCACTAATGTCGGTTCTTTCTCGGTTGAAATCCTAAACCCAATTTTAGATAGCGGTCTAAGAAGGACATTGTTCGTTCAGTGTGTTAACAAATTGTACAATCAGCTGCACTTGAACATCAACACTCTACACGATTAAGCATCAATGTACAGTACAAGTCACAATAATGGTACATGTAGTTCTTTTTTTTATGGGTCTAGCACACGTGCTGCAGGGAAGTCCCTAAAGCGCTCCGGGAGCAGCACTGCTTGAAAAGCATTGTACGCGGAGTAACAAGCTGAACCTCATACGGATGTGAAGCACCAGCGCGACGTGTATTTCTAACATGCACCGCTTTGGGTGGAATTAAGCGAGATACATCCTTCGAAACACTTTCCATGAAAATACTTATAGAACAAATTCAAGTCGCCAACCGTTCTTCGATGTTCCAGTGAATCACGGCCTCCGGTCAGTTCCAGGTCTCCAATCAGACGAACAGTTCTTCTCTGAACAGAATCCAACAAATGCAGTGTATGTTTGGGAGCGGAGCCCCATACATGGGAGCAGTATTCCATAGTTGGTCGAATTTGAGCTTTGTAAAGAATTAACAGTTATTGTGGAGTGTAAAGCTTTCTGGTTCGAAATAGTATTCCCAACTTTTGAGAAACTCTCATATTTGCTCCCAAATTAACGCCCAACAAATTGAACGACGATGTTAGGGGAATGGAGTGCCCCGACATAACTATGTCAGGTTCAGCAACGTTAACTTTTTTAGAAAAAACTGCCGCCTGAGTTTTTGTAGCGTTAAATTTCACTTAGTTACTGTCACCCCAAGATAGAAAGAATTTCTTCCAGGTCTTTGTTAAGTTGAACGACCTCCCACTGTCTGCGGATATTCGCCTGAGCAGCCGATGTCCGAGCGTTCAAAGTGAATAAAGAGACAAGCGTACTGTCATCTGCAAAGCTGTAGATTGGATTCCCGGTCTTTTCCAGCAGATCGTTAATGTAAATGAGAAAGAGAGTAGGAGACAGTATGGAGCCTTGGGGCACACCGGCGTTGATAGTGAAGGTGTTAGAAAGAAATCCGTCGACCGCCACTCGTAAAGAACGCTCTCTGAGGAAATATGAGAGCCACAAACAGAACTTTTCAGACATACCACAAAAGCGTAGCTTAGCCATCACTCCATCGTGCCAAACACGGTCGAATGCCTTGGATATGTCAAGAGCGACCGCTCGAGATTCTACAAAGTGTTCAATTGCGTTGTTCCAAACATGTGTTACATAAGTCAGAAGATCTCCTGTTGATCTATGTTTACGAAAGCCATATTGGTGATCGCTAGTAATATTGAATCGTTCAAGATATTTTAGAAGATGCTGATTGATAACCTTTTCCATGATTTTCGATATTATTGAAAGCAGTGCGACTGGTCGGTAATTATTTGGCAAGGTCTTGCCTTTTTTAGGTATCGGCTGAACTGTGGCACATTTCCAGCAGGACGGAAATATTCCCTTTCTGTAGGATAGGTTGAAAGGTCTACAGAAAACTGGTGTTAGTTCCCTCGTACAGTTTTAAGAACTATGGCAGGTATTCCGTCAGCGCCAGAAGCCTTTTTGGTGTCTAGCGTCATTAAAATACGCTTTATGATACGCTGTCTGAAGACAACATCGGGCATCTTTGACTGCAGTATGGGAATAGTAGGTGGTGTTTTTCCTTGGAAATCGACAGTAGAATGTGAAGCAAAGAGTTCAGCCAACAAGTTCGCTCTCTCAACAGGTGTGGTTGCAATGGAATTATCTGGCCGTGTGAGTGGTGGTATGTTGGATTTGGTGAAATTTTGACTAACTGCCTTAGCGACTGCCCAAAAGGACCTGGAATTGTTGGAACAAGCGAGAAGTTTGTTTCTAATTCGTTGATTGTGTGCCTCCTTGGTTTCGTCGATAATTGCTTTGCATCTGTTCCGGGCACGAACAAAGGTGTTACGATTTATGGTGTTAGAATTTTCACGCCATTGTCGGTAGGCAATATGTTTAGAAGAAGTTCAGTGTAAACGCCAAACCGTTCTTCATTTATATTGGTAAATCACCTTTTTTTCAGATCAATTTAAAAGACATGATTATCGACATCGATTTTCCCGTTCCGAAATTGCACGAGATTTGTCACAGAGCTTCCGGAATAACACCGAAGCAACGGGCACAACTTAAGGAACGGAATATTACTGTGAAAACTGGAAAATTTATTAAAACAGAAGATAAACAAATCAGGGCGAATTGGCAGAGGTTTATACAGGTAAGAATTTACGACATAACACAAAAAGTCAGACTTTGCAGGTTATGAACACAGGCTAAATTTTTTAATTTTTGTGTGTACTTAAATACAGGGTATTCAAAAAAAACCTCTTCCCTTAACTCATAAACGTGTAAAGGCGTAAAAGTTATAAATTTTGACGTGTGATTTTATTGTTCCGTCTCAAAAACTCTTGCGTGCCTACCAACTTTATATTTTATAAAGAATATACTGTTTTATCGTACCTTGATTCTTTAACTGCTTAAGAACATCTATTATGTAGAATCTGAACACTTTTAAGAGCCCTAATCTATATTTTTTACCACGGTTAGTCTGGCAGCGGTTTATAGACATCCTGTCAACTGAATTTTTCAGCACATTTTTGGTGGTTTGTAGCTCTATTTGGCGAATAGCTCGATGGATATTTTACTTAAGTGCGTGAATTGTTAGAGTAACAACGGTCCTTAACAGTTTCCCATAAAAAAAAAGTTTAAGGGCGTCAAATTGCAGCTGCGCAGTGGCTATAGCACGTCTCCAAAACGGCTGTTCACGCAATTACCGAACTTAGGTGCGTAAAAGATCGATTGTTTCATGGCTAGTCTGGCATGTTGCGCCATCCTACAGGAACTATTTCAACTCCAAATTGTCCAATTGTGGCTACAAAACTATTCATTCATCCATTTACCGAAACGTTGTTGCCAGCTTCATCTTCAAAAAAGAAGGGGCCAATTATGCCACCACTTCAAAAACAACACCACACAGTCACTCTGAGGATGCATTGGCTTTTTTACAACTCTGTGTGGATTTTCAGAACTCCAAATTCTACAATTTTACTTGTTTACATATCCTTCGAAATAAAAAAGAGTTTCGTTCGAGATGATTTTGCAAGCAAAATCGAGATCATTTGAAGCCCACACGAAGAAGCGATAACGAGCAAATGGTCATTTGCTTCAATTCTTGAGTGAGTTATTGGGTTTTCACTTACCCTTTGGGGAACACCAGCAATATTTGTGTTTTTGCGCAAGATAGCTTAAGTAATCAGTAGCGTGATTTCGACCGAAATTTATTTTAAATTTTCGCACAGTTTCTGCACCACAACTCCTACTTTGGAAATATTTTTTTAATATTTCCCAGTTATGTTCAAGCATAAATAATAAAAATATTAATCTTTATTATAAGCCAAGCTAAACAAATACGATTACAAAAATATATATCATTACAAACTAACTTAAATGCTATGGTTATCTATTATGTAGCTTCTTAACAGTTTTTTAAAGTTTACAAAATTTGCATTTTCAAATTTAATGGAAGATTATTAAATTCTATAAACCCTTAATGGAATAAGCAATTTTCAGCGTATGACGAATTTACATTGGTAACATAAAAGTCCAATCTATTTCTAGTGTTATATGCATGAATGTCATTGACAAATTGTAATTTTTCTAAAATATGTTCAGGGTATTTTCTGTTTTTAATTTTAAAAACAACTATCATTGTATTTAAAAAGATATTTTGTTTTACACTTAATAAGACTGTTGTTTTCAACATATCTTTTATTCTTGAATACCTATTACAATCTATTATACAGCTTAATGCCCAGTTTTGTTTTTTTCTGGAGATTATCTATATCTCTTTTGTTGAACATAAAGTGAATTGTGGAACAATAATTGAAATAGGGCATTATTATCGTCTTATATATTAGCAGTTTAGCCCAAGTACTTAAATTTTTACCTATTCTACATAAAAAATATTTTTTTTTTGATACTTTTTTTGTTATATAAATGGCATGACTAGAGAATGACAGATTTTCATCAATAACCACACCTAAATATTTACATTCTCCAACTTGTTCAATTCTGTCATTGTCTATCACAATGCCATTATGAGTAGTGTTACCAGAGTATTATTTTTACCTTTCAGTATCATAAATTTGGTTTTTTTAACATTGACACTAAGACTATTATAACACATCCATTTGTGTAACCTATCTAAGTCTTCATTTATTGTTTGCACTAGATCTGTTATGTTATCACTTTCATAATAAAGGATTGTGTCATCTGAAAATAGCTGCAATTCATACTTTTTTTTATGTCTTTCACTATGTCATTTATATACAACACGAATAAGTCAGGTCCTAACACTGTGCCCTGTGGAACACCATGATTATTGATCTTAATAGGAGATAACGCTCCATTATATTTTGTTTGTTGTGTTCTGCTGTCCAGACATTCACAGAACCATTTTAGTACATTTCCCTCAAAACCGTATTGTCCAATTTCTGAACCAACAACTTTCTGTTTATAGTTTCAAAAGCCCTCTGAAAGTCAAGTAGAACTACTCCGACCAATTTTTTCTCACCTATAGAAGACTTCCAACAGTCTGTAGTACACTTTCACAAGAATGATTTTTTCTAAAACCAGTCTGATCGATCCATTTCGTACCGCGGCTACGAGAGCCGCCTATTAAGTTTTTACAAACGACCACAAGGTGGCGCTATTGAGATATGACATTACCATTGTTGTAAAATTTGACATTGGTTATTATTAAAAGAGTGGGAGCTCAGAAATTGGCTGAGTAGTTTGTTTACAGTAAGCGTTTAAAAAACAGTATTGTGAACAAACGGAAATTTCACGTGAAGGTTTTCGTTGGATGATTTTTTATGATTTTAGTAAAAGCCTAACTCAACAACAATGCCTCGAATCGCTTCGTTCAACTTTTGGCACTGAATTACCATCAGAGAAGACTGTTTACAATTGGTTTGCAGAATTTCGTCATGGTCGTGCTTCCGTCAGCGATGAATTTTGTGAAGGTCGACCAAAATCGGTTGTTGTTCCAAAAAACATCGATGCTGTGTGCAACATGATTGAAGAGGATGGGCATGTGACTTAGCCTTAGGCATATCGAAGACTGCAGTACATCCGATTTTGCATGAACATTTAGCTGTGAAAAATATCTGTTCCCGATGGATTCTGCATAATTTGACCGCAACTCAAAAACAGGCTCGTGTCATTTGATGTAAGGAAATGCTCAAAAAATTCTATCTAGGACATGCAAAATCCGTATACAACATCGTAACAGGAGATGAAACTTGGATATATTCGTACGAGCCGGAAACTAAGCAAGAATCAACTGTTTGAGTGTTCCAAGATAAACCGAATCTAACAAAAGAGGTTCGTTCGTGAAGCACTTCCAAAAAATGATCGCTTGTTTCTTTGCTTATACCGAACATGTTACAACCATTGCTTTAGAAGATCGTAGAACAGTTAATGCCGAATGGTATACACCAGTTTGTTTGCCAGAAGTCCACGATGTTACACAGCACGTCAAAAAATTGATTATTTGACGGAGAAAAACGTCGAATTAATGTCTCATGGCCCGTATTCACCTGATTTATCGTCCAACAACTTGTTTTTGTTCCCGAATATCAAAAAAAAAAAATGCGTGGACAGCGATTGTCATCCCCTCAAAAAGGTGTTGAATCCTTCCAAAACCATGTTTTTGAGGTACCAAGTTCAGGGAATTATTTCGAAAGCATGCAAAAGTGTATAAATTTTAAAGAAATAATAAAATAATTTGTACCAAAAATTTTTTTTTCTTTCATTGTTTTTGTAAAAACTTAAAAGGTAGCCCTGATATTTACCAATAAATGTCTGTCAATATTTTGGGCGCGTTCTTGTTGACACTATTAAAATTACATGTAGTTCAAAAAGAAACCAACAGATGATGCATTCACGTACTCTGTATATGTATTGCACAGAGGAATTTTAAACTAAAACTATATTTTAGATCTAAGAATAGGCAACTCATGAGAATTGAAATTTTGCTTGTATGAATGATTGATGAAAATTATAACAGCAAACCGTAAATTGACAATTTTTTTAGATGTACAGTCTTGATGACATACCCGATGTATTTTTCTGCCTGAGCAAAACGTATATATCTACCGAGCAAAAAAGAAACTTTTTGTATTTTCTGTCGCAAAATTTACCCGATAGGACCCCTTATAGTGTTTTTCGAAGATTTAAACTTATGATGATGTCAAGGAAAACAGGAAAGTAAGCTGTTGTTTAATATTTTTTTTTAAACACGGTGTTTCAAACTTGACGTTTCTTATATCTTTTTTAGTGTTCCCTACGGAACACTTATAAGATGACTTTGTGTCTGTCTGTCTGTCACACTCGATTTTCTCGGAAATTAGTTGTCATAGAAAGTTGAAATTTGGTAATAATATAGGAATTGATGGCCTCATCAAAACAGTGTAGTTCAGAAAGTTAAATTTTGACTTAAGGGGTTAGTTTTGGGGGGTGAAATAGCAAGTGAAAAAAAATTTTTTTTTTACTAAGTCATCGAGTGTGGTGTCAAATGAAAGCTTGTGAAAACACGAGTAAAATATATATATATATATATATATATATATATATATATATATATATATATATATATATATAAAGTACTTCACTTTACTTAGTATTATTTTTTAAAAAGTCGCGAAAAATCGCTGTCCCCCCACCTTATCTCAAAAAGTGCTGATCAAAAAATTTTCAAAAAAATTCTGGAATGCTCTCCACGGGGTGTAGATTGAACGAAAATTATCACGAGTGCATTACCTTTAATAATTTATTTGGTATAAAAAAACAAAAATTTCAAGGTCATCAGTTTTCAGTAAAGATTGGAAACAAACTTTGTTGAAAACTCCTTTGGGGTGTGTTTTGTGAAGTTACTGATCATTTTATACCACCGTAACAAATTTTGTTATTTTAAAAGGAATCAACGTACGGAACACTAATTGTGCAAGTTCAACTTGCACTTGACCGGTTATTTTTTTTACATAATTTTTCTAATAGGTATACTAAAGAAGAAGATGACTATATATTAAAGCATATGGAAGAAACTGGAAAACGTCTAGGGTACGTCATAGAAATTGCAAAACATTTACAGAGACCTTTCTACTCGGTGGAGAAACGAATACAAGTACTCAATAGCCTTCATAAAAGAAAAATTCATTGGAAAAGTCGAAATATGAGCGCTTTTGTTAAATATTTGCTAAAGGTAAGATACGAGTATTTATCTGAAGAACAAATACATAATATTTTATTTATTTGTTTACCAGGCGACGCACAGTGGGGCGAAGCCTCACTATGCCACTCAAATTACCCTACAGATCTTAATTTTGAAGTAATCGGAAAGATGGCCAATCGATCTGTCGAGCTAGATTTTCGGTTTTTTTCCACCGTTTTCCGGAATTTTCAGAAGTATTAATTTTTATGAAAAAACGGCGATTTCCGCGGAAAAATCACTCTATAGATCGTAATTTTCACTTAATCATAACACATTTTTTTTTTAATTATCGTTTCTTATTGCCAATTGATCGGTCGGGCTGGATTATTGCTATTTCTCCCGTGTTTTTCAAAAATTTGAGAAAAAATTTGTATTTCTATGGAAGTATGGTTTTTCCGCAAATAGCTATTCATAGATGGTTTTCCTTCCATATTCAGGACAGATTTTTCTTAAAAAACAATTCGTTTGATGGACAATCCATCTGCCGACGTCGTATTATCAGTTTTGCCCCAGGTTTTTCAAAAACTGCTGACATCTTTGGCGTTACCTACACCACATGAAGGTAGTGTCTGCTGGTATCCCTTTGTTTGTGTGTGGGTGTGTGTGTGTGTGTCTGTGTGCGCGTGTGAGTGTGTGCGCGTGTATGTGTGTGTGTATTGTTCTCAATAACTCAAATATCTACAAAGAATACTGCTGTTTTTAGTTTTAGACTTTAAAAGAACGAATTTTTCAAATTTTTTTATAATATTTACTTTATGTGAGTACTGGTTTCGACGCTTTAAAAGTGGTGATGTCGATACGGAAAACGAACGTTCAGGCCAGCCGAAAAAAATTAAAGATATAGAATTGGAGGAATTACTCGATGAAGACCCGTGCCAAATGGAAAACGAACTTGCAGGATCATTAGGAGTTGATTGCACCACCACTTCCAAGTGTTTACATGCAGTGGGAATGATTCAAAATCAAGGCAATTTGGGCGCCATACGAATTGAAACCAAGAGACGTTGAAAGGCGATTTTTCACCTGTAAACAACTGTTTCGACGGCACAATCGGAAAGGTTTTTTAACATCATATCGTAATTAGTGATGAAACATGGATACGCAACGATAATATAAAGCGCCAAAAATCCTGGGTGAAGCCCGGTGAACCATCAACATCTTCGGCAAAGCCGAATATTCATAGCTACAAGCTTACACTGTGTATCTGGTGGGATCAGCTCGACGTAGTGTATTATGAGCTGCTCCAACCGAACGAAACTATTACTGGGGAACGTTACGGACAACAGTCAATGCGATTGAGCCGAACGTTGAAGGAAAAACGACTGCAATATGCTAAAAGACACTACAAAGTGATTTTTCAACATGACACCGCAACACATGTTGCAAAACCCGTCAAGGAAAGGCTAGAAGCGCTTGGATGGGATGTAATACCTCACCCGCCATAATCACCAGACATTGCTCCTTCGGACTATCACTTGTTCCGATCAATGACGCACGGCTTGTCGGAACAGCGTTTCCATTATGAGCAGACCTAAAAATGAGTCTATTCGTGGATAGCCTCAAAAGATGAGATATATATATATATATATATATATATATATATATATATAT
>CM032453.1:137129708-137279300 GCA_019049505.1 Pachyrhynchus sulphureomaculatus
TTATTTGTGGTTATACATATAAGGGTGGGAGAAAGCCTCATTGGGTTGGGTTTAGAATATACCATGTTATAACTCCATTTCAGGGTTCTTGGAATCTGAAAATTATGTTAGTTTTTAGTTATTTCCAACCTCAAATAAGACAGGTTTTGAACTGGGCTGAAAGTGATTAATAGGGGTATTTTAAGAAAATATTCAACACCATTTTTTCCTATTTTTTCCTTGTTTTTAATCAAAAGACATAATTTTAAATGTTCTTTTTATTTCTAGGTTTCTTGAAAATAAGGAAACCGACTGGAGATCTGTTAATTGGAGTGACTATGCTTCACATTTTGAAGGTTTGACACATTTACGATTGTACACCTTAATGAAAAGTCTTGTAACAAGCAAAGTACCACGTGAAAAAAGGACCAACCTAAAAAGTACGGGATAATTATTATTTTTAAATATTTTTTACTTATTAGTGGCGGCTTTTGGAAGTCGCCCGAAGCGGCTTAAACGCAAGGTCGTGACTTGTACGCTTGCATCACTCTCAATTCTTTCACCTTAATAGGAGTATTAGTGATACTGTGCAGTTGCTGGCTCAACAGTCATTCTCCAGGCATCTTGATCCTGCGCGACCTGACTTGACTCGAGTATAACCATAACAAGGAGAGATTTTATTTGGTCGGCCCATCTTGTTCTTTTACCTTCTACCCTCCCCGTTACTACAAGCTTTTCGACGGCCTCCACTGTGTGTGACTAAAATATTTCAGGTACTGTCTATTAATTCTATTTGAAAGTCGATCGTTTATACCAAGCTGTTCAAGAATAGATACATTAGTACGTGGTCGGTATATGATACTCTGAGGATTCTTCGATATGCCCATATCTCAAACGCATCGATTCGTCTTTGGTCAGCTTGTTTAATGGTCCATGTTTCCGATGTATAAGTTGCTATGGGGAATATAAAGCTGGATAGCAATCTGAACTTTGTGTTTTTTGTGACTGCTGGATCTTTCCAGACCTTAGTGAGTTTGGTCGTCGAGTTTCTAGCATTCGCCCAACGTCTTTACTTCCGCGCTCCATAATTGATTCTAGGTCTTGTATTAATTACAATTGACTGTTAACTATATAACTACAGTTAATACTACTCAGTATATATCACCACTACACCAAACATTTTATTTTTGCACTCGACGCGCGTTTCGCTAACCATGATAGCTTCCTCAGGAGCGATGATTGACTAATCATCGCTCCTGATGAAGCTAACATGGTTAGCGAAACGCGCATCGAGTGCAAAAATAAAGTGTTTGATGTAGTGGTGATATATACCGAGTAGTATCATTGTGCCAAAGATTCCACATTCCCAACTTAACTACAGTTAATGGTTATGATGATGACTTAGTAAACAAGCTAATAAACAGACATAAGTTCAGGTTAAATATTCAGAAAATAACACCAAGTATGTCTCCATACCATATAATCCAAATATAGCAGGGGACTCAGACAAACTGAGGAATATCTTAGGAAATCCCAAAGATAAGATTCCTAATTGTGAGAAAAGTGGAATTTATGAAATTAGTTGTAATGATAGTGACAAAAAGTATGTTGGGCAAACTAAAAGGTCAATTAAAACACGATTTAAAGAACATTTAGCACACCTAAAATACAGTAGAGCAGAAAAAAGTCTAGCATTGCCGAACATGCCCTTGAAACTGATCATATTGTAACGTTAGATAATCTAAGATTAATTAAAAATGTATCTGATAGGAGATTGTTGAACGCATACGAAAGTATGGAAATTATCAAATGTAAAAGTAGTTTAAATAAAGACAGAGGGCCTATTCCTTATAGTCCCCTCTACTGGTTACTTGACCGGAACTGATGGCCTTGCCTGTGCCATTAGTTCCGCCTGAGTAATTCAAGGGTTAGGCTAAGTATAAATAGGGTAGATTTGTAGTTTAGCTTTATTCAATCATCGCTCCTGATGAAGCTAACATGGTTAGCGAAAAGCGCGTCAAGTGCAAAAATGAAGTGTTTGGTGTAGTGGTGACATATATTCACTATATATGTTAAAAAGTAAGGGTGGCAGAATGCAGCCCTGTCTGACGCCGACTTCTACGTCAGTGGAATCGGAAAAAGAATTATTCAGTTTAATTCTGCCATTTATATTTTCATACAGGGATCGTATAAGGTTTACAAGATGTATAGATGTTCCCATGCTGATCAGAATCGACCAGCGTTTGTTTTTTTTTTTTTTATTCCATTGTACAGTCCCTGGCCAAATTATTAGACGCACTGCAAGATTTCATGTAAAATATTAATTACCGAGTGATATTGTACCGTTTTATTATTTTAAATTGATTTGTTTTTTATTTTTATATTATCCAATCAATTACCTATTTATTTGACATAAATAAAACAGCATTAATTTAAAAAAGCATAAGTTTATTAAGTTTTAAAGAAAAGTGAAATTAATGTTAGTAAAAGTCAATATTTAGTTGAGCCACCTTTCGCCGCTATCAAAGCTTTAATTCTGCGCGGCATGCTATCAATGCAAGATTGTACTGTCTCCTGCATTTGAGGATGATGATTCCACACATGAATAATCTTTTCTAGGAGCTGGGTTTTGTTGGTAATCACATCTTTAGCCACTTCTCTTTTCATCAGCTCCCACACATTTTCAATGGGGTTCATATCAGGGCCAATCCAACAGAGGGATATTTTTTTCTGCCAAAAAAGCTTTAACAGACCGAACAGTGTGGTAGGGAGCTCCATCTTGCACGAAAGTGAATGGTTCCCCATTTGGAAACCATTCTCTGAGCTGCGGAATCAACCGATTTTGTAATACTTCTTTGTACTGATCTTGCCTGATTATTCCTTTGACGACGTACAGACGTCCAGTGCCCTTGCCGCTGATGACTGACCAAATCATCACTTTGGTAGGATGTTTAACCGTCGGGACGACACAATCAGGATGAAACTTTTCTCCATGACGACGACGCAGATACTGAGCTTTATTCTGCAAAATTTCGAATGTGCTTTCGTCACTGAAGCAGACCTGTCAAAATAGGAAAAATATATAAACTTCCATGTTTATTTGCTTTATTTAACTGAAAATGATAATAATGTATCAATTATTGATTAAATTGCTGTATCTTACCGATCTCCAGAAGTCCACATCTTTGTCTTGCCATTGTTTGGCCCACTTCAGGCGCTTTGCTTTCATTGCAGCTGTTAACTTGGGCTTCCTGGCGGGGCGACAGGCCTTAAAATCTAATTCTTTCAATTTTCTTCGAACAGTGCGCTCAGAAGCATTTACGCTAGCATCCTGGAGTTGTGATTTTATTACCTTTGTGGTAGCAAATCTGTTTTCTACACAAATTTTCTTCAAACATCTCTCTGACCGTGGAGTGAAAATTGGTTTTCTACCGCATCTTTTCTTTCTTTTCGGGCTTAATTCCTTCCCTGACTCAATTTTTCTTTTTTATGCGTCGTACACTAGCTTCAGAAACCTCCAATCTTCGTGATATTTCTCGGTTTGTAAATGTTTTCGCAATCACAAGGGCCTTCACTTCAGCTTTTTTACGTGGGTGAAAGATCGCCTTTTCTACCCATAATAGTCCAATTACTTTTTTAAAACACTGCATGCAAAATAAACTAATAACTGAGTAGTATAAAACTGTTAAACAAACAATCACAGTCCATAAAGCCACAGAAACACGTCCGTACCTGACTCGATTCCGATCGCGACTGATACAGGTTTGTAGTTGTTTACGTTCATGTATCACTTTGTCAACACAGTGTTACCATATGTTAAAAATAAATACAAATATGTAGTCTACAACAATTCTTTTAAATAAAAATCAATAATATTGTAGTTTAAATATACCATTATTGCATAAAAACTCTTAAGAAACATAAAATTACTAAAAAAAAAAATACAGTGCGTCTAATAATTTGGCCAGGGACTGTATGCAATTGAAAGCTTTAGATTAGTCTATAAAACAGATATAGGTTCTTATTTGGAATTAGAGTTTTTCTATTATCTGGAGAATTTGTTCTTTAGTCCCTCTTCCTGGAATGAAGACTATTAGTTCGGTACGCTTGCACAGACTAGTGCAAAACGCGTCTTGCGCCTTGTCCGCAAAAATATACCGATAACATTTAAACATTAGCGGAAATGAGGCGCGTCAAATAACAAAATTAGACATAGGGATAAAAGTTGCACTTGATTTTTAATTAGAGGTAGTAGGATCTCCAGTGACCTGGAAAACCTGGCATTATCAGGAATTATCTTTTACTTGAAAAATTTGGGAAATTGACCTGGAAAAATGAAAAGTTGAGTATGCTACGCGCGCGTCGATACGACTGATTGTGGATGTTTTGTTTGAGAAGAGCTTTAAAACCCAGCTTCAAGTGATTTCCGCAGACGGTTTCGATTTATACTTCATAATGTGACATGTTCGATGTGGGATCCGACTTGAGCCTTAATAAAGTCGGCCAAAACCGGCAGACGAACCTCGTTATGCATTTCTGACACTCATCATCGTTCCCTCACACATTCTGGGCTGTCAGGTGCATAGAAAACAAGGCAATAGCTTGCAGAGCTTTGAGGATTCTTCCTAATATCGGGATGTAAATGAGGTTGAAAGTTTGAAAACAGGACTCACAGAGACGACGCCTAATCTATTATTATCACAGAATGCTGGAGCTACGATATTGTAAAAGAAGCTCTGAAGGACAAGCTTCTTTTGCCAGTCTCAATAAAACCAATCCATTTACTCTAGGAAATGTAACTTGGAATATAGAATCATTATTTCCCGTAAAAGTTGGAAAACTAGAAAATCCTGTTCAGAGTTCAATTTCGGCGAAATCAATTCGTGAGAGTCTAGGGTATTAGGGCCTTATCGACCTATAATTAGTATTTGGCCCACATAGTGATAGATTATTTTAGGATAAGGAAAACATTTATAGGAATTTCAAAAAAAAAATTAGAGATGAGTCATAGGCATCTAATAACTAATTTGTGGCAAAAAAAAACAAACCAAATTGATAAATAAAAAATCTTTATTGTATATTACACTGTTTAAAAAATTAAAAATTATTTCTAAAAAGATTGTCATCGACATGTAAACAGTTATGTTTCCGGCACACTTCTAATTCTTCTATTGATCTCTGCTCGGTACTTCGTTTCCGTGCAGTTTTTTGCCTGATATTGTTTTTTAATTGTTTCAGTCAGTTGACAGTGTTGTACTAGTCGTATAGATAGGGAGGCTTATAACCGACCTTTCTTTCAACGCCAATTAACATCTCGGTAATGTCAACCAGATAGTACTCACTCAGTCCGCCATTTTACGGTTTGGTTTTTCTTAATACCTCTATTAACATCTCCGTTTTCTTGACGAAATGTTAGGCCCTCTTTTTGTATGCTTTTCTCTACAGACTGGTAAATTCACCACTGAAATGTTTGACAGGGAGAAAGCAGTTAGAGCAGATTCTATTTCAACGGTAGACTTAGGCAAAAAATCAAACTCAAAGTCTGCCGAGAATATTTCTTTGGGTTTTGCTACTTCGAAAGCCATTAGAGAGAGTAAAATCAAATTCTCTGACAAATATATATTATAGATTCACCGGGATTATCTCTAATTCATGAAGTACTCTGTGGAAAAACAGCTAAAAGGAGCAAGGCAAAGAGGAGCATGAGAGCAGAATTGCAAGCGCGAGGCTCCAACGTTAAAGGAATTGGAAACTAGAAAACTTAAAATTATTGAAAAAAAAAAATTTCTTCATTGATTGTCTAAATAAATAAAATCAACCTTCACCTTACCTCTTTCTGAGATCTAAGACCCTACATCGGAATTCAAATGGAAAACTTGGGTATTTTTTCGTATAATTTCTCTCGCTAGATCTGTATCTGTTCGTATTCACTCTTTGATGCTCACTTTGCAGCTACAAAATGATGATATGGAAGTTTCATTGTAACATTATAGTGTCTTAAGTTTTCTTCCTGCAATATTATTATCAGAAAAATTATGGAAAATAAAATTATTGGTCCGGAAAAAGTCAGGGAATTTTATTTTTAATTTTTGCTTGACATCCTGAGATAGGCAAAATAGATTTATTATAGTACACGAAGCCCTAAATTAATGTTTACATTTACTCCTGAAATACATATTATTGGACGTGTTGGAATTTTTTATAATTAACTTAAACGACTCGATATTAATTGTTTTTTTTTGGTTTCTTAGAATGCTTGAAGATCCTAAAAGACTGTACAAAAAAAGACCTTTCATCTCATGTGATATATAAAGTCAAGTATGAAAATGGACAAATTACCCAACTAGTGGCAAAAGAAGCACGAAAAAGTCGTAAGCGAAAGGAAAAAATAAAACCTGAGTCTAAAATTGAAAGTTAGATATACTGTTTTATTATTTCTTAAGGTTTATGTACTTACATCAGGTAATTTTCCTATTGACGGTTATATAATATATTATAATTCAAGAATAGAAGAGCTAGGATGTAAGTGTAAGTGCCAAAACTGACGATCCATTTCATGACAAATCATTTTTTTTTAAAACTCTTTCGAATTTTGGAAAAGATGGGAAGCTTAAGCGCTGGAAACTAACAACTTGTCCAGCGTCTGTCTCAAAAGCAATAAGAAAAAATTCATAAAGAAAAATTTATTGCAGCTAAAAGTACAAACGACTAAAATTGTTCAAAATAGAACTCTTGTGCGTCGATACAAGGTTGCCAGCGTTCCTACCACTCCTACTACGCCCTCTGGAAGTCGGCGACGGGAACCTTCTTTAAGCACTGCGTCGAGGCTTCTTCGATCCTCTCCAACGTCCCAAAATGGTCCCCTTTCAAGCTCCTGTTGATTCGTGAAAACAAAAAAAGTCCAGCAGTGTCAGGTCGAGGCTATACGGCGGCTAAGGCAGTGTTGCCAATTTATATTTGGCGAGAACTGCCTTACAAGAAGCGAGTTGTGGCATGACGCTTTGTCCTGGTGCAGTATCCAGCTATCAACGATCTGCTTTCTGATACGTTGCACCCTCATCCGCAGCCGGCCGAGGACTTCTACATAATATTGCCTGTTCACTGTCTGTCCTTCGTGTTGTCTATTTGTAAGGTTGACGGGCGTCCAGCGCGCTAATCATCCTCGGTGTTCTCTCGGCCTTCCCGAAACACCTTGTGCCACTTGTAAACCATTACTTCGGACATGGCTTTCTCTTTGAGAACCTCTTTAATCAACGTTAAGGTTTCACCACCCGATTTTCCAAGTTTTACGCAAAATTTCATTGCTCCCTTAATCGCTGCATCGTTTTTTTTTTTGACGCGAGGACCGAACAGATCTTCACTCCTATAGTGATTCTCACTCTGCAGTGGCTCGCAAGCGACTGAGCCGGGTCGCATTCTTTACCCCCTACCAATTATCCTCCCGAGAACCGCGTCAATCCAGTCCCTCCGGTTGGCTACAAAAATCTTTCTCATTACTTTGGGACAGTACCCGTCAGAACATTTTAGCACTTATTTCCAGGGGCTTGCACATTGATAATTAATAGGGCTACGGACTTAATCCCAGTATTGAGATATCACTAACGTATTATCTGAAAAAATCCAAAATGAGGAATTTTGGTACTTGGGATTTCCAACTTATCCATTCATGAACTATATATTATTAATAACTATATGTTTAAATTTTTATTTTTTAATTATAAACCAGGATTGACGGTGGTTTTCTATAGTATCACTAAGTGGTAAATATCATCTTTGTATAAATATTGTTATGGTTACTAGGTAACCATCTTATTTCTTAAAAAATGTATATAACAGTTAATTAAAAAAATATTTTCCTAAAACAGATATTTCTAATAAAATAGATTAAACCTTGAATATATTTTTTTTTTGTATACGTTTGGCGTAATTTAAGTAAGATCAAGAAAATGTGAGCGGAAACTATTGACAACGTTTGAGATGTCACACAGAGCCCCGTACAGTCTGTTGTGCAGTTTAAATCGGAACAATAGCGTGATGACAGTAACAATGAATCACCGAAATTATGACTTTAAATAGATTAAAAAGTTTCTAAAAAATGTTCTTGTTGTTATATTAAAAGTGAGATTAATATTATTTTTGTTAAAATAAAAATGCAAAATACAGCAATCCGCTATGTTATGTGGACCACCAATCAGAGCGAATGACGTCACGCCCAAGTAAATATTATTTCGGTCGAACTTTTCTTGTGTTAACGATAATCTCTGCACTGTTTATCAATTAATTTGTGGTTTTAAACTATAGAGTTGCCTAGTTTTGTGTTACAAAAACTAGAACCAAGAAACGTTAGCGATGGAAGACGGATTTATCGAGGCAAATATCTCTAATTTACCTGGAATTGATTTGTTGATTCTTGGGGAGTTTCTTGCGTCAAAGACTTTTGCCTAGTAGAATTTAGAAATATTAAAACTTCTATGTAAGTATATAAGTAATCTGTATTAAAACTACAATTTAAAATTCAAAAACCCATATAAACTGCACTTTATTTCTACGTCATGGTTTTATTAGTTTTAGGTTAGATATAGAATAGATACTTATCAATAAACTTTCATAAATTTAAGTACTATCACTGCACTTATTTTTGCATCTGTCTATACAATAGGTCACATGTAAAGGTACACATTGTAGTTTATTTTCTGGCAATAGAATCTTAATAAGTCGAAAATAGTAGGCGCAATAACAGACAGCTACTTTGTTTTCAATCACAACTAATTAAATAAACATGTAAGTAGTTTAATGTAACATTAAAGAAATAAAACCTAACCTCAATAGTGATGTGACTATATAAAGGTATTTAGATAATTAACAATTTCTCAAACAAGATTATTACGACACACCTCATTTATAATAATAAAATATTAAGTTAAAACTTACATCAAAATGGTCTTCACAGAAATAAATTGAAGAATTTGGAGAAATAACTGCTGGGTCTCGCAGTGCAAGAGTTAGCCACTTATTTCTTATTGTTTTCTTGTTTGGAACGTAAACAAATAACTTGTTAGGAGTTTTTATCGATATCTTTTTACACTGAGGGACTGCACACCACTTATACACTTTAGAATTCATTTTAAAACACAAAATAACAAAATGATTGTACAGACACTGTATACTTCACTGTTGTTGACATGGAGTTTACAAAGGCGTGACGTCACGAGCAGACGCCATGACACCTGCGAGCGTTTTGGCGTAAAATTCAAAAATAAGTTTAAAAAAGGCCAATTTTATGCTAGGAAACCTGTAATTTCTCCAGAAATATGTTTTTCTTTGGAAGTAGTAGTTCCGTAAGAACATCATGGAATAGTTTTTCAAAATTAGTCATCATGCCTATTCACGCCTATGAATTGTAAGAGAAGTAAGTAAAAGCGACGAGGAAGGGTTTTATTTATTGAAACGCCTATTTAAAAATATAGTGATTATTGTTAGAATTGCAAAGGTAGTTTATGTTACTTTTATTAGTAAATATTTGCTTTTAAAACGTTGAACTTCAGATGTACTTTATATCTTGAGCCGTAGATGCTTTTTTAAAACTTTTAAAAGTAAAATTCATTTGTGATAACATAAAATTACGGATTGTTAACTAATGAAAAGAATTGAAAACGGCAGCCAGTTGCAACCTCCAAATCTACTGAATTATTTTTTTAAGTGAAGAGCAAGATACGCTAGGGCCAAATCTACTGAATTATTTTTTTAAGTAAAGAGCAAGATACGCTAGGGCCTCCGGTCCCGTTACAAGGTACTGAAAAAACATAACTGCATGAAAGGTACTACTTACATGTACTAACTA
Organism: Pachyrhynchus sulphureomaculatus; assembly: GCA_019049505.1. NCBI lineage: Eukaryota > Metazoa > Arthropoda > Insecta > Coleoptera > Curculionidae > Pachyrhynchus > Pachyrhynchus sulphureomaculatus. The sequence continues at coordinate 137,139,529 of CM032453.1, forward strand.
GAAAATTACACAGGCCGGCAAAATGAAACTCCAGTTCCTGAGACCAGAGTATACTTTTCCAAAGGTTTTTGGTGCGCTTAATCCGAATCCGCCCTCAGAATATTTTAGGATATTAAAAAAGATAGTTGCTAAAATTCGCAGATCCAAATAAGCAGGCGCTTCTGGCGGCCTCAACCTCAACTAACAGCGAAGCTTATCCTTAAAGCAATATTAAAAATGCACACTTACCTTATAACTAACAGACCGACAGGATTTATTGGCTTTTTGCTATTTTACAGTATACCGTCGTGCCAGAACTTAAATAAGACAAATGTAGCACTTAAATGCTCAGACATAGATATCATTATGAATTCTTTTTTTCTATTACGTTTTAACCCCATCTTGTCAACATTTACTTGTTTTACTTCATCAATTGTTTATATCCTTCAGCGCCCCCGTTGGTCGTTACATTTGCCATTTGATAAAAGAGGTATCTATCTTTCGTTGGTTCAGACATAAAAAAAGTTTGGTTAGTTTTAACAAGAAATTCCAAATTTTACGCATTTTATTAAAAAATATGCAAATAAGACTAAAAATCTACCCAAAAACAATCAGTGATGCCTGTGTTACAACATTTATGTTCTGCATAGTTCCAGTAATCTATTACTTCGAATTATGGATCGTATTACCAAGATTTTATGAGACATGGTGTTACACTTACATGTTCCACTTTTGCATGGGCAACTTTATATTATTTAATTTGTGTTCTAACTTAATAGCAGTCATATTGACTGATACAAGCATACAGGGAAAAATTTTGCCAGCAGAAGGAGGAAAAAACTGGAAGTTTTGTCCGGTTTGTGAGACTTTAGCTCCACCGAGATCTTGGCACTGTGTTACATGTAATGTTTGCATCCTGAAGAGAGATCACCATTGTATGTTCACTAGCTGTTGTATAGGACATTACAACCATAGATTCTTCGTGGTTTTCGTATTTTATATTTTTATAGCAACTGTGTATTCTACAATATTTAATATGCAGTTTATATATGAGTTTGTATCTTTCGATTCTTGGCTCTCGTTATTAAAAATCGTATTTCCTCTAGCCACACTCTTCTTAGAGTGGACAGAAAACCAGCTTTATGTGTCATTTATAATAATAGTAACGATAGGAAGCATGTTTACAGGAGTCCTATTGTACTACCATCTAAATTTAATTCTCAAAGCATTAGTGACACATGAAAGAAATGAGAAGATGAGTATCTATGATAAAGGACATCTTGAAAACCTAAAAGTTGCATTGGGAGATAAGTGGTACCTGGTGTGGATCAGTCCTTTTATAAAAAGTGAATTGCCTTGTGATGGAATCGTATGGGAAACCAAAGGTTCCACTAAAGGTAAATAGATTTTTAAATATACTTAAATGACAAGTTTCTAGAAAATGAAAGTTGTATAGAACTTGTACTGAATTTATCCTTTGTGATATCTGTATGTACCTATTGTATGTACCTAGTTTAATCAGTATTATATTGTAAGAGCACTATTAAAAATAAATTTTTATGTACCACACTAATATTTTATAGATATTAATGTGTTATAGTAATTACAGTCAGTCAAAGTGAAACTCGTACACTATAAAAATTTTAAATATTTTTATCTCAGTGTAAAATAAACAACAGCAAATACATTTTGTGTGACCTGCGTATTAGTACAAATTCCTCAGCATATAGTGATCTAAAAAAAATTTGGAATGTAAACAAATTGTTATAAATTTGCATTTAGAACGCCAAAATTAAACTCGTACAGTTAGTATCTAATTGTTGTAAAAATACCTTGAAACAAATTTATTCTAAAATTATAGTGTCTGGTGATAGTTTCAAACATTTACTGTCGTTTAATTTTGTTTTTAAAATATGGGACGGCAACGACGACAAACTTGCGTTGCCGAAAGGGAATTGATAATCCATCATTTTCAGATGGGTAAATCCTACCGTCAAATCGGCAAGATTGTGAACCGAAGTCATACAACAGTTCAAAGCATTGTAGACCGCTACAAAAATGAAAATAGAATAAAAAATAAAGTTAGGAAAAGTCCCAGAAAAATTTTTAATTATTACGACGAACAATGGATTTTGCGAAAAGTGGAAGAAGATCCAAAAATTTCTGCTCCTAAGCTAGCAAAGGAAGCTGAAAAATATTTGCATAAAAGTGTTAATCCACAAACAATTAGAAATCTTTTAAAAAAACATAAATTAAATAGCAGGGTTGCTAGAAAAAAGCCATTTATTAGTAAAGTAAATAAAGTTAAAAGACTACAGTTTGCTGAAGAATACCGTGAAAAGGATTTTGAATTCTGGAAAGAAGTTATTTTCACTGATGAGAGTAAGTTTAACATTTGGGGATTGGATGGGCAGCTAAGAGTATGGAGAAGGGCAAATGAAGCACTAAAAGAAAAAAATCTAAGAGCGACAGTTAAGCATGGAGGAGGATCCGTTATGGTGTGGAGGTGTATGTCTGCCAAAGGCCCAGGAAATTTACATTTTATAGAGGGTATAATGGATCAAAATATGTATTTGGACATATTGAAGCAAAATTTAAAGCAAAGCGCGGAAAAGTTTGGATTGCAGGGATCATTCAAATTTTATCAGGATAATGATCCCAAGCATAAAGCACGAGTTAAACAATGGCTCTTATACAACTGTCCAAAAGTACTCGAAAAAACGCCACCACAAAGTCCAGACCTTAATGTAATTGAAAATTTATGGAGCCATTTGAAAATTGCCATCAGAAAACATGAAATTTCTAATAAAAATCAAGTCAAGGCTGTATTACAGGAAGAATGGGAAAAAATATCGCCAGAATATTGTGAAAAATTGGTGCGGTCGGTCCCCAATCGACTAAGAGATGTGATAGGAAACAAAGGCCTACCAACAAAATATTAGACAGTATAGAAAGCCATTTTTTTACATTTGTACGAGTTTCATTTTGAGGTTTAAAAATAATATTTTTATTTTTCTGTCAAAATATTTGGAATAATTTACTATTCGCATTGTTATTTAGTTATACTAATTGGGAGTTAAATGATAAAATGTTATTCTTTCAGTGTGCTTTTTGTGTTACAAATAAAATTATATTGAAGCTAGTGTACGAGTTTCACTTTGACTGACTGTATATATTTTTTTCATTTTTCGGCAACAATGACAGATATCTTTAAATGATGTTTATTACATATTTTTATCTTTGTGCAATAATTAAACATCTTTTTACATTAGTAGATTATTAGTAAAATCTCAAAGATTAGTTTTTTGAGCATATTCAGACTTGTGCTATTTTTCAAATCAATATTTATTGTTAAATAATTGTATTATCACTTTCCCATTTATATTTGAAGTGTATAGATGCAAAATGTACTCTTTATGTCTTTTTGTTGTGTTCCTACTGGCGATATTTCATAAATATTTAGTCAAGGGAAAGATATTCTAGTTCTAGTTAATTTTATTTTACTACAAAATTTTAGCAATTTTCAGTTTTTAAAAAGGCACATGTGCCTACATGTGCAGCATGTTTCAAGATAACACGTTTTTTATAAGGCAACTAGGAAGTGTGATATTTGCTGCCTTAATTAATAGGCCTTGTTTCTTTTTTCTTATTAGCTATAAAGAGCAAAAAGTATAATTTGCACCTGAAGAAGAGAATCAAAGATATCACCAACTATTAATTATAATTGTTATTTACGGTACGAGGTGGTACATATTGATTTCCAAATGAATTCCTTGGAGAACTTTGTATTATATACAAATCTTATATTTCTGCCAAGAATTTTGCATCTGTATACATGTCTTGAGGGGTTATATCTACCTAACAGGCAGGAAAAATAGGCTCTTTTTGGGAATCTTTTTACACTCTACTATACAAGCAACAATAAATCTGTTTTGAGGTTTTAATATATGCATATTAAAATGTACAAAATATTTTTTTTATTTTATGGTATTGGACAAAATGGCGATGCACTGACACGCAAAACAGAGGCATCTGTTTTTGGACGTATTCCGCGGCCATCAGTAGAACAATTTTAATCTCCATCTAGAGCAGTGATTCCCAAAGTGGTTCAGGTGGACCCCAGGGGTCCACGAGAGACTCGACGGGGGTCTACGTTGGCGTGAAAAGAAAAATGGGGGTTCACAAGTTGTAAGTGGGGTTCCACGAAAATTTATCTGGTTTCGATAGTAAAGAACAAAAATGTTGGCTTGGCTTTACCTATCAATGTTGGCAGATAATACACTACTCAAACAAATTAAGGGAGCAAAAAAAATTCCAAATTTTTCGGTGATTTTTGACAGGCTGTATTTCGGTGAAAAATGGTCGTATTGAGACTTTAAAAAAAAGCATTTTGAAGGATTTAGGATTCTAATTTTCAGATTTTTTAGCTAAAATTTTTTGGGAGCTACGGTTCTCATGCAATCCTAACAGATAACACGAAAAAAAATATATATAGCGAAATCTGGAAAACCGCACACCCTCGGAGAACAGTTAATTTTACCCGTTGTTGAAGAGGTTTTAAAAACTGTTCTGTACAAACCTCCATTTGACGTACTCAAAAGAATTCCTTTGAGTAACAACACTGTACAAAGACTTGTTGATGAAATGAGCTCTGATATTGAAAGCTTCTTGTGTAATTATCTGCAAACAACTCATTTTTCTATTCAACTGGACGAGTCAACTTTACCTGGTAATGAAGCATTATAATTGGCATATGTTCGATTTGTTATGGACGAAGAAATCCATGAAGAGCTGCTATTCGTGAAAACTTTGGAGACGGACACTAAAGGCAAATCAATATTTAATGTCCTGAGTGATTTTTTTAAGGAAAAATCGATTCCATTTACAAACATTATTTCGATGGCAGCAGATGGAGCTCTTGCCATCTTCGGGCGATATCGTGGGTTTATAAGCCATCTTAAAAGAATTTTACCAGGAGTAACTGCAATTCACTGTGTCATCCACCGACAACACCTGGTAGCGAAAAATTTGAGTGATAGATTGCACCAATCGCTTCAATTTGTGATTAAAGCAGTTAACAAAATAAGAAGGTATGCGTTCAATACCCGTTTATTTGCACAATTGTGCGACGAAAATGATGAAGACTTCCAACGATTGCTCTTACATACTGAAGTACGTTGGTTGTCGAAAGGTGCATGTTTAACAAGATTTTACTCACTTTTTGAATCAGTTTTAGAGTTTCTGGAAAGTAAAGATCCAGATTTAAAAGAAAACCTGATCAAATTGAAAGCGGACATCGCGTATTTGACAGATTTGTTCAAAAAAATAAAAGGCAATAACTTGCAGTTACAACGGGACAGCCTAAATTTAATAAAAACAAAGGGTGTAATTTTGGCTTTTCTTGGAAAATTGAAATTTATGAAACAAAATATTATTCGGCGCGAATTCTCCCAGTTTCCAAACTTATCACAGGCAGAATGTCTTGATGAGGATATTCAGACATACGTTCAACATTTAAATGCCCTGCATGATGACTTCAAAAATAAATTTGAAGATATTCTGACGATGGAATACCACCATGGATCATAAATCCATTTGGGATCATAAATCCATTTGATGAAATGGAAGTGGCGAATGTGGTATTAGAAGAGGAGCTACTCGAGCTTAGCTCCAATGAGGAGCTGAAGGTGAAATTTAAAAAAGGCTATCAAACATTTTGGCTGCAGGCAGAAATACCCGAAAGATATCCTGGGCAGTGGGAAGTTGCGAGAAAACTTTTGATAGCGTTTCCCTCGTCATACCTTGTCGAAAAAAGTTTTAGTGTCGTTACAAACCTATTAACAAAAACAAAAGGAGCAGATTGAACATCACAGAACGAGGAGATTTGCGGTTATTCCTTACAAAACTGAAGCAAAATATTGATAATTTGCTGTCAATACATCAAGTACATCCCTCCCATTAAAATTATGACTATTTTTTTTTTTTATTGTTGATTTGCATTGTTGAAGTTACAGTACGTTATTAATGTTTAATTTTAATTCTATTAAGTCTGTAATCATAATATTTTAATAAATAGAACACAAGAAAATATATTATTTTTCTTTTTATTTTTACCACTCCGATTTAGGGTTGGAACTCAGCCACGACGCAAATTTCCATCGTTAGATCTAATCTTCACATTTTTTGACGAGTTTTGGGAATATGGTAGAAATGTAGCAGCAGGGGTCCACCGAAACCAGTAAAATTTTGAAAGTGGTCTGTGAGAAAAAAAAGTTTGGGAACCTCTGATCTAGAGCAAACAGTTATTTTATTATTTACATCTTTCAACAAATCTTGAAAGTTTAAAGAAAAAAAATCATTTTTGTCCTAAAAATTGGTTTTTATTTGTTTATAAAAAAAAAGTAATTAATCAATCATGTGCACTTCCCTAGAGGATTTTATTAAAAAGCTATAGTTAAAAGCTCAAGTTAATCGGATGTAAAGTGTTGGAGTTATGTTGCTGGCCGATTTAAAAAACGTAGTTTCGAGAAAAACTTTCAAGATGTTTTCTCTATGAAATTTTAAAAATTTTGGGATGTCAATTTTTTTACCTTTATTCTGCAATCGCAGGACCAAAAAGCAGCCCTTCCAAGTCCAAATTTTGGTCCTCGGCCTCTTTTTTGGACGATCTTGATTGAAAAATGCAGCACCGTAACGTAGCAAACACCTCTTTACAGACCGGCTTTAAACTTTTTGTTTAAGCTACACCGCCGTATCGGTCCCGGCGTGTGTCCCGGTATTTGTTTATCATTATTTTTTGTGTTGCATTATGCATCGCGAGTCAGCCTCTCCAGTTGCCTGGATCGTACTGTATGGCATAAACAGAATGTGGAACAAAATAGGCATGATAGTTAACATATTAATAAAGAAGTGATGATGCCAGCTATACTTAATTTAAGAAAATATTAGCTGTTAGTGATAGATTAAATGTGCCGACTAAGCCAAATCACTCCAACAGGCTGCGCGCAAAGTAAACGCCTTTTCGTGCGGTATGACTTCTTTCAGAAGTGAATTAGACGCTAAAAAAAATTTCAGTCTAAAGTAAGGCTATGATATGTTTTTTAGGCCTATAATAGGTCATTTAAGCAAAAAAGAAAAGTCGATTTTTTTCAAAAATTGCAGGTAGATAAAACCCCTTAATTATTTAATATCACCACTGACTGACCATTATAAGATAATGAATACATACTTTGTACCTAATACATGTATTTTTTTGAAAATCGTTACCAGAAACAAAATAAAGAATAAATAATGTGTTGGGTTAATTTTTTTGTTGTGTTAGTTTTTCCTTTGCTTTTGTAGTCACAAAACTACTAATATGCTTTCTATTGAATAACACTAAGCACAATGTAGTTTTCTTTTCGAAGAGATCAAACAAGCCAAATTTATTGGCTTGTACTGATATATGACAATGGAGAACCTATAGATGTTATCTATCCTAAGTGCAAAAAAAGCATTTGATGACTTTCCTCCTCAGCATTGTCATAAGTTAGAGCATTTTGTTGTAAGGGAGTTAAAGTGCATAAAATGCTTAATAACAAAATGACACTTCAAAGTAAAAAATAATGGCGCTCGTTATGAGTCTGTATACAATAATATGGTAAACTCACCTCTAGGCTAACCAGTGCGCTATTGAATTTCAACAATAATTATGAATGATATTTGCAAGTTTGCAGGAGTTTTCACTAACCTTGCTAAAGGAAAATATTGTATTCTTAGGTGGGTGTGTTTTAATAGTGATAACTGTTCCTGTTTTTTAGTGTTCCATATGGAACACTTATGGGGATCACTTTGGTGTCCGTCTCTCCGTCCGTCACACCCTATGTTCTCCAAAACTATTTGACACAGAAAGTTGAAATTCGTTATAAATACAGGAATTGATGGCCCAATCAGAGCCGTTCAATTTTAAAAGTAAAATTTTCACTTAAGGGTTTAGTTTTGGGAGGTGAAACAGCAAGTGAAAAAAAATTCTTACCAGGTCATGAAAGCTTGTAAAACATGAGTTCAAATATATATATGATGTAATACTTGTATACACTTTTCTCTGTATTATTTTTAAAAAATTGCCAAAAATGGATGTCCCCCTTATTTTGAAAAGTACTGATTAAAAAATTTTGAAAAAATTCTTGAATATACCCCATAAAATTAAGCGAAAATTATTACGAGTGCATTATGTTTGATAATTTATCTGGTATAAAAAAATAAATATGGAAACTGTTTCTTGACGTATGGTGACAGTTTTTTTATAATATTTAAGGGTACATTACTATAATCTAGTGGCAAATCGCTTTTGTCCGAGATAACACGGAGGCTGAAAAGTTTTTGGTCTTACTACTTAAAACACATTTTTTTTGCAAAATTCGAATTTATTCATCAACATAGTCTCCTTCAAGAGCGATACATTCAGTCCAACGCTTTTCTAACATTTCTATACCTTTCTTGTAGAAGGATTTGCCTTCAAAATAGGCCTCAGTTTCGGTGGTGACTTTTTCATTGGAGCCAAAACTTTCCCGCGAGCATTTTTTTGAGGTCTGCGAATAGATAATAGTCGCTGGGGGCCAAATCCGGAGAATTCGGCGGATGAGGAAGCAATTCGAACTTCAATTCATGCAATTTTGCCATCGTAACCATTGACTTGTGACACGGTGTATTGTCTAGATGAAAAAGCACTTTTTTCGTGTTCATTTGGGGCCGTTTCTTTGCGATTTCTGCCTTTAAATGCACCAATAACATTATATATTCGCTATGATGGTTTTTCCCTTCTCAGCATAGTCGATGAAAATTATTCCACGCGCATCCTAAAATACAGAGGCCAAAACTTTCCCAGCCCACTGTTTTGTCTTTGGTCGCTTCATGCGGCTTTCAGCGGCTGCTGTCCACTCACCTGACTGCCAATTTCATTCCGGTGTGTAGTGGTGGATCTATGTTTCATCCGTTGTCACATATTGCATGAAAAAATCCAAACAGCGCTCAGAATCATCAATACGTTGTTGTTTTTGGTCCACTGTGAGCAAACGCGGTACCCATTTCGAACAGAGCTTTCCCATGCCCAAGTGTTCATGCAAAATATTCCCAACACGTTCTTTGGATATCTTTAGGGTATCAGCTGTCTCACGCAATTTCACTTTATGGTCATCCAAAACAACTAATCGTCGAAATGTCATAAAATTTGGACACGTATCGTTTGAAGGTTGGTTCATATGGATTTTTTGAAAAGGGCGACATCTATGTGTCAGGCCAAAAACTTTACAGCCTATTTTCAATATTATTATGATTATTTTTTTTGGTTTTTGGTTGGTAATTTATAAAATTTTAGTTTATTATTTGAAGTAAAAGATATATGAGGTTAAAGGAATGAAATAGGGAGTTAGAAGGGTGGTTGAATATACATCTAATATACTTCTATTTCAGTGCACTTTTTTATTATTTCCAATTCTAACACAAATCGAATATAGAAGAGATTAAGATCTGGTTACAGATTGCCTAAAAAAATGTGAAGATGATTATAGAACAAGTTTTCGAAATACAAACAGTTAACTTGGCCGAAACATCCCTACCTCTGATACAGTCTGTAAATTATTGTTTTTACTTCCTTTGCTAAAGGGTAGGTACTGTATTCGTGAAAAAATACCCTCCGCGGTTTTTGCTTTTATTTACGTTTTAGGGTTCTTAGATCATGAAAAACATATTTACCATTTCCGTTGATGTGTCTATCTGATTGTCCGTCTGTCGATCTATTCGCACCATAATTCTCAAACAAAATGATATTATAATAGTTGAAATAGGAATGAAAGTTATGGTTTTTGAGCGATGTCGTTTTAGAGGGAGGGAATGAAAGGGGTGGGTGTCGATATGTTGGATTTAATTCTAATATGAAAATTTACTTTCGGTTCACTTGAGAAAGTCAAATTCGCTACTTATTTTAGAACTGTATGTTTGCAAGAAAAATACTGGGTAAATCACTTAACCATTTTTTTTTAAATGTTTGTTTAAATGAATTTAATTTGGTTAGATAACTAAAATATTTAAAAAAGTATTCTTTTACTGGTATTATATACATTTATTTATAAAAAAATTGTACAAATTTAGGTTAGAATTCAATTAAAATACTGCTTCTTCATTTCCGCTACTTCTAGTCGGTTGAGATCGCATTTGTAATACTTGTATTAGACTGGCTTTTTCTCTTTCTAATGCTGCTATCCTCTCACTTTTTTTGTTCACTTTCTGGAATAAAAAGATATTTAAGTAAAGCTTGAGCAAATTCAATTAAATTAGTTATTTTATGGAGTCTCATCGATACAATAACCACATTACAACATTATTACGAATTATTATGACCAACTACAATTTCTTGATAGGAGTTTTCTATCTGTTTTTCCTTTTATGAAGCGTAAAATATTATTGTGCAGGGTGCTATTTGCAGAGTTAGCTTAAAATGAAGCAATTAAAAAAATCAGGAAAATATTTCCATTAATACATTTAAAAAGAAATTAGGCAAATGTAAATGTGCACATAATTTTAGTATAGAGTTTTTTTTCGCGTGAAAGTATTATTTTTTTCAAAAGATTTTTTTTAATTTAAATATCTACGTTAATTGGTTAGAATTTTTCTGTATACTATGTTTGATGTTTTATTTTCTAGTAGCAAAATATATTGGTTTTCTGGAGTTTCGACTCTTGATAACCCGACATATAATTGACCGTGAGAAAAGCATTCCTGTCTCAAATCGATTCTCACGACTTTAAAAGTTTGTCCCTAGGACTTGTTTATTGTAAGAGTAAACGATACTTTTACCGAAAACTGCAATCGCTTGAAAGAAGTCGGCAGATCCATTGGGATCATAAGAATACGCGGAATATGCGCTAGTCTTTAACAGCAACCACACTTGTACAGTTTCTTAGAAGTCAAAAACTACTTAATAGAAATTAAACAGTTTCACCATACACCTCAAACTGAAATTAACTTCGTAGTAATTATGGAAGGAAATTACACACAATTTTTCGTAGATATTTCAGACCACGCTTACTAAATAGCAGAGAACTTAAAAAACTAAGTGAAATAGGTACCTAAGTGACAGTAAAACAGTAGGTATACCTAAACTAAGGAAAATTACTAAAATAATATTTGTTGTTTAAATGAATCTCATACTATTAGATACTTATTGAACAAAAATATTCTAATAGCAATAACCTAGTACAAGTACCTTCTGACACCAACAAAGTGCCAACAAAGTGCCTACAATGTGCCTAAAAAGGAATGAAAGAATCCTCAAATTAACTATGACAACAAATCTTTAAGAAACAAAACAATAATTATTTACAAACGAAAAGTCAACTCAAAAGCGAAACAAAATTAAACAATAAACAACAACGCGCGAGTGCGTCATCTGGTACGTTGGTCGCTCCGCGCCAGACGCGGCCCCCCATTCGCAGGACCGCCCTCGTGGCCGTTTCTTTCCCTATCGTATCAGCTCCCTTTTGTCACAGCCTCATAAAATCTAGTCTATGTTCACCCCAAAAGTCCAGGCCACATACCAGTAAAGGATTTTTTAAAATCGGATTGGTAGTTTCAGAGATTACCTCGAAAAAAAACAAACATACAAACTTTACTTTATGATATTATTATAGATTAAAATAAAAATAAAAACGCCTTCATTATGTAAAGAACGCCTAAGCATTTTGGCAACGTTGTCTATGATAGGCCGGGGAGACGTAGTATTCGTTTGACTTTGTACCATCATAAAAAAATTAGGTTATCTGCTAAAAAAATTGTATAAACAAATATAAATACTTATTCACATAATAATTAATTTTCATATTGAGGGGGCTTTACTGCTTGCAGGCTCTGTGGGAATAAAAAGAAAAACTCAAAAGTTTCGCTCCTACCAAGTTGTGGGCCTTATAGGCTACTAAAGTAAAAATCATTATTCCTGCTACGATATTATTAAATAAAATACAATCCTTGCTGTACTGAACATAAATTTAGTAGATCATAGATTATTGGGATCTTACCTATTCAATACGACATCTCACGGCTTTTTCAGGAATTAAACTTAAGGTGCATTTTTAAATCTGTCGTAAGCGTCTGTGTGTAAATTAATATTACAAATTTTCTTAAAAATGAACACCGAAAATTTACTTTTCGTGAAAAATCAAAAAACAAAGACTTTTATGTTGTATTTACAATTGTGAATGTCGCCTGCAAAAGGATTTAAATGTAGTTTTTCATACGTTTCTAAAAGCGAATGAAGGTTATGTGAATATTACTAATGCATTTGGGCAAGTGGAAAAAGTTGACAGACTGAAAGTGTGGAAAACAGTTCTCCGAATTAAACGAAAAATTGTTCTAATCATTTTAAAAAACGATTACATTCTTTCAGGTAAGTAAAATTATTTATTCTTGAACAGTCATTTGTTTTTTTTGTGTGTCAAGCAAAAATTTCTTATTAGATAATATTTTTCAGACATTATTTTGATAAAATACTGTCTCAATTATTTTGTATTCATTCAAAGTCATGAATAGTTAATATATATTAACCTCCGAAGTAAATTGACATTTGAGTTGAAACCAGTTAAAATTTTTCTCATCGTCATTGATTGTAACATATCATTTCACTAAAAGTTGTATAAATATTTTAGAATTAAATATCTTCTTTGCGTTTCAGATGCTCAATCTTTAAGAAGGCGGTTGAAAAATTGTAAAAAATTAATTTTCATACAAAAATTGAAATGTAAATGTTAAACATTTATAGGTTAGAATTTTACCGGTAATAATACAAAAGAGTTGCGAGGATATGTTTGCATTTTTCACTTTCACCGTCTTTACAAGAGCATTTCATACATAAAATTTCCCCTGTTCTACTGTTGAATGTGCCATCTTTCTCAAAAACTACTGTTCGCAATTGGGCTGTGGATATACATGATCCTTGAATTTTCGTTATGTTGGGCGCGACAGTTTTGTCATCGATTATCCCACACCCAAGAAAAAGATTTGATTTTAAAAGTTTTTCACCGAGTGTGAAATTCTTTTGGGCAGGATTTGTACCAGCCCATTTGCAAATATTGCCAATTTATAATAATATTTTTGGAAAATACTGTCACATTCCCTATGCTAGACACGTTATAAAGTTAAATCTACGTCTATATTTCGACCATCTTAATAAGATTCCAATAGATACACCAAGAGACGCAGAAAACATCCTTTTACGTCAGGCACACTTTAAAAAATCACAAGGGCTGCTTCTAATTGATGTTGCCGGAGTTTCTGAAAATTACGCAGAAACATAAATTCTAAATTTTGCCACGTGAAGGTAGACCAAACTCTTAAACCAATTATCCATTAATGACTTGTGTAACGTCAATAGGAAGTAGGGGTAACTAGGGATAAGGGTAGGATAGAGCACCTTAAAATATGTTGTTTTGATTTCTTCGCTCTAATCGGGTCGGGAGGGGATAACGATAAAACTTGATGCAGTTTCCTCTTAAAATTAATGTTGATTAATGTTTAGTTTTTGAAAATTATTGTTCATATTTCGTGTAACCGTATCTTTACCTCAGTAAGCATTCTGTTTTGTTGTTTTAACCTCTCAGACAAATCCTGGGGAGGAGGATAATGCTGTACAGCTAGATTCATGTGTAAGGGTAATCCTCCCCTTTCCCAACTCTCCGTTAATGCAGCTAAATGTCGATTAACTTCCAGAACTCGGGTTCTTTGTAGTTCTAGACGTTCTTGCTGGGTTTCAGACCATGGCTCCTGTAAATAATAAGGACCATTATAAAATATCTTTAAATAATTACTTGAAAATACCTATATATAAATCCTTTTATCTTGTAACTTGTGACACAGATTGAAAAAGGGTTTTACATAGCTATTGTGTTTTTAAATATATCAAGTGTTTCTTAATTTATAGTACTCAGTAAATAATGGTTACATTTTCTCATAAAATAGCTAACATGACACTAGATGAGCTTGTCGTTTTCGATAACAAAGGGAAACTTCAGCTGATGCTACCATTTTCGTTCTTTTCTGAAAAGTTCGGTTGTTTTTTGGACAGAGACTGTACCAGGTGTACAAGTATGAAATGCGGATTTTTTTTCTAAAAAAACATGTTAAATTCGAAAGAATGATAAAAAGTGCTTTATTCAAAGTATGCTCCATCGCTTGTTATACATTTTTCCCATCTTTCAGGCAATTTGTGAATACCACGCCAGTAAAAATCTTCCCCTTTTGCTGCAAACCATTCATCGAGCCATTTTTTCACATCTTCGTACGAACCAAAGCGCTGCTCAGCAAGTGCGTGACCCATCGATGCAAACAAATGGTAATCGGAAGGAGCCAAGCCTGGCGAGTAAGCGGCATGCGGTAGAACTTCCCAGCTGAGTGCTTCCAACGTATCGCGAACTGGTTTTGCCGTATGCGATGGGGCATTATCATGAAGAAAAATGACTTTGTGTTGCCTCTTTCGGTATTCTGGCCATTTTTCAAGCAGCGAACGGTTTAAATCGGTCAATTGTTGTTGGTAACGTTTAGTATTAACCGTTTCCCCAGGTTTTAACAGCTCATAATAGACCACGCCCCTCTGGTCCAACCAAACACAGAGCATCATCTTTCTGCCAAAGCGATTCGGTCTTGCGGTCGATGTGCCTGGGTCTACCCATGATTTTTTGCGCTTGGGATTCTCAAAATAAATCCACTTTTCATTCCCTGTTACGATACGATGCAAAAACGACTTCCTTTTTTTACCGAGCGAGCAAAATGTCACACGTGTTTTTGCGCTTTTTACATTTGCCTGTCGTTCAATTCATGTGGTACCGATCTACCGGCTTCTGAATCTTTCCGATCTCTCGTAGCCGATTGGAAACAGCTTGTTGACTAACGCCCAATTGCTCGGCGAGTTTGTTTTTGTGTTTGCGAAATCATCTTAGTCCAACAATGCTTGCAATTCCACATCTTCGTGTTTTTTTGGCGGTTTTTCACGTTCCTTTGTCATCGAAGTCACCACTTTTGAAACGCCGAAACCATCGTTCACACGTATCTTGCGATGGAGCATGTTCACCATAAGCTTCTCGAAGTAATCGGTATGATTCAACAGCAGTTTTCTTCAAATGAAAACAAAAAATTAATGCGGTCCGCGAATGCTCTTTGTTCGGTATAAATTTCGACATATTGAACACCACAACACTATGCACACACTTTTCCAATTTAACACTCGTGCGCGTCTAACACATGTTGATGACACAACAAAATGGCGCAGTGTAAAATCTTTATAGCACAAACTGCATTGGTGCACCGTCTGTTGTCTGAAATCCGCATTTTATACTTGTACACCTGGTATATTTGGTCCGTTAAGGAGATGTGGGAAATTATGTCACATATATTTGGAAGAAAATGTAAACGAACGAGTTTAATATAATATCCGACCGGGTACCCGGTTTTTTTACCGGATCCTCGTAGTCAGGTAACCAGTTTTTCCAGATTCTAAAAAGTACTATCCATTACATTTTCACTTAATCCCTCCCAGAGTGGTGTTTCCTAGGAATATACGTTACGCTAATACTTCATTATTTATTTACTATATGTAGTTCTGATTTTATCCCTCGTTTTTCGATCTAGATCAAAAAATTCTAATGAGTGTAATCGAAACGTTAATTCAGAATGGATTACCTTAACATAAACATTATAGATGTACCATTGTACCATTCAACACGCCAAAAAAATACATTTGCGCAGATATTATAAAAAAGGAATTTCTTAGCAACAAAACAAATTTGGATAATGAAATAAATATAGCTAGAGCAATACAAAACAAGGCTAAAAATAATAATATCATTTTCACGAAAGCAGATAAGGGTAACACAATAGTCGCTATAGATCAACAACAATATATAGACAAAACATTAGAATTTATTAAGAAAGGAAATTTCAAAATATTACTTAAAGATCCGACAGAAAAATTCAAGAAAGATATAAGAACAGCGTTAGGTAAAGCTTCTAGCATCATATCAGACAACCAAATCTCAAAATTAACAGTCATGAATCATCAGCCCCCTCTACTTTATTCATTAATCAAATTACATAAAAATCATCCTATGAGACCCGTAGCCTCCTACATATCGGCCCCAGCTTACAAACTCTCAAAATTTCTCATAGATATCATTAAAACGAACATTAACTTCACCCCAACTTACACAATAAAAAATTCGTTAGAATTAACGGAAAAAATTTCCAACGTCTTTCTACCAGATAATTCAAAACTAGTATCATTTGACGTCGAAAACCTTTTCCCTAGCATACCCCCGGATGAAACAGTAAAAATCATAAAAACATTTCTAATCAAAAATAAAGTTAATATCGTTATACAAGACATACTAAATTTATTAAACACGAGCCTCAATCAAAATTATTTTTACTTTAATAATACGTTTTATAATAGTTCTGAGGGTCTCATAATGGGTAGTCCACTTAGCCCGCTTTTAGCAGAAATATTTATGGATAACCTAGAAAAACAAATACATCGACAAGAATTTAGCAAATCATTTTTGTTTTGGTACTGATACGTAGACGACATCTTTGCTTGTTTTAATGGTACAGAGCGTCAACTTGACAATGTTTTTAACTATATAAACTCAATACATAAAAATATTAAATTCACTATGGAACTAGAAGTCGACAATAAAATTAATTTTCTTGACTTAACGATAACCAGACATTACAACAAACACAAATTCTCTATTTTTCACAAACCCTCACATACAGATACTACAATAAACATAAAATCAGCTCACCCCCTACAACACAAATTGGCAGCTTACCACAGTATGTTGCATAGACTTGTAAGTGTCCCCTTATCTGTAGATGATTTTAATAAAGAATTAAATCTAATAAAACAAATTGCTGTTAACAACGGATATTCTCCTGACACCATAGACTCAATTCTAAACAAGAAATTAAAAAATAAAGCTATTTCTTTAGTATACCCCAAGAGAGAAAACACAGGGAAAAAATTTAATGTTTTAACCTATTTTGGTTACACGTCAGAGAAAATTAAAAACCACTTAAACAAATATAATATCAACATAGCTTTTAGAACAAATAACTCGTTAGGAAAATTCATTAAAAACGCAAAGGGAAAACAAAATAGATCAAAAAAATCTGGAGTGTATCAGTTAAATTGTGGTTCTTGTCATAAAAGTTACATAGGTCAGACAGGTCGCTCATTCGAAAACTCGGATTTTAGAACATAAAAGAAGCTATTTAAAAAACAAAACTGACTCAGCGTACAGTAATCATTTAACAGAATCAAATCATCTTTTTGACGATAAATTTAAAATTCTACACATACAAAACAAAGGCGTAAAATTAAACCTATTAGAAAATTTAGAAATAAATAGAATTAAAAATTCAGACATCATTTTAAACGAACAAAAAGATACCTGTCTGGCCCATGGTAACTCCCCTTTACTCCATTTGTACAGTTAATATTCAGAATGGATTTCCCAGCAATATTCATTAGCATATAGTATTAATTCTATTACCTATCTACCTTAGGATATTTATAAAAATGTAACAACCCTAATACTCAAATATCATTTTGTATCAGAAGAAGCTATAGTATAGCGAAACGTGTCATACAGTTTCAGTGAAACTAAATAAAGTGGAAATTTGACAATATTAGTCTTTCATTACATTCGTTATGAATTTCCATCAAGTAATGGCCACAACAATTCAAAGAAAAAAAAGTAAATACGGGACCGCTCGTATTCTTGAAAAAGTGTATTTCGAAAACATTTTTTGCCATCAATGTATCCTTTGGTGTATTAACAACTGCGCAATTGCCTTCGTAAATTGTCTAATTGCCTCCTGCATCAATAATCGCCTGGTATCTTCGAGGTATGCTGTCGACGAGATTTTCCGCAATGATCTCCAAATTTTTCGAATTTCGCGAGATAACGACAATCAAGGCGTTTACCCAAAGTATTGGTATTTTACTGTCTATGAGGCACCTGTAAAATGGAGCTTGAAGAGATTGTATTATCGATGCCCTTCATATTTTATCATTTCTATAGTCCCCTGGTTTTTTGTTGTTGTGCATATATTGTAAGGTGTTCATTATTTTATCCGTTGTTACATCGGGAATTTCTTCAGATACCACATTTCCTACTATCATTCTATTTCCTTCTTCTTTCCTGGGCGGTGGCGATATTTTCGTCTCATATAGTGAGTGATAATATTTCTCTGTAGCTTCCTTTAACTGATTTGTGCGATCTCTTGGTTATCGTTATTTATAAGTTTTATTATTTGATGTCTCCCTTCATTCATTTTTTTGTTTAGGACGTCTTCTCTGATCTTTTTCTTTATTTTATTGTCTATTTCTGCCAATTCTAATCCGCAAATTGTAGGATCATTTCTTAATAGTCGTCTCTGTTTCATGAGATTTTGTGTCTGCCTAATGTTTGTGTTTTTTTTCTTTTTTCGATGTTGCTATTTGTTTTGTAGTCATGAGTAGGCTACTGGTTATTTGTACGTTTAGTTCATCAAATTCTGTTTGGTAGTTTATGTGTTTTATATTATTTTCTAGTGCTTGTCGAGACTCATTTGTGTTTTCCTCTATTATTCCTGTTGGTGTCTTTGTATGCGTTGTCAATTTACATCTCTCCTGCTTCAGATTTATTCGTATTTTTGCTCTGAGCATCCGATGGTCACTGCCAATGCTTATCGTGTTCAGAACTATCGTGTCAATTAAAATATTCTTATCATTTGATAACACATAATCCATTTTTTTTCTTGTTATACCATCTGGGGTTTGCCGTGTCCATCGTCTGTGTTCTGGCTTTTGGAAAAATTTTTTCATAACGTACAAGTTATTTTCATTTACAAAATTTGATTACATTTCTCTGCTGTTCCTCATACCCAAACCAAACTTCCCGACACTCTTCCCATTTGTATTCGCTGGTTTCTCTATTTCGGCATTGAAGTCGCCGATTATTATGATATATCTTATTTTATGATGTAGTAATTCTTTGTTGATATCTTCGTAGAATTGGTCAATTTCTTCTTCCTCGTTGTCTAATGTCGGTGCATATTAGATTGGACTGGATGCTGTCCTAGATATACGCATACAACTGTCGGGCATAAAATCGAATTTTGAAACAATTATCAATAAAACAGTGAAACAATTTCATGCTTCATATTAATCATTATTTGAAATATTTCTGATAAAGGTGTTTTACTCTTTTTTTTAAATTGCAGTGTCTTTTCTTTATTATCATTTGAAGTGCGGTTCCATAAAATAAGAGGGATTTATTGAGTGTTCCGTGACCTTAAAAGTTTAGGAACCGCTGCTTTAGAGAATCGAAGAACAGTTAATGCTGAATCGTATACAATAATTTGTTTGCCAGAAATCCTCGATGAAATTTTGGCATCCTAACCCTAGTAACATGGAACTCATGAAGGCTATAAAGGGCATGTATGAGGAACTTAAGAATTCCATCACATTTAATAGGAACATGATGGAACAAATAAAGAAAATTATAAAGACCCTTACAGATGAAAATAAGCAACTAAGAAAGGAACATCTACAATTGCAAGGCAGAGTGGTTGAACTAGAGAAGGAAATCATACATGGAAGGACGTCATCCACGAGTGCATTGCAGGAAAGGAACAAAAACATTGTTATCGTAGGACCTGATGGAGGTGAGAACGCATTTACAGATGTGAAAAAGATACTTTCATTGTTGAATGTAGACGTAGCTCCAAATGACTACAAACTAAAAATATTACCAAGCCAACATAGTAGGAAACCGATACTGGTGTCCTTCACACACGAAAAAACCAGTGCTGGAGGAACGAAAATTAGTCATAATTGACACTGATAAATGTGGCATCAATTCAGATGCAAATCGAATATATATCAACCCGGATCTATCTAAAACACACCCGTGTGCTACTCAGGAAAGCCGCTGAATTGAGGAGGGCAGGATTCAAGTATGTATGGTGCAATGATGACAACATTCTGGCCAGGAGGGCTGATGGTGATTCTGTCATTCGATTCAACACATCGGCACAAGTATAGTAACATATTTTTTTGTGCGATGATGCCTCCTATGAGTGGAAATGCTGAAAGGAATTTTAATAAGCTTAATATTGCCCATATAAATATTAGGTCAATTGTTTCAAAAATGACCATAATTAGGGATTATATTGAGGACTATAGGATCGAAATACTAGCAATTTATGAATCCTGGCTCACGAATTTGCTTGATGATGATGTAATAACTGTCGATGGCTTCAGACTCGTGAGAAGGGATCGAGTCAATTGGCGTGGTGGTGGTGTTCTTATATTCATAAGAAACACCATCAATTTCACTGAAATTCTGGATATCAACACAAATCATGCTGAGCAGATTTGGATAAGGCTTGAAATTAAAAAAGTAAAAATGATTGTTGGTACACTATATAGACGCCCTGGGTATAGTAATATGCACGATTTCTTCGGCGAGTTTGAGGAGAATATATGTGGACGATTGCTTGGCTGTGATACTTTGGTGTGTACTGGTGATTTCAATATAGATGTTTTTGAATATGGACTGTATTTATACACAGCGCTTTTTGATGCTTTTGTCTGCATACGGTCTATCTCAGCTAATTGAGGAATCCTCCAGGTACGGAGCTGGTGGTCCGACGCTTATTGATTTAATGTTGTGCTCCAACAAGAAT
This sequence comes from Pachyrhynchus sulphureomaculatus, assembly GCA_019049505.1. Classification (NCBI taxonomy): domain Eukaryota; kingdom Metazoa; phylum Arthropoda; class Insecta; order Coleoptera; family Curculionidae; genus Pachyrhynchus; species Pachyrhynchus sulphureomaculatus. Next base: position 137,160,262 of record CM032453.1, read on the forward strand.
CTGATAGTGGAGTCTGGTGTCGGTCCCACTTTCGATGCTTCTGACCACCTCCTAATAAAATGTCAATTAAAGCTTGAAATTCTTAAACCTAGACCTTTTTTGACAACATATCGCGATTACAGGAATTTAGGTCATGTGGCTTTCTATCGGGATCTTCAACCGATACCGTTCGATGATATCTATTATTTACCTAATATTGACCTGAAGGTTGAGACTTTTATTTTCTTTCTGTTGGAGATATTTAATGTACATGCACCAATAAAAACTTCAAGGATTACAAAACTGAAGGCACCTTGGTTAACTCAAAATATAAAATTTTGTATGTCTCTCCGGGATAACGCTCTGTCCAAATATAAAAAAAGAAAAACTCCAGGAACCTGGGAGTCTTATAGGCAGCTTAGAAATTTTGTTAGCTTGGCCATTGTTAGGGAAAAAGAGCATATCTTGAAAATAGTATTCGAAATAATGGACCAAGAGATAATTGGAAACTTATGAAGGAAATGGATATCTACTCAAAAAATAAAAAGCTGATTCCTGAGTTCTTGGGTAGTGCTGATGAGATTAATAGGTTCTTCGCAGGTGCGGTACAATCCGGCGAACCAAACTCTGAGATTTTTTAATTTTTATAATAATAATAGAAAACTCGGCGTGGGTAATTTTCGATTTAGACTGGTAACAGTTCAGGATGTAGAGAAGGCCTTATCTTCAATTGAATCAAAGGCCATTAGCTGTGATCAGGTCGGGTTGACAATGATAATTCGCTGCTGTCCTCACATTATTCCAATAATTGTCCGTTTTGGTAAATTTTTGTATTGAAACTTGTACTTTTCCAGAAATCATTTGTTCTACCGTTCCCCAAGGTCAATTGTCCAAGCGAACCAAAAGACCTAAGACCTATTATCATTCTGCCCACACTTTCCAAAATAATTGAAAGAGTGATGAACGGACAAATCAGACAGTATGTCGCTAGTTTTAAAATTTTGCCCACTGTACAATCGGGCTTCCGTAAGGATCATAGCTGTACTACTGCCCTGTTGAGGGTAATGGATGATATCCTGGAGGCTGCGGATCGTGATGAATTGAGAGCACTGGTTCTTTTGGATTATTCAAAGGCCTTTGACTGGCTAAATCATGATCTTTTTCTGAGCATTCTGAATTATATCGGCTTTAATGACAGCGCACGGCGTCTTGTTAATGCATACCTTACTGGTAGGAAGCAGATGGTTAGAGTTGGTGATGCGCTGTCGAGCCCTCTGAAAATGTCCTGCGGTGTGCTTCAAGGATCGATCGTGGGCCCGCTATTTTTCACCATTTATACGTCACAACTTATTTCATACTTAAAATATTCCTCAGCACATTTCTGACACGCAATTATACATTTCTTTTAAGCCAGGCCAAATATTGGAGGCTAATGATAAACTGATGCTTGATCTGGATGCCCTTATGAAGGCTTCGAGTGCACACTGCTTAGAAATAAATCTAACTAAATCATGGATTCTATTATTTGGACGGACTTAGTCTCGGATTCGGCACCAGAATCTATTACAAATTAGCTTGAATGAGTTAGTGCTAAGTGCATGTACTGATGCCAAAAACTTGGGCCTAGTAATGGATTCCGATCTGAGATTCACGGGACATATAAATTTATCTATTAAAAGAGCATTCGCTAACCCTAAATTAATTTTCAGTCAACACGCTCTTCTTACCGAGAATCTTAGAAAGATGTGTGACTCCATTGTTCTGTCGCACTTTAACTACTGTGATGTGGTGTACGGGCCCTGCCTTTTAGACTGTGACGCTAAGAGGATCTAACTTATGCAAAATTCGTGCGTGCGTTTTTATTGGCGGTATTCGAGTCCGTGAGCGAGGTGTCAGTGCAAAATTGCGTGACATGAAGTGGGTAAGAATGAATGAAAGATGGGTGCTACACAGTTTGGTACTATATAACAGGATTATTTGTAATAAGTGTCCTGGCTACTTATATAGCAAAATAAAATTTAGATACGATGCACATAACCTGGACCTGAGGCATAAATTCACCTCGACTCCGCCCATGCACTTGACTCCAATGATTGAGCGATCTTTCAGTTACCAAATAGCTAAATTGTACAATAAAGTGCCTGTTGATCTGAGGGATGCGTCAGGTCACAGGTTTAAAAGAGCAGTAAAAACCATTGTCCATAGCTTATGCTGACTCCTTCCTCCGGCAGCTCGTACAATGGTCACCTCAATCGACCTCTCTAATGTAACATATATAGCAGTAGCCATACCTTTAGCCACCCACAGTATTAATATTAACTTCTATCATGGTAGTACAATGTGGATTGATTATTATATTTTGTATTTTATAGGCAATACTAGTTTCTAAATGTTGCTGTATACAATATGTATTCGCATTTCATGGTTGAGATAGGAAGTGTAACTTCAACTCCGCTAATTGTAATCCTACCATTTAATTACAATAAAGACATTTTATTATTATTATTATTATAAATCAGGAAAAACAACCGAAAACATCGCATCATTCTTCATTATGACAATGCCACCTCTCACACAGCACGCATAATTGATTTTTTGACAGAGAAAAACATCGAATTAATGTGTCATTGCCCGTATTCACTTGATTTGTCGCCTAACAATTCCTAATCTCAAAAAAAATGCGTGGACAGCGATTTTCATGACCCAAAGAAGCTGTTGAATCCTTCCAAAAAAGGCAAATATTTTGAGAAACAATAAAACGAGTAGTACCAAAAATTTTTTTTCTTTCATTGTTTCTGTAAAAACTTGAAAGGTAGCTAGCCCTCATATAAGAAAAGATTTTTTAAATGCATAATCATAACTTAAAAACAAGTCAGTGTCTTTTCAAACGTGATCTTTGCACTCAAGAATGCGGTACGACATACCAGTTACATACTGATTTTTTAATCAGTATTTCTCATGGTTCACATAACCATAACATAATCGTAAAATGCTTTTGTCGTGTGTAATAAACGATTGTGAGAAGTAATTTCAAACGAATTTATGCCATTTAATTAAAAAGTTATCCTCATGTAAAGATATTATCCGAAGAGATAATATTAATTAAAGTTAGCATTCAATCAAGACAGTATTATCCCGTAAAATCATGCAAGTGGTCATGTGCTCTATATGTTTTTAATCTAAAAAAATACCTGCGTCAGCCGCATTAATTTTAATTAGTTACCGTCAGACTAAATAAATTTAGAATAGAAAAAAAAAACATATCCTTTGATTATCTGTTACATTGTAAAAGCAAAAGACCTGTTTAATTCTTCATGCCTATTTGTGCTACTTTCACTGAGGCAAGTCTGACTTTTAATTATGTTTTGTGTTTGTATTCACTGACATAGAAGATATAACTTTAACGCTGGTATCAACGACTGACGTATTTTTTTCTAATCGCGATCTTCAGTTACGTCATGGAGTTACCTGTTTTGTCAATTTTAATCATGTAAATTAAATCGGAATGCAAGAGATGCCAGTGTAAAAAATGATTTTACCTGTTACTCACGTTAACTTTTATTTAAAATTAAACTCTTTTGGGCTATTTCCTTTTTTAACAATTTGCAATCCGACATCTAACAAAGCTGGCCGTCTACATCAGCTTTTTAAACAATACTTACTAGTGCGTACTAAAATGTCTCTGTTACATAAACCTCATTACTGTATACCAGGGGTGCTCAAACGCGATCGCGAGTGCTTTTGAGTTAATCTCGAGAAAAAAATTCCGATATAGAACTATTCACAGATTTTGTTTTAGGTAACTAAAACAAAATGTAATGAATAAACTACTAAAATTTATTCGATCCACAATTAGACCTCATCACTTTCTTTTATCGTAATAACCCCCTGCTAGCGGCAAAAGGCGGCTTTATCAAAGGAACGCGCGGTACTTGTCAAAGAAAAGCCGCGTTTTTGATTCCTGTCGATTTTTCTAGAAACTTCGGGCGGCGCGTTTGACGGGAACATTCAAGACTTCGTTCGCGCCGATATAAATGTTGCGCCTGCCGCAATAGGAGTCAGTCTGAGTTGAACTTGAAGGCGATACATCGATACAAAGTTTATTAATAAATAGTCCAAAATGAGTGCGGCGAAGAAAAGTAAAACTTATCATTTTAATAACGATTGGGAGGAAGAATTTTTCTTTTGTATGGTAAAGGATAAGTGCATTTGTCTCATTTGCCGTGCGTCAGTTGCAATACCTAAGCGTGGGAACTTAGAGAGGCATCATAAAACGGTTCATAAAAAAAGTATGAAAAGGATTTTCCGTCACAGAGTGAATTAAGAAAACGAAAAGTACATGATTTGATAACTTGTTTGAAAAAAGAACAAACCATGTTCACAAAAGACCAGCCAAACAATCAAAAGCTGCAACGATCGCGTCATTTAAAATATCTCATATATTGGCGAAACACAAGAAACCATTTGATGATGGATTGGTTGTGAAGGAAGCATTTATTGAAGCGGGTGAGACTTTATTTGGAGATTTTAAAAATAAAACAGAGATTATGTCTGCTATTAGAGAACTTCAGTTATCTCGTCCGACTGTCACAAGGCGTGTTGAAGTCATGAGTCAGGACATGGCAGATAAACTAAAACATGATATCATGGAATGTACATACTTTTCTTTACAGTTCGACAAATCCACCGATATGACAGACACTGCCCAGCTGTGTATTTTTATTCGAATGGTATTCAAAGACATGTCGGCTAAGGAAGAGTTTTTGACAATGATTCCTCTGAAAGGAAAGACCCGTGGCGAAGATATATATGACGTTTTCTTCAATTTTGTAACAAACTACAAGCTACCAATATATAAACTAGTGTGCATTACAACCGATGGAGCACCAGCAATGACTGGAAACGAAAACGGTTTTGTGGCATTGTGTCGAGCTAATGATGATTTCCCTTCATTTTTCTCCTTCCATTGCATTATACATCAACAAGTTTTGTGTTTAAAAGTTCTAAACATGGAGGAGATTAAGGGCATTGCAATAAAAATTGTGAATTCTATCCGTGCACGTAGCTTGCAACGACGGCTCTTTAAGTTGCAGTCAGCTGAACACACTGATTTAGTTCTTCACACGGACGTCAGGTGGTTGAGTCGCGGAAAATTCCTAGAAAGGTTTCAAGAATTATTGCCAGAAATAACAGCTTTTCTGGACGAAAGAGGTGGTGACACTCAGATGCTGAAAAACGGAAAATGGCTGACTGATTTGGCATTTTTGACAGACATCACAATGCATTTAAACACCATTAATTTGGAGCTTCAAGGTAAAGGAAAAACTATTATTGAGATGATTAGCGCAATAAACGCATTCAAAAGTAAATTGCAACTTATGATGGATCAACTGAAAAGAAAGGATCTGAAAAATTTTCCGTCTTTGAAAGCAAGGATTCCTCAGTTGAATTTTGATATTTATGAGGCAGAATTATCAAATATTTTGGGCCGATTCGAAATACGTTTTTATGATTTCAGTAAATTGGCAAATATCGCATCATTTATGAATTATCCTTTTTCGTGTAAAAACATTGAGGAATTAGCTACTGAAATAGCAAGTCAGTTTAACATGGACTCATGTTCTGTTGAAAATGAGTTAGTGCAGATTATATCAGATTTACATCTCAAAGCCACAGCATTTGATACAAAATTCTGGTCTTTTATATCTGATCCTCAACAACCAGCAAGATAAATATCCGAATCTAAGGCAAATCGCCCTTCAACTGACGGCAATGTTTGGGTCAACTTACTTGTGCGAGTCTGCATTTTCTGAAATGAAGATAATTAAGTCAAAATATCGCAATCGACTAACTGACGAACATATGTCATCATGCTTGCGATTAGCACTCGGTAATTACGTACCATCTTATGAAAAGTATGCTGAGGACATGCAGTGCCATGCTTCAACATCCAAAGTCACTCTTTAGTTAAGTTTAGACACTAGAACTAGTTTGTTTTGTAAGAACCAATAAACTCGCAATTTTGAATAATTATGAGTTTTTTTCATTGGCATTTTAGAGCAGACCTACACTTACGTTGACTAAAAAAATGCATATTGTGCGGAAAACTAATATCTATGCCACGATACACCCTACCTAGACGACAATCTTGCATCACACTTACTTGCAGCCTCTCAGAGTCGATCGATCGTAGTCTAACAATATTGAGGTAGATCGCCAGCAGTTCAAGTTTGAGCACCCCTGCTGTATACCAATATACCATAAACACATTTTAGTAATATATGGCCATATATGTCACATAAAATAAAGGTTTGGTGATTTGAGATATGTCCAACTTAAGTATAATTTAATCTGCGTAATGTAAACAAGCCAGTCTGCCTGAAAACAATTATCAACAATTAATATTCTCCTTCTCATATTGCATGGTTCGGCCTATCCTAATTCTAAAATTCTCGTCAATCAGGCCCGGAACGAGGGTTTTTCTATACAGTAAATGCAGACAGCTAACACGGCCATCTTGTGGACCAGCGTCCTCGCGATGTCTTCATTTTATTTTTACCTAAAAGAAATTAACGAACAGTATCTTTGCTATACTCCCTCCCTCTGGATTGCCATATTATTTTTTAGGTCTAATGGGATTGCCATTAGTATTTTTAACCTCATAGTGGGAATGTCACTATCTTTTTCAGATCTAATAGGATTGCCATTAGTTTTTTTTTTTTTATTTTTCTTATAGTGGGAAGTATTTTCGTTAAATTTTGCCATCGTCAAAACACTTGTGTGAGCACGTGCATTGTCCTGATAAAAATTGTTCCTTTTCTTCTTTGAAGCAGGTCTTTTCTTACGAATTTTTTACATCCAACTGATCCAAAAGGTTACAATATTATTCAGAGTTAATTGTTTTAAACCTTTCTCAAGATAATCGATCAACAAACTCCCTTTGTAATCCTAAAAAAACTGTTGCCATAACTTTCCCTGTTGATGGAACCGTCTTTGCTTTCTTTGGTGCACTTCCACCAACTTCGATCAATTGTTTCGACCGTTCCACAGTGATTCGGCAAGAATATGCTAGCGGGACAATATTCATGACGTAATTTCCAGGAACCACTGATAACGACTTGTAAACAACCCTCCCCATTTAACGAATTCCAAGAATTAATTTGTTTATCACCTCATAAAGGTATCTTATCAGGGGTCAAAGTAACCCTGAGGTCATTTTCATTTGCAAACAGTTGCATTGTATGCACACTTGTGATAACATATTTTAAAGTTGGTAGCAAAGTGAAACGAGTTTTTTGTGATGGAATATTCTGTTGAAGGTATGTACTCTATTATGACATATATTTTTTATAAAAAATATGTATACTTTTGGTGTAATATCAATTTGTAAATGTATAGATAAATCCAGCAAATTTTACATTAATTGTAAACTTTAAAAGTAGCAACTTTTTTTATCCACATATATCCACCTAGATTTTTCTATATGTAATACCTACAACATTCAGGCACAGATTCATATATATTATAGACCCCGAAAAGGCCCGAATGACGAATGACGAAAATGGAGTTTTTTTTGAAGAATGGCTAAAACATGACAAAACTGAACGAAACAGTGGCATTTTTTATTATATAAGTGAAAAATTCAATATGTCTGATGTTTCTGACGATTCTCTAAAACGACTCAAAATGAAAATATCAAGCCTTTCAGCAAAATTCAATCAAAAGTGGACTTCTTTAAAGTGTAACAAAGAAATGTTTCTAATCAAACATAAAGATTGGTTAGAGGGATCCGGAATCGAAATAAAGATGTGTGTTAACCAGCCGTGCACTTCAACATCATCAGCGGCTCTTTCCGTAGGGCGACCCAGAAAATCATTTGAAGACTCATCAACGAAAACGAAGAGACGGAGAGTAGAAGATCTTTTGGAATCGCGAAGTGCAAGTGAGCTTATTACAGCAGCTGAGTTAGCTACTCGAAAAGAAGGGCATCGAAGTGTTGCTAAACAGATCCATAACGTCGCGGTCAGTGAAACTAGAGAAAAGAATAAGTGTTCTGAACAAAGTCGGCAGTTAACACCAGACGAAGCTTTAGCTTATTATGTGGACTCGAAATCGATTTCTCACTCATATAAACAAACAAGAAAATGGTCAATGAAAGCGGGACATCAAGTGTATCCATCGTTTTATGGTTTAGGTAAGTCCAAAGCTTCTTGTTGTCCTTCTGACGAATATATTTCTGTGACTGAATCTCGAGCTGAAATTAAACTTCACGCGATTTTGGATAAAACGGCTGAACGATTAGTTAAAGCTCAGACGGAAGTCATTAGAAGTGTGTTACCCCTCGTTCATATTATACGTTGGTAAGCAAATGGGGCTGTGATGGAAGTTCGGGGCATAGCACGTATAAGCAGAAATTTGAGAACACTAACGCTACAGACGAATTTTTGTTCGTATACTCATTTGTCCCTTTGAGACTGCTTGATGGCGAAACTGTGATCTGGCAAAATCCAAGACCTTCCTCTACTTTATATTGCCGTCCTATTAAGTTTATTTTTGCCAAGGAGACAAAAGAGTTTACGAAAGAAGAAACTTCTAAAATTTTAGATGAAGTAAGTCAGCTTCTTCCAACATTATGTAACGTTGCTAGATCTCAAATCTCTGTTAAACACGATTTGTTGTTGACAATGACTGATGGCAAAGTGTGCAATGCCTTAACAGACACAACTTCAACACAAAAGTGTTATATTTGCGGTGCCACCCCCGTCTACTATGAACGAGGAGTCAAAGAAATATCCCAGCAACGAAGAACGCCTTGCATTTGGTTTATATACTTTACATGCATGGATCCGCACGTTTGAATGTTTGCTTCACATCAGCTATCGTTTGGAGATAAAAAAGTTGCAAGTCAGGGGAGATAACGACAAAGCGATTGTGAAGCAACGCTCAAAAGAGATACAAAAAGTGTTTTAAAGATCTTATGGGTCTCATTGTAGATAAACCAAAACCTGGGTATGGTAACACAAACGATGGAAACACAGCACGTAGATTTTTTTCCAAAGCTGAATTGAGCAGCGAAATTACAGGATTAGACGTAAACCTTATTCGTAGATTTCATGTAATTTTAAGAACTTTGTCATCGGGATATGACATAAATTATATAGAATTCGAAAAGTTTTGTGTTGATACTAGAAAATTATACCTTGATCTATATTCGTGGTATTCCATGCCCGTTACTGTGCATAAAATTCTTGTACACAGCGCGGAAGTTATAAAGTCTTTTCTTCTTCCCATTGGACAACTCTCCGAAGAAGCCCATGAGGCAAGAAATAAAGACTGTCGTAGATTCCGTGAACGGCACACCAGGAAGCGGTCACGTATTGCCACAAATACAGATCTTTTGAGAATGCTTTTAATTACGTCTGATCCTGTTATCAACTCGTATAGAGAATTACCGCGAAGAAAATTTACTTCTTTGCCATCGGAGGTTCTGCAGTTGATTATCCCACCTTCATTGCCATCCGAAACACCATCAGTAAGTCATCATCACGAATTAAATGAGGAGGATTATTTACTCTCTGAATATTCTACTGAATGGGAGAGCGGTGATGACGACTCATCTGATGGTGATCAGTAGGTTTAAGTATTTTTTTATTGTAATTATTATTCTTATTTTATTGTGTGTTGTAGTTGCTTATAATTCATGCCTTAGTATATAAGTTATTTAATATTATATTTCTTTTACTTATACACCTTGTTATTGTAAATAATTGATATATAGATACTGTTATTGTACTAATTTATTTTAAAAGAAATAATATTTTGTAAATTAATAAATGTGGGTACTATCATTATGATTTTTTATTTTTTTTTCCTAGAAATTTCTTTGTAAACAAACATGATTGTGCTTTTCACACATAATGAGTAGGTAGACGTATGTAGCTAATTAAAGAACAATTAGCGACAATAGTGAACAAATGAGACACATTATTAAACCACTTCCGTCTTGCAGCTACATATTTCGATTAATACATATACAGTACACATTTTTCAACTTTTTTTTTTTTTTTCTTAAAATAGCTTAAGATATCTGGAATATACATAAACAATTGAAATAAGTAAAGAAATAATATTGTCCCGCTAGCTTGTACTAGTCGAGACACTGTGCGTTCTTTTCGCTCTGATGTATAGTGGCGAATCCAAGTTTCATCAACAGTTATAAAACGGCTCTTGAAATCGATTTTATTTTGTTTAAAACGATCCAAACGCGCTTGAGAAATACGCATTCGAATGCGTTTTTTGGTCAGTTGTCAGTAATGCGGCACTCACCTTGCACAAAGATTTTTCATATGTAATTCTTCATGCAAAATATATCCAATTCGTTCTTTTGAGATGCCCTATGGCTTCAGCTCTTTTCACGCACTTTCACTCGCCGATCATCTAACACCATATCATGGACTTGTTGAATGATTTGTGATGTGCAGTTTTTGGACGACCTTCGCGTGATCATAGTCGAGACTTGTACGATCAGATTTAAAAAGAGATTTTTTCACAGTGGAAAATAAAGGTGGTGCATCTTTATACACTTAATAATTTCAGTTGAATTTCTGTTGATGTTAAACTATCCAAAACAAAGAATTGAATCACTGTACAATATTCGATTTTTTCCATTTTAAAAAAATCAATTACACGACAATATTAAACAGCTGCTACTTCTCGAATGATTTATCGAAATAAAATTTTACATGTTTTTATATAAAAGATCGAACTTTCCAATACAATTATGGTTTCACAGTGTCTAACGCCATCTATGTGCCAGACCGAGAACTTTTCAGATAGCCTAGGTATATTTTTTGAGGTCTCTATAATCATAATAATCTATATATATATATATATATATATATATATATATATATATATATATATATATATATATATATATATATATATATATATATATATATATATATATATATAAAATACGACTCTTCGTCTGTCTGTCTGTCCATTAGTGCGCTTATCCCTCGAGATCCACTTATCCGATTTACGTGATTTTTTAAATTTATACATATGTTCTCTGACCAGGTTATAGATATATATTTTATTACATCTATAATATATATAAAATGTAACGTATATCTGTCTGTTTGTCCGTTTGTGCGCTTATCACTGGAGAACCACTTATCCGATTTACGTGCTTTTTTTTTTAAACATGCTAAACCATTAAACATGGAACAATATCATGTAGTAAAGAATATCTATAATATATATATATAAAATGCAACGCCTCTCTGTCTGTCTGTCTGTCCGTTAGTGCGCTTATCACTGGAGAACCACTTATCCGATTTACGTGCTTTTTTGTTAAACATACATATGTTCTCTGGCCCGGTTATAGGATATACTTTATTACGTTAGGTGACATAAGGAATAAGCAGTGACGATAATAGTGAATCAAGTCGGAGAAAAGTTTGCCACTAGCGCGTTCTCTTGTAATACACTGCCTAAAGCATTAAATATGGAACAATATCATGTAGCAAAGAATATAATATATATAAAATGAAACGTCTCTCTGTCCGTGTGTCTGTCCGTTAGTGCGCTTATCACACGAGAACCCCTTATCAAATTTACGTGTTTTCTTTTAATTCATACATTTGTTCTCTGGCCAGATTATCTATAATCTTCTATCTAGAATATATAAAATGCAACGTCTTTCTGTCTGTCTGTCTGTCCGTTAGTGCGCTTATCACTTGAGAACCAGTTATCCGATTTACGTATTTTTATAAATTTAAACATATGTTCTATATAATTCGATATAAGCCTAGATAATGGGAGATAAGGAGAAATAATGGGAGATAAGGCTCGATAATGGGAGATAATGGGAGATAAATATAAATAATGGGAGATAAGGAGAAATAATGGAAGATAAACAAAGATAAGTCTAGATAATGGGCGTTATGGTGAGATAATGGGAGATAAGGAGAAATAATGGGAGATAAGGAGAAATATTGAGAGATAAGTCGAGACAAGCCTAGATAATGGGAGATAAGGAGAAATAATGGGAGATAAGGAGAAATAATGGGAGATGGGCAGAGTTAAGCCTAGATAATCGAAATTATGTAGAGACAATGGGAGATAAGGAGAAATATTGAGAGATAAGGGGAAATAATGGGAGATATTTTATTACGTTGGGTAAATTAAGGAATAAGCAGTGACGATAGTGGTGAATCAAGTCCACGCGAGCGGAGCCGCGGGCCCGGCTAGTCTATAATATATATAAAATGCAACGTCTCTCTGTCTGTCTGTCTGGCTGGCTGTCTGTCTGTTTGTCCGTTAGTGCGCTTATCACTGGAGAACCACTTATCCGATTTACGTACTTTTTTTTTAACATACATATGTTCTCTGGCCAGGTTATAGGCTATATTTTATTACGATAGGTAGCATAAGGAATGAACAGTGACGTAAAATAGTGAATGAAGTCGGAAAAAAGTTTGCCGCTAGCGTATTCCCTTGCAATACACAGCCTAAACCATTAATTATAGAACAATATTATGTAGCAGAGAATATTTATAATCTATAATCTACAATATATATAAAATGCAATATCTCTCTGTCTGTCTGTCCATTAGTGCGTTTATCACGCGAGAAGCACTTATCCGATTTAAGGGTCTTTTTTTAAATTCATACATATATTCTTTGGCCAAGTTATATAATAATAATAATAATCTATATCTATAATATATATAAAATGCAACGTCTCTGTCTGTCTGTCCGTTAGTGCGCTTATCCCTCGAGAACCACTTATCCGATTTACGTGATTTTGTTAAATTCATATATATGTTCTCTGACCAGGTTATAGAGATTTATTATATCTATAATATATATAAAATTCAACGTATCTCTATCTGTCTGTCAGTCTGTCCGTTAGTTCGCTTATCACTGGAGAACTACTTATCCGATTTTCGTACTTTTTTTTTTTTAAAACATACATATGTTCTCCGGCCAGGTTATAGGCTATATTTTATTAAGTTAGGTAACATGAGGAATAAGCAGTGACGATAATAGTAAATCAAATCGGAAAAAAGTTTGCCGCTAGGGCGTTCTCTTCCAATACACTGCCTAAACCACTAAATATGTAATAATATCATGTAGCAAAAGATATCTATAATATATATAAAATGCAACGTCTCTCTGTCTGTTTGTCCGTTTGTGCGCTTATCACTGGAGAACCACTTATCCGATTTACGTGATTTTTTTTAAAAGATAAGTATAAATAATGGGAGATATTTTATTACGTTGGGAAACATAAGGAATAAGCAGTGACGATAGTAGTGAATCAAGTCCACGCGAGCGCGAGCGGAGCCGCGGGCCCGGCTAGTTCCTTTATAAAGGATTATATTGAGTCAAAATTGAGACAACTGTTTTTATATTTTGAAAAAACGTTATTAAACCAAATAAGTGCCATTTTGTGCTATGATCATTTGCCATCCTTCTGGCAACACCAACATCCCGAACTTCTGTGATTTCTGAACAAAAAATTGTGAGAAGTGATTTTCACAGGCCTCTTATGAACACCATGCGGGAGGTCTGCAGAGACCGAAAGAAATTGTAGTCTGACGATGTAAGGTCCAGGCCGTACAGTGAATGCATTAACAGGTGTACAAAGATGAAATGCGGATTTTTTTCTAAAAAAACATGTTAAATTCGGAAGAATGATAAAAAGTGCTTTATTCAAAGTATGCTCCATCGCTTGTTATACATTTTTCCCATCTTTCGGGCAATTTGTGAATACCACGCCGGTAAAAATCTTCCCCTTTTGCTGCGAACCATTCATCGAGCCATTTTTTCACATCTTCGTACGAACCAAAGCGCTGCTCAGCAAGTGGTAATCGGAAGGAGCCAAGTCTGGTGAGTAAGCCACATGGGGTAGAACTTCCCAGCTGAGTGCTTTCAACGTGTCCCGAAATGGTTTTGCCATATGTGATGGAGCATTGTCATGAAGAAAAATGACTTTGTGTTGCCTCTTTCGGTATTCTGGCCTTTTTTCAAGCAGCGAACGGTTCAAATCGGTCAATTGTTGTTGATAACGTTTAGTATTAACCGTTTCCCCCAGGTTTTAACAGCTCATAATAGACCACGCCCCTCTGGTCCCACCAAACACAGAACATCGTCTTTCTGCCAAAGCGATTCGGTCTTGCGGTCGATGTGGATGGTGCGCCTGGGTCTACCCATGATTTTTTGCGCTTGGGATTCCCAAAATAAATCCACTTTTCATCCCCTGTAACTATACGATGCAAAAACGACTTCCTTTTGTACCGAGCGAGCAAAATGTCACACGTGTTTTTGCGTTTTTCCATTTGCCTGTCGTTCAACTCATGTGGTACCCATCTACCGGTCTTCTGAATCTCTCCCATCTCTCGTACACGATTGGAAACAGCTTGTTGACTAACGCCCAACTGCTGGGCGAGTTGTTTTTGTGTTTGCGAATCATCTTCGTCCAACAATGCTTGCACTTCCACATCTTCGTATTTTTTTTGCCGGTTTTCCACGTTCCTTGTCTGCAACATCGAAGTCACCATTTTTGAAACGCCGAAACCATCGTTCACACGTATTTTGCGATGGAGCATGTTTACCATAAGCTTCTCGAAATAATCGGTATGATTCAACAGCAGTTTTCTTCAAATGAAAACAAAAAATTAATGCTGTCCGCGAATGCTCTTTGTTCGGTATAAATTTCGACATATTGAACACAACAACACAACACTATGCACACACTTTTCCAATTTATTACTCGTGCGCGTCTGACACTTGTTGATGACACAACAAAATGGCGCAGTGTCAAATCTTTATAGCACAAACTGCATTGATGCACCGTCTGTTGTCTGAAATCCGCATTTCATACTTGTACACCTGGTAAAACTTTAGTCATGCTCTTTTATTTTTTCGAGTTATCAAAGATGGGTGTGGTTTAGCGTTGTCATGGTAGAAAACGACACCCTTTCTATTGACTACTTACAGCTCATTTTTTTTCAATCACTTGCTTCAATCTTGTCAATTGATGATTTGAGAAATCATCGTTTGACCACGCTGCAGCAGCTCATGATGCACGATCTCCTTCCAGTCCCACCAAACAAACAGCATTACCTTTTTTTAAGGTCAATCTGGGCTTTGCCATGGCTTGTGGGGCTTCATCCTTTTTCTACTTCGATCTTTGTTGTATATTATTGTCGTAGGTGATACACTTTTTATTGCTCGTGATCACCTGCTTCAGGAATGGCTCGATTTCGGCATGTTACTGCAGAGATTCGCAAATCAGGTGGCGCTTCTTTGTTTCTTTTTGTAGCGAGCTTTCTTTAAATGATTTAAAACGGTCTGGCTATGGATGTTTAGTTCCTGTCCCACAATGTTATGGTTACTTACTTACATGCCTGTCTTGTCTCAAATTTTGCCAAAATTCTGTCAACTTTTTCTGTTATTGGTCGACCCGTGCGAGGGGCACTTTAGACATCGAAATTTCCAGAACGAAAGTAACTAAATCATCTTTTGACTATTACTTTTGGTAATGGATCTTGATCACAAACAGCACAAATTTCTTCATAGACATGCGCAGCAGTCGTGCCTTAATCGAAATAAAATCGTAAAATGTAGCGGACTTTTGCAGCAATTTCACTCATTTTCAAGGCGATCAAAAATAATTCTAAATAAACGAATTCCAACAGTTTTTTCCATGTCTACTAACCTGCACTAATAGACAAACTGTCGTGAATATTTTACCCAAATATTCTGAGAGTTAACACTAACTAAAAATCATATGGGTTTTTTGTTTGTGCTGCCATCTCTCGGAAAGTCTCAGGACTTTTCACTACATGTAGTACAAAAAGCACATTGTTCGTGAAAGAAAATTTACAGATTTTTTTACAGAAACGTATACGATGCACACCTCTACAACTCAGTGGATGT
The DNA here is from genome assembly GCA_019049505.1 of Pachyrhynchus sulphureomaculatus. Lineage (NCBI taxonomy): Eukaryota > Metazoa > Arthropoda > Insecta > Coleoptera > Curculionidae > Pachyrhynchus > Pachyrhynchus sulphureomaculatus. The sequence goes on from CM032453.1 coordinate 137,176,195, forward strand.
TTTTGCTAAAAAATTGTAAATTAATAATAGTTTTCTTTCGTAAATCATGCGGCTTTTTATGTTTAAGAAGCATAAAGGTAAAGTGTATTTGTTTGGAGTTGATAGCCGAATTCTCTCATTGTAGATGCAAATACATATTGGGGTGCGCCCAAAAGAAAAGAGATTTATTATGCATTTTACTGGATTTTGCTATCTGTTTTGAATTATTTTTAACGGTTCACCCTATTTTAGGCAGAAAACTTCTGTTGTACACTACAGTCATAAAATGTAAATGAGGGTTCATCGATACCTGCTTTTAGTGTTTAATATAAATAAAATTATCTTAAAAATAAAGTTAAATAAGATTTATTACCAAAATTTTTTTTATCTATAGATCTATGTATATATACAAATTTACAATTCACGATATACGAGGATGGTTTGAAAAGTCCGTGCAAAAATAAAAACTACTTATGTGTTTGGGGTAAACCTTTTTTATTTTTCGACATAGTCTCCTTTTAGGCTTATACACTTCGTCCAACGATGTTCTAGTTTGTTGATCCCTTCCGAATAATAGGATTTGTCCAAGTCTGCAAAATATCCATTAGTGTCTGCAATCACCTCCTCGTTTGAATAAAATCTTTGTCCCGCCAGCCATTTCTTCAAATTGGGGAACAAATAGTAGTCCGAGGGAGCCAAGTCTGAAGAATAGGGGGGATGTGAAACGAGTTGGAATCCTATTTCCATTAATTTTGCGACCACAACTGCTGAGGTGTGTGCTGGTGCGTTGTCGTGATGGAAAAGGACTTTCTTGTGGGCCAATCGCGGGCGTTTTTTCTTGCAGCTCGGTTTTCAAACAGTCCAATAACGATGAATAATATTCACCTGTAATAGTTTTACCCTTTTCCAGATAGTCGATGAGGATTATCCCTTGCGAATCCCAAAAGACAGTCGCCATAACCTTTCCGGCCGAAGGAACGGTCTTCGCCTTTTTTGGTGCAGATTCCCCCTTGGTAACCCATTGTTTAGATTGTTGTTTGGTCTCAGGAGTATAGTAATGTATCCATGTTTCATCCACAGTGACGAAACGACGCTTAAAGTCCTCCGGATTCTTCTGGAACAGCTGCAAACCATCCTTGCAACACTTCACACGATTCCGTTTTTGGTCAAGCGTGAGCAATCGCGGCACCCATCTTGCGGGTAGCTTTTCTCATGTCCAAATGTTTTTGCAAAATATTATGTACCCGTTCAGTCGAGATGCCCACAGCACTAGCAATCTCACGCACCTTAACTCTTCTGTCATCCATCACCATATCATGGATTTGATCAATGATTTCTGGAGTCGTAACCTCCACAGGCCGTCCAGAACGTTCAGCGTCACTTGTGCCCATATGGCCAGTCCGAAAATTTTGAAACCACTTATAAACTGTTCTAATCGAAGGTGCAGAGTCACCATAATGTTTATCAAGCTTCTCTTCAGTCTCCTGAGGCGTTTTGCCTTTCATAAAGTAATGTTTAATCACCACACGAAATTCTTTTTCGTCCATTTCTTGAAAATCACTCGACTTCCTTGATTCACACGAATGCCAAACACAAAGAAATAGACCAATATGGCTGAAACTTGGTGTGCGTTCATTCAAGAGATGCTACTAACTAAACATGACCTCGATACGCTCCGGTGGTGCCATCTCTCGGACTTTGCACGGACTTTTCAAACCAGCCTCGTATAAGTACTCTTTAATTACAATCAAAAATAATCATCATCTTCAAAATCTGAAGACTCGATTTCTCTTAAATTGATAATTAAGGGTTCTATTTCCACAGTTTCTTCGATGTATTCGTCAAGTTTCCACATTTTATTTTCTTCTATAACATGTCGAATGGCATTTTTTTTCCAATTATCCTCTTTGATCCTCTCTATTCCGGCGAGTAATAATTGTCTTACCTCTTGAACTTTGAACGTGGTGTTTTCCCTTGCAACGAAACCTTTCATTTGTTCCCAAATTAGCTCGCAATGATATAGAGGTAATCTAAGCACTGTGATATTCCGTTCCTTTGCCATCTCATCGGCTGCGTATTTCTTGAACTGTGCCTTATTTTGTTTCGCAATTTTGAGATTGTTATATCTATCTATTAAAGAATATCCGCTTTCTTCCATGAATTTGTGGGGAGTCGTTCTAATAATCGAGAATGGTATGGGACATTATCTAATACTGTAACTGATTCTGCTGGTATACATTCAATCATTTATTGAAAGTACTCCTTAAAAATATCGGCCGTCATCTCCTCATGCTAATCTTTAGTTGACTTTGATTCGAATTCCAACAAGCCACCGTCGAGAAATCTGTTTTCAATACCAATATATACTATAATTAGCCCGCGATCTTTTCCTGTTGGGGTTGTAATCCAGTCGACCAACCTTCCATAAAAGGTTGTTTGGCACTCTTAATGTTTTTATCAATCCAGAATTTTTTCACTGTGTGTCCCTCATTAACCCAAGTCTCATCTAAATAAAAAATATTTATTTCTTCAGCTCGAAATTTTCTAATTGCTTGTAGAGATTCTCTTCTCCGACAAATTATTTCTATTTTATCGATAAGAACAGATTTTCTATTGTGTTTTTCCCAATGAAAAAAGATTTTCCATAATTTCCATTTTTTAAAATCTGGTCTTCTCTGATTTTTTGCAAAACTTTATGTAGTGTAGGTATTTATTTCTTAATAAAAAAAATGGTGTACTTTTCTTCTTATTGCGTTTTTTAAAGTCTTCATCGACCTCTAAGAGCTCCTTTCCTTTGTGATTCTAAGGTTCGTTGTAAAGACCGCCTTTTCTTTCTTTTAGAAATCTACAAACAGTTGCTAATCCAACTTTCGTCCTGTTGGCACAGGTTTTCCAAATTTCACAGACTTGGCTTGTTGGCTCTTGATGCACTAGGGCATCGTGGACGATAAGTATCATTGTTTTTTCTCGCAGGAAAAATGCAGATTTACAGACTCCGCGAAGTTTGACCGGGGCAAAAATGAAAGTTGAAGCCATCGCTGTTCTGATTTGAACTAAGCATACTATAAGTTTTTACTTTATTTTTTACTAGCAGTGCCCGCGGCTCCCCTCGCGTGGGCTTTATTCACTATTACCGTCATTGCTCATTCCCTATATTACCTAACGTAATAAAATATATCCTATAACCTGGCCAGAAAATATATGTATGATTTAAAAAAAAAAAAACACGTAAATCGGATAAGTACCTAGTTCGCAAGTAATATACGCTCTAACGGACAGACAGGCAGATAGAGAGACGTTGCATTTTATATATATTATATTCTCTGCTACATGATATTGTTCCATATTTAATAGTTTAGGCAGCGTATTGCAAGAGAACGCGCTAGCGCAAACTTTTTTCCGACTTAATTCACTATTATCGTCACTGCTTATTCCTTATGTTACCTAATGTAATAAAATAAATCTTATAACCTGGCCAGAGAATATATGTATGTTTAAAAAAAAGCACGTAAATCGGATAAGTGGTTCTCGAGCGATAAGCGCACTAACGGACAGGTAGACAGACAGATAGGCAGGAAGACGTTGCATTTTATATATATTATAGAAGATTACAGATAACCTGGCCAGAGAATAAATGTATAAATTTTAAAAAAAAATCACGTAAATCGTATAAGTGGTTCTCGATTAATAAGCGCACTAATTGACAAACAGACAGACAGAGAGACGTTGCATTTCTTATATATTATATTTTTTGTTACATAATTTTATTACATATTTAATGGTTTAAGCAGTGTACTGCAAGAGAACGCGCTAGCGGCAAACTTTTTTTTCCAACTTGATTTACTATTATCGTCATTGCTTATTCCTTATGTTACCTAACGTAATAAAATATATCCTATAATCTGGCCAGAGAATATATGTATGTTTTAAAAGAAAAAGCACGTAAATAGAATAAGTGGTTCTCCAGTGATGAGCGCATTAACGGACAGACATACATACAGAGAGATGTTACATTTTATATATATTTTAGATAACCTGGCCAGAGAACATATGTATGTTTTAAAAAAAAGCATGTAAATCGGATAAGTGGTGCTCCAGTGATAAGCGAACTAACGGACAGACAGGCAAAGACACAGAGAGACATTGCATTTTATATATAGCATAGAAGATTATAGATAACCTGGCCAGAGAACAAATGTGTGAATTAAAAAAAAAACACATAAATCGGATAAGTGGTTCTCGAGTGATAAGCACACTAACCTGACAGACAGAAAGACGTTGCATTTTATATATATTATACATATTCTTTGCTACATGATATTGTTCCATATTTAATGGTTTAGGCAGTGTATTGCAAGAGAACGCGCTAGCGGCAAACTTTTTTCCGCCTTGATTCAGTATTATCGTCACTGCTTATTCCTTATGTTACCTAAAGTAATAAAATATAGTCTATAACCTGGCCACAGAACATATGCATGTTTTAAAAAAAAGAGCACGTAAATCGGATAAGTGGTTCTACAGTGATAAGCGCACTAACGGACAGACAAACAGACAGACAGACAGAGAAGCGTTGCTTTTTGTATATATTATAGATACTTAAACAGAATATTTTTATTGCATACTTAGGTACTTAGGCACCTACCTACCGATAAGTACTTTGGTTAATTATATTCCAATGACTGCTAAAATTCCAAATAATTTGATTGTACCTATTATCATTAAGCTTTATAACACTGTAGATTTCTAGTTCTTGAGAATTGTTAATTGTACTCGTTTAGGCCTTTATCATACAAATCATATTTTTAGTTTCTTCATTTACTTATTAAAATAAACTTTGAAATGCGTTGATTTATATAGCTTCTTGTAAAGTTTAGAAGGCATGTAATAAAATATTTTTTAGAAAAAGGTCGCACTGTTGTATACAGATAGAAAATAAAGGTGATTAAAACTAAAAATGCAAATAATTGGTAGAGAAATTTTAATGTTTATAACCCATGTTGTGTGCTATCAACTCCAAACAAACGGACTATAGTAGTGTTTTATTTGAAAGAATGATCACAATTTATCGCTCATAAAATCCTTTTAAATCTCAGGCTTGACTCTTGAGCCCACCTATTTCCCTTTGTTGTGTAATTACCAATTTTTTCAAACTACACAACACAGCTTGTAATATAAGACACATAACACATAAACCTTTGTAATATGTAAAAGACAATAAACAAGAACAATAATATAACCATTGATCGTGCATACTAGACATCTGAAATCACAAGTCGTAACCTTTTTATAAGTCCAATAGTAAATATTGCCTACTAACCTACTTAGGTACTTTCAAGATACGATCTTTATTATTCCATACATTGTATTATAACTATTTTCCCACCGATTATTATCTTCTTTCTACTATACTCGTTTTTCCACTGAGCATTTAAATTTAATAAAAAGATTATGAGAACACTTACTGAGAAATAAATCATGAGATTATAATGAAAGTGCTGGTATACTAAAAAAATTTCCGGGTTGTTATTACAGTTACTTAAGGATGGCCTCTGTGCGAGTTAGAGATCAAATAATGCTTGGTGTATATAATTTTGAAAATAACTCTTGTTTTAAAATCTATAATATTATACACCTGACTTCAAATTTAAGGCTACGTGAGCGCTTAATTCCAACGACGCGGACGATGCGTGCGACCCGCACGACGCGACAATTTTAACGTCAAACGTTACAACGTTTAACGTTATTGATCACAAATTTTGTTGTTGGTGGATTTATCTAGAAAATTATCAGGAACAGGTTGGTTAGTGACAGCTTACATCAATCTATAGATTTATATATAGATTTATATTATATATATATATATATATATATATATACATATATATATATATATATATATGTATATATATATATATATATATACATATATATATATATATATATATATATATATATATATATATATATATATATATATATATATATATATATATATATATATATATATATATATATATATATATATATATATATATATATATATATATATATATATATATATATATATATATATATATATATATATATATATATATATATATATATATATATATATATATATATATATATATATATATATATAGATAGTACAACCCCGATTATCCGAACCCCGGATTAACAGAGCCAATCTAAGAACCTGATTATCCGAGGTACGCGCGCCTATGCTGCGTATTAACCGAGCTTCTAAAATATGTATGTACATATTTCCATTTAAAATCGTCGGGGCCTTCGGGGAATCCCCCTGGCCCGTGTGAGGGGGTTCCCCTATTTATGTTTTTGGACTCTTTCAGCATGTAAATTTGCGTGAATGCAGTGCGTTATAGCGTTTACTACGGAGAAGTACGAGTATACCCACATAATTTATTTGGTTGGAGTTCTGGTAGTTAAGTGTAATTAATACGAACTGCTTTGAATTTTTGTTTGTCGTATTATAATGGAGCGAAACAAGCGTAAAAGAATCGTCGTTCCTATTGAAGAAAAATTAAAAGCCATCAGAAGAATTGAAGCAGGAAAGACAATTAAAGTGGTGTATAAATCAAGCCTCCTCGTCCTCAGGAAGAAAATCAATGAAAACCGGCGACTATGAAAAGGATAACGAAGCTTTATTCATGTGGTTTAATCACAGAGGTGTGCCTCTGTCAGGTCCAATTTTACAACAGAAAGCAATAAGGATTAGTAGGCAATTCCCAGAGATAGATCAGTTTACCGCCAGTTCTGGATGGCTTGACCGCTGGAAAAAACGGAACGGTGTACGACAACTGACTGTATATGGTAAAAAACTTTCTGCTGATGTGTCATCAATTGAGAAGTTTAAGCAGAACACATGTGATCAAATTTACAACTGTGACGAAACTGGTCTGAGTTATAAAATGCTTCCATCAAAAACATTGGCATCGCGACAGGAAAAATCAGCTCCTGGGCACAAACGAAGTAAGGAAAGATTAACTATAATGGTATGTTCCAATCTCCATCTGGCAAGCACAAAATTCCACTAATGGTGAGTGGCAAGTCTGCACGTCCAAGAGCTTTAAAAGATATCTCACCCAAAGCCCTACCAGTCTATTACAAAAGTCGACCTTGTTTACTAACTGGTTTGAAAAAGAGTTCGTCTTCCTATTAAAGCATTTTTGTTAATGGATAATGCCCCCTCTCACCCTGGAGAAGGACTTCATGTGGGCGAAATTGTTGTAAAATTTTTTCCTCCAAATGTAATCAGCATAATGCAACCAATGGATCAAGGCATCCTCGAAAACATTAAAAAAATATATAGGCGTTTATATCTTGAACATCTGTTAGAATACACAGAAAAGGAGGATATTATCAATGGGATGAGAAAGGTTACACTGAAAAATGTTATTTACTGGGTAAGTCAAGCTTGGGATTCTGTGCGTACTACCACTATTCAAAAATCTTGGTCAAAAGTTATTGATTTTGAGGACTATAATGACAGTGAGGATGATACTCCATTAAATGAATTAGCTTTGAAATTGAGAAGCCATGAGAAATGTCCTGTTCAAATTTTGACAGCGAGTTAGAAGAAAAAGAAAAAAGTTTATTTGAATTAATGCAAAAATTAAAAGGTTGCGAAAATGTGACAGGAGAAGATGTTGTTGAATGGATTACAGCAGATGATTTAGAAGAAGAAATGAATATTGAAGAAATAACGAATGCCTTTCAGAAAACCGAAAAATCAGATGACGATGACGAAGCGTCCGTGGATGAACAGTCTCCCACTAAGATCTCTCATCAAGAAGGTTTTGCTTCTTTGGAAAAAGCTTTGAGGTATATCGAACAACAACCAGAGGCAACCCCAGCGGATTTGCTTCTTCTTAACGTTACCTCGGATACCGGGGTTCTACTATATATATATATATATATATATATATATATATATATATATATATATATATATATATATATATATATATATATATATATATATATATATATATATATATATATATATATATATATGTATATATATGTATATATATGTATATATATGTATATATATGTATATATATGTATATATATATATATATATATATATATATATATATATATATATATATATATATATATATATATATATATATATATGTATATATATATATATACGGCGCATTCTTTTTAAACTCAGACACCCCCCTATGTTCCAAAGATAGAAAGCAATTCCAAGGTTCGGGTTGGTTGCAATTTTTAGGTTTTTATGCCTAATTTTGAATGTTACAGGGCCTTTTTACAAAACCGAGACAGTCGAGTCATTGTGTCGGAATATATCCAGTAAAAAAGTGTAAAAACGCAATTTTAATTCTAAGCTACTTTACTTGTGAATTTTAAGTCGGCATTGCTAAAATAATGATATAATATTGTTAAATGATGCTATCACTGATTGACAAGACACTTCCGTACCATTTTAGACCATACTAGAGATCGCCAGAACCCTACAGAATCAAAATTTCTCAGGTTTTGAATTTTTTCAAAATGGGCCAAAGTTATACTTTTGTATTCCATCGATATTTCATATGAATATGAAGAGGTATTTCAGTCCTCAGTCCTAAATAAGTAACAGAAAAATCGATAATTCCAATTTTTTTATTGGCTAAACTGGAGTGCTGGTGGGTTTTGGTTGGGTTTAAATTGTTTCTAAATTTTTAGCTGCTGTATCCAGACAACATTCCGCTGATTTTTCCGAAGGTAACTTAATCGTGAGTCGTAATTAAAGATAAATAGCATCGACAGACCCGTTTTGTATTTCATCGATATTTTATACGAATTTGAAAAGGTATTTCAGTCCTTAGTCCTAAGTAAGTAACAGAAAAATCGATAATTCCAATTTTTTTATTGGCTAAACTGGTGTGCTGGTGGGTTTTGGTTGGGCCTAAATTGTTTCTAAATTTTTAGCTGCTGTATCCAGACGACATTCTGCTGATTTTTCCGAAGGTAACTTAATCGTGAGTCGTAAATAAAGATAAATAGCATCGACAGACCCGTTTTATATTTCATCGATATTTTATACGAATTTGAAAAGGTATTTCAGTCCTTAGTCCTAAGTAAGTAACAGAAAAATCGATAATTCCAATTTTTCTACATTATTGGCTAAACTAGAGTGCTGGCAAGTTTTTGTTTGGTCTAAATTGTTTCTAAATTTTTAGCTACTGTATCCAGACGACATTCTGCTGATTTTTCCAAAGGTATTTTAATCGTGAGTCCTAAATAAAGATAAATAGCATCAACAAACCCGTTTTGTATTCCATCGATATTTTATATGAATTTGAAAAGGTATTTCAGTCCTCAGTCCTAAATAACTAACAGAAAAATCGATAATTCCAACTGTTTTACGTTATTGGCTAAACTAGAGTGCTGATAGGTTTTTGTTGGGTCTAAATTGTTTCTAAATTTTTAGCTACTGTAACCAGATGACATTCTGTTGATTTTTTCTAAAGGTATTTTAATCGTAAGTCTTAAATAAACATAAATAGCATCAACAAACCCGTTTTGTATTCCATCGATATTTTATATGAATTTGAAAAGATATTTCAGTCCTCAGTCCTAAATAAGTAACAGAAAAATTGATAATTCCAATTTTTCTACGTTATTGGCTAAACTAGAGTGCTGGCGGGTTTTGGTTGGGTCTAAATTGTTTCTAAATTTTTAGCTGCTGTATCCAGACGACATTCTGCTGATTTTTCCGAAGGTAACTTAATCGTGAGTCCTAAATAAAGATAAATAGCATCAACAAACCCGTTTTGTATTCCATCGATATTTTATATGAATTTGAAAAGGTATTTTAGTCCTCAGTCCTAAATAAGTAACAGAAAAATCGATTATTCCAATTTTTTTTTACGTTATTGGCTAAACTAGAGTGCTGGCAAATTTTTGTTTGGTCTAAATTGTTTCTATATTTTTAGCTACAGTATCCAGACGACATTCTGCTGATTTTTCCAAAGGTATTCGAATCGTGAGTCCTAAATAAAGATAAATAGCATCAACAGATCCATTTTGTATTCCATCGATATTTTATATGAATTTGAAGAGGTATTTCAGTCCTCAGTCCTAAATAAGTAACAGAAAAATTGATAATTCCAATTTTTCTACGTTATTGGCGAAACTAGAGTGCTGGCAAGTTTTTGTTTGATCTAAATTGTTTCTAAATTTTTAGCTACTGTATCCAGACGACATTCTGCTGATTTTTTCAAGGTATTTTAATTGTGAGTCCTAAAGAAAGATAAATAGCGTCAACAGACCCATTTTCTATTCCATCGATATTTTATATGAATTTGAAGAGGTATTTCAGTCCTTAGTCCTAAATAAGTAACAGAAAAATCGAAAATTTAAATTTTTCTACGTTATTGGCTAAATTAGAGTGCTGGCGGCTTTTGGTTTGGTCCAAATTGTTTCTTAATTTTTAGCTACTGTATCCAGACGATATTTTGTTGATTTTTTCAAAGGTATTTTAACCGTGAGTTCTAAATAAAGATAAAGAGCATCAATAGAGCCATGTTTTTACGATATGGAGGATTGGATTTTTGCGAGGTTAAAAAATGGTCCAAAATTCAACCAGAATTATCTAATTGTATATTATGTAAGTATTTGGATTGATTTCTAAGAGTTTCTGTATTGCCAAGTCCTGAACAAAGTTTAATGGAATCAGTAATTCCATATTTCCAACTATATGGAGGAAATTTTGGTTCTGATGGGTTCTGGCGGTTTCTAGTATAATCTAAAATCGTACAGAAGTGTCTGTCAATCAGTGATTACATCATTTAACGATATTCTATCGTTATTGTAGCAATATTAAGGTTTAGAGGGTGCTAAAGTCGTTTTTATTGGTGACATCAGAGAATTGTATATTTTACAGGATAAAAACATAATTATAAGTTGAAAACATTACCTTTTTTAGGTTTCAGTTGCATGGATATGTAGAACTGACAATTACGTACAAATTTAGACCACGTGCGCCCACGGGCGACCAAGTAAACCGAAGTTATGAGCAATTAAAAGACGTTTAAAATGGACAAATAAGGCAATTTTCAAACTTAACGGTTACTTTACGTTGCACACATTATTTTTTTTTGAGGAATAAATTGCATAGATATTCAAGACTGACAATTTCAAATAATCTTAGGCCACGTGCAATTATGGACGACCAAGTCAACTCAATTTATGAGCAATTAAAAGACACGGCATATTTATGCATATAATACGTTTTTTAATCACTTATAACTTGAGTTTACGTAGTCGCACCCGGTTTTAATCTTAATATAAATTTAATTAAATTTTAATTCTAAGTTTAATCGAAACTGTCAGTCCTGAATATGTATGCAATTTATACATAAAAAAATAAGGTGCGTAACATAAAGTTACCAATAAATACGAAATTTGACCCATTTGTGCATTTTATACGTCTTTAGTTGCCCATAACTTGAGTTTACTTGGTCGCCCATGGTTGCATGTGGTCTAAGAATGTTCAAAATTGTAATTCTTGTTATCCGAATAATTTATATCTCAAAAAAATAAGGTGCGTAACGTAAAGTAGCCATTAAATATAAAATTTGGCCTATTTGTTCATTTCATACGTCTTTAAACTACTCATAACTAAAGTTTACGTGGTCGAGCATGGTCTTATATGGTCTAAGATTGTAAACAATTGTTAGTTCTGAATATCTATGCAATTTATAGGTCAAAAAAATAAGGTGCACAACAAAAAGTATCCATTAAATACAAAATTTGGTCTATTTTTAAAACTTATACGTCTCTTAATTGCTCATAACTTGACTTTACTTGATAATCCATGGTTGCACCTGGTCCAAATTTGTTCACAATTGTCAATCCAGAATTTCTATGGAATTTACGCCTGAAAAAAAATAACGCGCGCAACGTAAAGTAACCATTAGGTTCTAAATATGACCTCTTTGTGCATTTTAAAAGTTTTTTAATTGCTCATAACTTGAGTTTACTTGATCTCCCGTGGTCGCACGTGGTCTAAGTTTGTACATAATTGTTAGTTCCGCATATCTATGCAATTGAAACCTCAAAAAAGTTGTTTTCAACGTATAATTATGTTTTACTCCTGTAAAATATACAATACAGTGATATTATCAATAAAATCGACTTTAGCACCCTCTACACCTTAATATTTTTGGATCAAAATTTCATAAACCTCTATTTACACATAGAAGGTTTTTAGCTGGTAGTACCCCCAAATATAAAAACTTTTTTTGTGGTCATATATATATATATATATATATATATATATATATATATATATATATATATATATATATATACTCCTGGACAAAATTAACGCAACAATATATTAAATCATACAAATCTCTATAATGAATTAATTTTAATAATTTTTTATGTACATTAGTTACACTAAAAGTTAGAAAAAACTTATTTGGATACTTTAAAAGTGAATTAGCTACCAAATTTCTCTATAAGATTCGAATTAAAATTATTCTTAAGACCTAATAACAAAATCGTTGAAATTATGTAATAATGAAAAAAATAAACTGGGACACTAGTAGCAAAATTAATGGTGTAACTGGGACACTAGTAGCGTGTGTTGCCTCCTCTACTTCGGATGACAGCGTTTATGCGCCTAGGCATGCTTCTAATTAAATTTTGGATAAAATCTTGAGGAATTTGCTCCCATTCTGTAATAACTGCATTTTCAGGCTCCCTCAGGTTTCTAGGTGCCGGTATATGACGTTTCACATTTTTCTTAAGGTGATCCCATACATGTTCTATCGGATTCAGATCCGGGCTTTTTGGTGGCCATTGCATAATCGGTATATCAACTTGATTAAGATAATTGAGTACCTCCCTAGCCACGTGAGGTCGAGCGTTGTCTTGCATAAACAGGAAATTGGTTCTATTACAATATTCTCAAGATAGTAGTCAGTAGTGAGCATTCATGGATCTCGTACGGACAGGAACTAACTCTGTGCGAGCATCAAAGCAGATGCCACCCCAGAACATAACAGAGCCACCGCCGAATGGAATCCTTGCAGAGATATTGCAAGGAGCAAACCTCTCTCCTGGTCTTCGCCACACTCGCTCACGACCATCTGGATGTTTTAGACTAACCCTAGTTTCATCTGTGAAGAAAACTTGTTTCCAATCATCAACAGACCAGTTTTCGTGATTTCGAGCAAAACGTAACCTGGCAACTCTGTTGGCTGGACTCCTACTGTTTAATCCAGCTTCATTTAACCGTCTTCTAACTGTTTTAGAAGAAATTGTGACATTGCGAAGAGCTTCGAGTTCGTTTCTTATTATAGAACTAGTGACAGTCCTGTTTCTTAAAGCATATTGTCTTATAAAACGTTCATCTAGGTCGCTAGTGCATCGTTTTCGCCCTTGCTCTAGCCTTCTAGAATAAGTTCCTACTTCATTCAAGCGCCTTACCATACGACTAGTGTGGAACGATGTTTGCCTAACAAATTGGCAACATAACTCTGACAATATCCATCGTCCAATAAAACTGAGGCTCGCACTACCTCGTGTTCAGTTAAATTCCTTGTTCGATTCGTTTATCTAATTCTTCGGGGTCAAAAATAAAACAGTCTACCACAAAAACATATTACTTTGAAAAAGGGAACAATTTATAAGCTTACTTTTAAAGAAAATCTATCGCATTATTACAGAAAATTGTTTATCTTCTAAAAAATTCTTTAAAACTGTATATCTGAACGAATTGTTTTGATTTCTGTCATGAACAACGAAACAGAATATGCATAGCCTACTATTCAAATACTCGATAAACTTTAAAACTGACATAAGAAAAAGATAAATTAATTTTCAGATTGTTGTGTTAATTTTGCCCAGGAGTTTATATATATATATATATATATATATATATATATATATATATATATATATATATATATATATATATAAAGGGTGATTCATTTAGAGGTACTTTTTGTGATGGGGATTTAATTGCAGATTGCGCATGCGTCGTGTCAACTGAAGTGGCATTCCTGTTCAGTAGTGTTTGACAATTCATAATGGAAAGACTTAGCCCGGCACAGCGTCTACAAATTGTTCAACTTTATTATGGAAATGGGCGTTCTACGAGGAATGTGTATCGGGCGCTTAGAGCAACTTATGGTCCACATAATCGGCCTACCGAACGCACAATTCGCTCTACCATCAATAAGTTTGAGACCCAATTTTCATTATTGGATAATGCTCGACCGAATAGACCACATCCAGCACGTAGTGAAGAAAATATAGGGGCGGTAGCGGAGAGTGTACGCGAAGACCGTGAAGTGTCGATTCGTCGCCGTTCTCAACAGCTTGGCCTGTCATATTCAACAACTTGGCTTTTTTTACGTAAGAATCTTTCTTTAAAAGCATACAAAATTCAACTAGTGCAACAACTGAAGCCGACCGACCTTCCGAATCGTTTTCCGTTTTAGTCGTTGGGCTCTTGACAAGCTTGCAGAAGATCCACGGTTTTCGAGAAAAATTTTGTTCACCGATGAGGCCCATTTTTGGCTTAATGGGTTCGTGAATAAACAAAATGCCCGTATTTGGGGTGATGAACAACCTGAAGAGGTTCAAGAGCTGCCATTAAATCCAGAAAAAACAACTGTTTGGTGTGGTTTATGGGCCGATGGAATAATCGGTCCATATTTCTTCAAAACAGAGGCCGGCCGGAATGTTACTGTGAATGGTGACCGTTATCGCGCCATGATAACAGACTATTTGATGCCAGAAATTGAAGCCCGTGGTCTCGACGAAATTTGGTTCCAACAAGATGGCGCCACTTGCCATGCAGCCCGTGAAACCATGGCTTTACTGCGAGAGCAATTCGGCGAACAGATCATTTCACGCTTTGGACCAGTGAATTGGCCGGCTAGATCATGTGACATCACACCTCTTGACTTTTACCTTTGGGGCTATGTAAAGTCCAAAGTCTACATGGATAAGCCAGCTACAATTGAGGCATTGGAGGCCAATATTACTCGAGTCATTGGCCAAATATCACTCGAAATACTCACACGCGTCATTGAAAATTGGAACTTCAGAATGGACGTTGTTAACCGTAGTCGCGGACAACATTTGAAAGAAATTATCTTTAAGAAATAATTGTAAAGAATGGTTCTTTTATATGATAATAAAGATTATAAAATAAAATTGTTTTTATTCATTTTTTTTTTATTAAAAAAAAAAGTACCTCTAAATGAATCACCCTTTATATATATATATATATATATATATATATATATATATATATATATATATATATATATATATATATATATATAAATATGTTTAACTAGTCGGTCAACCCTTCTCCTCTAATTCTAGGAATGAGGTTTTATCAAAATATCACAACACAGTATGGTAGAGAACTAGCCACCCTCCTTAAATACTGGCAGAAACTAACATCAAAATTTGCACAATAAAGAACAGACGAATTTTCTTACTTAGATATAGAAAAAATGCTATTATTCCAAAACACACATTGGATGCTACAAAGAACATCAATCTCTTATGTAACATGTTTAATTAGTCGGTCAAGACTATCCTTCTCCTCTACCATAATTTTAGAAATGGTGTTTTACCAAAATATCACAATACAATATGGTAGAGAACCAGCCACCCTGCTTAAACACTGGGCAAAAACTAATATCAAAATTTGCACAATAAAGAACTGACGAATTTTCTTACTTAGATGTAGAAAAAATACTATTATTCCAAAACACATATTGGATGCTACAAAGAACATCAATCTCTCATATAACATGTTTAATTTGTCGGTCAAGACTACCCTTCTCCTCTAATTCTAGGAATGGGGTTTTACCAAAATATCACAACACAGTATAGTAGAGAACTAGCTATCCTCCTTAAACACTGGGCAAAAACTAACATCTAAATTTGCACAATAAAGAACAGACGAATTTTCTTACTTAGATGTAGAAAAAATACTATTATTCCAAAACACATATTGGATCGATCCTACAAAGAACATCAATCTCTTATGTAACATGTCTAATTAGTCGGTCAAGACTACCCTTCTCCTCTAATTCTAGGAATGGGGTTTTACCAAAATATCACAACACAGTATGGTAGAGAACCAGCCACCCTCCTTAAACACTGACAAAAACTAACATCAAAATTTGCACAATAAAGAACAGACGAATTTTCTTACTTAGATATAGAAAAAATGCTATTATTCCAAAACACATATTGGATGCTACAAAGAATATCAATCTCTTACGTAACATGTTTAACTAGTCGGTCAAAACTACCCTTCTCCTCTAATTCTAGGAATGGGGTTTTACCAAAATATCACAACACAGTATGGTAGAGAACCAGCCACCCTCCTTAAACACTGGCAAAAACATCAAAATTTGCACAAGAACAGACGAATTTTCTT
Organism: Pachyrhynchus sulphureomaculatus; assembly: GCA_019049505.1. Taxonomy (NCBI): domain Eukaryota; kingdom Metazoa; phylum Arthropoda; class Insecta; order Coleoptera; family Curculionidae; genus Pachyrhynchus; species Pachyrhynchus sulphureomaculatus. Next base: position 137,192,633 of record CM032453.1, read on the forward strand.
ATATACAAATATATATATATATATATATATATATATATATATATATATATATATATATATATATATATATATATTTATATTAGTAACTACAGACCTCTAAGTCTGGTGTTTGAAATGTACAAATTGTTTACGAAAATACTCATTAACAGATTGACGTCAAAAATAAATTAACAACAACATCGTGAACAAGCCGGCTTTCGCCCGGGTTATAATACTATGAATCAGTTACACACAGTCAATAACCTAATAGAAAAATGTAATGAATACAACATAAACCTCCACGCCACCTTCATCGACTATGAAAAGGCTTTTGACACTATCGAGATGTGGGCGGTACCTAAATGTCGTATAGACAGTACATACACAAAATTAATAGAAAACATCCATTCACAGGCCATAATGCGTATCATCTCCTGGAAAAAGACGTCTCCAATTCCAATAAAGAGAGGTGTAAGACAAGGCGACACGATCTCTCCCAAATTGCTGAAAACACTTTAGAGAAATAAATTGGTCAGGTAAAGGCATTAACATCAACGAGGAATATCTTAACCATCTGCGATTCGCCGACGATATTTTTCTAATAAGTAGTGACCCTGAACATACGTCATCATCGTTGTCAAACTGTTATCCCAAAACACCATACACATGATTTTTCGTGTCGAGATGTTCGTCTTTTGGAGACTGTGGAAAACATAAGTTTCGTCACTTGTCACAATTTGGCTCAAAAAATTGTCATCTTCATTGTCACGTCGAGTGAGAAAAGCCTGAATGCTGTTACGCACACGTTAAAACTGCTGTTCAACATTGCTTATCTTCATCGGCGGCATCTCTCTTCGTGAAAGGTATTAACAAGCTGGTAATACAATATGAAAAATGCTATGACATTGGTGGAAGTTATATAGAATAACCGGTCAAGTGCAAGCTGAACTTGCGCAATTAGTGTTCCGTACGTTGATTGCTTCTGAAATAAAAATTTTTGTTACGGAGGTATAAAATGATCAGTAACTTCACAAAACACACACCCCCCATGAGTTTTCAACAAAGTTTGTTTTCCGATCTTTACTGAAAACTGATGACCTTCAAATTTTTTTTTTTTATATACCAGATAAATTATTAAAGGTAATGCACTCGTGATAATTTTCGTTCAATCTACACCCCATGGAGAATATTTCAGAATTTTTTCAAAATTTTTGGATCAGTACTTTTCGAGATAGAGGGGGTGGACAGCGATTTTTCGCGATTTTTTCAAAATAATATAAAGAAAAGTGTACGCATGTAAGACATCATATATATTTTTGAACTCATTTTTTTTTACAAGCTTTGTTTCCGATCTTTACTGAAAACTGATAACTTTGAAATTTTTGTTTTTTTTATATATATAACAAGGATTTTCTACAGCTGACGCTGTCTTCCTTCTCTCAGCCTTTAATTCCATCCGTTTCTATCTTCCCAGTCTCCATCTGTTAGACCCCTGTCCTCCATAGCCTCGTCCACATCGTCTCTCCACGATCGTCTGGGTCTTCCTCTTTTTCTTCTCCCTATAGGGCTCCACTCCGTTATTTTCTTTATCCACCTATTATCTTCGCTTCGTCTTATGTGTCCATACCATTTTAATCGTTTTTTCTTCAATGGTGTTCATTGCGTTCTCTTTGATGTTCATTCTGCTTCTTATTTCTTCATTTGTTATTCTCTCCATACGTGCCACTCTACAACATCTTCTCCAATATTCCATCTCTACCGCGTTAATTTTAAATTTATTTCTTTTGTTGATCGTCCATGTTTCTGACCCGTATGTCATTATGCTTTGTATTATTGATTTGTATATGCGTGTTTTGTTTCTCTTTGTAATGTGCTTGTCCCACAGGATCGAATTTAATTGTCTTATGCATGTTCGCGTTTGTCCTAATCTTGCGTTGCGTTTTTTGAATGATGGTTCCTAGATATTTAAATCTATCGGTTCCTTTGATTATTGTTTCGTTATCTACTTCTAGTTTTTTTTTATATACCAGATGAATTATTAAAGGTAATGCACTCGTGACAATTTTCGTTCAATCTACACTCCGTGGAGAATATTCCAGAATTTTTTCAAAATCTTTGTATCAGTACTTTTCAAGATAGAGGGGGGACAGCGGTTTTTCGCGATTTTTTTTTTTTGCGATTTTTTCAAAATAATACAAAGAAAAGTGTGCGCATGTAAGAGATTTATATATATTTTTGAACTCGTGTTTTTACAAGCTTTCTTTTGACACCCCGCTCGATGACCCGGTAAAAAAAATTTTTTTTCACTTCCAATTTCACCCCCTAAAACTAACCCCTTAAGTCAAAATTTAACTTTCAAAACTACACGGCTCTGATGAGACCATCAATTTCTATATTAGTACCAAATTTCAACTTTCTACGTCAAATAATTTCGGAGAAAATCAGGTGTGACAGACGGACAGACAGACACCGAAGTAATCTTATAAGTGTTCCGTATGGAACACTAAAAATAGATTAAAGTTTACTCTTTCTTGTAGAAATAAAATTATTTTATTTTATCTTATGTGTGTTTTTTGATTCCAAAACATTACTTACTTTCTGGATATGCCTCGTGTTACTAACAATTTGTAGCCATAATAATAATAAATTGTCACTTACCACATGCCCCATCCTGCCTAAGTATTTCATTTTTTCTTGGACTGTTGCCACCTGTTTAAGGTACCACTCACGAGCTTTTTCCACTGCATTTAATCCCGTCATCAGTACCTGCCAATTCAAATATATTATATACAGGGTGTCCCAAAATTCACGTAAGAAGTAATTTTGATAGAAAACACAGATTTTTTATTAAAAATTGTATTTTTTTATCGATTCATAAAGTATACAGTATAGGGTTATGTATGGAATAACATATCGGGTAAATGGCCTCCACGGCTTTGCTGGCACATATGCAATCTTTTGTCGAAATTTTCCATGATTGTTCTGCATAAATGTGGCTGAATTTCGTTAATACAGCGTTTAATTTCCTCCTTCAAGTCATGGGTGGTCGTGGGCTTGTTGGCATAAACCTTAGACTTTAAAAAATTTTAAAGAAAAAAGTCCAACGGCGTTAAATCGCATGATCTGGGCGGCCAATTCTGATCACCTAAACGGGATATTACACGACCAGGAAATGACTCATGCAGCAATTGAATTGTTTATCGGGCTGTATGGCAAGTGGCACCGTCTTGTTGAAGCCACACGTCGTCCACATCCATATCTTGTAATTTAGGCACAAAAAACTGGATTATCATATCGCGATAACGATCACCATTAACTGTTATTGCCTGGCCAACCGCATTTTCGAAGAAGAATGGTCCGATGATGCCTCCAGCCCAAAATCCGCACCAAACAGTGACACGTTGTCGATGCATTTGTTTCGCAACAGTCACGTGTGGATTTTCTGAACCCGGAATGCTACGATTTTGTCGATTAACGAAGCCATCAAGATGGAAATGAGCCTCATCGCTGAAGATGATTTTCTTCGGAAAATCAGTATCCATTTGTTGTTCCATAATCGATTCAACGAACTCTCTTCGTTGTGCGTGGTCACTAGGCTTCAGTTCTTGAGTCAATTGAACTTTGTAAGCATGAAGATGCAAATCTTTCGTGAGAATACGCTGTAGAGAGCTTCTCGAAATGTCCAATTCTTGACCATGGTGCCGAATTGATGTTCCTGAAGTCTCAGCAACACTCTCACGAACTGCTTCGATGTTTTGTATCGAACGACTTGTTGAAGGACGGCCAGAGCGTTTAAGATCACTAATTGATCCAGTCTCCCTGAATTTTTCAATTAATCTCTTCACAGTTGATGAGGTTAAATCACTATTCCGACCATATTTTGTACGAGAATTCCGAACTGTAGCTGCTAAACTTTCATTATTTTTAAAATATTACTCAACAATGAAAACACGTTGTTCTTTTGTGTAGCGCTCCATTTTTAGTACCCCTGAACTGTCAGCTGTTTTTTGTTTTGTTGGCAACACTTTACCATACAAATGGCGCCAAATTCAAATCTTGCGTGACTTTTGGGACACCCTTTATTTCTAATATAAACTATTAAAAATTGCCTTGCCAACAATCATACAGTCTGTCAAGTAAAAATGTGACGGCTCGTATTTTTGAAAAAAATGTGTTTCGAGAAAATTTTTTGCCATCATGATGTCCTAACAACGGCGCAATTGCCTTAGTAACCTGTCCAATCGCCTGGCATCTTTGAGGCATACAGTCGACGAATTTTCCTGCATACTACGGCAATGATCTTCAAATTTTTCGAATCTCGCGAGACAACTGAAGCAAAGTCCTCAGAGTCTTTCCTCTGAGCTTTTTCTTTTCAAGGGACTAAACGTTTTCAATAGGGTTGGCGTCCGGCGATTGTGAGGGCCACTATAGTGTCTTATTGTGGGCCCAAGCGAGCCGCTTCGCGACGTGACTTTAGCCCAGAAACGGTCTCTCCAACGCGCTTCGGAATTAGACATCGTGAACACGAAGATGTTATCGAATGGTCTCATGGGACACATTCAAACCCAATTTTCTTAATTTTGCCGCTCCTTGACGCAGGGTCAATTATGGGTCCCGTGAAAACAAAGAGACGATTCGTTTTTCGACCTTCGGAGTGACTTTGCCTACCAAGCCACACAAACACTTCTTCACAAACGACGCCTACTTTTTAATAGATTTAGCGGCCGCGGAATGTGTAAGGCCCTTTGGATGGGAACAAAGAAAGACTTCCTCGAACCGACACGCAAACAAGTGACTCATTTTAGATTTTACGTGATTTCGACGAAAGATCGGAATCGACTAATACTTTTACTAAAATGCGTCGTAGAGAAATGTTATCTCTACCGATTTTTGTTGAATCGCTAGAATCACATCTACCAAAAATTATCGCGAACACGTTCTTACTTGACAGACTCTAATATACTATGAGGTGTTAAGATACATATTTGGAACTTGAAGCTTTAGTAGAATAGGTAACTACCAACCTCCTTCTCTTGTTCAATCTGCTTCATCCTTTTCAACATGTTATAATCAATTCCGTTCTGCAACGTATGTCTTCGAGGTTCTCTTCTTCTCGCGTTGGGTTTTTTTTCTGGTACAGCCCTTGATGAGGCACTTGAGCTGACGGGGCTTCTTGTTGGACTGCCGCTTTACCGTCTCCAAGACTTCGGCTTGTACGAAGGAGTCCAGTATAAGGCTAGAATAAACGACCATTTTTAAAAGAATCAACGTAGATAACATTTCTTATTTTTTAAAGAGATTAAATTTTACGCTTGTAGTTTTTTTTTTAAATAAAAACCGCATTACTATCCTTCTAGTAGTTTTCAAGATAAGACGATGAGTCCGATTTGAACTTTGGTTAATAAGACTTTTTTATTATTTAAGAAATATCAATCAACTTTGTATAAAATTCAAAACTGGACGGTCTATATACATACACCGCCTGTCCAAAAAGTTTTCGGACTGCCCTAATAAAAAATATAAAAATTAAATAATTTTCTGACCAGGCCGTTACTTGATGGAAAGTCATATTCAATGAGAATAAAACACTAATTTTTTAGTAAAATTTTCACTTTACTGATTTTTATACTTGACACGTGTTTCGCTAAAACATTAGCTTTATCAAAAGTATGGGTATAGAATGAAATACATTTTTAATGGTTTTATAAGTAAATATTTACAGGTAGGTTGTAACTAAAGAATAACAACAAAACTTAATAATCCTGCAGATTACCTACCTATCCATTAAATAAATTCAACAGTGAGGAATTTCCGAAGTTCAGTTAGTCATTTAACAGTGTTTTTTTTTATGGCTCTAGCACACTTGCTGCAGGGAAGTCCCTAAAGCGCTCCAGGAGCGGCATGTGTTCGGAATGTGTTTGTATACTATAGTTTATTGATCTCGAGGGTCTCAAATGAATTTAATTTATGCGATTTGTTCTGAACGTGTAAAATATGGAAATTATTATCAAATACATGATTCTCTTCTATTAAATGTTTGGCATATGAAGGATCAGTTTTACTTTTTAAAAAACTTTTATTATGTTCGGAACATAATAACCTCACCATTACTTAGAATGCCACTGTCGCCAAAAACACTTCGTTCTTTGTGATTGCCGAGCTATTTACTGACAAAGAATTTACGCAGCTTTTTATCAGTTCATCACAGCAAGGCATAAAAAAAAATGTTTTTTGAATTATAGATTTTTAGTTCAGTTCCTGTTTGACTATTGGGGAGAAATTTCAGGTGCAAAACGACGCTTACATGCCTTTGCCGAAAAAGTAAAAATTGCCGAAGATTAGAAAAGTGGAAAATGTATTGCCGATATCCGCAAACATATGCTATTGTCTTGACACGTTTGGATGATGTCAGAGTTCAATGAAGCAGAATTGCCAGATCGGGACAGATGCTTAATTCGATCTAAAGAAAATTCAAATTGCCCGCCAAACGACGAATGACAATTGCCACTACCAAATCAGTTTTTGGGCTGAATCCACTTGTAAACAGACTTTTTGATACAATTACCTGTTGTGATGTTCCATTAGATATTCTCTTTCCATCCTTGCCAAGTTGATCTTGATTAGTCAAATGAGACATCTGCCAATTGGCTAATGCCGTCCTGATTTCGGCCCTGTCCATGTTCCCCGCAGTGTTTCCATTGGTACGTTCCATACCAATGGCAGTGCGAGGGGGTTTCGGGGGACCGTATAGGGGTGCTTTGGTTATATTTGGCACTGGAAATAGAGGAAAAATATGTAGCTAGTCTGAAACTAGGTCAACGTTAAAAGTGTTATATCATTAAAATTGGCTTTAAAATGAGTTCGACACAAAAGTATGTTAAATTTTACCTGCATTGTTATTAATTGAAAATATATGTGCGCTTATGTATCTGTGTATATTGTGGCAAACTGTCGAGCCCACTTTCAGGCATAAAGAAGATACCTTTCAACCCAATTTCAATAGACAAAAATCACTTCGAATTTGTTCGTCAGCTCTTTGGTTAAAAGTACTATTCGGATTTATTTAAAACAAAAAGAATTCCAAACAAATTGGATCCACCTTGTAGATTACCATTTTTTACCTGGTAACACTGAAGGTTTATCAAATCCTTGCTCATTTTGAATGGCATCTTTGAGTTGTGGCATACTCAGGGTTCTTGTCACATTTTGCTGGGATGGTATGATGTTGTTTGGACGAATTGCGGCTGTATTATTTGAGTTGGAACTCCAAGGGGGTTTTGTCATTTGGCTGTTGTCCACGATGTCTAGTAGGGGAGCTGACGGAGGTCGGTTCGTAGGATTGGAAACCTGTAATTAGAGAAACAATTAGTGTTGGGATTACTTCAGTGCAAAACCGCGTGAGTACTCAATTATGGAAAACGGCGATATCTTCCGATTATTTATTTAAGTACTTGATTTATAAATTTAGGTGAAAGTCGCCGTTCGAATGAACTACTCTGTACTCATTCACATGATACTGATGATCAAACGCAACATAGCGAAATTGGTTACTGAACACTCTACTACTCTCTGTTATAGACACGCGTTTACTCCTTACTGTAGATTCGTCTGTCTTTGTCTTAATTGATAAACAGGAAATAGACAGATACATTTACTTACTAGCCACGACAAAATACCACGTGGTTACGTTCTAGAATTAACGAATTATTCGACCGGAAGCAATCTTTACATGAATTCAGTCAGTCAGTTATGTTTTGTGTTCTTGGTTTATTTGTGTGGGAAGGGCGGCGTATGTGCGGACCTAGCTATTCACATTGATGTTAAATCTCTTCGTCATTTCATTCTAAGTTATGAAGTGATCCATTACCTCTCGGAGAAATTTTTATTTTTTTCTTTTATATACCAGATAAATTATTAAAGGAAATACACTCGTGATAAGTTTCCTTCAATCTACACTCCTTGGAGAATATTCTAGAATTTTTCAAAATTTTTTTGACGAGTACTTTTCGAGATACAAAGAAAAGTGTGCGCAAGTACTACATTATATATATTTTTGAATTCGTGTTTTTACAAGCTTTCATTTGACACCCCACTTTATGACCTGGTAAAAAAATCTTTCACTTCTGATTTCACCCCCCAAAACTAAGCTCTGATGATGATGATGAACACAACTTTGATGAGGCCACTGATAGCCGGACAGACAAACTAAAAAGAAACCAAACTAACAATAATCATAAAAAATTTTATTGAACGAGGTTAACAAAACATTCTGTGTAATAATGTACGTTTGTTTGCCACGGAAATCAGTTTATCTCGAAAACGGCTCATCCAATCGTATTGAATATAGAGCACCTTTTTTTCGTAAAAAATGTTAGGGGTCTTATAATTTGATATAAAAACACATAAATTTCGATGTCCAAAAATGTTATGGCTATTTTTACCTCGCTTCACTTACTTTTACAGTCTCTGTAAAATGTCGACGATCTTAGAAACACGGTTTGAACGCAGTTTGGGACAGTACCTAAGTTTCAAGTTTCAATCTACAATGGTTTCACAAATAATGAATAACAATCGTTTTCTGGCTGTAGTTCGGTAATTGAGGGATATAGGATAAAATTTTATATGAGCTTCCCACCTTATCGTCGAAGTCGAATACGTCCCATTATTGATACGAAGGCCGCCTTTTAAGTTTTTACAAACGACCACTAGATGGCGCTATTGAGATGTGATATTACCATTGTTGTAAAATTTAACATTTGTTATTGTTAAAACAGTGGCAGCTCAAAAATTAGCCGAGTAGTTTGTTTACAGTAAGCGTTTAAAAAAACAGTTTTGTGAACAAATGGAAATTTCACGTGAAGGTTTTCGTTGGATGATTATTTACGATTTCAGTAAAGGCCTAACTCAACAACAATATCTCGAATCGCTTCGTTTAACTTTTGGTAATGAATTACCATCGGAAAAGACTGTTTACAATTAGCTTGCAGAATTTTGTCAAGATCGTGCTTTCATCAGCGATGAATTTCATGAAGGTCGATCAAAATCGGTTGTGGTTCCAAAAAACATCGATGCTGTGCGCAACATGATTGAAGAAGATCGGCATATGACTTTTCGTGAGATAGAGGCATCCTTAGGCATATCGAAGACTGCAGTACATTCGATTTTGCATGAATATTTAGTTGTAAACAAGAAAGAAAAGCACCTGAAACAAAATACAACCAAAAAGAAACAATCACGGATGACGGAGGAAATATTGGATATGATGGACGTAAGAAGAAAGTATAAGAACAACAATAATATAAAATACAAAAACCCACAACCTAATAAAAAGAAAGATAAAGGAGGCTACATACATGTGGCTAAATGAACAATGCAAGGACACATTTAATTTACATACATAAGAAAATCAAAGAAGCTGCTGGGCTACAAAGGCAACCACAAGTAATAGAGGATAAAGAAGGTAAACTACTACTGAACATACAAGAAAGAATAGATACATGGGAAAAATATATAGGGGAAAAGTATATTGACACAACTAGACAACATAATACAAATAAGCTTAATACAACGGGCCCACCCCATAAATAAAGACGAAATATTAGCAGCAGCAAATCAGCTTAAAAACAAAAAGGCAGTAGGAGATAATATATCTACAGAAATCATTAAAAATATTTCTTGAAAAACATATGGACATTATACAGGACCTCTTCAACAGTGTATATAACACAGGTGATGTACCTCATGATTGGTTGACATCAATTTTTATACCATTGCCAAAAAAGAATAACCCTAGAAAGTGTGAGGAATACCGGAATATAAGTCTAATGAACCACATCTTGAAACTCTTCCTTAGAATAATCCACCAAAGAGTATATAAAAAACTAAATCAACGTACTGGACAAACACAGTTTGGCTTTAGGAACGGACTAGGAACGAGGGACGCACTATTCTCCATCCGCGTTCTGATTGAAAGCTATAGGGATGTCAACTCTGATGTTTATTTATACTTCATAGATTTCCAAAAAACCTTTGATATGGTTAATCTTGAGAAAATGATGGAAATACTACAATCGTGTAACACTGATGATAAAGACTTACAAATACTATCAAATTTTTACTGGAACCAAACTGCCAAAATAAAAGTTGAGAATTGCATGTCCAAAGAAATAAAAATAAAGAAAGGCGTATGTCAGGGTTGTATTTCGTCACACCTGTTATTCAATGTCTATTCGGAGGAAATATTTAATAAAGCACTTTCTGATAAAAAAGATGGAATTACAGCTAATGGTGTGTATGTAAATAACCTCCGCTACACTGATGATACTGTCATTCTAGCAGAAAGTGAAGAAGGCCTACAAAGACTCATGAATGGAATTGTTGATGCATGTGAGGAATATGGAATGAAATTGAATAGGAACAAAATAAAAACAATGGTGATCAGTAAGAATCCTAATACAAACATAAATATTAAAGTAGATCAACAAACACTTGAAAGGGTAACAAAAATAACGTACTTAGGAAGCGTAATTAGTGAAGATTGCGACCATTCTATTGAAATACGCTCAAGAATTGAAAAACCACGAAGCTCCTTTAATAAAATACGCAACATATTCTGTAACTGCCAACTAAACCTAAAAACAAGAACAAGAGTGCTAAGATGCTACGTGTTCTCGGTCATGTTATACGATATAGAAGCTGCAACAATCACAGAAACAGCACAACAAAGAATGGAGTCATTCGAGATGGGGTGCTATCGCCGAATGCTGCGTGTTCCTTGGGCAGCGCATACAACAAATGTGGAAATACTTGATCGAATGGGAAAGGAACGACAGTTGATTCCGGCTGTTAAAGAAAGGTTTTTTTGGCCATATTATGAGAAGCCAAAAGTATGAGCTCATGCAACTTATAATTGAAAGAAAAATAATCGGTAGGTGAGGACTAGGAAAGCGCCGCAACTCCTGGTTGAAAAACTTACGACAGTGGACAAACATGACATCTACTGAACTGTTTCGAGCGGCAATAGATAAAGTCAGATGGGCAAATGTGATCGCCAACGTCCTTAGAAGATAAGGCACCTAGGAAGAAGAAGAAGAAGGAGAAAAAAGATCTGTTCCCGATGGATTCCGCATAATTTAACCTAAACTCAAAAAGAGGCTCGTGTCAATTGGTGTAAAGAAATGCTCAAAAAATTCTATCGAGGACATGCAAAATCCGTATACAACATCGTAACAGGAGACGAAACTTGGATATATTCGTACGGGCCGGAAACTAAGCAACAATCAACTGTTTGGGTATTCCAAGATGAACCGAATTCAACAAAGGTGGTTCGTTCGCGAAGTACTTCCAAGAAAATGATCGCTTCTTTCTTCGGTTATACTGAACGTGTTGCAACCGTTGTTTATAGGATCGAAGAACAGTTAATACTGAATGGTATACAACAATTTGTTTGCCAGAAGTCATCGATGAAATCAGGAAAAACAATCGAAAACGTCACTTCATTCTTCATCATGACAATGCCAGCTCTAGCACAGCACGTCAAACAATTGATTATTTGACGGGGAAAAAACATCAAATTAATGCCTCGTTGGCCGTATTCACCTGATTTATCATCTAACGACTTCTTTTTGTTCCCGAATGTCAAAAAAAAATACGTGGACAGCAATTTTCATCATCTCAACAAGCTGTTGAATCCTGCTAAAACCATGTTTTTGAGGTACCAACTTCAGAGTGGAAAAAGTGTTTCGAGAATTGATTCGAACGCATGCAAAAGTGTATAAATCTTAAAGGCGAATATTTTGAGAAACAATATAACGATTTGTACCAATTTTTTTTTTTTTCGTAGTTTTTCTAAAAACTTACAAGGTAACCCTCGTAGAACACATCCAAGTTGCCAATCTGTCTGCGGATACATTGACCGCTAGTTTTCGAGCCTTCAAAATAGAAAAACATATGTTCTGCCATCAGCAACCTATTCATTGGATTTTTGCTATGCTTATTGGTGCGTCAAACTTTGTTGATTTATCTAATATTTTCAAGAGACATATCGACTGTTATAAAAAAATTGCTGAGACATGGGACGACTCAAATTAGTTTCCATTAAAAAAGATTTGAAAGTCATTGTGGTTGGCGGAAAAACCTGCGGATAGTGAAGAGTCACAAGATCACGTTTCTTTGAAGATTTTAGACAATTTCTTTTATTGTTCACGTATTTACCTTTTTCTGGCAAAAAAGAATTTTTAAATTTATCTTGTGATCTGTGTGCTACTCAAAAAGTTTTCCATAATAATTTTTTTTCAGGGCATATGTTAGTTACGGTTTGTATTTTCATTATTCATGATTAAACAAGAAAACTCCTTATGGGTAACCTAGTCAGGAGGGCGAAAAAAACCATTTTTTTAGGATTTTTTTTAGCAAAACTATTTATTATAGAAAACAGGTTTTTATTTTATATGATAATACCAGGTGTACAAGTATGAAATGCGGATTTCAGACAACAGATGGTGCACCAATGCAGTTTGTGCTATAAAGATTTGACACTGCGCCATTTTGTTGTGTCATCAACAAGTGATAAATTGAAAAAGTGTGTGCATAGTGTTGTGTTGTTGTGTTCAATATGTCGAAATTTATACCGAACAAAGAGCATTCGCGGGCAGCATTAATTTTTTCTTTTCATTTGAAGAAAACTGCTGTTGAAGCATACCGATTACTTCGAGAAGCTTATGGCGAACATGCTCCATCGCAAGATACGTGTGAACGATGGTTTAGGCGTTTCAAAAGTGGTGACTTCGATGTTGCAGACAAGGAACGTGAAAACCGCCACAAAAATACGAAGATGTGGAATTGCAAGCATTGTTGGACGAAGATAATTCGCAAACACAAAAACAACTCGCAGACCAATTGGGCGCAAAAACACGTTTGCCCTTTTGCTCGCTCGCTACAATAGGAAGTCGTTTTTGCGTAGTACAGTCCCTGGCCAAATTATTAGACGCACTGTATTTTTTTTAGTAATTTTATGTTTCTTAAGAGTTTTTATGCAATAATGGTATATTTAAACTACAATATTATTGATTTTTATTTAAAAGAATTGTTGTAGACTACATATTTGTATTTATTTTTAACATATGGCAACACTGTGTTGACAAAGTGATACATGAAAGTAAACAAGTACAAATCTGTATCAGTCGCGATCGGAATCAAGTCAGGTACGGACGTGTTTCTGTGGCTTTATGGACTGTGATTGTTTGTTTAACAGTTTTATACTACTCAGTTATTAGTTTATTTTGTATGCAGTGTTTTAAAAAAGTAATTGGACTATTTTCATTATGGGTAGAAAAGGCGATCTTTCACCACATAAAAAAGCTTAAGTGAAGGCCCTTGTGATTGCGAAAACATTTACAAACCGAGAAATATCACGAAGATTGGAGGTTTCTGAAGCTAGTGTACGACGCATAAAAAAGAAAATTGAGTCAGGGAAGGAATTAAGCCCGAAAAGAAAGAAAAGATGCGGTAGAAAACCAATTTTCACTCCACGGTCAGAGAGAAAATTTGTGTATAAAACAGATTTGCTACCACAAAGGTAATAAAATCACAACTCCAGGATGCTAGCGTAAATGCTTCTGAGCGCACTGTTCGAAAAAAATTGAAAGAATTAGATTTTAAGGCCTGTCGCCCCGCCAGGAAGCCCAAGTTAACAGCTGCAATGAAAGCAAAGCGCCTGAAGTGGGCCAAACAATGGCAAGACAAAGATGTGGACTTCTGGAGATCGGTAAGATACAGCAATTTAATCAATAATTGATACATTATTATCATTTTCAGTTAAATAAAGCAAATAAACATGGAAGTTTATATATTTTTCCTATTTTTGACAGGTCTGCTTCAGTGACGAAAGCACATTGGAAATTTTGCAGAATAAAGCTCAGTATGTGCGTCGTCGTCATGGAGAAAAGTTTCATCGTGATTGTGTCGTCCCGACGGTTAAACATCCCACCAAAGTGATGATTTGGTCAGTCATCAGCGGCAAGGGCACTGGACGTCTGTACGTCGTCAAAGGAATAATGAGGCAAGATCAGTAAAAAGAAGTATTACAAAATCGGTTGATTCCGCAGCTCAGAGAATGGTTTCCAAATGGGGAACCATTCACTTTCATGCAAGATGGAGCTCCCTGCCACACTGCTCGGTCTGTTAAAGCTTTTTTGGCAGAGAAAAAAAATATCCCTCTGTTGGATTGGCCGGGTATGAACCCCATTGAAAATGTATGGGAGCTGATGAAAAGAGAAGTGGCTAAAGATGTGATTACCAACAAAACCCAGCTCCTAGAAAAGACTGTTCATGTGTGGAATCATCATCCTCAAATGCAGGAGACAGTACAATCTTGCATTGATAGCATGCCGCGCAGAATTAAAGCTTTGATAGCGGCTAAAGGTGGCTCAACTAAATATTGACTTTTACTAACATTAATTTCACTTTTCTTTAAAACTTAATAAACTTATGCTTTTCTAAATTAATGCTGTTTTATTTATGTCAAATAAATAGGTAATTGATTGGATAATATAAAAATAAAAACAAATCAATTTAAAATAATAAAACGGTACAATATCACTCGGTAATTAATATTTTACATGAAATCTTGCAGTGCGTCTAATAATTTGGCCAGGGACTGTATAGTTACAGGGGATGAAAAGTGGATTTATTTTGAGAATCCCAAGCGCAAAAAATCATGGGTAAACCCAGGCGCACCATCCACATCGACCGCAAGAAGCAGAACCACCGAATCGCTTTGGCAGAAAGACGATGCTCTGTGTTTGGTGGGACCAGAGGGGCGTGGTCTATTATGAGCTGTTAAAACCTGGGGAAACGATTAATACTAAACGTTACCAACAACAATTGACCGATTTGAACCGTTCGCTGCTTGAAAAAAAGGCCAGAATGCCGAAAGAGGCAACACAAAATCATTTTTCTTCATGACAATGCTCCATCACATACGGCAAAACCAGTTCGCGATACGTTGGAAGCACTCAGCTGGGACGTTTTACCCCATGTGGCTTACTAACTAGACTTGGCTCTTTCCGATTACCACTTGTTGAGCAGCGCTTTGGTTCGTACGAAGATGTGAAAAAATGGCTCGATGAATGGTTCGCAGCAAAAAGGGAAGATTTTTACTGGCGTGGTATTCACAAATTGCCCGAAAGATGGGAAAAATGTATAACAAGCGATGGAGCATACTTTGAATAAAGCACTTTTTATCATTCTTCCGAATTTAACATGTTTTTTTTTAGAAAAAAAATCCGTATTTTATACTTGTACACCTATATATATATATATATATATATATATATATATATATATATATATATATATATATATATTCATATATTTCATACTTGTACACCTGGTACATAGCTTAAAGTACAATTTGTAAAATTTTAATTTAAAAAAAAAATGCACTCGATCCCCTGCGACATCTTTTTAAGGAGTATTGTAATGTGCACGATTACTGCAAGCTGGCTCATCTGAAATCAGAATTTCCAAAGAAATTAGTTACTAGAGGACTAATGTTGCCTTTGAACGAAGGATTTAAAAAAAAATCATTAGATCGCATTGGTTTAAACAAAAAAGCGAAAAAATGACGTTACCGCTGCGTTTTACATTTTTGCTGATTAAAAATAGAATTCATGATAAAATCAAAATTCCTTCGTTGAAAGGCAAGCAATATGGACAGAGAAAATATGTATCGAATTTCATCAAAATCGGTTCAGTGGTTCTTGAGATATCTTGCACACCGCCAAGCGGTTTTCAAGAAAAAGTAGTTTCGAGAAAAACGAGTTTGAGGTTTTAGGTTTGAAAAATCAGTTTACAAAACAATAATAAATTCTTACCTGTAAATGAACCATCGACTCCAGCGCCATATGCTGAATCTTCGTCAGCTATTTGAGCACAATACAAATTTGTTCTTGTCTGTGGCGCATTCTAGCGTCATTTGTACTTTGTAGCAATTGTCGCTCGGTCAGGTCCGTTTACTTTAGCTGCGTAGTCATGTACAAATGAACTCACAAAACTGTCATTATATTTAACTTAAATTTCTACGAATGAACTGTATAGTGAACACACTCCCAGTTCCCTTAACACTCAATAATCAGTGCTGTTTATTCATGCTAAATTATTCAAAAAATTGTTTTACACGCGTCAATAAACATTAAGGCAGTATGGACACAAACTCCTCAAAACCAAACTTAAAACCAAAAACCTATACTAGAGGTACTCGTTTATGGAATAAAAAGCATATTTTACCAGATATTTTTTTAACCTTTTTTTCAAATTCTTTGTCCGGTAGATCCCTCATATTTTGCGGTAATACCTTAAAATAATAATAATATATATTACCATTAAATACAACAAAATGTACATTGGTTCGTCAAATATAGTATAATAATTATAATTATAAATATAATAAAAATAAAAATAGTGTAGGATTACCATAAATCATACACACCATAAATATACAGACATACAAAGAAATTGTACAAAGTCGGACAAAACAATGTTAAGTTTAATATTTAAAAGCACTAAAAATACAAAAATAATTAAAATTGGTATTTAGGTATACCTTGGTTTAAGACAAGATAATGTAGGTAGGTTCAGGTTCATGACAGCAATACCCAGAAAGAAATTTCACAACCAGCACTCTCTTAGAGATCATCAGGCCCCGTAGAAATCCCCTATCGAGTAGAAGGCATTTCCCAGTAAGAAGGACTTTAGCCGAGATATAAATCTTGGACCATGCATATTTTGCAGTTCTGCAGGCATTCCATTATGAAGGCTGATGCAACTATAGAGGGGAGAGCCTTTGAAGAAAGTTGATCTATGAATGGGGACCTTTAATACACTGTTACTCCTGGTGTTATATGTATTTGTTGCTCCCAGCATCTCAAAAAGGTGTCTATTATTATTTACAAGAGTTAAGCACCTTCATATGTAAAGACATGGAAAAGTTAGGATTCGTTGTTTTATAAACGTATCTCTGCAGCTTTCACGAAAATTTAGATTAAAAATCAAACGGATTATTTTCTTTTGGTTCACAAATATATAGTTTACTTTTCACACCAGCAGCACCCCAGGATACAACATTGTTAGACATGTGACTAAAAGCTAATGAATAATATACAGCCAAGAGACCGTCACTATCAAGGGTACTTTTTAAGCTTAAAATTGCAAAGTAAGCCGAGTTTAATTTAGCACATATGTGATCTATATGGTGCCTAAAAGAAATCCTATGATCCACAAACGTTCCGAGGAACTTGGCTTTCTCCTCAAAGTTTACACCAAGGGAATTGGCAAACATCGACGCTAATGGTTTTTTATTAAATATATTCATATAGATAGTTTTCTCAACATTCAGTTCAAGGCCATTTCTTCTGCATCATGCTTCCATATCCCTTTACACATATGAAACATCATCATAAAGACCATCTACAGTGTCCGAAGCTGTCACAATGGTGGTATCGTCTGCATACATAATCACTTGCCCTGTTCTAATATTTAATGGCAGGTCATTTACATATAGTATAAATAACAAGGGTCCCAAGACAGATCCCTGTGGAACGCCAAGATCGACCGCTTTCTTTTCAGAAACAATGCCATCATATTTCACCACCATCCCCCTGTCGGTCATATATGACCTTATCCAGTCCAGCAGGCTGCCTCGAATGCCAATATTGTATAATTTTTTCATCAGCGATGATTTGTGTACCGTATCAAAGGCTATAGAAAGGTCGAAAAAAAGCGTTATAACATATTTACAGTCATCAACATTGCGGAAAACCTGATTTAAATAGTGGAAAGAGGCAGACTCAATTGATCTATTAGGCAAAAAACCATGTTGTGCGGAGTGTAGTATGTTGTATTTGGTAACAAAATTGATTACTCGTTGGTACACAATCCTCTCAAATATTTTTGAGAAAGTATTAAGTATAGATATTTGCCTATAATTCCCTACATCATTACGGTCACCCCTCTTATAGACCGGGATAACATTAGCGGTTTTGAAAACTTTAGGAAAGATACCCTTATTAAGACTAAAGTTTATTAAGAACGAAAGCGGTTTAGCGATTGAATACTTAATATTTTTTACCACTTTAGTAGTTATATCATCAGATCCAACTGTTTGTTTATTCTTTATTTTAGAAATAATTTGGAGAACCTCAATCTCAGTAACAGATTCCATAACCATGGTATTTGATGTTACTGGCGAAACGGTACAGTCTTTCACGTTAGCTGATCCATATTTATTTCGTAGTTTGTTTTCAGAGATAGTACTAAAATAATTTACAAATGTGTTTGCGACCACGATTGGTTCAGAAGTAAGCACAGAATCTACAAGCGAAATAGAACTTTGTGTGTTGTTTTTATTTAAATCATTATTAACTATAGACCAAATAGTTTTTGATTTGTTATCAGAATTAGTTATTTTGTTTTTATAATAGAGTTTTTTTGTCAAATTTATTCTAGTTCTATACTTCTTTTTAAGATTACGGTATTCAGTTAAAGCCTTACTGTCATTATTCCTGCGATACAACCAATATAGATGGTCTAATTTCTCTTTCAGGCTAGCTAGATCTTTGTTATACCATCCTTTTGGAGACAGTCGCGATGTTAAATACTTCTTTTTGTATGGACAACAACAATTAAGACAGTAGACGATAGTATCAATAAAAAGATTCCACACGCTATCACAGTCGCTAGATATGCTTAATATATTTTTCCCAATTCTGCAGCCTAATCATATCAGCAAAGCTAGTTATATTCTGTTCAGAAAAAACACGATACATTTTAATACCTGCAGATTGCTTTTTAGGTTTCCATTTTTCTGGGAGACTGACAACAAATTTCTGCGAATAGTGGTCGCTGATATGGGGGTTGAAAATAGAGCACTGATATAAAGTTTTATCAATATTTGTAACTACATAGTCAATCACTGATACGCTTGTGTGCCCATTGCAGTTGGTATACACTCTTGTTGGATCGGTGGTAGTTACATATAAGTCAAAAGAATCAAGCAGATCACAAAGCTGCATTTTTACCTCATTATTGACACAGTAATTAATATTCAAATCTCCACAAAATACAACAGACCTGCTGCGACCAAAAACGGCAGAAAGAGCGGAACTTGCAGAATCAAAGAAAAACATTTAATTACTCAGTACCCAGGTCCCGTTTGACATCCCTTCCAATATGTTGGAATTAGATTCACCTTATGCCTGGTGTCACGCACATCTCCATGGCTTCTGTAGGAATGAACATATTACTTTAAGAACCGGAGATTTCAAAAATATACTGTGAAGGAACCGTTAAAATTCTGATACAAATGACTGTCGGCAGTCATTCCTGAAACTGAGTACATCCAATATTCTCAGTGCCTTACGCTGCAAGCTGGACACTCGATAGATCTGTGCAGAGTGTCCCCAGACGAGAATGGAATAAGCAAGATGAGAGTGAAATATTGAGACATTTCGTAATAGTTGGTGAGTTACACAGAGTGCAAGATTTCGGAGTATAAAAAATATTCGCTCAATTTTTTATACATCTTGCCTATGTGTGTGCCCCAATACAGCTTCGGAGCAAAATATAAACCCAGAAATCTCGCCTCACTCACTCACTCCCTCATTCAAGTCATACACCTCTCCCAATGAAAAAACGACCCGTCTGGTTTTGTCGCTATTCAAAGCCAGTCTATTTACAATAAACTACTGCTTAACTCTGTCTAGTGCCTCCAAGGAACCTTCAAGGGATTCCTCAATTGTATTAGCGGCGAATGCCACCGTGGTATCGCCAGCAAAGAGCGTGAATTGTTGATCTCTGGCAAGTCATTAATGTATATCAAAAAAAGTATTGGATCCTGCACTGAGCCTTGGGAAACTCCAATATTGATCACACTCTCTGTCGACGACACCTCATAAACCCTGACAGTTTGGATTCTGTCGCTTAAGTATGATTCAATAAGCGCCATGTTTTCATAAGAAAAGCTTCCGTGGTTAACACAGTCAAAGAGTTTGCTTAGATCACAAAGAAGGACTGTGTTACATTGGAGTCTGTGAAGTGAGTCAGTAATATGGGAAACAAGATCCAAAATACCCAAAACAGTATTTTTATTTCTCCTAAACCCAAACTGACTTTCAGGGAAGCAACCGATTAGTTCAAGGAAAACAACCATCTGCCCTGACTAAAGACAATTGACGAATCTCTTTGTATTATATTATAAAAGAAAAACTTTACGCAACGGCACTTCTTTTAAACCGCTATAACTTCATCAATGTTTAACCAATTCTTACGAAACTTACAGAAAATATTCTTAAGATATCATACTAAAAGAAAATGTTAAAATCAAAAAAATTGAATATTTTGACCCAGATGATATCCCCTTAATTTATTCTTAAGTTTCACTTTAATTTATTAATTGTATTAAAATAAGGTTTCAGTGTAATTCTAACACTTGACATGGTCGTTACCTGTACTAATTAAGCTAATTATTTGCTATATATCTTTTTTAGGTATTTACTTATTCGTATAATGGGCGGTTCACATAGAGCAACATGATAAGACCCAAAACTATTTTAAAGGCCTCATTAGCCGGTCAGCCCTGATTGATAATTTTATTATAAGGCAATTTGGCGAAATTTTTGACGTAGATCCTAACCGTCAATTTATAAAACATATTCATGAATGGACGACTAATCCATCAAAAATGTTTACCAAATACTGGTAGTCTCGTAAAAGATAATTAATCATAATGGATCGTCCCAAAGAGACCTAATAGTTGACTGAATAGAATTTGTCGCTCCGTGTTTGTCGTTTCACCTTTGCAATAGGCAAAGACTAATTTAAAAACTTTCGCTCATCGAAAAACCGTTATAATGACTAACCAATACTATTGTTTAACAAGTTTTATATTTGTAATCGATAACTCGTGATTGTGCTACTAAAAACATACAGGGAAATTCGACAATAATGTACAGATGTTCAATCCCCTCCTACATCAATAATCGCCTGGCATCTTCGAAGCATGCTGTCGACGAGATTTTCTGCTTCTTCTTCTTTCTTTCTAACATGTATAGCTACACATGTATAGGTGGGCCGTGGCCTGTTTTAACCTTCTTATGCCTCTTCGGATGTTGACGTCCAACATTCTCTCCAACGTTTCGGTGGCCTGCCCCGTGATCTTATTCTGACTGGAATCTTTAACTTTGCGTTTTTTACAAGCCTGTTGTCGTCTATCCTGTCTATGTGCTTGTTCCAGTATTTCCTCCGTTGTCTTACCCATTTTCCTATGTCTTGGATCCCACTGTGCTGTCGAAGGTCCTCACTTCTAATTCGCCTTGTCTTTTTCCTGTGCGTATTGGCATCTCCTCAGTTAGTTCATGTATAACTTTTATTTTCGTTCTATATTGGTTATTTATGTCGTGTATTAAGTTTATTAGTCTTTGGTTTACTTCCTTTTCTCGCATTATTTTGATGAGGCGAACTCGATCGAAAGCCTTAGTCATGTCTACAAAACACATAAATGCAGGCTTGTTAAACTCTACCGATTTTTCGGCTATTTGTTTAATGATATAGATTGCGTCGATGGTGGATCTGTTTTTTCGAAAACCTTGCTATTCTTCCCTGATTTGTATATTTTTACCTATCTCCTCCAGGATTATTTTGGTGAACGCTTTAAGCGTGCTATTTAGGAGCGTAATTCCTCGCTAATTGTCTGGGGATGTTTTTTGACCTTTCTTGAAATCGGAATTTTTATATTGTTTCACCATTCGTTAGATATTTTCTGTTTTATTGTAACGTTTCTGAAGAGAGTCAACATTTCTTTTAGTAAGCTTTCTCCTCCGTATTTTCGCATTTCATTTGTTATCTCATCTGGTCCGGGGCTTTTTTGATTTTTTTGGTTGTTTTAGTTGATTTTCTGTCGTCCCTTGTGTCATTTCTATATCGGTGTCTTCCTCTTCATCTTCCTCGATCAGCAGCTCCCCGTTTTTCTTGCGTTCTCTGTATAGGTTTTCGAAATATGTTTTCCATTTTTCTGCATTGATTTTGTTGGTCTGTGTGGTGTCCTTGATTTCCATTTTATTCCTTCTTAACATTCCCCATATTCTTCTCTGGTTTTCGTACATATCTCTTTCTATCCCTTTTTTGAATCTTTCCCAATATCCCTCTTTTATCTCTTTTATTCTCGCATTTACTCTATTTCGTTCTATTTTATACAGTGTCCAGTTTTCTTAACTTCTGTCTCGTATAAACTTAATCTATGCTTTTTCTTTTGTCCACATAGTTCCTTTTTTCCTTCGATTTTCTGCATACTCTGCAAATTTTTTGAACCTCGCGAGACAACTGAGTCAAAGTCCCCAGAATCTTTCCTCTTCTCTTTACAAGGGACCAAACGTTTTCAATAGAGTTGGCGTCCGGCGATTGTGAGGGCCACTCTAGTATCTTATCGTGGGCTTAAATAAGCCAAGCGAGCCGTTTCGCTACGTGACATGAGCACGAAGATGTTGTCGAATGGTCTCATCGGACACATTCAAACCCGATTTTCTTAATTTTGACGCTCATTGACGCAGCGTCAATTTCGGATCCCGTTGAAACAAAGACACGATTCGTTTTTCGACTTTCGGAGCGACTTTGCCTACCGACCCACGTTTTGGCAAGTCGTCTGCATTTTTCGTCTCGTTAAAACGATTTATCCACTTCTTCACAAACGACATCGACTTTTTAATATATTTAGCGGCCGCGGAATGTGTCATTTTAGGCCCTTTTGGATAGGAACAAAGAAAGACTGCCTCGAACCGACGCACAAACAAGTGACTCATTTTGGTTATTATATGATTTCGACGAACGTTCGGAACTGACTGATACTTTCATAGACGTGGAGGGTGGACTGAGCTTTCCGTATTCCGTAAATACAGGCCCAAAAGTGTGAGAGAGATAAAGCGAATGTACGGGTACTGCGTTTTGGTTATTACGTTATTATAGGCCTACAGAAAAGGGACAGGTATTGGCCGCACAGTCGCTTTGTCTCTGTCTAGAGAGTGGTCAATTTTGTGAGGCTAATGCTCAGTCCATCCTCCATGTCTATGGATACTTTTACTAAAATGCGTCTTATACAAAGATTCCCTTTATCGATTTTTTGTAGAATCGCTTGAATCGCATCGACCAAAAATGAATTATCGCGGACACGTTCTTACTTGGCAGATTGTATTTATTTTTTCCGACCGATTTAATCGGGCAAAAAAGCTTTTATTGTAAATCATAGATCATTAAAAACATTCTTTTAAAAACTTTCGTTTTCATGCCGTAATTCATCTCCTTCATTGAAGGAACACCTAAGGTTTTTTAAATCGGTATATTACCGGTAATATTCCGGTAAATTAACGGTAACATTTGACGCAAAATTATAGATAAAATTACTCACTGAGAGTTTATAATGTAGTTAAAATAGAGAGATTTCATGTTTCAAGATTGTATTTTCCTGTATCTTTGTTCTCGATTTGAATATTTTATGTTCTTAAATATTATTCACATTCGTAAAAAAAACCGCCAAATTATCAAATTATGTAAATACCCGTACAAAAAGTGAGTATAATGGGAGTCTGCAGACACCCTCATCTCATCATAAAATTACACTTAACTTACCACGGAAAAACATATTTAAAAGCATTTCGTAAAACTGAACTTTGGCGGAAATTTTGATGCCTTTTTTTATGGGTCTAGCACACGTGCTACAGGGAAGACCCTAAAGCTCTCCAGGAGCGGCATGTGTGCAAAAAAAGCGATTCACGTTGTTTTTGAATCGCTGTAAATTGTACTCGGTGGGAAACACAGTCCTAGGCAAATTATTCCAAAGGGATGATGTTCTCCATATAAATGACTGCTTGAAAAGCGTTATACGAGGAGTAACAAGCTGAACCTCATACGGATGTGAAGTATTAGCGCGACGTATACTTCTAACATGCACCGCTCTGGGAGGAATTAAGCGGGCCACATCCTTCGAACACTTTCCATGAAAATACTTGTAGAACAGTTTTCCTGGAGTGCCCGTCGTCTTTCATCGAATTCGCCAGACCTTAAATCGCGAAAACCACTTGAAAATTTGCGTATGGCTTAGAGTTTCGTCCCAAAATGGTTTCAGGATCATTACATATGTTTCACTACCACTTTATCCGAGTATAAAACAAAATCGCATACGCCCGTTGCTCTTTTTTGGTATCCGTTGTAAGAATCGCAGAAAGACACAATTAGATCTTTAGAAAAACGTATATACACTAACGTCAGAAAGTATTTGCCCCCCTAGAAATTTCAATGTAACTGCGAAAATGTAATACCTAATTAAACCCTTTTATTATATTAGGTAAATTTAATTGTTCTTAACAAGTGTCCATCATAAATTTGTTTGTTTGGTGACATCACAAATCAAAAAAATGAATTAAAACAAATTTTCAAGTTTTGCATGATAATCGTTTTGAGGCGATTTCTGAGAATTCCAGTTGAAGTAAGAACTCATTTCAAGTTTCTAGGGATTATGGAAATTCCTAGTGACATTTTATGATAAAAACTATGCTATAAATACCATTTGGAAATTAACCATTCGCAAACGGTACTTTGTCATTGGCTCAATTGTTTTGTGAAAATGCCAAAAACGAAAGAAGTTTCCGTTGAAAATCATGCTCTAATAATTGAGAGACATCAAAATGGTCACTCGAGTCGACAAATCGCGAGTGATATCCGGATGCCAAGGAGAACGGTACACACATCGTAAAAAATTTTTTTTCGTGACATGGAATTCTCAACTAAAAACGTTCGGGAAGGCCTCGAAAAACGACTCCCGCTGAAGACATAGCTATAACAAGGTCCGGCAGACATAATCGCTGCCTAACCGCACCAGAAATCACGGCTCAAGTAAACCTGGAGCGGCCCATCTCCATCAAGTGACAACCGTGAAGAACAGGTTAGCAGAAGGTGGACTACACGGGAGAGCTGCAGTGAGGAAACCACTTCTTAGGCACGTGAATAAAAGTAAACGATTAAAATGGGCCCGAGAGCATGAAAACTGGACATCAGAACAATGGAACGACGAATCTAAATTCGAAATTTTCGGTTCAAATCGACGAGTTTACGTGCGGCGGTTAGTTGAAGAGAGGATGTAGGAAGCCTGTGAGTTGCCTACAGTAAAACATAATGGAGGTTCAGTAATGGTTTGGGGTTGTGTTGGCAACGGTAAAGTTGGAAAAACCTTTAGGTATCAAGTAATTTTGCTAACTCAAATGCTTCCTTCTGGAAGGGATATTTTTCAGGGGAAATTTATTTTTCAGTATGAGAACGACCCTAAACATTCTGCTAAACAAATTAGAGAACTTTTGGACCAATGGAAATCCGATAACGTCTTGGAAGTGATGACTTGGCCTCCACAATCACCCGACTTGAACCCCATCGAATTGCTATGGGACCATTTGGACAGGTGTGTTCGAAAACTCAATTCAACATCAGAAAATCACTTGTAGGAACTTTTACAAGCAGAATGAGTTAAAATAACCGAAGAAACTACTGGACAGAATGCCGAAGCGGTAATTAAAAACAAAGAAGATCACATAAATGAGAAAAATCCTGGAAAATCATGAATATTTTTCTGATTTTCTAGACTGTAAATAATGTGAAAATAAATAATAATTCATTAAAATTAAAAAATAAAATATATTAATTTTTGTTTTCTTGGGACTGAAATAACTAGGTGGGCAAATACTTTCTAACGGTAGTGTACATAACAAAACAAACGAGCTAGCTCGTGAAACTTGCCACGTAGTGTACCTACCGCCACCTATCGATGTTAGTCGATACCATTTTGCGTTCTTGCTGTCTAGCGTTAGTCTCTCAACGTTTGGACTGCACCACGTATAAGTGGTTAGTTCTTTTTGTCGTTGTTTCGCCATAAAAGAAGATAAACTAAAACTTACTGTTCCCATATCCGGCATTTGGACGTTTTCATCAGTTCTCCTTTCAACTTGGTTTCTCAATAAACAAATCTTTAAACCGGCACAGAACCTTTCGAAGCTTAACATACCATTTGGTGGGGTAACTTTTCTCAAACTTTCCAAAACTCCTTTTGGTAAACCTTTGGAACCGTCATCTTGCCATCGTGCTTCTAAAGTTTAAATAAAAAAAATTACTTTTTATTAACTCCTATTTATTTATAAAAATAATTTAAGTTTAATAATGAATTTGAATACCTATAAATCAATAATTAGTTTCATTCACATATACAGTGGCGTGCAAAAGTTTCCGGCCAGTGACATTTCGTACTCTAATTTATTAAAAAAAAAGACTAATGATTTTTAATCATTATGAGATGTGAGTATGAGATATAGGAAACAAAAAAATATAGTAAAAGAATATTATTTATATTTGTGAATATAAATATATTATTATTCTTATATTTATATGGGCAAAAGTTTCCGGCCACATAATATACATTGACGCAGTAGGACGTTCAAAGACGTATTTACGAATAATAGCGCGTTGAATGTTCACATTTAGTTCATAAAAGGTCGTGGAAGCATAAACATGGCTCGGCATATGCAAATCCAAATTCGTGAGAGAGTTATAAAATTTTCAAAAGAAGGAAAGTCTTATCGTGAGATTGCTTCATTATTATCGATAGGTAAATAAACCGTGAACGATATTATTGTAAAATACCGTTGTGGATATCGTTTAAAAGACCGTCCGCGTAGTGGAAGACTAAGAAAAACGCCTAAAAGAGTAGATCGTATCATTAAACCCAAATCAACTGCGGATGTCAAGAAAACTACTGTCGAAATTGCACGCGAACTAAAGGATGAAGACCTAGCTAATGTTAGCCGTAGTACTGTGACACGAAGACTACATGATGTTGGACTTTTTGGCCGTATAGATGTTAAAAAACCATTAATCAGTAAAAAGAATAAGAAGGCCAGATTACAATTTGCCAAAGATCACCTCAATTGGACAATCAAAGATTGGAAAAAAGTAGCTTTCTCAGACGAATCTAAATTTAATCTTTTTGGAAGCGATGGTAAACACCATGTACGACGTCCTATTGGTACGAGAAATGATGTTCGGTACCAAATTCCTACTGTAAAATACGGTGGAGGAAGTGTGATGGTTTGGGGAATTTTCTCTGCACAAGGAGTCGGTCCATTGATCGAGGTCAACGGAAATATGAACGTTGATATTTAAAAGGACATTTTAGAAAACAATTGTTAACATTGCCGCAGAATTGGATATTTCAGTAGGAGAATGCCCCCAACCTACATCCAAGTTGTTAAAACAGTGGTTTTTTGCTTCAAATGTGAGAGTTTTAAACTGGCCATCTCAATCACCGGACTTGAACCCAATAGAACACTTATGGGAAACGCTAGATCGTCAAGTTCGAACGCATACATATTCAAATAAAGCTGCATTATTAAAATCATTGAAGGAAGAATGGGATAAAATTTCACCTGCTTGTATTAATCGATTAATTGAGTCAATGCCACATCGTTGTGTGGGTGTTATCGCTGCAAAGGGTATGGCTACAAAATATTAACATAAAAATATAATTTAAGTCTATTATAGAGCATATGGACTAATAATTTTTCTCATAGTACAAAGTGGCCGGAAACTTTTGCACATATAAATATAAGAATAATAATAACAAATATATTCACAAACATAAATAATATTCTTTTACTATATTATTTTGTTTCCTATATCTCATACTCACACCTCATAATGATTAAAAATCATTAGTCTTTAGAGTACAAAATGTCACTGGCCGGAAACTTTTGCACGCCATTGTATATGTTTAATAATTAACAAAACCCAATGCCTTTCGTCTTTCACATTTACAAATTGTAAAGTCAGTCATGTAATCGGTAAAAAAAATTTTCTTTTTTTTTGAGGTTATTGTTCGCACCCCTACGAACAATGTTTTGTGAAACGAGATTCATTTCTAACCTTATTTATGGTTATCGATCATGAACTTGAGAGCTACATAGGCTCCGCGCTTCGAGGCTGTATTCCTATTGTGCAGTCATATAGGGGGTAAATCCCGGAATGAAAGATAGAAAGCTGAAAATTTACATTATTTTTTGTTTCCTATGCTTCGAATGATGTTTGAAGCTATTACAAAACTTGTAGAGCATAAAATTCTCTACAAATATGGCCTGCGGCGATATTTTATATAATTAACCGTTCTCGAGATAGAGCGCGAAGAGTGAGAAGTGCCCATTCGTATATAGGATAACGCTGTGTGAACTGTGGAATCAAGTGCATAGTACAGTTTATAAAATTAATTAACACATCGTTTGAAAATAGAATATATGTTCTTTTCGCAATGTATAATGGTACAAAATCAGAATACAGTATTGGCAATTTTAGGTACACACATTTCATCAAATCAACAAGACTCAACAAACCGGTGCAGTTAAAATCGTTTCCACCTACAGCAGCAGCTCAACAGTATATCTATCGTGTCTATTATCAGATCCAAACTTGGTTAGGGAAAGCTATAGAATCCGAGGAATGGGGGGTGGATATTACAAAACGAGACCCTGGCACCCACAACAACATTATTACCACCAGCACCAGATGAACTACTCGGTACGATCTTCTGCAAGAAAGACTGTGGCGCGAACTGTGGATGTAGCCAAGTAAAGTTGTAATAATCTTGATGAAGAAAGTCAATATGTATCTGAGGTCCATGAGGCTTTAGAGCCAAATATGACGGACAACGAGGATGATGATAACGGTCTGAAAATTCAATTTGGGCGACCAGAAGAGGAAGACAACGACGAACAAGAGGAATATTAAGCTCCATGCCTGCTAATGATAATTAGAGTACAAAAAATCGCCTTACATTTTAAATTAAATAAATTGTAATAGGTTTACGATAAACTTATGATAAATAAAAATGTAATTACAATGTATTTAAACTATTTCATTTTTAATGTTCCGTACGGAACACTTATAAGATCACTTTGGTGTCTGTCTGTCTGACTGTCACACCCGATTTTCTCCGAAACTATTTGACACAGAAAGTTAAAATTTGGTAATAATATAGGAATTGATGGCCTCATCAGAGCCATGTAGTTTTGAGAGTTAAATTTTGACTTAGGTTGGTTAGTTTTGGGGGGTGAAATCGGAAGTGAAAAAAAAATTTTTTTACTAGGTCATTGAGTGAGGTGTAAAATGAAAGCTTGTGAAAACACGAATAAAAAATATATATATATAATGTAATACTTGCGCGCACTTTTCTTTGTATTATTTTTAAAAAATCGCGGAAAATCGCTGTCCCCCTTATCTCGAAAAGTACTTATCAAAAAATTTTGAAAAAATTCTGGAATATTCTTCACGGGGTGTAGATTGAACGAAAATTATCACAAGTGCATTACCTGTAATAATTTATCTGGTATATAAAAAAAACAAAAATTTCAAGGTCATCAGATTTCAGTAAAGATTGAAAACAAACTTTGTTGAAAACTCATTTGGAGTGTGTTTTGTGAAGTCACTGATCATTTTATACCTCTGTAACAAAATTTTTTATTTTAAAAGCAATCAACGTACGGAACACTAATTGCGCAAGTTCAACTCGCACTTGACCGGTTATTATATCTTATTATTTATATAAATTAACTAAATATTATCATACGGATGTCTTATTTATGAATACTATTTATAACACATGGGCTGAAAAGTCCGGGCCTAACACATAGATGGCGCTAGTTTTATTGCAGTCACCTTTTTTTCAGTTAATACTAACCTTCAAAAGACAGCTGTTAAAATTTCTTGATATTCTATTCATTAGTTTGTGAGTTATTGTGCTAAGAGTGACGCTACTTTTGTTATTTTCAAAACAATGGATCAAAAACAATTTCGTGTTTTAATTTTACACTGCTTCTTGATGGGAAAAAATACCGTTCAAGCGAAGCAATGGCTTGAAAAGTGGTATGGGGACTCCGCTCCATCAGAAACAACAATAAAACGTTGGTTTGCTGACTTCAAACGTGGTCGTAGAGACACCGATGATGCAGAACGCAGTGGACGTCCAAATGAGGCGGTAACACCAGAAAACATCAAAAAAATCCATAAAATCGTTTTGAATGATCGAAAAGTGAAGTTGCGTGAGTTAGCTGACATCGTAAAGATATCAAAAGAACGTGTTGGCTTTATATTGCATGAGCATTTGACTATGAGAAAGCTCTGTTCAAAGTGGGTGCGGCGTTTGCTCACTGTTGATCAAAAACAAGAACGTGTTGATGATTCTGAGCAGTGTTTGGCCATGTTTAAACGTAACAAACCGGAATTTTTGCGTCGATATGTGACAATGGATGAAACATGGATCCATCACTTCACTCCGGAATCAAAACGATCGTCATCTGAGTGGACAGCAACTGGTGAACCTCGTCCAAAGCGCCCGAAAGCACAACAATCGGCTGGAAAGGTTATGGCCTCGGTATTTTGGGATGTGCGTGGTGTAATATTCATCGACTATCTTGAGAAAGGAAATACCATCAACAGTGAATATTATATAGCGTTATTGGAGCGTTTGAAGGCCGAAATTGCAAAGAAACGACCGCATATGGCAAAGAAAAAAATTTTGTTTCATCAAGACAACGCACCGTGTCACAAGTCAATCAAAACAATGGCAAAACTACATGAATTGAACTTCGAATTGCTCCCACATCCACCGTATTCGCCAGATTTGGCTCCCAGCGACTACTGGCTGTTCGCAGACCTGAAAAAAATGCTCGCCGGTAAGAAATTTCGCACGAATGAAGAGGTTATCGCTGAAACTGAGGCCTATTTTGAGGCAAAAGATAAATCGTTCTACAAAAGTGGTATTGAAATGTTAGAGCGGCGCTGGAATGATTGCGTTGCTCTTGATGGAGATTACGTTGATGAATAAAGCTAATTTTGAACCAAAAAAAAACCGTGTTTTCTTTGTTAGGCCCGGGACTTTTCAGCCCAAGTGTTAGATATCATTTATAAATAAATAAATAATGCAAGTTTCTTAATAATTATAATATTTGTAAATAATTAATTTTATAAACTGTACTACATTTGATTCCACAGTTGACAGCGTTTTCCTGTATATGGATGGGCGCTTCTCACTTTTTGCGCTCTATCTCGAGAACGGTTAATGATATAAAATATGGTTTAAGACCAAATTTGTAGACAATTTTATGCTCTACAAGTTTTGTAATAACTTCAAACATCATAGGAGCATAGGAAACAAGATATTTGCAAAAAACCGATTTTCGCGACATTTGACCCTAAATATATTGACTAGCGGACACGAGATTCTATGAGACTCTTGAGCTAACTTTTAGAATGTCAAAACAAAGATTTATGAAAATTTTTGAGCTTTCTAGCTTTCATTCCGTGGTTGAATCCCTATTTGTTGCACAACTACGTAAACATCCAAAAGGTTTGAAAATGACGCCTAGAACGGCTGTTAAGTATATGGGCAAGTCGAGGGCATTCGTTAGCAAGTGGGTGAAATGATACTCTCAGTAAAAAAATGTTGATGATCTACCAGAACGTAGTTCGAAAAGAAAAGTGACGGACAAGGACGAAAAAAAATTATTAACGTATGTTCGCGAAATCTTTAATTAACTTTGGGCCAAGGGGCGCTGAAACTGAAGCAGAAAGGTTTGGATTTATCGTATGAAACGATTCGCACTCAGCTCCGAGCTAACGATTTAAAGTGGCAGAGTGCAATCAAGAAACCTTTGCTGACCGAAAAACACAGAAGGAACCGTCTCGCATGGGCAGAAAAAACATAGATCGAGACTGGAGGTATGTAATTTTTTCCGATAAAATTTCATTTTGGGGTTATGTTATCATTCTACGAACCTGGTCAATTTCTACTAACCGTTTGATTCAGCGCACCGTGAAACACCCTGAGGAGATCTTTCGGAAAAAGGTGTTGGAAGACTCTTCATTTTTACCTACAATTTGAACGCCGAAAAAATGCTCCAAATTTACAAGAAACCTGCCAAATGGTGATTTGTCGATAAAAATGAGGAGCGGATTCTTAACTTAAAGACGAAAATGTAACAAACGTAACTAAAAAAAAACGGTCAAGTGCAAGTTGAACTTGCACAATTAGTGTTCCGTATGTTGATTGTTTTTAAAATAAAAATTTTTGTTAGGGTGGTATAAAATGATCAGTGACTTCACAAAACACACCCCAAATAAGTTTTCAACAAAGTTTGTTTCCAATCTTTACTGAAAACTGGTGACCTTGAAATTTTTTTTTTTTTATATACCAAATAAATTATTAAAGGTAATGCACTCGTGATAATTTTCGTTCAATCTATACCCCGTGGAGAATATTCCAGAATTTTTTCAAAATTTTTTGATCAGTACTTTTCGAGATAAGGTAGGGGACAGCGATTTTTTAAAAGTAATACGAAGAAAAGTATGCGCAAGTATTACATTATATATATATATATATATATATATATATATATATATATATATATATATATATATATATATATATATATATATTACTCGTGTTTTCACAAGCTTTCATTTGACACCACACTCGATTCGGAAGTGAAAAAAATTTTTTTTCACTTCCGATTTCACCCCTCAAAACGAACCCCTTAAGTCAAAATTTATGTTACGGTGGTATAAAATGATCAGTGACTTCACAAAACACACCCCAAATGAGTTTTCAACAAAGTTTGTTTCCAATCTTTACTGAAATCTGATGACCTTGAAATTTTGGTTTTTTTTATATACCATATAAATTATTAAAGGTAAAGCACTCGTGATAATTTTCGTTCAATCTACACCCCGTGGAGAATATTCCAGAATTTTTTTTTCGAAATTTTTTGATAAGTAGTTTTCGAGATAAGGCCCGGGACAGCGATTTTTCGCGAATTTTTAAAATAATACAAAGAAAAGTGCGCGCAAGTATAATATTATATATATATTTTTTACTCGTGTTTTCACAAGCTTTCATTTGACACCACACTCGATGACCTAGTAAAAAAAATTTTTTTTTCACTTCCGACTTCACCCCCTAAAACTAACCCTTAAGTCAAAATTTAATTCTAAAAACTACATGGCTCTGATGAGGCCATCAATTCCTATATTATTACCAAATTTCACCTTTCTACGTCAAATAGTTTCGGAGAAAATCGGGTGTGACAGACAGACAGA
Organism: Pachyrhynchus sulphureomaculatus; assembly: GCA_019049505.1. Taxonomy (NCBI): domain Eukaryota; kingdom Metazoa; phylum Arthropoda; class Insecta; order Coleoptera; family Curculionidae; genus Pachyrhynchus; species Pachyrhynchus sulphureomaculatus. The sequence goes on from CM032453.1 coordinate 137,225,837, forward strand.
CAGACAGACACCGAAGTGATCTTATAAGTGTTCCGTACGGAACACTAAAAAGATCTTAATAAAGAACTAAGAGACACAAAGCTAATCGAAAATATAGAATCTGAAATAGAAAGGTTAGATGAAATAACAAGGGGGCTAAAAAATGAATATGTAACTATGGAACAAACACAGGGTTTCACAAAACAGAGGTAACAAAAGATAATATAGCAGACTACATACACAAATATAGAAAGAAATTCGAACAGCTAAAGATAAAGCTAAAGATAGGTGGAATGATGGAATATGTAAAGAGATTGGCTCTGTATTACCACCAATGAAGTGTGCATTGCAATAAATCAACTAAAAAAATGGAAAAGTCACCGGTCCTGATGAATTCCATCAGGAGTTTCTTAAGCTCTTAGATGAGGATGGGATTAAGTGGCTTACGGTGATCTACAATAACATCTATGATTTAGGCAGAATACCGGAAAGCTGGTTAAAGCCCGAGTTTATCAGGATCCCAAAAAAGAAAACATGTCAGCTACACAATTCGGCTTTCGTGATGCCATGGGTACCAGAGAGGCCTTATTTTCTATGCAAGTTTTGATTTAGCGATATAGAGACGTATATCTGTGCCTGATCGATTACCAAAAGGCTTTTGATAGAGTCCAATATCACAAATGGGATAGATGGAAAAGCGAATTATTAGCAACCTCTACTGGAGCCAGATGACATTTACTAAGGCAGAAAGGGAGCGTTCAGAAGCAATATCGATTGAGAGTGGAGTAAGGCAAGGTTGTCTTGTCGCCACTATTGTTTAATATATACTCTGAGCAGAGAGGCAATCGAAGAGGCTGATGAAAGAATACTGTTTAATGAGGAGAAAATAAATAATATTCGTTATGCTGACGATATGGCAGTTATGGTTGATAACTTAAAGGGTCTACAACAGGGGTGCTCAAACGGTCGATCGCGATCAACAAGTCGATCGCGAGTGCTTTTTGAGTCGATCTCGAGAAAAAAATTCCGATATAGAACTATTCACAGATTTTGTTTTAGGTAACTAAAACAAAATATAATGAATAAACTACTAAAATTTATTCGATCCACAATTAGGCCAGAATAACCCCCTCATCACTTTCTTTTATCGTAATAACCCCCTGCTAGCGGCAAAAGGCGCCTTTATCAAAGGAACGCGCGGTACTTGTCAAAGAAAAGCCGCATTTTTGATTCCCGCCGATTTTTGTAGAAACTTCGGGCGGCGTGTTTGACAGGAACATTCGAGACTTCGTTCGCGCCGATATAAATGTTGCGCCTGCAGGACTAGGAGTCAGTCTGAGTTGTAACTTGAACGCGATACATCGATACAAAGTTTATTAATAAATAGTCCAAAATGAGTGCGGCGAAGAAAAGTAAAACTTATCATTTTAATAACGATTGGGAGGAAGAATTTTTCTTTTGTATGGTAAAGGATAAGTGCATTTGTTTCATTTGCTGTACGTCAGTTGCAATACCTAAGCGTGGGAACTTAGAGAGGCATCATAAAACGGTTCATAAAAACTATGAAAAGGATTTTCCGTCACAGAGTGAATTAAGAAAACGAAAAGTACGTGATTTGATAACTTGTTTGAAAAAAGAAACAAACCATGTTCACAAGACCAGCCAAACAATCAAAAGCTGCAACGATCGCGTCATTTAAAATATCTCAGATATTGGCGAAACACAAGAAACCATTTGATGATGGATTGGTTGTGAAGGAAGCATTTATTGAAGCGGATGAGACTTTATTTGGAGATTTTTAAAAATAAAACAGAGATTATGTCTGCTATTAGAGAACTTCAGTTATCTCGTCCGACTGTCACAAGGCGTGTTGAAGTCATGAGTCAGGACATGGCAGATAAACTAAAACATGATATCATGGAATGTACATACTTTTCTTTACAGTTCGACGAATCCACCGATATGACAGACACTGCCCAGCTGTGTATTTTTATTCGAATGGTATTCAATGACATGTCGGCTAAGGAAGAGTTTTTGACAATGATTCCTCTGAAAGGAAAGACCCGTGGCGAAAATATATATGACGTTTTCTTCAATTTTGTAACAAACTACAAGCTACCAATATATAAATGAGTGTGCATTACAACCGATGGAGCACCAGCAATGACTGGAAACGAAAACGGTTTTGTGGCATTGTGTCGAGCTAATGATGATTTCCCTTCATTTTTCTCCTTCCATTGCATTATACATCAACAAGTTTTGTGTTCAAAAGTTCTAAACATGGAGGAGATTATGGGCATTGCAATAAAAATTGTGAATTCTATCCGTGTACGTAGCTTGCAACGACGGCTCTTTAAATTGCAGTTGGAAGATAGTGAGTCAGCTGAACACACTGATTTAGTTCTTCACACGGACGTCAGGTGGTTGAGTCGCGGAAAATTCCTACAAAAGTTTCAAGAATTATTGCCCGAAATAACAGCTTTTCTGGACGAAAGAGATGATGACACTCAGATGCTGAAAAACGGAAAATGGCTGACCGATTTGGCATTTTTGACAGACATCACAATGCATTTAAACACCATTAATTTGGAGCTTCAAGGTAAAGGAAAAACTATTATTGAGATGATTAGCGCAATAAACGCATTCAAAAGTAAATTGCAACTTATGATAGATCAACTGAAAAGAAAGAATCTGAAAAATTTTCCGTCTTTGAAAGCAAGGATTCCTTAGTTGAATTATGATATTTATGAGACAGAATTATCAAATATTTTGGGCCAATTCGAAATACGTTTTTATGATTTCAGTAAATTGGCAAATATCGCATAAATTATGAGTGATCCTTTTTCGTGTAACAACATTGAGGAATTAGCTACTGAAATAGCAAGTCAGTTTAACATGGACTCATGTTCTGTTGAAAATGAGTTAGTGCAGATTATATCAGATATACATCTCAAAGCCACAGCATCTGATATAAAATTCTGGTGTTTTATATCTGAAGATAAATATCGGAATCTAAGGCAAATCGCCCTTCAACTGACGGCAATGTTTGGGTCAACTTACTTGTGCGAGTCTGCATTTTCTGAAATGAAGATAATTAAGTCAAAATATCGCGATCGACTAACTGACGAACATATGTCATCATGCTTGCTATTAGCACTCGGTAATTACGTACCATCTTATGAAAAGTATGCTGAGGACATGCAGTGCCACGCTTCAACATCCAAAGTCACTCTTTAGTTAAGTTTAGACACTAGAACTCGTTTGTTTTGTAAGAACCAATAAACTCGCAATTTTTAATAATTATGAGTTTTTTCATTGACATTTTAGAGCAGACCTACACTTACCTTGACTAAAAAAATGCATATTGTGCGGAAAACTAATATCTGTGCCACGATATACCCTACCTAGGCGACAATCCTGCCTCACACTTACTTGCAGCCTCTCAGAGTCGATCGATCGTAGTCTAACAATATTGAGATAGATCGCCAGCAGTTTAAGTTTGAGCAGCCCTGGTCTACAATGTCTTATGAAAGTCAGTCATCGATACGGCCTCGAAGTTAAAAAACAAAGTACATGGTAATCAGTAAGTCTCCAGTTCGTACTACCTTGTTGATGGTTAACAATTAACAGATACAAAGAACTCCACAATATTCATATCTAGGTACCGTGATAGACGAATAGTGGGATCACTCGCAAGGAAATTCGTTGCCGTACCGAAAACTAGAGCAGTGTTCCTCAAAATTACATCATTCTTCAAAAGCTCAGCAATAAAATTAAGCACAAAAATAAGACTCCTAAGATGTTATATGTGTGTGTGTCTTTCTTTATGGTGTGGAATCTTGGACGCTGACTGAAGCCACTTCTAAGGAACTTGTAGCATTTGAATTATGGCTATATCGCAGAATTTTTAAAATTTCTTATATTGACCAACGACGTCTTACGTCACACGAACAAGAAACTGGAAATTATGGAAACTGTTAAAGTAGGAAAATTGTAATATTTAGGACACATATTCAGAAATTCCCACAGATATGGATTACTACAGCAAATACTCCAAGAAAAGGTTTTTGGAAAAAGGGGACCAGGACGCAGACGTATCTCCTGACTCAACAATCTGCGAAATTGGTTCTCAACAAATACTACCGGTCTTTTCAGAGCTGTAGTGTAAGTAATAATAACCAGAATGATTGCCAACATTCGAACTGAATAGGGACTTGAAGAAGAAGTTTAACCAGTGGAAAAGAGAATCCGGTATGGTCGCACTCCAGTCGCCCGATCCAAACCAAATTGAGAACGTGTGATCATACATCAAGCAGAAGCTTCGTAGTAGAAAGGTGTACACAGTGAAGCAGCTACCATGGGAAATTCGGACAATTTACAAATATTTGCCCCAAGAATACGCGGAAAATCTTGTCGAAATTATATCCCGAAGATGCCACGCGATTATCGACGCTGATGGGGACTGAAAGAACTACTGAATCATTAGCATATTAATGACAGTCCTTTAGTGCCGAATGGTGTAAAAAATTTTTAAATAAATACATTTTTTAATTAACAATACGCGACACGTTCTGACTTGACCGGCTGTATTATCGAAGCTACAGTTAGAAGATGTTTAGTCATAAAAAAATAGGTCTTTGGCCCAAATTTTAGTCACGTGACAACTTTTTTGAATTGTTATAAATATATCCTATTTTCTAATTATTTAAAAAATCCAAAAGATAGGGCGTGTGTTATACTGATTTTTCTTCGACGTTATTATTGTTATTTTGCATGAGATATCTTCCAATTAGTTCATCATGCGATTTAAAAAAAAATCATTGTTAGAATTTCGTTAAAAACCATCAAAATGAATGTTTTGCGCGATTTGATATGATTGCGACTCATTATTGTTACTTTCTCCAATAAATATACTGGTGAGCAAAAAAATCGACTCAAGCGATTTTGCTTCATTTAACACCGATCCTTGAATTTAATTTTCAAACAGTGGTATTATTTTTGGTATCATTAGAATGCTAATTTTCTACTCTTCCCAATAATACTCTAACACATTTCGGTTTCCAGAAAGTTTTACTGATTAAAATGGTTTTACTCAATAGAACCATTTTCGCTCGCTCAGCAACGTACTCGTTGCGTGCTATTGATCCCTATAAAAACACATGCAACTGCATTTTTCTATCATTCCTTTATCGTAACTTGAACCTTCAAATTCTCCGATATACCTGCTCACTAATTACGTTATCGGAAAACGGATACCAACCCGGGAGAAACGGCACAAGTCATTGCCCTATATTGCAGACCTTACCAAGACTCTGGCGCCTTTACACAGAGATCAAGATCAGACAAAGAAGAAGGTGAACTTCGGTTCAAGACACTTCATTGTCAACACAACTCTAAGAAATCGTCACTTGAGCGGCGTTGAAGTCCAGCAGGAGCTCCGACAAGTTCGTGGTCGGGTTGTCAGTCATTGGATAGTCAGAAGAAGTTAACTTAACTCCGAAGAGACCAGCTAACGGACCCAAATTGACAGCAGCCCAAAGCGTGACTCAAATTTGCCCGAAAACATGTCGACTGGACCTTAGAGCAATGGCGCTCCGTTATATTCTCCGACAAGTCCCGAATATGCCTACATGGCAATGATGGAAGAAGACGAGACCTGGAGAGCGCTATGCGTAGTGCTACATTACTGGAACGGTCGCCTACGGAGGAGGTTCTGTCATGGTGTGGGGAGGAATCTCACTGGGTGCGAAAACCAATTTGGTTTTCGTGACTGATGAGACTCGTAGCGGTGGATTAATTGCCCACCGGTAGATCGAGGAGATCCTGGAGGAACACGTCGTACCTTACGCTGGGTTTGTTGGCGCTGCATGACAATGCGAGGCCACATGCTGCTGCATCGGTGCGGCAATACCTGGCGGAAGTGGGAATACCCACATTAGACTGGCCTGCGGGGAGTCCTGACCTCAATCCAATCGAGCACATGTGGGATGAGCTCAACGAACCAAAAATCCAGCCCCTGCATAGCTGAGGGACTTAAAGGTTGTGATGGCGTAAGAGTGGGGAAGAATTCCACAGAGAGTGGTGAAAAAGCTCACCCGCTCCATAAAAAACCCGCTGGAAGCCGTAATAAGAACTAGGGGGTAATACAAAATATTGATTTGGTTTTTATCAATAAATTTAATTGTTAAAATTTGTTTAATTTTTCCTTTCTCTTGCCCCTATTTTCAATCCTTGTTCTCCCTGTTTCCCCTTTCAATCATTTTAATCAGTAAAAAGCATGAGGTATGCTGTGGAATTTGATATCATTAGAAAGAGAATAGAATGGGCTTTCAAACGATACTAAAATCCGTAAAAATATATGGACACTAAATTCTAGGATCCATGTTACATGAAGCCAAATAATTTGAGTCGATTTTTTTTGCTCACCAGTGTAGATACATTGCAAATCGATAATCAATCAGTTGTATCGCAGTTTAATTTCACGGAGGCGAGTAACCTCTAATCCTTTTCGTGAAGTGTTTCATTAGATGGTGTTCCGGTTAAGCCCATGAAATAACATAACTTTAAGCATATCATACGGGATGCATAACTCAGTGAATGGAAAGTTCACTAAAGATGCTTAGAATTGTCCGCCGATGGTCTTCACCAATGATTAGTTGAATTTAGGCGACGATTTTAGGCAGGGTTGCAGTTAACGGTCTTCAAGAACGATGGTCATTTTCTACCGAATTTCGGCCAGTTTTAAATTGCGAAAACCACTTGACCGTTTGCTTACGACTCAGGGCTTCGTCCCCAAATGCTTTCCGAATCATTTCATACGTTCACAAGTTTAAAACAAAAATTCACACACATGCGTTGCTCTTTTTTATATCTATTGTAGAAAATCGCTAGGAGATGCAGTTGTCGCGCAGCATTCTTAGGAATGCACTTACCTCCACCTAACGGCGCGAGTATCATCTACGAGGGTGAATCAAATATAACCAGATTTATTTTTTTTATTTACTATAACAAATAAACTTGTCCTCATCAAATCGTTGGCCTCCCAGCGCTTCTTTGAGTGGCCCAAAGAGATGAAAATCGCAGGGCGATAGGTCAGGGCTGTTTGGAGGCTGATAAAGTGTTGTCCAACTCATTTTCTTCAATTTGTCGCGAGTGAGAGTTACAGTGTGGTGTCGAGCGTTGCCATGGACAAGAACCACGTCTCTTATCGCTTGGTCATGTTTTTTGCGGCGATAAGCAAATTTAACCTCTTCCAAAAGGTTGCAGTAGTACACCGCATTGATAGTGCGATGTTCGTGCAAAAAATCAATGTGCAAAACGCCACACCGGTCAAAGAAAACAGTTGCAAGCACCTTGTCAGCTAACAGCCGAGTCTTGGCTTTCACTGGGGCCGCCTCATCCTTCTTTCGCCACTCCATACTCGTGCATATAGTAGTGGACCCAAGTTTCATCACAGGTTCGTCCGCAAACCGAGCTGAGAGTCAAAAAACGAGACACCCATCAGCAGACACTTTACGAAATCCTAGGTCCTTTGTGATGATTGCTTGAGTGCTCCCATAACCTATTTCTACTTTAGAAGATATTTCGGAAACCGTCAAACGTCGGTCACCCTTCATAAGGTCATGAATGGTGCGAATGTTCTTCTCGGTAATGCTCGTCCGTGGACGACGATCATGGCTCTCATTTTTGACCTCTTTACGGCCTCCCATGAACTCTTTATGCCAGGCGCAGAATTTCACGCCTTCACGAGTGAAAAATTTAATAATGACGCGTTACGCAATCGAAGGGTGCACGTCTCGCTCCGACATCGTGAGCTGTACTACTGAATGCACCTGGCGAGGTCAACCGATCGTTCGCCCCACTCCTACCAAACCCAACCAACATTGCTAGAAGCGGCGACCCGCTCCAAACGATACTAAGTGAAGTACAGAAAGTCTCGTTTATATTTGATCCACCCTCGTATCTCGCGTCTCTGCTCTGTAGCGTTAGTCTTGGACCTTTTGGATCGCAACATATATCGTCGTACAACTTCATTAGTGGGCGAGATAAAGGCGACGGCCGAAGACCGACAATACCTTCTAGAGCTATCTGTTTAGTCCCGTTAAAATGTAAAAGTGTTATGAAATATTTTGCCTGACATGAGTGTTAGATGTATCTATTCAATCGTATTATTTTAAACAATTTTATTCCTATTTACCTATATCTGCAAAATTGACAAACCCTGTATGTTTGTCGTCCATAATGTCAAACAGTGTACGCATGGCCGTGATAAATTGTTTAGGAAAGCCGTCCAATGTTGATGATGTCATTGCTGATGTTCTATATTGCATTTAAATCGTCTGAAATTTAAGTAAAAGGTGTTATGTACTATGATTAATATTCTGGCGTTACTATATATAGAACTTAACGTCAGTCCGTATACCAGGTGTACAAGTATGATTTCAGACACTGCGCCATTTTGTTGTGTCACCAACAAGTGTCAGACGCGCACGAGTGATAAATTGGAAAAGTGTGTGCACAGTGTTGTGTTGTTGTGTTCAATATGTTGAAATTTATACCGAACAAAGAGCATTCGCGGACAGCATTAATTTTTTGTTTTCATTTGAAGAAAACTGCTGTTGAATCATACCGATTACTTCGAGAAGCTTATGGTGACCATGCTCCATCGCAAGATACGTGTGAACGATGGTTTCGGCGTTTCAAAAGTGGTGACTTCGATGTTGCAGACAAATAACGTGGAAAACCGCCAAAAAAATACGAAGATGTGGAATTGCAAGCATTGTTGGACGAAGATGATTCGCAAACACAAAAACAACTCGCCGAGTAATTGGGCGTTAGTCAACAAGCTGTTTCCAATCGGCTACGAGAGATGGGTAGGATTCAGAAGCCGGTAGATGGGTACCACATGAGTTGAACGACAGGCAAATGGAAAAGCCCAAAAACACGTGTGACATTTTGCTCGCTCGGTACAAAAGGAAGTCGTTTTGGCATCGTATAGTTACAGGGGATGAAAAGTGGATTTATTTTGAGAATCCCAAGCGCAAAAAATCATGGGTAAACCCAGGCGTACCATCCACATCGACCGCAAGACCAAATCACTTTGGCAGAAAGACGATGCTCTGTGTTTGGTGGGACCAGAGAGGCGTAGTCTATTATGAGCTGTTAAAACTGGGGGAAACGGTTAATACTAAACGTTACCAACAACAATTGACCGATTTGAAACGGTCGCTGCTTGAAAAAAAGGCCAGAATACCGAAAGAGGCAACACAAAGTCATTTTTCTTCATGACAATGCTCCATTAAATACGGCAAAACCAGTTCGCGACACGTTGGAAGCACTCAGCTGGGAACTTCTACCCCATGCGGCTTACTCACCAGATTTGGCTCCTTCCGATTTCCATTTGTTTACATCGATGGGTCACGCACTTGCTAAGCAGCGCTTTGGTTCGTACGAAGATGTGAAAAAATGGCTCGATGAATGATTCGCAGCAAAAGGGGAAGATTTTTACTGGCGTGGTATTCACAAATTGCCCGAAAGATGGGAAAAATGTATAACCAGCGATGGAGCATACTTTTAATAAAGCTCTTTTTATCATTCTTCCGAATTTAACATGTTTTTTTTAGAAAAAAATCCGCATTTTATTCTTGTACACCTGGTATACATCACTGTCCAAAAGTTTGATAGCACAAAGGAATTTTTAAATAAAACTAAAGTATAACATGAAAAAGGAGTTTTGTTATCGTAAAATGGACACCTTTACGATAAGGTATTGTCTACTAAAATATAACCATCAAGAAGTATTTACCACATGGAGTGAAAAGTTCCGAGACTTTCCGAGAGATGGCAGCACAACCAAAAAAACCATATGATTTTCAGTTAGTGTCAACTCTCAGAAGATTCGTGTAAATTTTTCATGACATTTTGTTTATTAGTTTGCGGATTACAGCTGTTAAAGTGATGCCACTCTTGATTTTTGCAAAACGATGGAACAAAAAGAATTCTTGGTGTGGTCGTATAAGCATCACGTTCTGGGTGTCCAAATGAGACAGTCACTTCAAAAAACATAAAAAAATTCACGATATTGTTCTGAAAGACCGCAAAGTGAAAGTGAGAGAGATAGCTGAAATCGTGAAGATTGAAGATATCAGCAGACTGCGTGAGGCATATTTTGCATGAATATGCATATGAAAAAGTTGTGTCCGATAGATCACGATTGATCAAAAACAGCAAACTCTCGAAGATTCTGTTTGGCATTGTTTCGGTGCTTGAGGCATATTTTCCATGAATATGTATATGAAAAAGTTGTGGCCGATAGGCCACGATTGATTAAAAACAGCAAACTCTCGAAGATTCTGTTTGGCATTGTTTCGGCGAAATCAAAAGGAGTTTTTACCTCCACTCGTAACAATGGACGAAATATGGATCCACCCCTACACGCTTGACTCCAACAGTCAGTCCGCAGAGTAACTGAAACCGCATGAAAGCCGACTGAATCGTTCACAATCACAAACATCAGCTCAAAAGGTTTTGGCAAATATTTTTGGGTTGCGTATGGAATAATATTGACTATTTTGAGGAGGCAAAAAATTGCCGAATACTATTACGTTGGTTTATTGGACCGTTTTTAGCGAAGAAAAAAGTTTTGTTTTACCAAGATAATGCATCAACTCACAAATCGATGGTGAAATTGGACCAATTGGACTATCAATTGGTTTCTCATCCGACGTATTCACCAGATCTGACCTCTACCTCTTTTCAAATCTGAAAAGGTGGATCCAAGGAAGAGATTTAGGTCTAAGAAGTAGGAGAATGAGAAACTTAGGTTTATTTTAGAGAGCTCGACAAATCGTACTACGAGGGCTTGACACACAGATGGCGGTAGAAACTGTGAAACCATAATTGTATTGGAAAGTTCCATCTTTTATATAAATACATGTATGATTTTACTTCGATCTGCCAATTCATTCGAGTAGGAGAAGCTGTTTAATATTGACGTGTCATTGATTTTTTGAAAATGGAAAAACTGAATATCGTAAACCACCCAAACAATGCTTTGTTTTGGGTGGTTTACCACCAACAGAAATTCATCTGAGATTGTTAAAAGGGTATAAGGATGCATCACCTTCACTTTCCACTGTAAAAAAATGAACTGCTCTTTTTAAATCTGGTTGTACAAGCCTTGAAGATGATCTACGGAAAGGTCCCCCAAGAACTGCTACAACCTCACAAATCATTCAACAAGTCCATGATATGGTGTTAGATGATCGACGAGTGAAAGTGCGTGAGACAGCTGATGCTATAGGCATCTCAAAATAACGAATTGGAAATATTTTGCATGAAGAATTACATATGAAATAGCTTTGTGCACGATGGATGCCGCATTTGCTGACAAATGACCAAAAACGCATTCGGATGCGTATTTCTCAAGCGTGTTTGGATCGTTTTAAACAAAATAAAATGGATTTCAAGCGTCGTTTCACAATTGTTAATGAACCTTGGATTCACCACTATACACCAGAGTGAAAAGAACAGTCGAAACAATGAATTGAAGCCGGTGGAAGTGCACCAAAGAAGGCAAAAACGGTTCTATCAGCAGGGAAGGTTATGGCAACAGTTTTTTGGGATTACAAAGGTGTTTTGCTGATTAATTATCTTTAGAAAGGTAAAGCAATTAACTTTGAATATTATTGTAACCCTTTGAATCAGTTGGATGCAAAAATCCGCGAGAAAAGACCTGCTTTAAAGAAGAAACGAATCATTTTTCATCAAGATAAGACACGTGTTTACACAAGTGTATGGACGATGGCAAAATTCAATGAATTAAAGTACTAATTGCTTGAACATCCAACGTATTCATCAGATTTGGCTCCCCTCTGACTATTATCTGGTTCCAAACCTGAAAAAATTTCCTCGCTGGAGAGCGTTTTACAGCAAATAACGAAGGTATTGCAGCCGTGGATGGATATTTTGCAGAAAAATGTTAGAATAAATGTATTGAAATTTCAGGAGATTATAATGAAAAATAAAACATATTTCTCGCAAGTAAGAAGCCTTCTGTTTCAGAGAATAGCTGCTCATCTTGTAACCAGGATTGTTTTTTATTTACGTGGTCTTGTTCTATGTGGTATCTGTGGTTTCCGTGGAGTGTTTTTTCTGACCACGTTTTCATCTTTTCCTGTTGTAATTGGGTGCGACTGCGTGTGTCTGCTAGGGAGTCTGCCTGGGATAAGTCGAGAGGTGTGTAGTTTTTGTCTGCTTTCTCTGTTGCTGTGTGGAGGCTGGTTTGCTTGGTGTGAAAGAATTTCCAAAGTGCTTGTATTTGTTTTGTGTGGGGTGATGAGTATAATTACTCTTCCTCCTGCCTTCCTCTCGATGGTAAATCTTTCTTTGCACGCGTTGGGGTGGAATTTCGTGTATTTAGTGAATTGAGAATGTATAAGGATGTGAATGTTTTCTATGTCTGTGTGTGACCATTTGAGGATACCAAATGAACATGTGAGTATAGGTATAGCGAACGTATTGATGGCTTTAGTGATATATTTGAAGTTGAGTTTTGTTTGTATAAGTTTCGTGAGTCTGTTTTTGAACTCGGTTCTGAGTTCTGTCTTGATGTGAGTGTGGTTTAGTTTGGTGCTTTGATGGAATCCTAGACATTTGTTGTTGTTGATGGTTTCTGTCTCATGATGGCCTTTCCATTAGCCTTTGTTGATATGGAGCATTTTACATTTACTTATAATAAATTCCATATTGATATCAAAGGTGAGTGTTTCTGTGATTTTGAGGAGTTCTTTCAGCTGTGTTTCTATGGAGAGAGTTTTGTGTTATCAATATATAAGAGGTGGTTCACTTTTTGGTGTCTGATGTTGAAGCCGTGGACTGTTCTGTCTAGTGTATTTGAGAGTAAATTGGCAGAGAGGCAAAACCATAGAGCGTTGAGCGAATCTCCCTGAAACATACCCGGTCTGATGTACAGCTCGTTTGGTTGGATGCGTTCGGTTTGTGTTTTTAGGTGGATTTTGGTTTTTCATGTTTTCATAATTTGGGCGGGAAATTGCCTGATTATTATTATTATTACAAAAAGTTCTTCTTTCTCACATTTGATCAATGTGGTTCCATGTTTGGCTGACGGGCCAAAACCAAGTCAGCACAAACGCTATTACCATTATGTATTAAGAAACGACCTGACAATGTTACATGTTTTCAAAATCACTGACTTCTGAATGTTTTTGTGTATGTTTGTGTTGAGTCCTAATTGTACTAAATGTGGTGTGAATGTTATTGGTGTAAGGCCTGTGGCTGATATAATGAGGGGGACAATGATGACTTTTTCTTGTTTCCATAGCCTTTTTATTTCCGTTGCAAGGTCTGTGTATTTGGAAATTTTTTCTGTGTATTTCGTTTGGATGTTTGTGTCGTTGGGGACAGCTACGTCAATTAGATAGGTGACTGTTCCTTTTTTGCACTGAAAAGTAATATCGGGTCTATTGGCGGAGACTGTTTTATCTGTATGGATATTGATGTCCCAGTAGAGCTTGTAATCTTTATTTTCAAGTATGGATGTTGGTGTGTATTTGTAGTATGGATCTGTGTTTTCTATGAGTTTGTATGTTGTGGCTAGTGCTTGGTGAACCACTTTGGCAGCTGAATCATGCCGGGCTGTGTACTCTGTTCCGGCCAATATTTTACATCCGCTCGTTATGTGTTCGATCGTTTCTTTCTGCTGGTGGCATTTCCTACATCTGTCCTCTGCAATAGTTGGATCTTTGATGATATGCTTTTGGTAGTTTCTGGTTAATATGACTTTATCCTGGATGGCAAGTAAGAAGCCTTCTGTTTCAGGGAATAGCTGCCCATCCTGTAACCAGGTGTATGATTGTTTTTTTATTTACGTGGTCTTGTTCTATGTGGTATCTGTGTTTTCCGTGGAGTGTTTTCTCTGACCACGTTTTCATCTTTTCCTGTTGTAATTGGGTGTGATTGTGTGTGTCTGCTGAGTGGTCTGCCCGGGATAAGTCGAGAGGTGTGTAGTTTTTGTCTGCTTTCACTGTTGCTGTGTGGAGGCTGGTTTGCTTGCCGTGAAAGAATTTCCTAAGTGCTTGTATTTGTTTTGTGTGTAATGATCTGATGTCTATAATTCCTCTTCTTCCTGCCTTCCTCTCGATGGTAAGTCTTTCTTTGCATGCGTTGGGGTGTAATTTCCTGTATTATTATTATTATTATCAATTTTATTATCATTCTCGAGGATTCTCTGCTTGAGCAGTAGTAATCCTTGGTATGGCTACGTTGAATAAGTGTTGAGTATCTATTAGTTTTTATTTGCCATGGAAAAATAAATTGTTTTTCATTGTTAGGCCAGAACTTTTCAGACAGCTTTCTTAAAGAGGTATCCAAATGTTGGAAGATCACTGGAATAAATATAGCGCTTTTGAAGAAAACTGTATCGAGGAATAATCTCGATTTTTGGCAAAAACAGGGTTTTGTTTTCAAAAGTCTCCGGACTTTTCACCTCATATAGTAAGGTAATAAAATACGTGTACCAAGATAAAATTCTAAGAAAGATCCATAAGAACTGGCATCAGGCAGGTAATATATAATCAGTAAAGATGTTTTGTAAGTAATTCGTTTTTTAAATTTTTACAGTACACTTATTTTTCAATTGAAAATAGTCACTGCTTTCAAACTTTTAGACGATTTTGTCGGTATTCTATTTCATGCAGTTTTCTTTCACATATACAGTCTGTCAAGTAAGAATGTGACCGCTCATATTCTTGAAAAAATGTGTTTCGAGAACATTTTTGCCTTCAATGTATTCTTTAGTGTGCTAACAAAGTCACAATTACTTTAATAAGTTGTCTAATCGCCTCCTGCATTAATAATCACCTGGCATCTTCGAGGCATGCTGTCGACGAGATTTTCTGCATACTGCAAATTTTTTGAATCTCGCGATACAACTGAGTCAAAGTCATCAGAATCTTTCCTCTGAGCTTTCTCTTTACAAGGGACTAACGTTTTCAATAGGGTTGGCGTCAGGCGATTGTGAGGGCCCGCTCTAGTATTCAGAAATGAAAAAAAAAAATTGTTTTTCCTACGTTTTTTTGGGCCACCTCCAACCCCCGAAAAATCGATTAAATTAAAAGAAATAATGGACCTGAACTGACTTGGGGCGCACTCGACAACCCCTAAGCCGCCCCGCCACCCCAAACCCCCGAAAAAATCTGTAAATCGAAAAATGGATTGTAGGTAGTGAATGTACGTTTTTCGAGGTGGGAAATACTAGAGAGGCGCGCCCCTCCAAACCCCCCTACCTTTTATATCCTGACCTAACGTAAACTATGTTAACACATGCGAGTTCGAAGAGTATAGGGTAGCTTAGGTTAGTTCAGCGCCCCAATAAAACATAAAAATTCTCTAGGGTTTATTTTCTTAAATTCAATCATAAATAAAACATAAAAATACTCTAAAGATTTATTTTTTAATATAATCGGTTTTTAGGGGGTTGGGGGTGGCGGGACGGCTCAGGGGTGGTCGAAAGCCAATTTTTAACGCCGGATTCGTGTTCTGCACTCCAAAAAACATAAAAATAGGTTTTTTTTTCTCGTTTCTTTTTTTAATTTAGTCGATTTTTCGGGGGTTGGGGGTGGCGGGGCGGTTCAGGGGTAGTCGAGCAGCGATTTTTAACGCTGGATTTATGTTCGGCGTCCCAAAAAACATAAAAATTCTCTAAAGTTTTTTTCTTCAAATTTAATAGACTTTTCGGGGGTTTGGGGTGGCGTGGCGGCTCAGGGGTGGTCTCACACCGATTTTTAACTTTGGATTCGTGTTCACCGCTCCAAAAGACTTAGGAGAATATTTTTTTTTCATTTCTAGGTGGTGCCCTAATTGTAAATAATTACCCTAGTATCTTACTGTGAGCTCGTGCTTCGGAATTTGACATCATGAGCACGAAGATGTCGTATGGTCTCATGGGATAAATTCCAACCAGATTTTCTTAATTTTGCCGTGAAAACAAAGGGACGATTCATTTTTCGACTTTCGGAGTGACTTTGCCTATCAAGTCACGTTTTAACAAGTCGTCGACATTTTTCATCCCCACTTCTTCCCAAACGACACCGACTTTTTAATATACTTAGCAGCCGCGGAATGTTACATTTTAGACCCCCTTTGGATGGAAAGAAAGACTGCCTTAAACCGACGCGCAAGCAAGTGACTCATTTTGGATTTTACGTGATTTCGACGAAAGATCGGAATCGACTGATACGCTTATTAAAATACGTCGAAGATAAAGATTCCCTCTACCGACTTTTTGTTGAATCGCTAGAATCGCATCTACCAAAAATTAATTATAGCAGACACGTTCTTACTTGACAGACTGTAGACATCATCTAGAATCTCAATTCCAGTGTGTTATCTACTTTAATGACAACTTTTTAATATTGTTTTTGCTTTTTCTAAAACATTTTTTTGGAAAACTCTATTTTTGTACTTGAGGAAGTCATTTATTTTACCACGTCCTGTCCTTTAACCTGTTTTCAATAAAAGACGGAGCAAATAAAGATAAAAACACGTTTTGAATCAAAACATGTAAATTTTGTTTGTGTATTTTTATTAAGTAGGTAGAATACTTAATTCCAGCCTGAGGTCAGTAAAATAACCACTTTCTTCCAGTACTAACAAGCCGCGGGCAAAATAACTTTTAATTTGACCGTTCTACTTGGTAAATAAATACATATATATCTATATGCCCTTACCTTATTGACATAACTGATTAGGTAGTCTTAATTATCTAGTTATCGTTAGTATCACCACATATGTTTTATATACACATATCACTTTATTCTCTTTTAGCATTTAAATTTAATATTCAAAAATCCACTTGAAACGCTCACAATTTAAAAGGATTTTCTATGTCACCTCACACACTCCGAATGCCTAAATTTTCAGCTACGCATCGTTTGGTCCCCAATAAAAAAAAACTTTTGCATTTTTTTAAATGTCGCAAAACGAAACGAAATCTAAAAGGCTGTTAAAACAATACGACCTAAAGTTGATTTAAACAAAATCTAGAATGCTGAACGAAAAACAAAATAGTCGAAACGGCGTTAAGATAGCTCAGGTAAAACAAAATCGCGTTAATTCAAAATCTAGATGGCAAAAAAAACGGTCAAAACGAAATATGTAGGAGGCAATACGCGCGAAGTTCGTTAACACTAAGAAATCGTGACTAGAGTGCTGGTAGGCCGACCGTACACCGATGTTTGTTCCTCGGTACCAACTCTCGCCTGCTTGGACCAGGTACTCGACTAGAGATCGATACAGGTATGGGCGGTAGTACCAGGTCAGTATTTTGATATTACAATAAATTATTCCTTGTCTCGTGCCGTTCTTTAAGTCACTTGAATTTTTTAGGATCTTTCCGTCCCGTCTTCTTTAGCAATATTTTTTAGATAGTATTCATTGTCTGACAGGCTGCGATGGTAATACTGGATTATTGCAAAAGGTCGTATCCAATTAGTAACCAAATTAAATACAACAGATTTTGATGAAAAATAGTATTTATTAATCAGTAATGTACCCTCCATCATTATCTATAACTTTTTACAAGTTTTTGAATTCCTTCTTTGTAGAAACTGCGTGGTTTCCTCTTGAAAGAAAGTCGTACAATAGTTGTTGATTTCTTCCATAGAATCAAATTTTTTGCCATTCAAATTAGCTTGCAGAGAAGGAAACAGATGAATATATGAAGGAGCAAAGTCAGGGGAATAGAGTGGGTGCTGGAAGATTTCCCTTTTTAACTCCCTACGTTTTTGCAGTATCTGTTGAGTGACATGTGGTCGAGCGTTATCGTGGTGAAAGATGATGCCTTTTCGATTGACCAAATTTGGTCGTTTCAAGATTGAATTGGGTGAGTTTCTCACAGCACTTCTCCGCAGTTATTATTTGGCCGCGTAGAAGAAGTTCGTGAAAAATTATTCCTCTGCAATCCCACCAGACACATAACAACACACTCATTGGATGCAATTCAGCCTTTGCCATAGATTTTGCTCTTTTACTTCCATGCTTCCAGCTTCTTGTTCTTATGATGTTGTTAATACAACCTATTTTTCATCTCCAGTTAGGATCCAAGAAACGTTCGTTTTGTTGACGGGCGAGAAGAAAAATGGCTGTGGAAACACGGTTCAGTTTGTTCCGTTCTGTCAACACGTGCCGAACCCATATATTCAGTTTTAAAGTGTATCCAAGTTACTTCAAATGACGAAATACAGTCGAATTGCCAAAATTTAGTCTCTCAGCAATCTCTTCAGTGGTAATCTGTGGATTATTATTCACTAAGTCACGGATAAAGTCATTATCAAGGCCAAGAGGTCGCCCAGAGCAAAGTTTATTGTTTAAATTGAAGTCACCATTTCGAAATCGACCAAACTACTTCTTAACAATCCTAAGGGCAGGAGCTTCACTGTTAAAGAAATTCAAACTACGTGTTATGAACATAAAATGGCGTTACATATCCTGTTTATAGACTTCCCGCGGGCCTATGAATTATAAGAGACAGAATGTATCAAGCATTTAGAAATACCAACAAAACAAACAGATTAGTTAAAATGACTCTACAAAAAACAACCAATAAAATAGTGTGGAATGGCCTAAAATCAAAGGAGTTTATAGTGGAAAGGGGACTACGACAGGGTGACCCACTGTCTGCGACGTTATTTAACTTAGTTTTGGAGAGAATAATAAGAGAGAGCAGCCTAGAGGCTAACGGTACAATTTTTAATAAGGGGCACCAGTGTATAGCATATGCGGATGATTTGACGTTGATAGCAAAGTCTAGCAGAGAACTGGTAAAGAAAACGAAAAGACTAATAAGAGAGGCAAGTAAGTATGGATTAGAAATCAACTCCGAGAAAAACGAAATATATGATAGCAGGAAGCACAGAAACTAAGAAAGAAAAATAACTTAATGTAGTGACCTATGATGAGAGAGTGGATAGATTTATATATTTGGGGGCACTGCTGGAAGAAAACGGGCATGTGGGGAGCGAATTGAAGGCGCGAATAGCAAAGGGCAACCAAAAATGTGGGAGCCTGAATGCTTTAATGAAATCAAAATACGTCTCTAGAAAGACAAAACTGAGGATTTATACATCGGTCATGAGACCTACTGTCACCTATGGATGTGAAACATGGGTAATGAATAAATTGGAGGAAGAGACGCTAGATAGGTGGGAAAGAAGGATGTTAAGAATGATCTACGAAGGAAGAGCACACCGGAAGGGTGGACTAGATGGACAAATCAGAAACTGGAAGACTTATATGACGGACCTAGAATCACATCCTTTATAAGAGCGCAAAGAATGAGATGGTTAGGACATGTACAAAGTTTGACAAGAGACAGACTGCCGAAAATGGTGCTGAAGATGAAGCCTGTGGGTGCGAGAAGGAGGGGAAGGCCGAGGAGGAGATGGTTGCAACATGTTGAGAAGCATTTAAGAGCCATAGGGGTCAGAGACTGGAGGACGAAGGCGCAGAACAGAATAGAGTGGAGACATACGATCCAACAATACTTGCACGCCGGATGATGGAAGAGGGAAAAGGACACAAGTTTTACTAAGCCCTAGGCCTTCATGGCCTGTACCGCATTTATATTATTAAGGGCAGGAGTACGTTCCAAATAAACGGTTTGAATATTTTTTGTTGCAGTTCAAACACTCACTTCCTTTTTAAATTCATATAACATAACATGACGAAAATGTAACTTTTCATTTTTCACTTTGAATATTAACCTTGCACACAAATTAATTTAAATAATTTTGTTTAAGGTTATGTTAACTTACGACGCATTTAGATAACTGTTAGTTAATAATGTGATTGTAAAAGAAACATCAGCATAGTCAAAAGTGCATGCTTTGGCCATCTATGACAATCGGGTACGAACTTTTGCAATTACCAATAGATAAAATATATTACTCTCCCCCTTTTAACCCCGTTTCCTCGAAGTGATAGCTCTTAAAAATTTTCATTCTTGTTTTTTAAGGTTATCTACTCACTTATATGGCTTAAAAAAATATTTTTCGATTTAACTACTGCCTATAGTACACTGATACACAATTCAGTATTTAATTCCACCCAAAAAACTTTTTGTTGGCCCCTCAAAAAAACAACGCTATAGAGGCTTTCAACTCGTCACCCGAGGAAAAATTTTTAGTTCTTGAGGTTTTTCTTTAAATATTCGGAGGATGCTAAATCAGGGAGGAGTGATATAGATAGTACTAAATTGGTACGTAACTTTCAATATAAGTTTATACCCTTAAAAAGTCACAAAAATAAAACATAAAATAATGTATTTTACCAATCGATAGTCGATGGCAACCTACCAATCGATAGTTTTACTTTATCGATACATTAGCAATAATTATCGGGGCAGGGGAGACTTTCCAAAAAGAACCCTTCCCTCCAAAAGGAACTTATATACTCTACAAGCAACTTAAAAAGCAACATATTAGAAAAATCAAAAGCTTTTTGGGCATATTTTCATTAAAAATTGTTACCACAAGTAGGGACGGGCGACAATGCATTTTATTTCTCGATAGTCGATGGCAATCTACTTATCGATAATTTTAACTTATCGATATATCGCTAGTTATCGATAGGTACCGACTCATCTATATTTATTGATAACTATCAATATATTATCCAGAACTATCGATATATCGATAATTATTATTTAAAAATTGATTACCGAGACGGAGGCGACTTCCCAAGAAGAATCATTTAATCATTTCCTCCCAAAGAAACTTTAAATACGAGCTTCTTCTCTTAATAAGTTACATATTAGCAAAATCCAAAAGCTTTTTGGGCCAAGTCTAGTGAGTAAGCCGCATGCGGTAGAACTTCCCAGCTGAGTGCTTCCAACGTGTTGCGAACTGGTTTTGCCGTATGTGTAATTGTAATGCAGAAAAATGGCTTTGTGTTGCCTCTTTCGGTATTCTGGCCCTTTTTCAAGCAGCGAACGGTTCAAATCGGTCAACTGTTGTTGGTAACGTTTAGTATTAACCATTTCCCCAGGTTTTAACAGCTCATAATAGAGCACGCCCCTCCGGTCCCTCCAAACACAGAGCATCGTCTTTCTGCCAAAGCGATTCGGTCTTGCGGTCGATGTGGATGGTGCGCCTGGGTCTACTCATGATTTTTTGCGCTTGGGATTCTCAAAAATCCACTTTTCATCCCCTGTAACTATACGATGCAAAAACGACTTCCTTTTGTACCGAGCGAGCAAAATGTCACACGTGTTTTTGCGCTTTTTCATTTGCCTGTCGTTCAACTCATGTGGTACCCATCTACCGGTCTTCTGAATCTTTCCCATCTCTCGTAGCCGATTGGAAACAGCTTGTTGACTAACGCTCAATTGCTCGGCGAGTTGTTTTTGTGTTTGTGAATCATCTTCGTCCAACAATGTTTACAATTCCACATCTTCGTATTTTTTTGGCGGTTTTCCACGTTCCTTGTCTGCAACATCGAAGTCACCACTTTTGAAACGCCGAAACCATCGTTCACACGTATCTTGCGATGGAGCATGTTCACCATAAGCTTCTCAAAGTAATCGGTATGATTCAACAGCAGTTTTCTTCAAATGAAAACAAAAAATTAATACTGTCCGCGAATGCTCTTTGTTCGGTATAAATTTCGACATTTTGAACACAACACTATGCACACACTTTTCCAATTTATCACTCGTGCGCGTCTGACACTTGTTGATGACACAACAAAATGGCGCAGTGTCCAATCTTTATAGCACAAACTGCATTGGTGCAGAATCTGTTGTCTGAAATCCGCATTTCATACTTGTATACCTGGTAAATAAATAAAAATATCGATAGGTACGTTTCCATCGACTATCGATAGGTAAAATGCATGCATATTAAGTGCATCATCTCTACTACATGGAAGGGTCTACCAACCAAACCAAGGAATAACGAAAACATCGAGAACGCAACAGTCAGCATAGGGCCGGAATCCGTAATTATCACTAATACAGGCACCCAGCCGACAAACATCGATGTCCAGATGAACACTCCCGATCTTCCATCTACAATCTGTGTAGAGGCCGACCTATAAAAAACGGCGACTGCACTTCGGTTTCTCAGGTAGCTTCGAGCGGCAGCAGCAACAAGATCATAATATCGAGTAGCAGCACCAGCAAAAGCACTTGAAAATGCCAGATGAGATTTTGGCGAAACGTGCAAATTCATTGTTAGACGAACGGATTGAAACCCGGAATTTTAATGTGTTACGTTCCACCATCCGTGAAAACCTCTATTGTAATATATACATATATATATATATATATATATATATATATATATATATATATATATATATATATATATATATATATATATATGTTTTGACGAATGTGACCAGTGATCA
Source organism: Pachyrhynchus sulphureomaculatus (assembly GCA_019049505.1). NCBI lineage: Eukaryota > Metazoa > Arthropoda > Insecta > Coleoptera > Curculionidae > Pachyrhynchus > Pachyrhynchus sulphureomaculatus. Next base: position 137,248,241 of record CM032453.1, read on the forward strand.
ACGCTTTGAAAAAGATGGATGAGATTCCATCGAAACGTCAGCGAAACCGTCCATCAAGGGACTTCAAGCTAACACGGGATACCCGAAAAAAACCATTACTACATTTCACACCCGTGAGAACATTCGTCAAAACATTACTCACCTTTACGGGGAAGGAATTCACCACGACACAAAAACTTTCGAAAAGTTATGCACAAAAAGAACGAGATTGCTTTGTGACTTAGCTTTTCTGAAGAACTGCCGAGATCAACACCTTATTCCCAACTGCTGCAAGTTAAAGTTCCATACGAAGACCAGCAAGTTAAACAGAATATTGAACAACGCCAGCTATGCCATCATCCGAGAACGAATCTACGACATCAAGAAGAGATTGAACACTAACGACCACCAACTATACAAACTACGTCTCCGCCTTAGCAACGTCATTCACCCATCCCTTTGGTCTGTTATAGATACTCTAGCCGAATTCAGATCAGAAACAGACTTCTCCATTAGAACTGAAAGGCAAAAGGCCAAGGTCTCTGTGCTACTACGGAAACAACAAAAAACACACTAGCAGAAAGACACCAAGACGGTCCTACCATAGTATACAACCTGTCAGACAAATTGCTCACTCCAGCAGCTGAAAAAGCACTAGCCAAGGGTTTCAACTTCGCTATTGCTCCGTCACGCATCCCAGTTGAGAACATAATCTGTGGAGTTGAGAAGGCAATCACCGAACTGAATGCAGACACTGCTGAAATTCTTCGTCAAGAAACAACTAGCATTCTACGCAAATCCAAGCCACCCAAGAAAAACATATCCGGTGAAGAACTCCGAGCCCTGCGCGATCTACGCAAAGACCAATCAATTATTGTCTTACCAGCCGACAAGGGCACCGTGGTTCTCAACTCTGACGATTACCACCAAAAGATGCTCAACCTTTTAAATGATCCTTCGTATAAAGCCATCACAAGTGATCCGACAACATACCTAGAGAAAACCACTAAATCCGCAATCAAGTCCTCCTCTCTTAGTGAAGAAACAAAAAAGAAACTTATCCCTAGAGAGAAATCATCAAGATGCCCAAAAATGTATGGACTACCGAAAGTCCACAAACAAGGAGCACCCTTAAGACCAATAGTCAGCTCGTTTGGCTCCCCAACACAAGCTTTAGCCAAGCACCTAGCCATGACTCTGCAAACTCATGTGGAAAAAGCCGCATCATACGTGAAAAATTCACAACATTTTATTCAAATCATAAAAAACATGCAGCTAGAGAAAAATGATTTACTTGTCAGTTTTGATGTCGTATCCCTTTTCACGCAAGTACCAGTTACCGAAGCACTGTCTATCATAGAGAGAAAATACAACCTGCCCGAATACGTCATCAGTCTATCAAAACACTGCCTCGCTAATACATACTTCGTCTATTCAGGCCAAAAATACAAACAAATAGAAGGTGCACCCATGGGCTCTCCATTGTCACCAGCACTAGCTAATCTATACATGGAGCATTTCGAAACACTAGCTCTAGAAACTGCTCCACATAAACCGAAAACATGGCTACGATACGTAGATGACACTTTTGTGGTATGGCAACACGGTGAAGACAACTTAGACAAGTTCCTGGAATACCTTAACAACATACATCCAAACATTAAATTTACAATGGAAAGGGAAGCAGCAGAACAACTACCATTCCTAGATGTCTTGCTTCAAAGAAAATTAGATGGTTCTTTGTCTCACTCAGTATATAGAAAATCGACACATACAAACAGATACTTAAATGCCGGCTCACATCATCACCCAGCCCAACTCTTCTCCGTTGCCAAATCCTTAGCTCACCGATCAGAAACCCTAACAGACAAGGAACATTTACAACAAGAAACCAAGCTCCTTCGAAACGTTTTACTTTCAAATGGATATAGTCAAAACACAATCCGGCGGGCCCTAAATAAACAACACAAACAGGAAAGAAAGACATATACCACAAAAGCATTTCTCCCATATGTAAAAGGCATCACAGACAAAATAGGAAGACTTCTAGGAAAACACCAAATTGAGACCATTTACACAACCAACCAAAAAAAAATTAAAGATATTCTACCTACACCAAAAGATATTATAGCCTTAGAAGACCAAGGCGTATATGAAATTCCGTGTCAGGACTGCGGTCTTTCATACATAGGCCAAACAAACAGGAAAATTAGTGCCAGAAGAGACGAGCACAAAAACGCCGTAAAACAAAAATCCACCACCTCTTCTCTAGCACAACATGCACACAATACCGGCCACAAAATCGATTTTGACAAAACCAGAACCCTACAAAAAAGTAATAACCTATCCACTAGGGTAATCAAAGAAGCCATAGAAATAGAAAAGAGGCCCAACAACTTAAATAATCGGGATGATAGCCAACGTTTACCGAACTCTTGGAAACATATTCTATCCCAGTACCAAGTCCAACCAAGAGAAACAATAATTCAACCATATGTTACTTCACCAACACAAACATTACAAAGAACCACAGGACCGACAACGCGCAGCCAAAGCCGAGCCTCTATTGGCCAGGTCCGTCCGACCAATAGAAACACCCCCGAGTACATAAAACCGGCGCACTCAGGGCCAGTCTCGACATTCAACGCCAAGACACCGACCAGTGATCAACGCTTTGAAAAAGATGGATGAGATTCCATCGAAACGTCAGCGAAACCGTCCATCAAGGGACTTCAAGCTAACACGGGATACCCGAAAAACCATTACTACATATATATATATATATATATATATATATATATATATATATATATATATATATATATATATATATATATATATATATATATATATATATATATATATATAACATATATATCAAGGATTTTATACAGCTGACGCCGTCTTCCTTTTCTCAGCCTTTGATTCCATCCGTTTCTATCTTCCCAGTCTCCATCTGTTAGACCCCTGTCCTCCATAGCCTCGTCCACATCGTCTCTCCACGATCGTCTGGGTCTTCCTCATTTTCTTCTCCCTATAGGGCTCCACTCCGTTATTTTCTTTCTCCACCTATTATCTTCGCTCCGTCTTATGTGTCCATACCATTTTAATCGTTTTTCTTCAATGGTGTTTATTGCGTTCTCTTTGATGTTCATCCTGCTTCTTATTTCTTCACTTGTTATTCTCTTCATACGTGTCACTCTACAACATCTTCTCCAATATTCCATCTCTACCGCGTTAATTTTAGATTTACTTCTTTTGTTGATCGTCCATGTTTCTGACCCATATGTCATTATGCTTTGTATTATTGATTTGTATATGCGTGTTTTGTTTCTCTTTGTAATGTGCTTGTCCCACAGGATCGAATTTAATTGTTTATGCATGTCCGCGTTTGTCCTAATCTAGCTTTAATCTCTTCTTCTGATGTTGCGTTTTTTGAAATGATGGTTCCTAAATATTTAAATTTATTGGTTCCTTTGATTATTGTTTCGTTATCGACTTCTAGATTCTCCACGTTTCCCTCCTTTGTTGTTAGATATTCTGTTTCATCAAAGTTTATTGCTAATCCTGCTTTAGTGTATTCTTCTTTCAGTTTTCTTACTATATAACTGAGGTCTTCCCCATCTTGCGCTATGATTACTTGGTCGTCTGCGAAACTTAGAGTATATAAGTAATCTTCTCGTATTGGGACTCCCATTCCACTACATTTTTGCTTCCATTTTTTTAATGTTTGTTCGAGGTATATTTTGAATAATGTGGATATTATTGATATATTCTAGAAATAAGTTTAACTATCTATCTGTGCCTGGAAAACATTATCTATCGAATACTTTCTATGAAAATACTTGTAGAATATAGTAGACTCAAGTCTCCAACCGTTCTCCATGTTCTAAGGAACCAAAGTTTCTGGTGAGTTCTGGGACTCCAATCGGGCGAACAGACTCTCTTCTGGATAGAATTCACCAAATACTGTGTGCATGTTTGGGAGCAGAGGCACAAACATGGGAGCAGTCTTCCTTCGTTGGTAGAATTGGAATTTTATACAGAATTAACAGTTCTTGTGGAGTGTAAAGCTTTCTAGTTCGAAAAAATATTCCCAACTGCTAAAAAGCTCTTTTTGCTATTCATGCGACATGATCATACCAAGACATATTCGCTACCTAGTTAACGTCCAGCAACTTAAGTGACGATACTCAAGGAACCGAGTGTCCCGACATAATTATTTCGGGTTCTGCAACGATACCTTTTTTGGAAAAACTGCCGCTTGAGTTTTTTGTAGCGCTAAAATTAAATAAAAAGTATGTATATATATATATATATATATATATATATATATATATATATATATATATATATATATCGATATTCATAGTTACATCATAACTATCGATAATTATTATTCAAAAATTGATTACTGGGACGAGAAAGACTTCCCATGGATGACTACCGATATATCGTTACCTGTTGATATATCGATAACTATTAACATAAACTATCGACGTACCTCTTTCTGATTTTATCTACTTACAGTACCACCCAACGCATATTTGCCTTAGCTTTAGGTAAATTAAGCTGAAAAGCACTCAAAATTCCTTAATACCACTCTGCCCAGCAAACTAACAGTATCACAGCACAAGCCTTTTTCGACCTTGTACCTATCTCGATAGTACCAAAGAACCGTCTTCGATTGGTCCGACGGTTAATTTGAATTTTCGTTTCAACATAAACTGGTCGAACCAAAACAATACCGAATCATCGAACATGCCAATGACATTACTAGTTTCGATTATTATTCATATCTGAGGAATAACAGGAGCTATAATGAAAGTAGGTTTGAGTACCTTGTAGTACTGCAAAAGTAGTTCACGTTTATTATGTTGATTGATATCTGAGTGACTTACTTAGGTATTAGGACAACATAAGGTTGAAGGAGTGGCACAGAGGTCGTGGTGAACGAATTCGTAATGGGTTCTGGGTACGACTAACGAGTGGCGTTTGTCTTAATGTCATTAATTAATAATAATTATTATTATTATTAATTTTCTTAGTGATATAGCTAGATTTAATGGGCGTTTTTATAAAGAAAATACTAAAAGTGGCGTTGTTTATATACGGAGCACCAATCGATAAAGGGGAGGGAAAATAAACTGTAAAAGCTTAGACTGTTTTCAACACAGTAAACTAAAAGTCATTGGCCGGGGGCTGAAGATTTTTCACAAAAAAAACCCACTCTATAAAAAAGCCCTATTTTTAAATGGGTGTTATTTTCTACATATCTAGGGGCGGGGGGGCCTATGTAAGTTCTGTATTAGCAGGATATCTCTTCTTCTATTCTTACTACTACTGTAGAAGTCCTCAATCCATTTCAAATATTTCCCGCTAACATCGAAACTCTCCAGTTTACAAAGAAGTACTATGATAGAAACGCGGTCAAAAACACGATTAAAATCTAAGTATACGTTTCCACTTGTTGGTTTTCAGTAGTAATGTCTATCCAATGATCCTTTGTCTCGATTTGATATCTGACAACTATCATCTCTCTCCCATCGTTGCTTGGCTCCGAGCGTCGTAACCTCAATTGCATTGTTACACAGAATTTACAACATCCATCCAGGCTTCTCTACCTTCGACACTTCTCATCATCTCCGGTAACTCCAAGTGCATTGTAGATATGATCTGCTCCATGAATTTGTTGGGAGATCGACCTCTTTTTCGTATACCGTCGACTTTCCCCTGGATCAGCAACTTTTCCATGCCATCCCTCCTTATTAACTGACCAAAAAAATGATGCTATTTTTCTCTGAATCGATGGTAATAGTCGATCACTATTTTGGATGTTAAGATCACTCAGAACAGACGCATTTTTCCTATGAGCTGTCCAGGAAATTCTGAGCATCCGCTTGTAGCTTCGAAATCCTCTATTCCTTGCTGCATTAATAGTCTATGTTTGAGCTCCGTACGTGGCTAAAGGGAATATTAGTAAATTGACAAGCCTTGTTTTAGTCACTTTATTTATTCTGTGATCTTTCCATACGTTGCTTAGACTTGTCATTGCAGTTTTGGCCATCGCTATCCTTCTTTTAATTTCTTCTTCGCAGCCCACCTTGTTAGAAATTCTGACGCCTAAGTATATACCATAATATCAGTCTTTAGTGGTATATCTTTTTTTTTTACTGTGTTTTATGGCTTGGCGTACACCAATTAGCCAGCTTTCTCTCTTTATTTTTCAGACACACAGATTTAAAGGACAACACAACACCCAGGCAGTCAGGCGGAATCGAACTGTCGACCCTCTGATCAGTAGGCGCAGTAAGATGCATTACCTACTACGCCAGGGGTCCTCCCCAGTGGTATATTGTTGATTTTGTTGAGAGGAGGCAAAATTTTAGCTCGATCTACTATAAGAAGAGAACATTTCTTTCGATTCGATGCAGCAGTGCAACCATTTCTTCCTCGGAGCTAGCTATTATTGCAGTATCATCAGCGTATGTTAAGTTCGAGAACTTTTTGCATCCTACTGATACCCCTCCATTCCACCCTTCTGTCGCATTGAGGATAATCCATTCACCATATATATGGGAGAGTAATGGAATGGCTTAGACAGGTTTTTCTCAACTCTAACAAAAGCGATGTTGTTGTTCTATAATTTGTGGATTAAGAAGACGAGGTGATCTGGTGTCCCCATTTCTTGAAGAATTCTCCGTAAGTGACCCCACCGTACTGTATCGAAGGCCTTTGTATAATCAAGGAAACAGAACACGGCAGGAACATTATATTCGTAGAACTTTTCTGTCATTTGTTTCACACTGATTAGCTGTTCTCTTGTGCCTCTACCGGGTACAAAACCTGCCTGTTCTTGGGGAATCTGAGGCAAGAAAATTGGTTTTAATCGTGCTTGGATGATGTGGAACATAATTTTGCTTGCCCCGCATGACATATAGGAGAGATAGTTCGGTAATTTTCACAGACGTTTTGTGTGCCTTTCTACTATCCTACTGTCGATTAATATCAATCAGCTGTCAACGGAGTGCTAAATTTTACGTTTCTTAAGGTTTTTATGAGTTAGCACTAAAATTTGCGATTTTCTGGAATTTTGCTGTATGGAAACATCACAGGCACTGGAGAGAAATGTCTAAACTGCTACATGAGCGGAACGTGTGCGGAAGTAGCGACTCATGTTGGTTTGCAAATTGTATTCGGTGCGACACAGAGTCCTGGGTACTTCATTCTAAAAGGGTGATGTTCTTTTCTACATAAAAGAATATTTGAAGGACAGGGTGCAAGGAATGACAAGTTAAACTTCATACGGATGTGCTGATGCATATTTCTAGTATGTACCCCTCTGGGTGGAATCTGGGTTACATCGGTCCAACACTTGCATGGAATTAGTTATAGAAGAGGCTGAGATAACCAACCTTTTTTCGATGTGTAAAGAAACTAGGTTTCTCGGGAATTTCGCAATTCCGAGTCCCCAAGGAAACCGACAGCTCTCTTCTGGGTTGGATTCTAGCAAATGCAGAGTATGTTTTTCCGAAGAGCTTTCTAATCGTGGTTGCAATGTTTTATCGATGGCCGCGATCGAGCCTTGTGTAACGTGTTTTTAGTACGATATAGCATTTCTAGTTTTTGAGAAAGTAACACGTAGGTTGAAAAGTTTTTGGTCTGACACATAGATGTCGCCCTTTTCAAAAAAATCCATATGATTTTTAGGAAGTACCAACCTTCAAACGATACGTGTCAAAATTTTATGACATATTGACGATTAGTTTACAAGTTACAGTGATTTTAGTGAGGCTGCTTTTGATATTTTCAAAATATTGAAAAAAAATCAAATTTCGTGTGTTGATTAAACACTGTTTTTTTGATGGGAAAAAATATCCTTCAAGCAAAGCAATGGCTTGGTAAATGTTACGGGGCTTTGCCCCTGGAAAATCACTCATCATGTACTAGTATTCTAAATTTAACCGCGGTCGTACAGATACAAATGATTCTGAACGCGCTGGACGCCTAAGGTGGTTACACCGGAAAACATTAAAAAAATCCATAAAATTGTTTTGGATGACCTTAAAGTGAAATTGCGTCAGATAGCTGACACCCTAAAGATATCAAAAGAACGTGTTGGTCATATTTTTCACGAACATTTGGGCATAAGAAGGCTCTGTTCGAAATGGGTACCGCGTTTGCTTGGTACAGTGGACCAAAAACAACAACGTGTTGATGATTTTGAGCGTTGTTTGGACTTGTTTAAGCTCAATAAAAACAATTTTTTCATGCGATATCTGACAATGGATGAAACATGGATCCACCACTACATATCGGAATCAAATCGGTAGTCAGCTGAGTAGACAGCAGCCGGTGAAAGCGGCCCGAAGCGACCAAAGACACGACAGTCGGCTGGAAAGGTTTTGGCCTCTGTATTTTGGGATTCGCATGAAATAATTTTCATCGACTATGCTGAGAAGGGAACAACCATCAATGGCGAATACTATATAAAGTTATTGGTGCGTTTGAAGGCACAAATCGCAAAGAAACGGCCCCAAATCAACAAGAAAAAAGTGCTCTTTCATCACGAGAATGCACCGTGTCACAAGTCGGTGGTTACGATGGCAAAATTGCATAAATTGAAGTTTGAATTGCTTCCTGATCCACCCTATTCTCCAAGTTTGGCCCTCAGCGACTATTATCTATTCGCAGACTTCAAAAAAATGCTCGCGGGAAAGAGATTTGGCTCTGATGAAGAAGTTATCGCCGAAACTGAGGCCTATTTTGAACGCGAAGACGACGAATCCTTCTACAAGAAAGGTATAGAACTGTTAGAGAAGCGTTAGACTGCTTGTATTGCTCTTGAAGGAGACTATATTGATGAACAAAGTCGAATTTTACCAAAAAAGTGTTTTAAGTAGCTAGACCAAAAACTTTTCAGCCTACGTCATATTTTGAAGTAAAATTATGGAGGTATAAACTAGGCTTTATGTTGGTTAGTGTAAACAGGTTCCTGCTGCACACCATGAGAAAACTTGCCTTATACCCTACCCTTGTATACACCTAAATTATATTTTAATTTTTAATAGAACTGGGTTCAGTATACTGTTTTTGACAACATGATTTTTATTTAAATTGAATGGATATTAATAAAAATATTGATACTTACTCCTTCTTTTAACGCTATCAAAAGTAAATACAGTTAAATTATATCCATTACAATATTTTAACACAGATTTATCACCATGTTCCATTAAGGGATACTAACCACATTGTCAACAGTCCGTTTTTTCTTTTTAAACTGCACCTGTTAAGAACGGGAGGATTGTTCGTAAATAACCGTAAAAGGATCTGGGTCTGGTTGTTGACATAGTAATGGCAGAATGCTTTGACACGCACGTGTAATCTTTGGTACGTGCCGTACTGTCGTGTTTCATTGTACGCGTAGTACGCATATGGACGTAATAATCGAGAGAGCGTTTTCGCAAGGAACACCTTATAATAATAATAATAATAACGATGTTGGACTTCACGAGCGAAAGATGAAAACGCCTGGAAAAGTATATATCAGTGGTTCCCAACCTTTTTTAATCGCGACCCTCTTTACATTTTTTAAAAATGTTCGCGACCCCTCTTCCCATTCGTCATATTGGATCAATAAAATAAAAAATAAAGGGTTTGAAAAATATGTATTTAGGACAGTGATATTACACACTGTGGCTTCTCTATGTCGTTATTAACAGCAGTTGAAAATGCAAATTTTAACTAGTTTTCCAAATATTTTATTTTTTTCTCCATGACGTTGATATTTGGAAAATAAAATACTTAAACGGTATGGTTTTAAATACTTCTAAATGCTTCTCTATGTCTTTCTCGAGATCGCTCAATCCGTTTTTTGATTACAGCGTAAATGGAACCTTTCTCGAGTCCGTGGTTAGCGTTAGGGATCTGGGGGATAAGTTTGATTCGTCACTGAGTTTTATTCCTCATATAACCGAGGTAACGTCTAGATCTCTGAGGACGCTTGGGCTCATCAGGCATTGCTCATTGGAATTTTCATCCATTACCTCTATAAAAATGCTGTACTGCTTGTTGGTTAGGCCTCTCTTGGGATATTGCTTATGTGTGTGGAACCCAAGGTGGGTGCTTGCCATGCTGGGAGCTTGGAGCTTGGTCAGAATAAATTTCTACGTCATATTAATTATAAATTCTTTAACAATGTTTCTTTTAGTTATTCAAAACGGATACCCTGTCTAACCGGAGAGTTCAACGAGATCTTGTAATGTTCTTTAAAATTTTAAATTACATTGTAAATTGTCCAGAACTTTTATCTCAGATGAACTTGTATGCACCCTATAGACCAGGGGTGCTCAAACGGTCGATCGTGAGTGCTTTTTGAGTCGATCTCGAGAAAAAAATTCCGATATAGAACTATTCACAGATTTGTTTTAAGTAACTAAAACAAAATGTAATGAATAAACTACTAAAATTTATTCGATCCGCAATTAGGTCAGAATAACCCCCTTATCACTTTCTTTTATCGTAATAACCCCCTGCTAGCGGCAAAAGGCGGCTTTATCAAAGGAACGCGCGGTACTTGTCAAAGAAAAGCCGCGTTTTTGATTCCCGCCGATTTTTCTAGAAACTTCGGGCGGCGTGTTTGACGAGACTTCGTTCGCGCCGATATAAATGTTGCGCCTGCAGGAATAGGAGTCAGTCTGAGTTGTAACTTGAAGGCGATACATCGATACAAAGTTTATTAATAAATAGTCCAAAATGAGTGCGGCGAACAAAAGTAAAACTTATCATTTTAATAACGATTGGGGGGAAGAATTTTTCTTTTGTATGGCAAAGGATAAGTGCATTTGTCTCATTTGCCGTGCGTCAGTTGCAATACCTAAGCGTGGGAGGCATCATAAAACGGTTCATAAAAACTATGAAAAGGATTTTCCGTCACGTCCGAATTAAGAAAACGAAAAGTACGTGATTTGATAACTTGTTTGAAGAAAGAACAAACCATGTTCACAAGACCAACCAAACAATCAAAAGCTGCAACGATCGCGTCATTTAAAATATCTCATATATTGGCGAAACACAAGAAACCATTTGATGATGGATTGGTTGTGAAGGAAGCATTTATTGAAGCGGGTGAGACTTTATTTGGAGATTTTAAAAATAAAATAGAGATTATGTCTGCTATTAGAAAACTTCAGTTATCTCGTCCGACTGTCACAAGGCGTGTTGAAGTCATGAGTCAGGACATGGCAAATAAACTAATACATGATATCATGGAATGTACATACTTTTCTTTACAGTTCGACGAATCCACCGATATGATAGATACTGCCCAGCTGTGTATTTTTATTCGAATGGTATTCAATGACATGTCGGCTAAGGACAATGATTCCTCTGAAAGGAAAGACCCGTGGCGAAGATATAAATGACGTTTTCTTCAATTTTGTAACAAACTACAAGCTACCAATATATAAACTAGTGTGCATTACAACCGATGGAGCACCAGAAATGACTGGAAACAAAAACGGGTTTGTGGTATTGTGTCGAGCTAATGATGATTTCCCTTCATTTTTCTCCTTCCATTGCATTATACATCAACAAGTTTTGTGTTCAAAAGTTCTAAACATGGAGGAGATTATGGGCATTGCAATAAAAATTGTGAATTCTATCCGTGCACGTAGCTTGCAACGACGGCTCTTTAAACTGCAGTTGGAAGATAGTGAGTCAGCTGAACACACTGATTTAGTTCTTCACACGGACGTCAGGCGGTTGAGTCGCGGAAAATTCCTAGAAAGGTTTCAAGAATTATTGCCCGAAATAACAGCTTTTCTGGACGAAAAAGATGATGACACTCAGATGCTAAAAACGGAAAATGGCTGACTGATTTGGCATTTTTGACAGACATCACAATGCATTTAAACACCATTAATTTGAAGCTTCAAGGTAAAGGAAAAACTATTATTGAGATGATTAGCGCAATAAACGCATTCAAAAGTAAATTACAACTTATGATAGACCAACTGAAAAGAAAGGATCCGAAAAATTTTCCGTCTTTGAAAGTAATGATTCCTCAGTTGAATTATGATATTTATGAGGCAGAATTATCAAATATTTTGGGCCAATTCGAAATACGTTTTTATGATTTCAGTAAATTGGCAAATATCGCATCATTTATGAGTTATCCTTTTTCGTGTAAAAACATTGAGGAATTAGCTACTGAAATAGCAAGTCAGTTTAACATGGACTCATGTTCTGTTGAAAATGAGTTAGTGCAGATTATATCAGATATACATCTCAAAGCCTCAGCATCTGATACAAAATTCTGGTGTTTTATATCTGAAGATAAATATCCGAATCTAAGGCAAATCGCCCTTCAACTGACGGCAATGTTTGGGTCAACTTACTTGTGCGAGTCTGCCTTTTCTGAAATGAAGATAATTAAGTCAAAATATCGCAATCGACTAACTGACGAACATATGTCATCATGCTTGCGATTAGCACTCGGTAATTACGTACCATCTTATGAAAAGTATGCTGAGGACATGCAGTGCTACGCTTCAACATCCAAAGTCACTCTTTAGTTAAGTTTAGACACTAGAACTCGTTTGTTTTGTAAGAACCAATAAACTTGCAATTTTGAATAATTATGAGTTTTTCATTGACATTTTAGAGCAGACCTACACTTACCTTGACTAAAAAAAATGCATATTGTGCGGAAAAACTAATATCTGTGCCACGATACACCCTACCTAGACGACAATCCTGGATCACACTTACTTGCAGCCTCTCAGAGTCGATCGATCGTAGTCTAACAATATTGAGGTAGATCGCCAGCAGTTCAAGTTTGAGCACCCCTGCTCTAGACATACTAGATCTACTTTGTCCTTCTTCAAACCTTATCATAAGACAACTGGAGCTAATACCTTCATGACAAGATCTATGGGCATTGTAAATAACTGCCCGTTACTGAATTTGTTCTCCAGCTCCTTGTCTCTTTTTAAGAGGCAGATCGAGGTTCTTTTCTGAATTTCTTAGTTTTAGCCTTTAGTTTTAAGTGTCATTTATAGATGTAAACTTTTGTATTTTGTCTTTATGAGTTGAATAGACATGTCCCGTAAATAAATAAATAAATAAATAAATAAAATAATTTTAAAAAATGTTTAAAAATTTTGAATTAACATTACACAATTAACATTACACAAACCGTTTTGATAAGCAAAAAACAATTATATTGTTTTTCGCTTATCAAAACGGTAACTAATAGAAGAGTCTGTTTCTAGGCATGCCTGTTGAAGACGAATTCTGACGGGCTATCCAAGTATTATACCGTTTTTCGGATCAAACAAGAAACTAACTACAAATGACAAAAATAACACTGTAACGATTTAACACTAGGTAACAAGTTTATTGAGCGCGATAATTTATTTGTACACTTATAATTATATTTGAAAGTTTAAACTCGCGGCTGAATAACTGAAAATTGTTCCCTACGGCTTTGCGCGTTGCTTATATATCAGTTAGGAGTGCTTTTCCGATTATTCTCAGCGGGCCGTCAAGCTGTCCGTCTCGAAACTTCTCTCTTTTACATGTTTCTTCGAGAGGCAACGGAGTGTCGCCATCTCTGCGGACTACCCGGCTTGCTTCCTTGGTCGGATTGTGGGTCGCGACGCACCTGTTGGAAACCAACGGTATATATAAAGCCACAAGACTTGGCAAATGTTAACGGACATCTTGGTCTTTGTCGAATAATTCTGAACATCTCTACGACTTCGGGCTGTTCCCATATATGAAGATCAACTTGAAGAGTCGCTACTTCGAGAGGGAAGAGGTGATACAGAGCGAATTCCGGGCGGCGATGGAGGCAATGTCAGTAGCAACCTTATGTGTGTGTGTGTGTAGGACCGATGCATTCAGATGCAGAGGAACTACTTTGTAGGTTACGGGTGTCCTGAAGCGCAGAAGTAACTACTTCACATTTTATAGCGTTAGTTAGGTAATTTTTCGATGGCCCCACGTGTGCAAGAAGCAATCCCCTCTCCTCTCCTATTTCCCCCTTATATGTTTGAGTATAAATGTTTAAAATTTGTTCATTATTCAATCAAAGGCCAAGAAAAATTCTTGTAATAATATTCAAATCGCATAAAATTTTGTTGACTCTCACTCCTTTTAGTTCATTCCCTTACCTACTTCAAGTAAATACTGACTTTGGAAACAATATCTCATTTCGTTCGAGAGTTATCATACCAACAGATCGAAAGACAGATATACTGACGGAAATGCAAAACTATGGTTCTCCTGATGAAGTTAGTAAGCGAAGTAATATACTACATTGTGTGAAAAGCTAGCTTCAACACATACTAACAAACAAAAAACTATACGATTTTCAGTTAGTGTCAACTCTTAGAAGATTCGTGTAAAATTTACAAGTTGCAGCCGTTTGAGAGACGCTACTTTTGATTTTTGCAAAACTCAAACAAATTCCTTATGAAGGCCTATAACAAGATATATTCGAAACTTTTAAACCCCTTATAAGGTTTCGAGTCATAATGAAATTATGGAGAACAAATCTCTCAGATTGCTCAGGCAGATGAATGGTAATCACTACCGAACAACTAGCTTATTATATGCGGTGAGAGTCAGTGAAATATAACATGATAGGTTCATGCCCTTCTATATACCATTTTCTGTTCTTATATTTTAGTCGTACATACCTTTTATTTACACTACCTTTAGCTCCTAATTTGACTACACATAAACGAAAAAAGGTCTTATTTACTTGCTCTAACCCAAGGTACAAAGAAGTTAATATTATCACTAGAGACCGGATTATATGCAACATAAAAATCTTGAATTATGCATGCAAATATGCACGAAAAATGCTTAAAATATGCATGAAGAGGGTCAAAATATGCAATATTAAATAATAATAAAAGTAGTAATGTTTAGTTTTTTATTTCAAAATCAGCATAAAATTAACAAGTTATCGACGATGTTTAAATTTAATTAACAATTATTTAACATTTTTTAAAATTATTTAACATTTGTATTGTTGTACACGTAAACAATACGATATTGTTCCAAATGTTGGGTAGTAAGATTCTGTCTTCGATCACTTAAAATATTTTTATAAGTGGAAAAAGACCGTTCCACATCCACTGAAGTAACTGGGCAGTATTTGAATTTGGGTGCTATGTTAGCACTTGTTCTGGCAAAAGTTCACCCGTCCCATTAATAAAACCATCAATTTGACACAAAAGTTCAAAGCCTAGGTTAATGCACAAAATGTTTTCAAACTTTTCTTTAACTCTACGCGGGAATACATCTGGCAATGTGGAGTTTATTTGACGGATTTTATTCATTAACTGAATTGATTCGGTCAACGCCAAACCTCGAGTTTCAAGCTTTTTAATACCCGCAGGTATGACGGATGGATTGACGAACTGCCATAGCCTCTGCACTATCGAAGTCATTTATTACACCTTTGATGGCCTCGAAATGTTCATTGTATATAGCTTCAATCCATGTTCCCCATCGAGTTACCACTGGTTCGGGAGGTAAAGGCACATTTGGCAGTTTTTCTCTATAGGCGTTATTGCGAGCAGGTGCCTTAAGAAACAGTTTCTTTGCTGATGAAATCAGTTTATTTACATTTCCAAACGTGGATCGTACTTATTCAGCGAGTCGATGGACTCCGTGTGCAAAGCACGTCACATGAATTAAATTTGGATAAAATACTTGGAGGACTTTGGCTGCCTTGATCATATAGGGAGCAGCATCTGAGAGAAATATAAACACTCTTTCATCTGCAGAAGATTCAGAAAATATTTTTTTAATACCCTCATTCACAAATCTGGCGATCGTAGAATAATTTGTCTTGTCAAATTCTTTGCAGGCCACCAAATAGGAAGAAGAAAGCTCTAATCTTAATGCACCCACAATTAAATTCGCAATATAGTGACCACAACTGTCGGTAGTTTCATCAGCTGAAATCGTGTGGATTCGTCTGGTATTTTTTGATTCAAGCAATATTTTCGCAGAAAATCTTTGAATGTAGGATTTATAAGTTTGTGGAGAGGAATATTACTTGCAAGCAATGCTTCACATAAATCCATGCTAAAGTGGTTTTTTTGTTTGCCTATAGAAGTGGAATCACTGCTACTTGCTGCTGTTATAAGTTTTTGTCGTGGGCCTTTTTTTTGCAATCCTGCGATATGAAGACTTGTATTGACATGCTGGTCAATTTGAAACTTTTTTTGTGCACGAAACATTTTTCTCACAAACTCGACAATATAAAACATTTCCGTCGTATGTAAATGTTCCATGATAATCAGCTTCTTTTGCGGGTGGTATGGTACACGTTAAACTTTAACACAACACGTTAAAAATTGCAAAAAGACTACACTGATGCAAGCGCGTCAACAATAATGTTAAAACTGATATCTTGTTTTAAAATAAAAATTCGTCTTCGAGAAAAATTGTTTATTTGATCCACGCTCAAACAAATATTCTTAGAAACTAACTACTTATCACTTAATATCCCGACCAAGAAACAAAGGAATAAAATACCGTCGTAATTTTGGGTATTCCCTTGGCACTATAACCTAATCGATGTTTAGACTATTGCAGGTAATGTCCCGGCGATAAGATCGATTCCAGACGGCGACATTAACAGTACCCTGAGCAATTCAATTGCCTAGTAATACCGAGAAATATTGTAAATATAGGGAAAATATGCATCATTACTAGATTTTGGGTAAAACATGCAATAATCGGTGAGAATGATCTAAATATGCAAATGCATATGAAAATATGCAAATGAATATAATCCGGTCTCTACTACTACTACACCTAGGAATACAAGTTATATTTAAACTACGATTTTATTATAGTCCTGTTTTCAATTATCCATTTTCTTTCCCCAACTGACCTCCTCAGTGTGTACCTTTTATTTACACTGGGTCATTTATAGCACTTCTTGACATTTCATGACTAAATGGCGACACTCACAGTAAATTTTGCTTCTTAGGATTCAATATCTGAATCCTTCCCTTTAGCAAGTGCGGTAAAAACAATAATTTACCTACTGAACCAGCGCACAGTGGGGAAAAACGAAAAATCGTGTTTCAAAATTGTCTAGAGCCTTCAATTTTGGTTCGATTTGGACGATTTTTTTTTTTTAAATTGAAGCTTATTAAATTCCGAACAAAGTTGTCGGAACCAATTTTGCAATTAAACTTTTGTTTCAAAATGGCGGACGTCTTCAAAATGGCGGTTTCTGATTATATAGCGACTGAGACACAGAAAACGCTTACAGTTTCAAACCAAGTTGTGCTAAAATGCATGTATGTATGTTTTTTTATGTCGCAGATAATATATCTAATATCACAGTTAGAAGATTAATAATAATGAACTCAAAATGGCTGCCATGAACAATAAAAGTATTATAAATATGAATAAACGTACCATTATTATTTTATATCCATAACATTTGCATAATAATTTCTTTAAGGTTGTTAATTATAAATATGTTTCAACAATTGACTTAAAATGACAAATCAAGTATGGCGGATGCCAAAATTGAATCGAGCAAGAAAGTTTCTCTGTGGCATTTAGACTGTGGCAGTCAGATCATTGAAGTTATTCAAGTTTAGTTGCGGGATTTAAATTTTCATGCAGTTATTGCTAGAATATTGCTGCTGTAAATTTTAAGTATCGTAGACAATTTTCTAGCAGATACAAAAAAACAGCGATACACGCAGAAAAGGACAGCTCACACAGCTAGAAAATGGCTACAACAGCTAAAATGTTTTGTTAAAATAGGGACAGCTAAATATTTTATGTAAGAGTAAGTTAAGGTTAGACATATTTATTTTCTTATTTTTCTAGTCTATTCCTATAATTCAGTACTTCTGTATATGTACTAAAGGGTTTTCTTGTTAATAAAGATTTTTTTACAAAATACACGCAGAGAAATGCTAAAATAGGGACAGTTAAATATTTTGCTGCATTAGCCACTGTTTAGCAACAGCAGCCACTTTTTTGCTACAACAGCAAACAATGTGGCTAGTGCAGCAAAATATTTAGCTGTCCCTATTTTAACAAAACATTTTAGCCGTTGTAGCCATTTTCTAGCTGTGTGAGCTGTCCTTTTCTGCGTGTATAGCTGTTTTTTGTATCTGCTAGAAAATTGTCTACGATACTTAAAATTTACAGCAGCAATATTCTAGCAATAACTGCATGAAAATTTAAATCTCGCAACTAAACTTGAATAACTTGAATGATCTGACTGCCACAGTCTAAATGCCACAGAGAAACTTTCTTGCTCGATTCAATTTTGGCATCCGCCATATTTGATTTGTCATTTTAAGTCAATTGTTGAAACATATTTATAATTAATAACCTTAAAGAAATTATTTATGCAAATGTTATGGATATAAAATAATAATGGTACGTTTATTCATATTTATAATACTTTTATTGTTCATGGCAGCCATTTTGGGTTCATTATTATTAATCTTGTAACTGTGATATTAGATATATTATGTACGACATAAAAAAACATACATACACGCATTTTAGCACAACTTGGTTTGAAACTGTACGCGTTTTCTGTGTCTCAGTCGCTATGTAATCAGAAACCAACGTCCGCCATTTTGAAACAAAAGTTTAATTGAAAAATCGGCTCCGACAACTTTGTTCGGAATTTAATAAGCTTCAATTTAAAAAAAATCGTCCAAATTGAACCAAAATTGAAGGCTCTAGATAATTTTGAAACACGATTTTTCGTTTTTCCCCACTGTGCAGCGGTAGGTTTCGGCTAATTTAACTATTTCTGTTCTAAAACTTTTGGTATAAATAACTTAACAGTTTTTCGGCTACTCTGTCACCAGATCTCAATCCCTTCTAGATACTATTTCCATTAAAATTGAAAATAATGCAAAAGCAAGAACGCTGTTGAAATATAAGTATATTATGATATATGCGCAACCATCTTTCTAACTCTCTACCCCATTCCTTTCACTTTATATATCTTTAACTATAAATAATTAGCAAAAATTTGAAATATCCAGCAAAAACCAGGTGAAATTCTTACCATATAATAATATTAACATTATAAAATATTTAATGATTTCCACCCCCTTCACTCTTTACCCCTGTTAATATTGCAAATAGCAAAAAATAATGTAATAAATGCGAAATCACCCAGCTAACTCTTTTCCTCATCTCTTATACGTTGTATCCCTATCTCTATAATATATATAAAATGCAACGTCTCTCTGTCTGTCTGTCCGTTAGTGCGCTTATCACTGGAGAACCACTTATCCGATTTATGTACTTTTTTTTTTGAACATACATATGTTCTCTGGCCAGGTTATAGGCTATTTTTATTACGATAGGTAGCATAGGGAATGAGCGTTCCCTTGCAGTACACAGCCTAAACCATTAAATTTGGAACAATATTATGTAGCAGAGAATATCTATAATCTATAATATACATAAAAAGCAATGTCTCTCTGTCTGTCTGTCTGTCCATTAGTGCGTTTATCAGGCGAGAATCACTTATCCGATTTACGTGTCTTTTTTTAAATTCATACATATATTCTTTGGCCAGGTTATATAGTAATAATAATAATCTATATCTATAATATATGTAAAATGCAACGTCTCTCTGTCTGTCCGTTAGTGCGCTTATCCCTCGAGAACCACTTACGTGATTTTTTAAATTCATACATATGTTCTCTGAAGAGGTTATATAGTAATAATAATAATCTATATAATATATATAAAACGCAACGTCTCTCTGTCTGTCTGTCCGTTAGTGTGCTTATCATTCGAGAACCACTCATCGGATTTACGTGATTTTTTTTTAATTCTTAATTTAATATATGTCAAAAAAAATCTATAATATATATAAAACGTAACATCTCTCTGCCTGTCTGTCTATCCATTACTGCGCTTAGCACTTAAGAACCACTTATCCGATTTACGTGTTTTTTTATTATAAAATACAAAGGGAATAAACAGAGACAAAATGATAATATATAGGAAAAAAGTTAGTTTAGCAGTAAGCTTCGCAGAAAGACTGAATAGATGGGTGGAATACTTTAAAGAAACATTAAATGGAGATAAAAATGAGGAGTTGAATGAGAAATAGAAAGCAAAATTAACTGAAGGGCAGGAGGCGACAAATAAACCCTGCAAAGAAGAAATAAGAGAAATACTCAGAACCCAACAAAAAATAAGGCCCCGGGTGGAAATTGTAGAACTGATAAAAGCTGGAGGAGTAGATCTGGAAAATGAAATATGCCGGTTGGTGCAAGAAATATGGGAAACAGAAAAGATGCCAGTGAGCTGGAGAGAGTCGCTCATTTGTCCAATATACAAAAAAGGAGAAAAAACTATATGTGCTAATTATAGACCAATAGCTTTACTGGATGTCGTGTACAAGATAGTAGTGTTGGCTATCAAAAACAGACTAGCAGAGAAAGCCGAGTCTATTCTGGGAGAGTACCTGTGTGGATTCAGGAAAAATAGATCGGTTACAGACCAGATATTTTCGATTAAGCAAATCCAAGATAATAGCTTAGAACAAATTTTGGCACTACACTTGGTCTTTGTGAATTTCAGAGAAGCATATGACTCTATAAATAGAGAAGATAATGGAAGAACTAAAAATTCCAAGTAAATTGATTCGCATGGTGAGAATGACCCTGAATGACACAGAAAATAGAGTGTTGGTTGAGGGCAAAGTATCAGACAAGTTTAAGGTGAAGAGAGGATTAAGACAGGGGGAACCAGTGTCGACATGTCTATTTAATTTTAAGTAGAAGATAATCCGGGAGTCAGAAATAAAAACAAATGGAACGATATACCAACAAACCTGCCAATGCTTGGCCTATGCGGATGATGTAGCAGTGATTGCAAGAGCAAAAGAGAAGCTCAAAAAAGCCATAAGTAGGATAGAAGAAAGGGGAAGGATGAGAGGACTAAAGATAAATGAGGAAAAAACAAAATACATGGAAATTACAAAGAAGAAGGATATTAAAAACAACAAAAGTTTAGATATAATAAACAACTTAGGAAAAAGATGTATGTTTGAAAAAGTAGACAAATTTAATTATCTGGGAGTAACAATAACATAGAGTGGACAAGAAAGGACGAAGATACAAGAAAGAATAGCGAAAGGACAGAGATGTTTGGGGGAATGAATCCAATATTGAAATTAAAGAATGTATCAAGAAAAGCAAAAGAAAGAATATATACGACAGTTGTCAGACCCACGGTGACATATAGATGCGAAACGTGGAAACTGAATGCAAGAGAAAAGGAGACGTTGGAGGTATGGGAAAGGAAAGCTTTGAGAAAAATCTACGGAGGAAGGAAAGAAGAGGGACTGTGGAGAAGAACAAACTACGAATTAAAATGCCTATATACGAAACCCCTTATAAGCCAAATCATAAGAAGCCAGCGATTAGGATGGTTGGGACACGTGGCAAGTATGAAGGAGGAAAGACAGGCAAAGCAAGCCCTAATAAGAGGAGTGGTTGGAAGAAGAGGCAAGGGTAGACCTCGATCTACATGGATTCAGGCAGTATAGCAAGATCCGGAGTCGATGGGAATCCTGCACTGGGAAAAGCTAACAGGAGACAAAAAGAAGTGGAGACAAGTACGCAACCAAGCCATGGGCCTCTAAGGCCCCTTGAGCTATATAATAATATAAACATAACGAATAAGCAGTGACGATAAGGGTGAATCAAGTTCACGCGAACGGAGCCGCGGGCACGGCTAGTATATTATAAAACGCAACGTCTCTCTGTGTGTCTGACTGTCACTGCGCTTATTACTCGAGAACCACTTATCCGATTTACGTGTTTTTTTTTTTAATTCATACATATGTTCTCTGGCCAGCTTTTACTATATATTTTGTTACATTGTAGACCAAGAGGGCGACCCGAAATTTTGACCTGTCGACTAACCATCTGCCTAGTTGTTCATTCTATCGGGCGAGTCGAATAAAAGCCTTTAGCGTTGATTTTGTGGCCCCCGTGCTTTGGAATACCCAGATACGGCTCAAAATGCTACATCCAAAATAGACTCGCTACCGGCACAGCTGATGGTCGGTGTCTGAAATCTATCGTTATTATTATCAGCCGAGATGAAATGACTTCATCAAATTCAACGCTACCTGTAAACAAACTACTCGGCCAATTTCTGAGTTACCACTGTTTTAACAATAACAAATGTCAAATTTTACAATAATGGTAATGTCACATCTCAATAGCGCCATCTAGTGGTCGTTTGTAAAAACTTAAAAGACGGCCCTCGTAAATACTCGGAATAAAAAAATAAAACTAAAAACTTTTGGGTTTGATAGTAAGGAATGTTTATTTTATAAAAAGTGGGTATTTCAATTAATCATTAGCAATAATATATACATAATAGAATTACAATATAAACTATATAACTATAATAACAATATGTACACAATAATTATAAATATACAAAAAATAAATTGACCTATAAGTTTAAGAGGTACAGTGTATAAATTATTTTTTAGGGGAAATATTGGACGTTTGTAGGGGGCTTCAGTAGAAACCCATTTTTTTTTAGAAATAAGTTTATATATTGTACTACGAAATTGGACCCAATTATGATATATGATATAATATGAAATCACTGTTAATATTCTTGTCAGGATTTTGACAGAATCTATTTATCTCGGATGTTTCAAAAACTAGCTGCTAAATTACATAACATAGTAATCACAGTGCCAAGTTAAGACGTATATTGTATCGATGATTTAATGACGACTGAATTACATAATATAAACATCACAGTACTAAATCGATGCTGTCAGACAATGAGAATAAAATTTTACTAAATAGGTTTTTCACGATTAAAAAAATTTGGAGGAAATTCTGGATCTAATTTTAAGGGATAGTACTCCTGTTAAAAAATACCCAGTAAACTCAATTCGCCCTTCGTAGGTAGCTGACGATCAAACTCACTACGATCTGAAAATATCCAGCTATGACAAAATGGATGCCATGGAAAAGCTTGTAGTAACGGGGAAGGTAGAAGATCAAGGGGCCGGTCTTCAACAAGATGATCCAATTAAGTAAGATCTCTTTTTGGTATGGATATGTACGGGCCAAGTCAGGTAGTGAAGGATGGAGATGCCTGGATAACTGTTGAGGTAGCAGTCACCGATAGTAGTAGTGTCACCGATACTGTTGGGTGAAAGAATTGAGAGAGGTGGCCACACAACATTTCCTCCAAGTTTCAGCTTGATATTCAATTATATACGATCGTGATAGCGCTTTGTTTCCATTAACTTCAGGCTATTTGATTTTTAATGTGGAAGACATTATTGAACAACGAATTTGTATTAAATCCTATTTCAAAAATCAAATTAATCGTCTTGATACACTGAAAATGTTACAAAAGTGTGATGGCGTATGAAAATGGTCGGGAATCAGTAAAGGATGATCCACGACCAGGAAGACCATCAACATCAAAAACTGTTGAAAAGGTCGACGAAATAAAAACAATGATCAAAGAAAAAAGAAATTGACTATTTATGACATAGCAGAAGAGGCTCCAATATTATTTAAATCCGTTCAGAGCCATTTAAAGATTTGGGTTTATAACGTGTTGCTGTTAGGCTGATCCAACATTCATTCAAAACATTATTAATAATGACGAGACGTGGATATATGATCATAATACATAACCAGGATATCAATCAAATGAATAGCATTCTTCAGATAAGCTCCTGCTAACAGGTGGTTATAGAAGTTACTATCGGATTTCGGCTGCCGCCTATGATCTCCCCTACCTAAATGATTTATGGGGGATCAGTTTCAGCCATTAAATAGTCTTGTTGTCAAAATTTAAAATACGTTTTCTCGAAACTAATAAACTGTAACATAATATGACGTTCTTCAGTTGGACAACCGTGTCTGACGACTACTTCCAGGAAAAGGTGACTACATTTCTTCACTACTTTTATCATAATTAGGTCCAACCAATAAAATACTGCGATGGAAAATGTTCTGTTCCACCAAAGATATTGCTTTTAACCAAGATAAAGACTAAATTAATTATGATTTTGAGGAATGGAAAACAAACTTAACTTTCCGTTCATTATTGAGTTGCGACGTGTTCTTCACTTCACGAAAGATCATAAGACAAACAGAAATATCACAAATACATTTAATTTATGAGCGAAAATAAAAGTATAGTACAAACGGCCTATGATTTTTAATTTTATTCATAATTTGAATGTGTTTCTTACATTTTCGTTTGTCTTAGAGTCTTTAGTACCTGAAGATGTATAAAAATTTGCACGAAACATGTCATAACCAAATAGAAAAAGTAGGAGAATTAAGACTACTTCATTTCCGCGTAACTTTTGCTCAAATGGACAATTTGAAAAATTTAACTAAGATACCCATAAAAAAATTTAAGCTAAAGAGAAGGTCAAAAATATTACTCAATATTCATTTGTTTTTAATGTCACAAAAATCTAAAACAATAGTAAAGTTTACATTTATGTAATAAATTTGAAACAGAATACGCGGAAAGCAATAATGAGGAACACGAGAAGTGTCGCCATTTTTAACCAAGTAAAAAGCACCAATTTTAAAAACGTAAGTTTAAATTAGATATAATTTTCGTTTGGTTGTTAACTTTTGTGGTATTAAGGCACCTTAAGATTATATAAAGGACCAGTTATCGCAAATTTGCAAAATAGTGGACTAGATTTTTTACGTAGCTGCTTTAATTAATTATTTAAAATCTGTTTAAACCGCCTATTCTATAATATTGTATATTTATAAAAATATAGTCCCTAAAGAATATCTTAAATTGAACTGTTTGTTAGATATATTTTTTTTGCTGATACACGTCAAAATGTTACATATTTCCAATTTCTTAATTTTTAATATCACGCAATCAAATTCAGTAGGTTTTACAACACAAAAATGAAACGTCATAACCATCTAGGGTGTCGTTCGTGTAAATGTCGTGAATTGTCGGCAATATCCGCATCTACTTTTATCTCGGATCTTGACGGAAAAAGACTGATACCGTACGGCATCTGACATTTAATGTAACATGTTCAGGATACGATAATACCAATGCGAAATTGCTCGCTAAATATATTGATCCGATGAGTTTGAAATGTGGTTAAAAATGACGGTTATTTCTGCTATACTAGACGTCTTAGCAAAATTAGAACAGGCACTAGTTTATGTTCATTCTCGGATCTTCTCTATTCTCTGATCTGAAAGCTTAAAAATGTTTTTTTTTTAAATATTGAATTATAAGACAAAACCACAAATTTTCGGAACATTTTCCATTCCATTCCTTTTCCAAGTAAATAAATATTTCCATAAATAATATTTAAAATAGTTGACAATAGGATATAGAATACTTTATAGAAGATAATTTGTAAAATTGATATCCTACTCTAGCAATTGGATTCTGATTCAGTCCTTGGTACTCCTAATTGCTGGATTACTCTTTCCTCAATTTCCTGAAAACGAAAAGAAATTAACTAATTAGAAGTTTATCAAACTACACTGGTTTACTGTATTCAGATGCAGTCCTATACTGATTTTTACACTCTTGGCTATTTTCTCATTAATTTTATTAAATTAAAACCAAGAATTAACAGTGTTCATTTAGTTAGCTATTACAAAGTATTCTAAATAAGTAAAAAAGAGGGTAAGCTGTGGGTCAGGATCAAGTTTAGGACTTCATCTGAATACCAGCCACTGTTACCAATTTTTATAATTTTAATCCCTGATTTACCAAATTTTGTAAAGCTCTTTGAATTTATCCATATTTTCAATAAAAAACACTATCGTTGGCTTGTTATATATATATATATATATATATATATATATATATATATATATATATATATATAAAAGAAATAGGAATGACAGTAACAGGGCACTGGTAACAAACAACTGAAGGTTAACTACTGGGAACGCCCTCGTGAGGAAATAGAGATGAGTAATTAACGATCTTTAGGTTCTAGTTTCTGTTTTTTATTTTTTAATTAAGCTTTCACAGCCTCCTGGGTAGCTTCTTCTGGATACTGAAATGCAAACAAACGACATAAGGAAAATTAAGATGGTCGTCAGGACGTGTGATATGTAGGTTTATGTAAGCTATATAATACTAGATTTATAAAAATGTAACAGTTTGTTCTCTAATTAAGTATGTAGGTTAAGCATTTTACTAACCAGGGAGCAACATAATCATCCAAAACATGAGAACAACACATTTGGAGAAATTACAACATTTTGAATGGTTATTTTTAGAACCACAACTAATTGTTAGAAACACAACGTTACCTTGATGGTACTCCATTTTTAAATGTGTATTTGACGTAACGTTTCGTAACTTATAATGATTTTTGGTTCACCACCGGATATTGTTGGTAATAGAAAATTGTCCGGTGGCCAATAAAAAGCCTATAAAGATTAAATACTGAGTAGAATAAAGATTAAGGTTGATATTTATTAAGGTTACAGTCTACCATTTGGGTGTTTTTTATCGGAAAAATTTTGAGATTTTTTTAAAATAATGGCAATCAACCTTAATTTTTATATGCTATCTGACGAATTTTCTGTTACAACAACAATCTCCGGAGGCGAACCAAAAATCACCATAAGTTACTAAACGTTACGTCAAATACAGATTTAAAAATCGAGTACTATTAAGACAGCGTGGTGTTCCTCACAGTTAGTTTTGGTTCTAAAAAAAAACCATTCAGAATGTTAATATTATTTTTCTTAAGACTGTCGTAATTTCTCCAAATATGTTGTTCTTTTGTTTTATATGATTATGTCGGTACCTGGTTAGTGAAATGCTTAACCTACATACATCATTAGAGAAAAAACTGTTACGATTCTGTAGGTACACCATTATACAGCTTACAGTAACTTAATTATCACACTTCCTGATGAAGATTCTAATTTTCCTTCTGTGGTTTGTTTGCATTTTAGTATCCAGAAGAAGACAGAGAAAGCTTGATTCAAATATAAAAAACAGAAACTAGAGCCCAAAGATCATTAATTGCTCATCTCTATTTCCTTATGAGGGCGTTCCCAGTAGTTATCCTTCAATATATAATAAAATATATATATATATATATATATATATATATATATATATATATATATAATATAATATATATATATATATATATATATATATATATATACAGTAATTATTTACTTGATCACTCCACCCCCACAGAGGCTGGAGGTTTATAGGGGTTGTAGAGGGGGTTCACGCGAACATATTCCAGTTGGCATTAGCCGTCTGTCACTCCTCATAAAAAGGTTATTAAGGGTTGAAATTTTATAAAAATAGTTGTTTTGAAAGGCAGCAAAATCAAATATTTTTGATTTAAAAGTTTTTTTATGACAAATTGCATGTTTGTACTGGAAGCTGTGCTTCCGGACCCCTTTTTGGGGGCGGTTTCGCCCCTCAACTCCTTAAAAAAAATCAACCTTTAAATGAGGTAAAGTAAAGGTGGCAAAGATTTTGTGTCAAGGACACTTCCCTCTACACCCCCTAAAAACTCTCTGCGGGAGTAGGGTGATCAAGTAAATAATCACTATATATATATATATATATATATATATATATATATATATATATATATATATATATATATATATATATATATATATATATATAAATAATCCCAAGTTGAACTACTGGGAAACACCCTTATAAGGAGAAAGAGATAAGCAATCAAAGATCTAAAGGCTCTAGTATCTGCTTTTTTATTTCTATTATCGAGCTTTCGCTGCCTAATGGTAGCTTCTTCTGGATTTTAAAAATGCAAACCAAGTACAGAAAAATAAACTCAAAACGTGCGTTTTTTAAAATGTGGTCCAATGAATCATAAGACTGTATGAGAAATTACTTACAAAAATTTAGCAGTTAATTCATCTCTGGTGAAGATAATAAAATTTGCATTTTTGTTGGCCAGGTAGTAGGTATGGTTACAAAAACATGATAAAAAGACAGAGAGTTACACAAGTATTAAAAATAAAACGTTGTCGATAAAAATTAATCAAAAACACCTTTTAAGACAGAACACAACTGCAAGAAACACCTTCAAGTTGAAATGGTACTCCATTTTAAAAATCTTTTTTGACATCGAGTTTAGTAACTTATTTAGTGATATTTGAGTCTGAACCGGATATTGTTGGTAGTCTATGTCGTCATCAGGTCGACAAAAAACCACAAAAGCATTAAAGTTAGGGATGTGGTAAATTTTTTTTTGGTGGATGCTACTATTAGACAAATTATTTATTATTAATGATATTTATTTTTTTAGTTTTTTAATTTTATAACAAAGGGACTTAAATTGATGAATGTTACTATTAGACGAGTTATTTATTATTAATTATATTAATTCTTTAATTTTATAACAAAAGGACTCATAGTCTAATTTAAAATATTTGAAAGAGAATATTAATATTGGATGTTATTTATTATTTATCATATTTAATTTTTATTTTTTTAATTTTATAACAAGAAGACACAGAAAAGTAATTAGTAATAAAAAGCAGGAATAACAGAAAAGAGAAAGAAACGTCAACATTACTGGAAACTAATTTTTTTCATAAAAATCGTTCTTTTTTATTGGTTTGGTATGGTTTTATGTTAGTAAATAGGTATACATGGAGCTCAATCCTTCTATGTCTTTTTTGTGATTGAGATTATTTTTAGTTTTTATGTAACACATTTCCAAGAAACTTCTTCTGAAGTAATTAGTCTCAACATCCAGAATGAAGCTGTTGTTATATTGTACTCTGTGATCTGTATTATTTACGTGTAAGCTCAAGCCAGTTGCGTTAGGTTTGTGTTTGCTATCACTTTTGTGTAACGCTAATCTCTTAGCGAGCTTTTGTGAAGTTTGTCCCACGTAGACCAAACCACATTGACAAGGAATGCCGTAGATTATATTAGATCTTTGTAAAGTATCGGTTTTATCTTTTAAATTAGTATACAAACAATTTATTCTTTTTATGTTGTAATTAGTAATCTTAATGTTTGTATTTTTAAAAAGAGAAGACAAGGACTGGGAAAGCCCTTCTATGTATTGTAACTTTCCTACTTTAATGTTGACATTAGTGGTGACAGTTGAATTGATTTGAAGGGGGGGTCTTTGAAAATTCCTTTTAATCAGAGCTTTAGGATAGTAATTGTCAAACAAGATGTTTTCCAACAGTTTTACATTTTTTTCTTTAAAAGAGGGGTGGCAAATCTTATCTATTCTGTTTTTTAATCCTCTGATGATGTTCAGCTTCTGTTTCATAGGGTGATAAGAATGGAATGGGGTATATCTACCCGAACTTGATTTTTTCCTATACCAGTCAAGTTTGACTGTATTATTTTCAGAGCGTACAACCTTAGTATTCAGAAACGGAACAGCACAGTCAGTCTCAGAAGAAGCTATCATTAGGCAGCGAAAGCTCGAAGATAGAAATAAAAAGCAGATACTAGAGCCTTTAGATCTTTGATTGCTTATCTCTTTCTCCTTATAAGGGCGTTTCCCAGTAGTTAAATTTAGGATTGTTTGTTGCCAGTGCCCTGTTACTATCCTTCCTCTTTCTTTCTTTATATATATATATATATATATATATATATATATATATATATATATATATATATATATACCCATATATATCCATATTCGTTGACATAAGCCCCCAAAATGTTCCAAATACTCTAAACCTTTTTTGCACTACTAAAATACATATTTCACCATAATATGAACACCCTTTTTTTTAAAGCCCCTTTATTAAAATTTAGATTTACCTAAATCTAAACTTATTCTAATAATGTTAGTAGTACTAATGCTTAACTACAATGGTTGTTAATTATTGTAAAATGTATAGGTGGGTTAGACGTTTGTGAAATGTAAAACTACTGAGGATAATAAGCAGATTAGCTATAAGCTACTAAAAAAGCTATGATTTTTTCCCGCCAGAATGCACCAACACCAATATTCTTTGCAGATAACCCGAAAACACCAAAAAAACCTAAAAACCCACCACCGCAGAAACCGTGTAGCCTCCAGGTCTTACCCGTTGGATTTCTTCATTTTTTCTTGCTCTGGCTAAAAGTTCAGCATCCGACAGGTACGCGAGACTTTCAGACTTTATGATGGCACCCTCTAGCTCAGGACAAAGTCTGGGGAAAGTACTGCTATTCTTCTTTTTCCTTAGAAGAGACTTGACGTTCCAAATTCCTCCATGATTACCGTCGGTAGACTTCTGTTGAGGCGACTGAGGAGGATTCGAGATTATATTATTGGAGTTGTTTATTGGTTCTATAGATGGCAGCTCTAACCTCGATGATAGATCTTTCGTATAGAATGAATTGGGACGGTTAGAATTAGAAATCAAAGTGGAGCTATGAATAGGGGTTTCATCGATAGTAATTTTAGATTGCTCGAAGGGATCAGAATCCCTGTAATTTTGACTAGAGTTACTGACTTGCCTTTGAGATTGTCACTCGGTTGCGAGTACAAAGAAATCACCGTGGTTTGTTTAGCGTTGTGAATGTGGTATGAGACAGGCTTAAGTATCTCGTTGCTACCGTTTATAGATGAAGTGGTCGACCAGTTAGGAGTAGGTCCGTGTGAAGGTGAACTATAGCCTGACGTGCTTTGAGAGTCGGGGTAGCGCACTGTGACGCGAGCACCCTTACCGGTCGTCGTAGGAGAGTGGTCCTGGGACCCAACCATCTCGGTGAGCGGAGAAGTAATCTCTGCCATCGAGCCTACGGCACTCAGCGTTTTCTCGCTGCCACTTGGCTCGCTGTTTTTCCGCCATACCGCTAGTGGTCGCGGATTTTGCGGATCTGACGGCGTTTCGGCGGTATTGGGGCTTTCTAAGTCCTGGAAAATAAAAATATGGGTTAGATAAAATTAAACACTTATTAGTAGCATAAATAACCACATGTCATTAACTTTCTTTCATTTATCATATATGACTTACTTGAATTAGCTGTAGAGCAGCTTCGAGCTCTTTCGAAAACT
>CM032453.1:137279400-137281900 GCA_019049505.1 Pachyrhynchus sulphureomaculatus
ATGTATGTAACTACATACGAAATAAAAAGAATATACAAAATCTGTTAATACATATGTACATACTACGTACATACGTACCGAGGAAAAATAATCAGTTATTTTCTTTGAAAGCATTACTTTTGAAAAATAATGTGATGCTCAAATCCTAAACAAAATTCTCACGCATTTATTCAAATATGCATAAAGATTTGATCTGGTACACTTTCCTGGCCCCTGAGATGTAGTTCGCACAATGTCAAATGCATTTCTTATTTCATTTCACTAAATTTAGCAGGACATTCCCCCGGTTTCAGTTTCTTCTTCATGATCTTCTATACTTTTTATATCGTCAATTATGTCTTGGTCAGTTGGGAGATCTGTCGTGCCAACATCATTGTCGATTTCTAAGAAATCTTCAAAGTAAAAAATCTGCGTCGACGGTAGCAGTTTTTTGTAAAATACCCCCATTGCCTTTTTAAGGTAGCCAGATCCATTTCGTCTTCTTCTTCCTATTCGTCAATTTTTTTCAGTAAAACCTGCTTTAGAAAAGCAGTTTTTGATAGTTTTGTGAGAGACATTTTCACTCCCATACTTTAGCGACTTCGGTTATACACTCTTTAAGGGTAATCAATTTTTGGACTGGAAGGTTTTTCCATCAATCGCATTAAAACAATTTTGTGTGAACAAATTCTGTTTCGGTAATGATGTTTTATGTTTTTTTATAATACCCTGGTCCATAGGTTGCAATTTGGAGGTCATGTTTGGTGGAAAAAGATTAATTCAATATTCCTTAATTTTTTACTTACACTAACTGGTATTGCAGGACAATTGTCTATAAACATCACAATCTTTCGCTTTTTTTGGCTTTTCATTTTCGGTGTCCAGTTCTTTGATCCATCTTTCGAAAATCTCAGAAATCATCCATGCCTTTTTATTATTGGCGTAATCTAACTCCAGAGATTTAACTCCTTTTAAACAACGGAGATTTTTGTTGCTTTTAACCTAATGTAATTTCAGTTTTTCTGAGCCATCCATGTTTGCTCCACCATAAGTGTCACCCTTTCTTTACTTGTTTTAACACCAAACATTTATCACTTTTAAAAGCAAAAAGTTTTATTTGGCAAATATTAAAAAACAAACCGGTTTCATCACAATTGAAAACGTTTTTTTTGGCTCCGTACTTTTTCAGTGCACTTTTTAAAAACAGTTTCAATCCAAATGTCACAGTCCTCCTGACTAACGCTTGCACTCTCGCCAGTACCACCGTCTTGAAAACAATTGAATTGCGAGTCTTCCAGGTACTCAACCACCCCTTCACTACTTGAAAATTAACGCAGTTAAATTCTTTAGCAAATTGTAGAGTCTTTTGCTTTACTAAAATTTCCCGATATTGGTGCTTTTGATGCGTACGGGCCACTTGAAAACATCGTAAAACTGCTTCATTTACATCCTTGTAAGTACTCACCCGTACGCTGTTTTCGACTGCTTAGAATACAATAACTCGGTTTCTTGATGATACTGTCGCGACTTTTTATTATCAGAGAGACGCAACTTGAGAAACAACCAATTTTTGCAGCAACATCAATTTTTTTGCAGCCCTTTAGATCAACTTCTTTCTCCAAAACTTTAATTTTCCATCGCTAAACTTAAACACACTACGCGTGACTTTCTCCTACTTGATTCTTAAACAAAAAGAAACTGAACCTAAATTTGCGAAGTTACTAGGCTCGACTATAAAATGGGTTTTTCCCCGGGTTTCATAAAATGGGTTATTCCCCGGATTTCTCACAGAAATCTACCTGATTTATTGCCAACCATTAGGCGTTATAAACGCGTTAAGAACCTTTTCAAAAGAATGCGTCATAAAAATGGAATTCGTGCTAATGTTAGATAAAAATGGGGAAACCCGAAAATGGCCCAGATCTCAATAAATGCATAAAAATTTATACATCAAATTCCTGTAAAAATTTTATTGTATAGAGTGTTACTATTTTACAGATTCACTATATGCAGGGCTTTTTACATGAACTTTCATTAAAATATTCTAGGTCTTGAAAAAAATTGCACTATAAAGAGTTTTCACTCACTATATAGACGTGTCACTATAAACAGTGTCGACTGTATATATATATATATATATATATATCAATATATATATATATAATATATATATATTATATATATATTTATATATATATATAGTAAAACTGCTTTATTTACATCCTCGTAAGTACTCACCCTGTACTCGTTTTCGACTGCTTGGAACACTAGGTTTCGTTTGATGATACTGTCGCGACTTTTTATTATCAGAGAGACGCAACTTGGAGAAACACCAAATTTTGCAGCAACATCAATTTTTTTTGCAGCCTTTATCAACTTCCCTCCCAAATCTTTAATTTTCTCAGCTAAACTTAAACAACACTCGCATGGGACTCCTACTTGATTCTTAAACAAAAAGAAACTGAACCTAAATTTGCGAATTACTAGCCTGCCTCGACTATAAAAATGGGTTTTTTCCCGG
>CM032453.1:137286900-137294400 GCA_019049505.1 Pachyrhynchus sulphureomaculatus
TGTCTCTGTTTATTCCCTTTGTATTTTATTTAAAAAAAACACGTAAATCGGATAAGTGGGTTCTTGAGTGCTAAGCGCAGTAATGGATAGACAGACAGACAGAGAGACGTTACGTTTTATATATATTATAGATTTTTTTTCACATATATTAAATTAAGAATTAAAAAAAAATCACGTGAATCGGATGAGTGGTTCTCGAATGATAAGCACATTAACAGACAGACAGACAGAGAGACGTTGCGTTTTATATATATCTCGCATTATATAGATTATTATTTATTATTATATAACCTGGTCAGAGAACATATGTATGAACTTAAAAAATCACGTAAATCGGATAAGTGGTTTTCGAGGGATAAGCTCACTAACGGACAGACAGGCAGACAGAGAGACAGTGTATTTTACATAGATTATAGATATAGATTATTATTATTACTATATAACCTGGCCAAAGAATATATGTATGAATTTAAAAAAAGGACACGTAAAATCGGATAAGTGGTTTCTCGCCTGATAAATGGACGGACAGACAGACAGAGAGACATTGCATTTTATATATATTAATAGATTATAGATATTCTCTGCTACATAAATATTGTTCCAAATTTAATGGTTTACGCTGTGTATTGCAAGGGAACGCGCTAGCGGCAAACTTTTTTTCCGACTTCATTCACTATTATCGTCACTGCTCATTCCCTGTGCTACCTATCGTAATAAAATATAGCCTATAACCTGGCCAGAGAACATATGTATGTTTTAAAAAAAAAAAGTACGTAAATCGGATAAGTGGTTCTCCAGTGATAAGCGCACTAACGGACAGACAGACAGACAGAGAGACGTTGCATTTTATATATTATAGATACATATATATATATATATATATATATATATATATATATAATATATATATATATATATATATATATATATGTATATATGTATATATAATATATATATATATATATATAGTATATATATATATATATATATATATATATATATATATATATATATATATATAATATATATATATATAGAATATATTAAATCGTAGTGATTCACAGATGAAGAAATGTGTAGAAGAGTTATTCCAGGAATACATCCGTTCATTTGTTACATTTCGAGTTGAATTTAGCAAACGTCGAAGTATGGTGTCTTACTGAGAGGTTACGTTGCTACTGGGTGCAACCATTAATTTTATCCTGATGTATTTTAAAACTAATAACCGGTCAAGTGCAAGTTGAACTTGCGCAATTAGTGTTCCGTACGTTGATTGCTTTTAAAATAAAAAATTATTTTGTTACAGAGGTATAAAATGATCAGTGATTCACAAAACACAACCCAAATGAGTTTTCAACAAAAGTTTGTTTCCAATCTTTACTGAAATCTGACAGCGATTTTTTTCGCGATTTTTTAAAAATAATACAAAGAAAAGTGCGCGCAAGTATTACATTATATATATATATATATATATATATATATATATATATATATATATATATATATATATATATATTTACTCGTGTTTTCACAAGCTTTCATTTGATATCACACTCGATGACCTAGTAAATTTTTTTTTTTCACTTCCGATTTCACCCCCCCAAAACTAACCCCTTAAGTCAAAATTTAACTTTCAAAACTGCATGGCTCTGATGAGGCAATCAATTCCTATATTATTACCAAATTTCAGCTCCTATGTCAAATAGTTTCGAAGAAAATCGAGTGTGACAGACAGACAGACACTGAAGTCATCTTGTAAGTGTTCCGTACGGAACACTAAAAATGTAATACTTTAGTTCGACCAGTGACTTCCGAAGCTCACGTACGGTTGGCTGTGCTTTTGAATCACATATACTACACTAACTTTAAGGGCATGGTCGATGAAGTAATTTCTGGTTGTCTAGGAGTTAGGAGATAAAGCCTGATTTTGTGTTTACCAGCGAACCTTTTGATTTTTTCCTCGACTGAGGAAATACCAACATTCCTATGTATATCACAGTTGCACATGTACCATAGAGCATTTACCATCTATTTTGAAAAGTCTGTCTAGAGTTAATGGTGCTCTCTTTAATGCAGTGCCGAGCTGGATACTATACAACCACATTGGTTTAAAAATTTAGTTGTAAATAAGGATTGAGCGTCATTACCGTACATCTAGGATATTCGTTCATGAATAATTTTTGATCTATTTCCTTTTGTAGTGAGTGCGCGTTACTCTAGTAAAAAACAAATTATATCACAGACTATTCTAACCAAAAGATGGTACAATATTAGCAGTTTTTAGAATCTACGGAAACGTACCACCTTCTTTTAGAACACAATTTACGAGATTCGTATTTTTATTAAAAGATTATCATACAATGTTGTAACATAGAGTCTTTAACAAAATAGTAAACCAAAACCGATCGCATAAAAACAAAGTTGCAAGCCTAATAATGACGCAACAAAAAAAACTGAAACAACCTGGGTATTTAAAGGAAATGATCATTGAAACGGCTGTGCTTTAATGGGTAAATGTCAGATTAAGTACCGATGAATTTAGTTAAGCAAACAAGTTATTAAGGACTCTATTAGTTCGTTATATTTTATGATAATTAGAAGTAAAAAGATGAGCGAGCTATTTTTAATAAGCTAACCAATCAATTTGAAAATCTAGCGGGTAACATAACATTAGGAGAGGAATGAATGAATTTTCATGATAATTTGTTAGGTTAGCGAATTAATATGTTTTAAGTCTATTTTAAAGGAAAAACTACCGATATTCCACATTTTTTAGCAACCAATGAATACTGGTTATTCTAGCAGGCAAGGGGGAAATGCAATACTAATCATAGATCCGGACAGATATGTGGAAAAGTTAAATAAACTGCTAAATTAACCCAGGCGTCAGAGGCAAGTTTTGACGAAAAACTCTCATTGCATTTTGGCATGCAGGTAGTTGTTTGAACGTAGAATACGATAAAATAAGTTTGCTGCTCTAAAGTCTAACTAAGCCTACAAAATCGAAAATAAAATAAAAAATTCAATTTTTTGCAAATATCTCTAAAACTAAATAACTTGCGCAATTAGTGTTCCGTACTGCTTCTGAAATAAAAAATTTTTGTTACGGAGATATAAAATGATCAGTGACTTCATAAAACACACCCCCAAATGAGTTTTCAACAAAGTTTGTTTCCGATCTTTACTGAAAGCTGATGACCTTGAAATTTTTGTTCTTTTGATATACCAGATAAATTATTAAAGGTAATGCACTCGTGATAATTTTCGTTCAATTTACACCCTGTGAAGAATATTCCAGCATTTTTTCAAAATTTTTGGATAAGTAGTTTTCGAGATAAAGGAGGAGGACAGCGATTTTTCGCGATCTTTTCAATATAATACAAAAAAAAGTATGCGCATGTAAGACATTATATATATTTTTGAACTCGTGTTTTTACAAGCTTTCATTTGACACCCCACTCGATGACCTAGTAAAAAAAAAATTTTTTCACTTGCGATTTCACTCCCCAAAACTAACCCCTTAAGTCAAAATTTAACTTTCAAAACTACACGGCTCTGATGAGGTCATCAATTTCTATATTAGTACCAAATTTCAACTCTCTACGTCAAATAGTTTCGGAGAAAATCGGGTGTGACAGACGGACAGACAGACACCGAAGTGATCTTATAAGTGTTCTGTACGGAACCCTAAAAAGATATCGAAAAACTAATAGCACCACGCAAAATAACTGGAAATTTTACAAAGAAATCGTATATAGATTATTTTTTTTAGTTTTACCGTAATTTTAAAAAAAAATATAATTAAAATGGCTGTTTTAACCCCTTCAGTTGTAGTGGGAATCATGCTTCCAACCTCATTTATGATTAAAGTTTCTGTATACCGTTAAATATTTTGAATTTGGCTATTAAGGAATTTCTCGTGGTGCTGATAAAGAATCCGATGACAGATCGGAAAAAATTCAAAATGGCGGATTCAATATAACGGCTAGAGATAACGTAATTTACTTAATTTCTTCGAGTAATTTAGAATTTTCGTGTTTTCAGTAGCTGTTTTCTTTGTACCTGGATATTTAAATGAAATATAAATACATTGTACTTAAAACTTAGACTTTTATCTTTCATTTTCCACCTTTAAATATATTTTTTTTATTTTAAGTTTAAGTTATATGATTAATAATCAAAAAATACGTTTATCATGAATACTTTTTTAAGGGCAAAATTACAAAAAATTTTTTTAAAGTTTTTAATGATTTTCTAATATCAAGAATACTTTCAACTGTAACTAAATAAAAAAAATTGTCCGACTTTTTTTACCATTTCGTACTGCTTTGAACGTAAAATTGCCGGCGGCGCACTACGGCGGGCCAATTTTCATTTTTTAATAAATAACAGACAATATATGTATTTTTAATTAGTCTTATATTGAAACTTAAGGTATAATAATGATATTTGCATAAGGTTTTTTCTGTCAATAATTTTATTAAATATTTGTAATTTACTGTATTCCCGTTAAGATCATGCAAACAAAAACAAAGTTTTACAAATTATAAAGCAACAGAAATAAAAACTATTAGTATCATCGGAAAGCTGAAAGTCTTCTCTTTAAAAAGCTGTCTTTTATTTTTTTTTACACTTTAAAAACAAATAATATCGATTAACTTTCAAACGGTGCGCGTAGATTTTCAAATTAATCTGTTTGGCGCACTATACTTTTTGAATCACCTATCCTAATTTTTAATAAATTCTCACGCTAATAAAACAAATCCGAAATTTTTTTTGTAAAACTTCCCGCTTTTTCACGTAATGCTATTTGTTTTTCGATATCTTTTTTATTTTTCAAGGTATTATCGAAAAACTGAATTTTTCATTTTATTTTCGATTTTATAGGCTTAACGCATACTTTAGAGCAACAAACTTTTTTTATCGTATTCTGCGTCCAAAAAGCTACCTGTGTGTCAAAATAGAGCCTGTTAAAATTTATTGAGAGCTCAAAACCCTTGGCAGCTTATGAGATTCATAATTTTATAAAAAGATTATCATGCAGTGTTGTAACATAGAGGCTTTAACAAAATAGTAAACCAAAACTGATCGCATAAAAACAAAGTTGCAAGCCTAATAATGATGCAACAAAAAAACTGAAACAACCTGGTTATTTAAAGGAAATGATCATTGAAACGGCTGGGCTTTAATGGGTAAATGTCAGATTAAGTACCGATGAATTTAGTTAAGCAAACAAGTTATTAAGGACTCTATTAGTTCGTTATATTATGATAATTAGAAGTAAAAAGATGAGCGAGCTATTTTTAATAAGCTAACCAATCAATTTGAAAACCTAGCGGGCAACATAACATTAGGAGAGGAATGAATGAATTTTCATGATAATTTGTTAGGTTAGCGAATTAATACGTTTTAAGTCTATTTTAAAGGAAAAACTACCGATATTCCACATTTTTTAGCAACCAATGAATGCTGGTTATGCAATACTAATCGTTGATCCGGACAGATATGTGGAAAAGTTAAATAAACTGCTAAATTAACCCAGGCGTCAGAAGCAAGTTTTGACGAAAAACTTTCATTAAATGTTAACAGGTTGCATTTTGGCATGCAGGTAGTTGTTTGGACGTAGAATACGATAAAAAAAGTTTGCTGCTCTAAAGTCTAACTAAGCCTACAAAATCGAAAATAAAATAAAAAATTCCATTTTTCGCAAATATCTCTAAAACTAAATAACTTGCGCAATTAGTGTTCCGTACTGCTTCTGAAATAAAATTTTTTGTTACGGAGGTATAAAATGATCAGTGACTTCATAAAACACACCCCCAAATGAGTTTTCAACAAAGTTTGTTTCCGATCTTTACTGAAAGCTGATGACCTTGAAATTTTTGTTCTTTTGATATACCAGATAAATTATTAAAGGTAATGCACTCGTGATAATTTTCGTTCAATCTACACCCTGTGAAGAATATTCCAGCATTTTTTCAAAATTTTTGGATAAGTAGTTTTCGAGATAGAGGGGGGGGACAGCGATTTTTCGCGATTTTTTCAATATAATACAAAAAAAAGTATGCGCATGTAAGACACTTTATATATATTTTTGAACTCGTGTTTTTACAAGCTTTCATTTGACACCCCACTCGATGACCTGACTTTTTTTTTCACTTGCGATTTCACCCCCCAAAACTAACCCCTTAAGTCAAAATTTAACTTTCAAAAACTACACGGCTCTGATGAGGTCATCAATTTCTATATTAGTACCAAATTTCAACTCTCTACGTCAAATAGTTTCGGAGAAAATCGGGTGTGACAGACGGACAGACGGACACACCGACAGACACCGAAGTGATCTTATAAGTGTTCTGTACGGACCCCTAAAGAGATATCGAAAAACTAATAGCACCACGCAAAGAAATCATATATAGATTATTTTTTTTAGTTTTACCGTAATTTTAAAAAAATATAATTAAAATAAAATGGCTGTTTTAACCTCTTCAGTTGTAGTGGGAATTAACGCTTCCAACCTCATTTATGATTAAATTAAAGTTTCTGTATACCGTTAAATACAGTCGACACTGTTTATAGTGAAACTCTATATAGTGAAAAACTCTTTATAGTGCAATTTTTTTCAAGACCTAGAATATTTTAATGAAATATAGTGCAATTTTTTCAAGACCTAGATATCTTACATACATAGCAATATATACGGATTTTTTCTTTTATATAGTGAAAAACTTTCTGTAATGAAATTTCGGTCAACATTTTGGTCTTTTACTATATAGAGTGTCGACTGTATATATATATATATATATATATATATATATATATATATATATATATATATATATATATATATATATATATATATAATATATATTTAATTATTATTATTTAATACAATAATAAATAACAAATATCATAATAATATGTTATTAAACACTTTAGTTGATCATCCTTAATAATAAGTATGTCATAAGGCCATCATAATCAGTGAAACATTGCTGAGAACTTTCTACATTTATCATATAAACGGTTATGGTACTTTTATGCATTAAAAACATTTTAAATATTCATAATATAGTAAATTTAAAATACACATTTCCTTCTTTTATCGAAGATTTTTGGTAATGGACCAGTAGTTTTCAGGTAATTTACACATTAACATGATTGTAAGGTAGAAAGTATTGCCACTATTATCATAATAGAGAAAAAACGAACGGTTTTCCTGTACTAGTTTACTCATAATTTAAAAGGAGGAAACTAGTAGGAGGAGGTTAATCTAAATTATTGATTAAATGTACTTCCTTCTTTATTAAGATAATGTAACATCTTGAGTCCCCGACTCCTCGAGTCTGACTATTGACAGCATTGGCAGTATTGACACCAAAAATCGGTTGAATCACAATCATTACCATTTCAGCTATGCAGGCCATTGTCGGACATAAGCCTCCACTAGGTACGTCCACCTTCTTCGATCTTGGGTCTTGTTTATCTAGTTGTATCCGT
>CM032453.1:137296900-137298584 GCA_019049505.1 Pachyrhynchus sulphureomaculatus
ACGATAATAGTGAATCATGTCGGAGGAATGTTTGCCGCTAGCGCGTTCTCTTGCAATACACTGCCTAAAGCATTAAATATGGAACAATATCATGTGGCAAAGGTTATCTATAATATATATAAAATGGAACGTCTCTCTGTCCGTTAGTGCGCTTATCACTCGAGAACCACTTACCTGATTTACGTGTTTTTTTTTTTAATTCATAAATTTGTTCTCTAGCCAGGTTATCTATAATCTTCTATCTATAATATATATAAATAAAATGCAACGTCTCTCTGTCTGTCTGTCCTTTAGTGCGCGTATCACTTGAGAACCACTTATCCGATTTACGTGTTTTTATAAATTTATACATAGGTTCTATATAATTCGATATAAGCCTAGATAATGTGAGATAATGGGAGATAAGTATAAATAATGGAGATAAGGAGTAATAATGGAAGATAAGGAGAAATAATGGGAGATAAGCAGAGATAAGTCAGATAATATATAGTTATGGTGATATAATGGGAGATAAGATAAATAATGGGATATAAGGATATATATATATTGTGATATAAGTCAAGATAAGCCTAGATAATAAATTATGTAGAGATAATGGGAGATAAGGAGAAAAAATGGGAGATAAGTATATAAATAATGGCATATATATATATATATATATATATATATATATATATATATATATATATATATATATATATATATATATATATATATATATATATATATATATATATATATATATATATATATATATATGTATATATGTATATATATATATATATATATATATATATATATATATATATATATATATATATATATATATACGTATATATATTGTGGTCACTGCTGAATATGAACTTCATTTTTTATTTTTGGTAGTTGATTAATTTAAACTTGTTCTTTTTTGGACAATCCAGTTTGGGCTTTATAATTCGAAACCCAACAGTAAATCAACATTTTAAATGACTTAAAAAACTTAAAACAGTGAATAGTTTTAAGTTTTTAAAGGAAAATCAACTTTTTATCCCAATGCGTAACGACTTGCAGCCGAAAACGATCGACGAAGTGGCGGCGGTAGACAAGCATGGAAACCACCAACAGAAAAATAAGTATCTAAAGTTCATGCTTTGTTTTTGTTCCTCCTATTCTATCACCATTAAAAAGAGAAGGAAATAAATAAACTAGTACAAGCGGGAAATATAAAAGATCTTTTCTTTCTCCGCTAGCCAATTACAAAATCAAAAAATTTTTTATTCTTAAAATTCGAAATTCGAAAACTGCAAGAAATACCAGTTAACTTAAACGGGGTTGTGGTTCCATATGCCAACACCGCTAAATAGCTGGGTATGACCCTGGATACAAAGCTCAAATGGAAAGAACATGTGAAGAAAAAACGTGAAGAGCTTAATATTAAATTTCGACAGATGCATTGGCTCATGGGACGACACTCGAAGATGTCAGTACAAAATAAATTACTACTCTACAACCAGATCCTTAAACCAACTTGGACTTATGGTATCCAAATATGGGGATGTACAAGCGACAGCAAAGCCAAGATCATTCAAACATGGCAAAGTAAGGTGCTGAGGACTATCGTTGATGCTCCTTGGTACGTGAGAAATTCAGACCTTCATAGAGATCTAAAGGTCCCCTCTGTTAAAGAAGTGATCCAACATTT
>CM032453.1:137298684-137437381 GCA_019049505.1 Pachyrhynchus sulphureomaculatus
TGCTGTATCAGGTATCGTGCGTGACTCGAACTAGACTTCCCAAACGAAGAGTCAACTCAAAAGCGACATCAAATTAAATTATAGATCGCAGGACATTTATCGACTAAATTGAATGATTAAACAACAGATGATGGAATGAATATGTTGCCATCGCGTGAGCGTATCGGCTGGTTTGTCGGTCGAGACGTGCGCAGCGCGAGTCCTCCACCTGCAGGACCGCTTGGCCTGTCTTTCATCACAGCACAGATTATGTGATATAGTATTACTCTAAAATCACCCCTAACATTAGAAATTAACGTCTACAATTCATCCATATTTAGCACAGTCTTGCCAAGATTTTTGAAACTGTGTCCGCACATGTGTAAGTACCTCAATTTTAGTTCAGGTTAGTCAGTTGTTACTTTCCTTCTGTCACAATCTCCTCACAAACTATATATCCTATGTCCATCCAGAAAGTGCAGG
The DNA here is from genome assembly GCA_019049505.1 of Pachyrhynchus sulphureomaculatus. Lineage (NCBI taxonomy): Eukaryota > Metazoa > Arthropoda > Insecta > Coleoptera > Curculionidae > Pachyrhynchus > Pachyrhynchus sulphureomaculatus. Next base: position 137,299,147 of record CM032453.1, read on the forward strand.
CTACGTACTCTCTCTCCTAAGCTATTTTTTTAAAGCTCTAGAAGACGTATTTCGCCAACTCAAAGACAATTGGTTTTAAGATGCATAGAAGTAAGACAAAAATATTAACCAACACTAATCACAACATATAACTATATATATATATATATATATATATATATATATATATATATATATATATATGTATATATATATATATATATATATATATATATATATATATATATATATATATATATATATATATATATATATACAGTCGACACTGTTTATAGTGAAACTCTATATAGTGAAAAACTCTTTATAGTGCAATTTTTTCAAGACCTAGAATATTTTAATGAAAGTTCATGTAAAAAGCCCTGCATATAGTGAATCTGTAAAATAGTAACACTCTATACAATAAAATTTTTACAGGAATTTTATGTATAAATTTTTATGCATTTATTGAGATCTCGGCCATTTCGGGTTTCCCATTTTTATCTATCATTAACACAAATTCCATTTTTATGACGCATTCTTTTGAAAAGGTTCTTAACGCGTTTATAACGCCTAATGGTTGGCAATAAATCAGGTAGATTTCTGTGAAAAATCCGGGGAATAACCCATTTTATAGAAACCCGGGGAAAAAACCCATTTTATAGTCGAGGCCTAGTAATTCGCAAATTTAGGTTCAGTTTCTTTTTGTTTAAGAATCAAGTAGGAGTCCATGCGAGTGTGTTTAAGTTTAGCTGAGAAAATTAAAGATTTGGAGGAAGTTGATAAAGGCTGCAAAAAAATTGATGTTGCTGCAAAATTTGGTGTTTCTTCCAAGTTGCGTCTCTCTGATAATAAAAAGTCGCGACAGTATCATCAAGAAACCTAGTGTTCCAAGCAGTCGAAAACGAGTACGGGTGAGTACTTACGAGGATGTAAATAAAGCAGTTTTACTATATATATATATATATATATATATATATATATATATATATATATATATATATATATATATAATATATATATATACAGTCGACACTGTTTATAGTGACACTCTATATAGTGAAAAACTCTTTATAGTGCAATTTTTTCAAGACCTAGAATATTTTAATGAAAGTTCATGTAAAAAGCCCTGCATATAGTGAATCTGTAAAATAGTAACACTCTATACAATAAAATTTTTACAGGAATTTGATGTATAAATTTTATGCATTTATTGAGATCTGGGCCATTTCGGGTTTCCCATTTTTATCTAACATTAGCACGAATTCCATTTTTATGACGCATTCTTTTGAAAAGGTTCTTAACGCGTTTATAACGCCTAATGGTTGGCAATAAATCAGGTAGATTTCTGTGAGAAATCCGGGAATAACCCATTTTATAGAAACCCGGGAAAAACCCATTTTATAGTCGAGGCCTAGTAATTCGCAAATTTAGGTTCAGTTTCTTTTTGTTTAAGAATCAAGTAGGAGTCCACGCGAGTGTGTATTTAAGTTTAGCTGAGAAAATTAAAGTTTTGGAGAAAGTTGATAAAGGCTGCAAAAAAATTGATGTTGCTGCAAAATTTGGTGTTTCTCCAAGTTGCGTCTCTCTGATAATAAAAAGTCGCGACAGTATCATCAAGAAACCTAGTGTTCTAAGCAGTCGAAAACGAGTACGGGTGAGTACTTACAAGGATGTAAATGAAGCAGTTTTACGATGGTTTCAAGTGGCCCGTACGCATCAAAACGCACCAATATCGGGAAATTTAGTAAAGCAAAAGACTCTACAATTTGCTAAAGAATTTAACTGCGTTAATTTTCAAGCTAGTGAAGGGTGGTTGAGTACCTGGAAGACTCGCAATTCAATTGTTTTCAAGACGGTGTCTGGCGAGAGTGCAAGCGTTAGTCAGGAGGACTGTGACATTTGGATTGAAACTGTTTTAAAAAGTGCACTGAAAAAGTACGAGCCAAAAAACGTTTTCAATTGTGATGAAACCGGTTTGTTTTTTAAATATTTGCCAAATAAAACTTTTGCTTTTAAAAGTGATAAATGTTTTGGTGTTAAAACAAGTAAAGAAAGGGTGACACTTATGGTGGAGCAAACATGGATGGCTCAGAAAAACTGAAATTACATAGGTAAAAGCAAAAATCTCCGTTGTTTAAAAGGAGTTAAATCTCTGGAGTTAGATTACGCCAATAATAAAAAGGCATGGATGATTTCTGAGATTTTCGAAAGATGGATCAAAGAACTGGACACGAAAATGAAAAGCCAAAAGCGAAAGATGTGATGTTTATAGACAATTGTCCTGCACATCCAGTTAGTGTAAGTAAAAAATTAAGGAATATTGAATTAATCTTTTTTCCACCAAACATGACCTCCAAATTGCAACCTATGGACCAGGGTATTATAAAAAACATAAAACATCATTACCGAAACAGAATTGTTCACAAAATTGTTAATGCGATTGATAAAAACCTTACCAGTCCAAAAATTGATTACCCTTAAAGAGTGTATAACCGAAGTCGCTAAAGTATGGAGTGAAAATGTTCTCACAAAACTATCAAAAACTGCTTTTCTAAAGCAGGTTTTACTGAAAAAATTGACGAATAGGAAGAAGAAGACGAAATGGATCTGGCTACCTTAAAAAGGCAATGGGGTATTTTACAAAAAAACTGCTACCGTCGACGCAGATTTTTTACTTGAAGATTTCTTAGAAATCGACAATGATGTTGGCACGACAGATCTCCCAACTGACCAAGACATAATTGACGATATAAAAAGTATAGAAGATCATGAAGAAGAAACTGAAACCGGGGAATGTCCTGCTAAATTTAGTGAAAATGAAATAAGAAATGCATTTGACATTGTGCGAACTACTCTCAGGGGCCAGGAAAGTGTACCAGATCAAATCTTTATGCATTTGAATAAATGCGAGAATTTTGTTGAGCAACAATTATTTTTCAAAGTAATGTTCAAAAGAAAATAACTGATTATTTTTCCTAGTACGTATGTACGTAGTATGTACATATGTATTAACAGATTTTGTATATTCTTTTTATTTCGTATGTAGTACATACATACATAAAGTCCGTGCGTTATATCTTTACACGTGCGTCATAGTTTTCAGGCAATATCCCAGACGACTATTATATTTTTTGTCTCTTTTACCAATACCTACGATTTATTGGTGAAAAGAGACAAATAATATAATAGTCGGGTAAAACTATGATATAACGTACGGACTTTATGTATGTATTTAGCCCTGTACATGCTATGTACTATTTAAACTTTCAAATGTTTAATAAAATCTTTTCTAATAATTCAATTTTGCAATTTTTTTTGTTGCTTGTACCTTATAAAATACAAGTAAATGATTACCAATATAAAATACATACATAGCAATATATATGGATTTTTTCTTTATATAGTGAAAAACTTTCTATAGTGAAATTTCGGTCAACATTTTAGTCTTTCACTATATAGAGTGTCGACTGTATATATATATATATATATATATATATATATATATATATATATATATATATATATATATATATATATATATATATATAATTTAGAAGGAACTGCTTTCGGGATTGTTAATAATTATGTGTATCTGGGGCAAAAAAAAATCACTACGATGAGAGAAAATGTCTCGAATCAGGCTTGGATGGTGCGCATTCTGCAAATTAAGTTATATATTCAAAGATAAAGCCATCTCAAATAAGTTAAGAGTCATTAACATTAACATATATTGCCCTGAAACTTGGACCCTGAATAAAACCGATATACAAAAACTAGCTCGGACCCAGAGCGCATACGAAAGACAGATGATCGGGATAAAACTTAAAGATAGAAAAAGAAACAAGTGGATACGTGAACAAACGAAATTAAAGGATATTATAGAACAGGTAGCAGACAGAAATTGGCAATGGGTTGGATATGAATCACGAGAACAGAAAAGGAGTGTAGAACGTCCCAAAACAAGATGGTGGAATGATATACAGATAGTTGCGGGCATTGTATGTATGACAACAGCTGCAAATAGATTGAGATGGAAATTCAGGGGGAAGGCCAGCAATGGATAAAAGTAGGCTTATAGTGATATACATATATATATCAGGTGTACAAGTATGAAATGTGGATTTCAGACAACATATGGTGCACCAATGCAGTTTGTGCTATAAAGATTTGACACTGCGCCATTTTTTTGTGTCATCAACAAGTGTCAGACGCGCAAGAGTGATAATTTGGAAAAGTGTGTGCATAGTGTTGTGTTGTTGTGTTCAATATGTCGAAATTTATACCGAACAAAGAGCATGCGCGGACAGCATTAATTAAAATTGCTGTTGAATAATACCGATTACTTCGAGAAGCTTATGGTGAACATGCTCCATCGCAAGATACGTGTGAACGATGGTTTCGGCGTTTCAAAAGTGGTGAATTGCAAGTATTGTTGGACGAAGATGATTCGCAAACACAAAAACAACTCGCCGAGCAATTGGGCATTAGTCAACAAGCTGTTTCCAATCGGCTACGAGAGTTGGGAAAGTTTCAGAAGACCGGTAGATGGGTACCACATAAGTTGAACGACAGGCAAATGGAAAAGCGCAAAAACACGTGTGACATTTGGTCGCTCGGTACAAAAGGCAGTCGTTTTTGCACCGTATAGTTACAGGGGATGAAAAGTGGATTTATTTTGAGAATCTCAAGCCCAAAAAATCATGGGTAGACCCAGGCGCACCATCCACATCAACCGCAAGACCGAATCGCTTTGGCAGAAAGACCATGTTCTGTGTTTGGTGGGACCAGAGGGGCGTGGTCTATTATGAGCTGTTAAAACCTGGGGAAACGGTTAATCCTAAACGTTACCAATAACAATTGACCGATTTGAACCGTTCGCTGCTTGAAAAAAGGCCAGAATACCGAAAGAGGCAACACAAAGTCATTTTTCTTCATGACAATGCTCCATCACATACTGCAAAACCAGTTGGCGACACGTTTTAAGCACTCGGCTGGGAAGTTCTACCCTATGCGGCTTACTCACCAGACTTGGTTCCTTCCGATTACCACTTGTTTGCATCGATGGGTCATGCACTTGCTGAGCAGTTCATACGAAGATGTGAAAAAATGGCTCGATGAATGGTTCGCAGCAAAAGGGGAAGATTTTTACTGGCGTGGTATTCACAAATTACCCGAAAGATGGGAAAAAATAAGCGATGGAGCATACTTTGAATAAAGCACTTTTTATCATTCTTCCGAATTTAACTTGTTTTTTTAGAAAAAAAATCTGCATTTCATACTTGTACACCTGGTATACGAGGCTGGTTTGAAAAGTCCGTGCAAAAATAAAAACTACTTATGTGTTTGGGGTAAACCTTTTTTATTTTTCGATATAGTCTCCTTTTAGGCTTATACACTTCGTCCAACGATGTTCTAGTTTGTTGATACCTTCCGAATAATAGGATTTGTCCAAGTCTGCAAAATATCCATTAGTGTCTGCAATCACCTCCTCGTTTGAATAAAATCTTTGTCCCGCCAGCCATTTCTTCAAATTGGGGAACAAATAGTAGTCCGAGGGAGCCAAGTCTGGAGAATAGGGGGGATGTGAAACGAGTTGGAATCCTATTTCCATTAATTTTGCGACCACAACTGCTGAGGTGTGTGCTGGTGCGTTGTCGTGATGGAAAAGGACTTTCTTGTGGGCCAATCGCGGGCGTTTTTCTTGCAGCTCGGTTTTCAAACGGTCCAATAACGATGAATAATATTCACCTGTAATAGTTTTACCCTTTTCCAGATAGTCGATGAGGATTATCCCTTGCGAATCCCAAAAGACAGTCGCCATAACCTTTCCGGCCGAAGGAACGGTCTTCGCCTTTTTTGGTGCAGATTCCCCCTTGGTAACCCATTGTTTAGATTGTTGTTTGGTCTCAGGAGTATAGTAATGCATCCATGTTTCATCCACAGTGACGAAACGACGCTTAAAGTCCTCCGGATTCTTCTGGAACAGCTGCAAACCATCCTTGCAACACTTCACACGATTCCGTTTTTAGTCAAGCGTGAGCAATCGCGGCACCCATCTTGCGGATAGCTTTCTCATGTCCAAATGTTTATGCAAAATATTATGTACCCGTTCAGTCGAGATGCCCACAGCACTAGCAATCTCACGCACCTTAACTCTTCTGTCATCCATCACCATATCATGGATTTGATCAATGATTTCTGGAGTCGTAACCTCCACAGGCCGTCCAGAACGTTCAGCGTCATTTGTGCCCATATGGCCAGTCCGAAAATTTTGAAACCACTTATAAACTGTTCTAATCGAAGGTGCAGAGTCACCCATAATGTTTATCAAGCTTCTCTTTAGTCTCCTGAGGCGTTTTGCCTTTCATAAAGTAATGTTTAATCACCACACGAAATTCTTTTTCGTCCATTTCTTGAAAATCACTCGACTTCCTTGGTTCACACGAATGCCAAACACAAAGAAATAGACCAATATGGCTGAAACTTGGTGTGCGTTCATTCAAGAGATGCTACTAACTAAACATGACCTCGATACGCGCCGGTGGTGCCATCTTTCGGACTTTGCACGGACTTTTCAAACCAGCCTCATAGAATATATATATATATATATATATATATATATATATATATATATATATATATATATATATATATATATATATATATATATATATATATATATATATATATATATATATATATATATATATATATGTATATAGATTATGAAACATACAACAAACAAATACGAAAAACCAAAAAAAAGGGAAAGAGATCCCGACAGCTGTGACTAACTATTACACAAAGATAACATCAACCTGTAGAACGTTGATAAAGATTCTAAATTTCTTCATCACATACGTTACCGACTAGAGGAATGTGTGAGAAATGTGACACTAAAAGAACGCGGCCGGTCGGTCAGTATAAAATGCTTTCGGCGTGACAAGTGAAACGATATGTGGTCTCGGTTATATCGGTTACACCTGACCGGTTCTCATCGGTGTCTCATCTCGTGCCAAAGATGACCCGAATTTTTTTTTTCTTATATATTGTTAGCAATCGGCAACGATAAATTATAATGCGACACATAGAATAGATAATTAAGATTTGTGGGTTATGTTTTATTCATTAGGGATATTTTTGATTTATAGTAATTTTAGCGATTTTTAAATATTGCATAATGGATTTTGTGCTGTTTCAGGGTTTTAGGGCGCCATTAGCGAGACAATAATAAAGAGTTTTCTGTGCAATTTTGGTAAATGTCTAGTTGTAAAGCCTTCTGATTCTTCTCACGCCTTCTCCTAATGGAGGTTGACGACCACTTCTCTAAATGTTTCTCCTTTCGCAACATGAAATAACTCCTCAACATTTATGCCGGTCCATTCTCTGATGTTTCTCAGCCTTTTTCTTTCTTCCGACACCCTTTCTGGCATCAATTCTTCCCTGCATGATAGTTTGCAATAGTGAATATTTGTCATTTCTTAATACATGACCTAAGTAGGATGTTTTTCATACTTTTTTATTATTGTCAAGAGTTTTCTGCCTTGGCCTATCCTTCATAAAACTTCCTCATTAGTGATCCTGGCTGTCCATGAGAAATTTAATATTCTTCGATAGAACCACATTTCAACTGCTTCTAGCTCCTTGTTAGTGTATTGCATTAACATCCATGTCTCGACTACATACAAAAGTTGAAGCCACACGTGGCATTCCAGGAAACGTAATCTTAGAGCAAGGGATACGTTTCTGTTGCAGAACATTGTCTGGAATTTTAAAAATGACCTTCTTACAACCGCGATTCTGGTTTTAATTCCAGTGTCTTAACCAATGTCGGATGTGGTGCCTAATTATTTGTACTTTTCTACACTTTCTATTTGTTTTCCTTCGAGGAAGCAATTGTTGGTTTGAAGTTGACCATGGATTTTGTTTTTTCCGTGTTTATCGTCAGACCCATTTTGACACTTTCTCTATTCACGTTGTCAACCAATGCATGCAGGTCCTGTAATATTTCTACCAAGATCACGGTATTCTCGGCAAAGCGAATGGTATTTATCACTTCACCCCCTATCCTGATTCCTTGACTTCGCTCCCATAATGGTTTCTTGAAGATAACTTGGTAATATAAGTTAAACAATACAGTACGCAGCCTTGCCTGACTCCTCGCTGAATCGGATATGTCATCTCTTAATATTTCATTTACTTGTACTATAGCAGTCTGCTTTCAACAGATGTGTTTTATTATTTCTATGTCTTTCTGGTCAAGTTGGATGTTCTTTAATTCTTCTATCAGTTTGATGTGCTGTACTGTATCAAACGCTTTTTGATAGTCTAGAAAGCATATATAGATGGTCTTGCCTCTACTTTTTTGAAAGACCGTCATTCCAAAAAGTGCCTTCTCTCTTCCCATGCCACCTCTGTACCCAAATTGTGAACTGTCGAGTTTTTCTTCACATTTCTTGTAGATTCTATTTTGTATAATTTGTAATTAAACTTTCAAATCACGAGATTGATGAACCTGAAGTTTTCGCATAATATGGGATTATTTTTGTTAGATAATGGTATAAAAGCTGATTGCAACCATTCTTTGGGGTTCTTCCGTCGTTATATATCTTGTTGAGTAGTATTGTGAAGGTCTTTATGTTCCCTTCATGTAATACCTTTAGCAGTTCCATTGATATTTCATCAGGACCTGGTGCCTGTAATGTCAGAACTTTTAAAAACTGAGGATATTCCAAAGACTTTTTGGTTTCCCTAATAAGTGACATTTCGGATAGATAGATACATGAAAACTTATTGCTGAAAGTACAAAGAGGTGATGGAACAGAAGCTTTCACGGTTTTGGTCGGATGGGAAATTGGGGTACTTGAGATTAAACTGTTTTAATTTGAAGTAATTTTTCGATTTTTGTCACTGCACGTAACACTTTCAGAGATTTTTACTCTACGTGATTAGAAAACTGAATCAAAGATTCATTCTAACTGTAGGAGCAACGTTGGAGAATCGTATCATTACCACTTATATTAATGTCCATAACACCTGACAGCTTCTCTGCTCAAGTCAGTTTAACAGGTCCACCAAAGCCTCGATCCACAATTTGACAATTTCCTGGGAGATGAGAAAAATGTGTAGAAAGCGTAGGCTGAATTGTTTTTGGTCTAGATATTCGACTCTATTCATCAACATTGTCTCCTTCAAGAGCAATATAATCAGTCTAACGCGTTCCTAACATTTCCATTCCTTTTTTGTAGAAGGACTTGTATTTGCCATTAAAAGAGGCCTCAGTTTCGGCGATAATTTCTTCACTGGAGCCAAATTTCTTTCCCGCGAGCCTTTCTTTGAGACCTGCGAATAGATATTGGTCGTTGGGGCTAAATCTGGAGAATATGGTGGATGAGAAAGCAATTCGAACTTCAGTTCATGCAATTTGACTTGTGACACGGTGCATTGTCTTGATGAAGAGCACTTTTTTCTTGTTCATTTGGAGCCGTTCCTTTGCGATTTCTGCTTTAAAACGCACCAATAACTTTATATAATATTCGCTATTGATGGTTTTTTCCTTTTCAGCATAGTCGATGAAGATTATTCCATGCGCATCCCAAAATATCGAAGTCAAAACCTTCCCAGCCGACTGTTGTGTCTTTGGTCATTTCGGGCGGTTTTCACCGGATGCGGTCCACTCAGCTAACTGCTGATTTTGATTCCGGTGTGTAGTGGTGAATCCATGTTTCATCCATTTTCGCATATCGCATGAAAAAATCCTTTTTATTACGCTTAAACAGGTCCAATAAGCGTTCAAAATCATCAAAACGTTGTTGTTTTTTTGTTCCACAGTGATCAAACGCGGTACCCATTTCGAACAGAGCTTTGTCATGCCCAAATGTTCATGCAAAATATGACCAACACATTCTTTTGATATCTTTAGGGTGTCAGCTATCTCACGCAATTTCACTTTACGGTCATCCAAAACAATTTTGTGGATTTTTTTATGTTTTCCAGCTGATTTGGGCGTCCAGAGCGTTCAGCATCATTTGTGACTGTACGACTGCGTTTAAATTCAGCATACCAGTAAATGATGAGTGATTTTCCATGGGCAGAGTCCCCGTAACACTTATCAAGCCATTGTTTTGCTTGAATGGTATTTTTTCCCATCAAAAAACAGTGTTTGATTAACACATGAAATTCGATTTTTTCCATTGTTCTGAAAATATTAAAAGTAGGTTACTAAAACCACTGTAACTTGTAAACTAATCGTCGAAATATCATGAAATTTTGATACGTGTCGTTTGAAGGTTGGTGCTTCCTAAAAATCATATGGATTTTTTGAAAAAAGCGACATCGATGTTACCAAAAACTTTTCAGCCTACGCGTTACTTTGCAAATTGAGTTTGTAATAGTTTTTTTTTTATAAATAAATGCCAAAGTTGATCTGTAAACGCCGGGAATTAATTTGTACACGTAACAAGTTAAAAAAAAAAAACCGGTCAAGTGCAAGTTGAACTTGCACAATTAGTGTTCCGTACGTTGATTGTTTTCAAAATAAAAATTTTTGTTAGGGTGGTATAAAATGATCAGTGACTTCACAAAACACATCCCAAATGAGTTTTCAATAAAGTTTGTTTCCAATCTTTACTGAAAACTGGTGACCTTGAAATTCTGTTTTTTTTTTATATACCAAATAAATTATTAAAGGTAATGCACTCGTGATAATTTTCGTTCAATCTATACCCCGTGGAGAATATTCCAGAATTTTTTCAAAATTTTTTGATTAGTACTTTTCGAGATAAGGTAGGGGACAGCGATTTTTTAAAAGTAATACGAAGAAAAGTGTGCGCAAGTATTACATTATATACGAATATATATAGATAGATATATATATATATATATATATATATATATATATATATATATATATATATAATATATATATATATATATATATATATATACATATTTTTACTCGTGTTTTCACAAGCTTTCATTTGACACCACACTCGATGACCTAGTAAAAAAAAATTTTTTTCACTTCCGATTTCACCCCTCAAAACGAACCTCTTAAGTCAAAATTTATGTTACGGTGGTATAAAATGATCAGTGACTTCACAAAAACACACCCTAAATGAGTTTTCAACAAAGTTTGTTTCCAATCTTTACTGAAATCTGATGACCTTGAAATTTTTGTTTTTTTTATATACCATATAAATTATTAAAGGTAATGTACTCGTGATAATTTTCGTTCAATCTACACCCCGTGGAGAATATTCCAGAATTTTTTCGAAATTTTTTGATAAGTACTTTTCGAGATAAGGCCCGGGACAGCGATATTTCGCGAATTTTTAAAAATAACACAACGAAAAGTGCGCGCAAGTATAATATTATATATATATTTTTTACTCGTGTTTTCACAAGCTTTCATTTGACACCACACTCGATGACCTAGTAAAAAAATTTTTTTTTTCGCTTCCGACTTCACCCCCCAAAACTAACCCCTTAAATCAAAATTTAATTCTCAAAACTACATGGCTCTGATGAGGCCATCAATTCCTATATTATTACCAAATTTCACCTTTCTATGTCAAATAGTTTCGGAGAAAATCGGGTGTGACAGACAGACAGACAGACAGACAGACAGACAGACAGACAGACAGACAGACAGACAGACAGACAGACAGACAGACAGACAGACAGACAGACAGACAGACAGACAGACAGACAGACAGACAGACAGACAGACAGACAGACAGACAGACAGACAGACAGACAGACAGACAGACAGACAGACAGACAGACAGACAGACAGACAGACAGACAGACAGACAGACAGACAGACAGACAGACAGACAGACAGACAGACAGACAGACAGACAGACAGACAGACAGACAGACAGACAGACAGACAGACAGACAGACAGACAGACAGACAGACAGACAGACAGACAGACAGACAGACAGACAGACAGACAGACAGACAGACAGACAGACAGACAGACAGACAGACAGACAGACAGACAGACAGACAGACAGACAGACAGACAGACAGACAGACAGACAGACACCGAAGTGATCTTATAAGTGATTCCGTACGGAACACTAAAAAGGACTAGCTGCCTTTTATTAGCACACTAAATAAATCATTTTCTATTAAGTTGGGATCGGCTTTTTTAGTATTCAAGAAAAATATCTTAAAACCACATACTTGGAAAAACGTGAACAGTATTTGAAAAAGGAGCTTTATGTAACAAAACAGTATGTCAGGATTTTTTTTTATAATATATTTTATTATATGTTATGTACATAAAACCGGTTTTGATTTATAACGAATGGTATTCGATAATTCACAAAAATGTTATGGTTTGTCCTTTCAGTGTACGGTTAACACGAGCCCACCGATAATGAATCATAAGGGCAAGTAGCAACTGTAACGTGCTTCGCCTATTTGCATCTAAATAGTGGACTCAAGCAAACGACGAGTTATGATCTGGTTGATTGAAGAGCCAGTCAAGTTTCCAAAATTTAAAATATTCTAGACTAAGGTCAGAGCTAGTGAAAAGATTTTTCATGTTCATGAAGGTTCTCGATCTAATCTCTATTTTTGGATTTCACTAGCTATTACTTAGTGCGTTTAGGTATTTAAAAGGCAAAACCTGTTGAATTATTTGTCCATTAACAATAAGATTCGCGTCAACGTGTGATTTTGAAAACACAACTTGCTTGGTCTTTGTTATATTTATGTATAGTCCAAATTTTTTACTCTGACGAACTATGAGATTCATCATGCTCTGCAAGTCAGGTAAATCATCAGCCATAATAACGGTGTCGTCTGCATATCCTAGATTGTTAATAAATTCTCTTTATTTTCCGTTACAATCTGGGCGAGAGCTTCTTTGAAAATAGCCTCCGAATAGATTGAAGAGAAGAAGCGGAGACAAAATACAAGCCTGTTGCACTTCTTTTTTAATAGACATGCGATAATCTTTATCCGACTTGCACTTTCGATGTCTGACACCGGATATGATGTTGATTTCTTAGCGGACAATACTTGAAGCACAGAGGATCACTACCGTTTGTTTGAAAATGTTATCTAACACATGGGCTGAAAAGTCCCGGGCCTAACACATAGATGGCGCTAGTTTTATTGCAGTCACCTTTTTTTCAGTTAATACTAACCTTCAAAAGACAGCTGTTAAATTTCATGATATTCTATTCATTAGTTTGTGAGTTATTGTGCTAAGAGTGACGCTACTTTTGTTATTTTCAAAACAATGGATCAAAAACAATTTCGTGTTATAATTTTACACTGCTTCTTGATGGGAAAAAATACCGTTCAAGCGAAGCAATGGCTTGAAAAGTGTTATGGGGACTCCGCTCCATCAGAAACAACAATAAAACGTTGGTTTGCTGACTTCAAACGTGGTCGTAGAGACACCGATGATGCAGAACGCAGTGGACGTCCAAATGAGGCGGTAACACCAGAAAACATCAAAAAAATCCATAAAATCGTTTTGAATGATCGAAAAGTGAAGTTGCGTGAGTTAGCTGACATCGTAAAGATATCAAAAGAACGTGTTGGCTTTATATTGCATGAGCATTTGACTATGAGAAAGCTCTGTTCAAAGTGGGTGCCGCGTTTGCTCACTGTTGATCAAAAACAGGAACGTGTTGATGATTCTGAGCAGTGTTTGGCCATGTTTAAACGTAACAAACCGGAATTTTTGCGTCGATATGTGACAATGGATGAAACATGGATCCATCACTTCACTCCGGAATCAAAACGATCGTCATCTGAGTGGACAGCAACTGGTGAACCTCGTCCAAAGCGCCCGAAAGCACAACAATCGGCTGGAAAGGTTATGGCCTCGGTATTTTGGGATGTGCGTGGTGTAATATTCATCGACTATCTTGAGAAAGGAAATACCATCAACAGTGAATATTATATAGCGTTATTGGAGCGTTTGAAGGCCGAAATTGCAAAGAAACGACCGCATATGGCAAAGAAAAAAATTTTGTTTCATCAAGACAACGCACCGTGTCACAAGTCAATCAAAACAATGGCAAAACTACATGAATTGAACTTCGAATTGCTCCCACATCCACCGTATTCGCCAGATTTGGCTCCCAGCGACTATTGGCTGTTCGCAGACCTGAAAAAAATGCTCGCCGGTAAGAAATTTCGCACGAATGAAGAGGTTATCGCTGAAACTGAGGCCTATTTTGAGGCAAAAGATAAATCGTTCCACAAAAGTGGTATTGAAATGTTAGAGCGGCGCTGGAATGATTGCGTTGCTCTTGATGGAGATTACGTTGATGAATAAAGCTAATTTTGAACCAAAAAAACCGTGTTTTTCTTTGTTAGGCCCGGGACTTTTCAGCCCATGTGTTATACTGATTTCTTATACCCCTGTTGGAGACCTGACACTGCACGTACCAGTTGGAACATGTCTTGGCTTGGAATAAACGCAGTTCTAATGCGACTGTTCGCTATGGAAGGATGAAAATTGCAGTGGCAGTCAATCATAAGAGTGAGTGAATTGTACCTTTATTCCGTGATACAATTTATCACAAAGGAAACGAAGCCTAAGGCAATACATAAGAAGATGAATCCTGTATATGGTGAAAATGTATCTAGACTACCGTGAGAAAGTATTTGCCCACCTAGAAATTTCAATGCAACTGCCAAAATTTAATACTTATTTACACCCTTTTATTAAATTTAATTGTTCTTAACAAGTGTCCATCATAAAATTGTTTAGAATGTGAAATCACAAATTAAAAACCAATTAGAACAAATTTCCAAGTTTTGCATGATAATCGTTTTGAGGCGATTTCAGAGAATTCCAGTTGAAGTAAGAACTCATTTCAGGGATTATGGAAATTTCTAGTGACATTTTATGATAAAAACTATGCTGTAAATACCACTGCCCTTTTGGAAATTAACCATTCGTAAACAGTACTTTGTCATTGATACAGGCTCAATTGTTTTGTGAAAATACCAAAAACGAAAGAAGTTTGAAAATCGGGCTCTGATAATTGCAAGACATCAAAATGGTCACTCGAGTCAACAAATCGCGAGTGACATGCGAATGCCAAGGAGAACCGCGGACTACATCGTAAAAAAATTTTCTGGGGGACATGGAATTCGCAACCAAAAACGTTCAGGAGGGCCTTGAAAAACAACTCCCGCTGAAGAAAGAGCTGTAACAATGTCCAGAAGACGTAATCGACGCCTAACCGCACCAGAAATCACGGCTCAAGTAAACCTGGAGCGGCCCATCCCCATCAACGTGACAACTGTGAAGAACAGATTAGCAGAAGGTGGACTAGACGGGAGAGTTGCAGTGAGAAAATCACTTCTTAGGCAAGTGAATAAACGTAAACGATTAGAATGGGCCCAAGAATATGAAAATTGGACATCAGAACAATGGAATTCCATCCTTTGGAGCGACGAATCTAAATTCGAAATTTTCGGTTCAAATCGACGAGTTTACGTGCGGTGGTCAGCTGGAGAGAGGACGTTGGAAGCCTGTCAGTTGCCTACAGTAAAACATGGTTGAAGTTCATTAATGGTTTGGGGTTGTCTTGGCAACGGTAAAGTTAAAAAAATCTTTAGGATAGAAGAAATCATGCGAAAAGAACAGTATCAAGAAATTTTGCTAACTCAAATGTTTCCTTCTGGAAGAGATATTTTTCAGGGGAAATTTATTTTTCAGCATGAGAACGACCCTAAACATTTTGCTAAACAAATTAGACAACTTTTGGACCAATGGAAATCCAATGACGTCCTGGAAGTGATGACGTGGCCTCCACAATCACCCGACTTGAACCCCATCGAATTGCTGTGGGACCATTTGCACAGGTGTGTTCGAAAACTCAACCCAACATCAGAAAATCACTTGTGGGAACTTTTACAAGCAGAATGATTTAAAATAACCGAAGAAACTCTGAAGAAACTACTGGACAGAATGCCGAAACTCTGTAAAGCGGTAATCAAAAACAAAGGAGGTCACATAGATGAGAAAAATCCTGGAAAATCATGAATATTTTTCTGATTTTCTAGACTGTAAATAATGTATAATAATAAATAATAATTCATTAAAATTAAAAAAATATATATATTATCTGGGTTTTTGTTGTCTTGGGACTGAAATAACTAGGTGGGCAAATACTTTCTGACGGTAGTGTACATACTGCCCGAGTAAAGTTTCTGTGTTGAAGATAAGGCAAATTATAGCAAAATTAAAAAATAATGGGGTGTGCTTCATCATTACATTTCGTTTGCATGCTCAGGTAGATATAATATATATTAAACGCCCCTGGTATATAAATACCGACAAATTAGTCACTTAAACCAATTTTCTAATTACATAGGTTATTATCTCGTAAGTGTCCTAGATTTTACTTCATTAAAATGAAGTCAATTACACGGCCTTAAAAGTAGATACTCATTATTAAAAACATATTAAAAGTATTTACCTTGTTATAAAAACCCCTTTAACAGTTATACAACTATATACACATGTAATATCAGGTCCGGTAATAATTAAAGTCGTTTTTTTTTGTCTTTTTGAAACTGTTTGGGAATGAATAAAAATAATTTATCATATAATAGTCATTATTTTCAATTACTTTTGCATAATTTTAGGCGGATTTTTAATTCATGTAATATAAAACTTTTAAGTTTTTATTGGAACCAGTTGGTGTTAGTCCTTTGTGGTCACTATTCATTATCAAGTTTACGTTTTAAAGGCAAATTTGTTTCATTTTACCGTTAAAACCGCCCATCGTGGGTGTATGCTTCGACTGACTTCCAGTCCTTGATTCATTTTTTCGATTGTAACTTCCAAACCCAAATGTCCATATGAATCCACCCTTTCCACTTGTTGCCCGTGTATGATTGCGTCATTAATGGTTGTTTCTTCGTTAATATTGGCTTGACTAGAAATCTACCATTTCGTCCTCATATATATCCAATTAATTTAAAATAATCCCTTGTATTCCGAATTACGAAGTGAGATATTTTTAATCTGTTTATATTATCTTCCCAAATAAGTTTCTCTTGTGTTATATTACACTGGACTACTGCAACCCAAAAATATATATTCTCTCAGAAACTAAAGGCATTCTAAAGGCTTTAAATGCCTATCAAACCAACTCCAAAATCACGATGGAGTGTAAACGTGACCTATTAGAACTAGCCTCTAGAAACAAAAAAGTTGAACTACTAAGGGTTTTAGGAACATTTGAGGATAAAAGGTAATAAAAAAGTGGATGAAATCGGAGCTACAGTTTTCATTGGA
This sequence comes from Pachyrhynchus sulphureomaculatus, assembly GCA_019049505.1. Taxonomy (NCBI): domain Eukaryota; kingdom Metazoa; phylum Arthropoda; class Insecta; order Coleoptera; family Curculionidae; genus Pachyrhynchus; species Pachyrhynchus sulphureomaculatus. The sequence goes on from CM032453.1 coordinate 137,316,417, forward strand.
ACCAGTTGGCGTTAGCCCTTTGTGATTACTATGCATTACCAAGTTTACCAAGTGTATCTTTCGATTGACTTTCCGTTCTTGATTCATTTTTCCGATTGTAACTTCCTATCCCAAATGTACAGGGTGGTCCAAATTGGACACTTTTAAATGTAAACCCCTTTACCTAGAGGAGACAGACGAAAACTGATGTCGGTGTCAGAGGCTCAATTTTTATGATAAACTCAATGGTGAAAACCGCATATCGATATCTAGTACCGCTTCAGATATACAGGGTGTTTTTCAAAAATGTGCATTTTGGAAAAATGTTTGTAATTCTTTTCCTTTTGAAAATTTTTGATTTCTGTAAAAACATTCTCAAAGCACTTTTTCACGTGGATTTCAACAGTGTAAGTTACATTTTTTACAACTAATATTTTAATAGTTATTAACGCAAAAATATATTTTTTTAATGGGATACCCTGTATATTTTTCCTTTTCCGAATAGAGCTTTAAATTACCATTCTAAAAATATAGCACACTTTATATTTTGCTTAAATCTACTTCAAAATATAAAGGTTTTCAGTTTTTACGCGAGTTTTAAATGCACATTTTGTGAAGTAGGCTTTGGACGGAGCGGCCATGTGGTTTAATTCAATTGTTTACTCGTAGTTGTCAAATTTTACTTCAGGATCAGTTATTGAATTATCAAACGAATCGCAATGAAGTTACGAAAAATTGAGCCTCAGACGCCGACATTAGTTTTCGTCTATCTCCTTTAGATAAAGGGGTTTACCTTTAAAAGTGTCCAATTTGGACCACCCTGTACATATTCATCCACCCTTTCCACTTGTTGCCCGTGTATGGATATTGCGTCGTTTATGGTTGTTTGTCCGTTAGTCATGAAATTGGTTTTTGTGATATTTACCTCTAAACTAAACTCTTTGTTTCGGTTTGTAATTCTTGGAGCATTTTTTTCAATTCGATTTTGTTTTCGGCAAAAAAATCCGATATCATCAGCAAATCAGGTTGTTGAGTCTCTCTTCGGACATGTTAACTGCCCTATTTTCTCAGTGAAGGCATCTAAAGATATCTTTTAGTACCATGATGAATATTTTGGGTGATATCATATAACCCTGTCTAACACTTTTATTTATTTTTACTCTCCTGGTATCCTCGTGTAATTTTACTCTGTTTTGACTCGTCATTGATTTTTTTCAGTATGTCAATATACCTTTGAACGACTCTTGCATTTTTCATTGCTTTCTCAATTGCCCAGAATTCTACTGTGTCAAAAGCCTTTCGAAAGTCGACCATTCAGGCTGTGATATTGTATTCAGTTACCATTTCTATAAGTTGTCTGCTGATGGTATACAGGGAAAATAAAAAATAATGATATAATGAAGAGTAAAGTGTGTTTAAATTTAAATACAGAGCAAAATATTAATTGAAAATGTTAATAAGAACTAAAAAATTATGCTTACGTTTAGATCTGTGGTCTTTCTAGTTAGAAATTCAAAAAAAAAACTCCAGTAAACACGTCACTAATTGTCGGATTATTTATTGAATAAAGGAAAACGAAATTAATTAAAAACTAGTGCACTGATTTTGAACTATTTGCAACTATTACATACATAATAATTGTATTTAAATTTAAAGACACTTTACCCTTCATTATAAATCATTATTTTTTATTTTCCCTGTATACCATCAAATATTTTAAATTTTTGACGCTTGATTATGGATTTTCCTATGATGCAGAACTTTTTATCAAGAATAATTTTTTTTGTAATATGTAAGATAAACTTTTTTCCATTTGTACAAAACTTTTTGGGACACACTGTATATATATATATATATATATATATATATATATATATATATATATAAGAAAGTGTAGAGATTTCGGGAAAGCGGTCTTGAATAAAATACTTATTTGTTGTTAAAGAAAAACTCTATATTTCGCTGATATTTTTTCAGCTTTATCTGGAGTTAAAAACTAAAAAAATGACAAAGCAGTCTTTTGGTAAGTTTATCATATTAAAAAACGGAAAAACTCACCAACCAAAGTATTCCTCCATTGGAAGAGGTATCACAAAAAAATACATTCAATTATATATATATAAACTAACAGAACTACGAACAGACAAGACGAAACAACATACTGTGGCTCTGGCTGCAATGACACTGTTGTTATTTATTGTGTTTATTTCTTCAGAAATCTGAACAGTGGTTCAGTATAGGAAAAGTTTTTTCGTGTTTGTTGATAGTAAATTAACATGAAAAGAGATGGACGTGTGTTGATTGTTAGTAAATGGGATATGACTATTAATTGTGTGATGTTAAGTTATTTAAAATATTACAGTACATATTAGTCAAATTGTTGGTGTCTAACTTATAATTTATGGATTGTGTTTCTTTGTTAATGTGACACATCTCAAGGAACAAGGGTTTTTTGTGATTGTTTTCTTGTTCCAGAATCTTTACATTCTTAAAATCCAATTGGTATCCCGTTGATATATGATGGTTCGTTGCAGCACAAGAGTTCTTTCCTATTAAGCAATCACTCCTGTGCTGTGTTACTCTCTGCTTGAGCCATTGAGATGTTTGTCCAATGTAGACACCATTACAATCTAGACAGGATATCTTGTATACTTAATAGGAAAGAACTCTTGTGCTGCAACGAACCATCATATATCAACGGGACACCAATTGGATTTTAAGAATGTAAAGATTCTGGAACAAGAAAACAATCACAAAAAACGCTTGTTCCTTGAGATGTGTCACATTAACAAAGAAACACAATCCATAAATTATAAGTTAGACACCAACAATTTGACTAATATATACTGTAATATTTTAAATAACTTAACATCACACAATTAATAGTCATATCCCATTTACTAACAATCAACACACGTCCATCTCTTTTCATGTTAATTTACTATCAACAAACACAAAATAACTTTTCCTATACTGAACCAGTGTTCAGATTTCTGAAGAAATAAACACAATAAATAACAACAGTGTCATTGCAGCCAGAGCCACAGTATGTTGTTTCGTCTTGTCTGTTCGTAGTTCTGTTAGTTATATATATTTAAATTGAATGTATTTTTTTTGAGATACCTCTTCCAATGGAGGAATACTTTGGTTGGTGAGTTTTTCCGTTTTTTAATATGATAAACTTACCAAAAGACTGCTTTGTCATTTTTTTAGTTTTTAACTCCAGATGAAGCTGAAAAAATATCAGCGAAATATAGAGTTTTTCTTTAACAACAAATAAGTATTTTATTCAAGACCGCTTTCCCGAAATCTCTAGACTTTCTTATAAATTTTAACGGTCGAGAACATTTACTAAAATTATATATATATATATATATATATATATATATATATATATATATATATATATAACTTTTATTTTTGTTTTGGGCATAAAGTTCCTCTAATTAAAACTTTTCGTTTTCGTTTTTTTTAATTGTTTTTTTATTTTCGCTCTATGGTTATGAACATTCTCAAAAAATTTTTTCTTAGGTACAGTTTTCATTTCTAAAAGTAAAATCAAAAATACAATCACAGTCAACTTACGAATATAACAATAATTCAGGTCACAAAATATAAAAACATGTACACTTTAAATTTTGTCTTTTATAGTATATACGAACGATTGGTTAATTTTTTTTTAAAATTAACAATAACAGTTAGTTAAAAATTACACTTACTACTAAACACATTTATATTATTCGTACCTCGAAAATAAACATATACGACATTAAATTTATAACCGACCACCTCACAAATGAATGGAACTGTATTTCCCTAGTGCTTTAATATTACTTTGAGTGAGTTGACAGTTGTTCTGATAGCTACCAACTATCAAAATATTTTGTTGGCATCAGATTCGTGTTCAGCAACTCCAAAAACATAAACTACAATACTTTACCAGTTTTTAAATGTCGTTTTCAGTAAATTGACAGCTGGTTCGACGGCTGTCAACTGTCAAAACATTTTTTTGATGTTATGTTCATATTCAGAGACCTTGAAAACCTAAAGAACGATCTTGACAAGTGATTAAATGTGATAAAATAACGACGAAAATTCTTTTTTAGTTTTTGACAGCTGTTTTGACAGTTTCCAGCTGTCAAAATATTTTTTTAACATCAGATTCGTAATCAGCGACCTCAAAAACCCCTATACAGAAATTTTTTCAATTAGTATGACCTTATAATTAAAAAAACATCGAAAATTTTCATTAGGTTACCCCATAAAACCTTAAATTTGAGCCTTATACTTTCCGAAAGTATTTAACCAGTTTTGATGAAACTCTGTGTTGTTTTGATATGGAATTGATATGGAATGACCAACATATATATATATATATATATATATATATATATATATATATATATATATATATATATATATATATATATATATATATATATATATATATATATATATATATATATATATATATATATATATATATATATATATATATATATATATTATATATATATATATATATATATATATATATACAGCTGCATAGTTAATAAAATTTGCAAAAACGCCACCGTTCGGTCCTAGCATATCTGCAAAGACATTCAAGCTTAGTTTATTGTACTTTTTTGGAACATCCTGTAAATTCAGAAATATTTTTAAATTATCCGTCGCTCGGACAACTACAACTTTTCTTTTTCGACCCGCAATCCATTCCCTGTGTAATTCACACAGCTTCCATTTTTATCAGCAAAGCACGACTCGTTTTACTTTTAATAAACCGATTTTGTCGGCAATCTTGCAACCGTAATTTTTCGTGTAATCATCCGTTTTACACGAGACAGTAATAATTTTGTAACAAAAAACGAGGAATGTGAAGTAATCTTGCTTTGATGTGACGATGCATCCCGCCTCGCGGTAACTGTCTGAAAATTAATCGTGATTAGTTTTCTCATGTATGTAATCGTCTTTGATCAGGCATTAGAGATACTGACAGAATTTTATTTTTTTCCTGTTAATATTCTAAGTAAATATTAGACAGTATATTAGATGGTAGATGCCCAGATCTCGTCAGGAATCGCCCGATATGATACCATCGCATCGGCTTAGGCTGTGTGAAGTTGCTCCTACGAGTTAACGTTTTGTGAGTCTGTCAATGTGTCCGGTGTTCGTGGAGGGAGAAGTAATAGCATGATGAAAGTCCTAAGATTAAAAAATTCCGGAGTTAATACATTTATGAGTTTGTCACATTCAGGATGGAATTTTGTAGACACGTTGCAAATGCCATGAGAGATATAAAGGGTTTTCCATTAGGGATGTCCGACTTCTGACAGCTAATAGCGGCCATGTTGGTTGGCAGATGTTTGACATCTGATGTCAGTTGTGTTTAGTAAGGTTTGCCGTTCAATCATGAATCGTTTCAGATTAAAAGAACGCTTGGAAACTGTCTAAAGTTACTACGCAAATTCGCGTTCACAAAGAGACGACTTTTATTTCCAACAGGATCGCGCACCGTTCCATACTTCCGGCCTAAATATGACTTTATTGCGCGGTGAGTTATTAATTTCACGAAATGGTCCTACTGCTTGGCCGCCGAGATCGTCCGATTTAACGCCTTTGAACTATTTTCTTTGGGGCCACGTTAAATTAGTTTACAGCAACAAACCAGCAACTCTTGATTCACTTGGAGCCAACATTCGTCGTGCCATAGCCGGCGTAAGGCCGGAAATGCTAGCCCGAATCATGGAAAATTGGTGTAAGCGAATTCGTGTCTGCAAAAAGAGCCGCAGCGGCCAGTTGAGCGATATCTTCTTTAGATCTTAAATTGCATAAAATTTCTCATTAAATAAAAGTTTCAAAATTAATTTTGCTTAAAAATTCTTTGTTTTATTCAATTTTAAAGTTATGACGCTCTTAATGGAAAACCCTATATAAGAAAATACCAGTTTGTTACATTCTGGGGGAATTTTGTGTACGTTTCACCAAGGTCTCACTTACCATTTTAAGTGCTGACGTGTTTGACAAATCAGCACTAAAGGGGCTACAGGATGGATGTTATAATTCGGTGAATCCACAGGTCTCGGTAATGGTTTGACTCTGCAGGCCTTGTGGACTCTCCACTTATGAAAAACAAAGTTTTGGTTTTCCATGAATCCAGATCTGACGAATAAGGCGGATGAGGAAGCAATTCATAGCCCAATTGGTCCAATTTCACCGTTGATTTTATGGACTTGTAAGCTGGTTCATTATTTTGGTGAAACAACAATTTTCTTCGCTAAACGCGGCCTTTTTTTCTTCATTAATTCATTTAAACGGTTCAATGAACCAACGTAATAGTCTCCGGTGATTATTCGGTCCTTCTTAAGATGGTCGATCAGTATTATTCCATGCACATCTCAAAAAATACTTGCCAAAACCTTTCTACCTTCGTTCGGTCGGCTTTCATGCAATTTCAGCCAATCTGCGGACTGCCTGTTAAACTCAAGCGTGTAGTGGTGGATCCACGGTTCGTCCGTAGTTATAAATCGACGCAAAAACTCCTTTGGATTACGCCGAAACAGTGCCAAACAGCGTTTTAAATCTTCGACGGCCTGCGATTTTTGATCAGTCGTGAAAGTACGCGGCACCATCGGGCACATAGCATTTTCATATCCAAATGTTCATGCAAAATATGCCTCACGCGTTCTGCGATGTGATGTCAGCTATCTTTCTCATTTTCAATTTCATTTGGACACCCAGAACGTGGTGCATCATTGGTGCTTGTACAGTCGCATTTAAGTTCAATAAATCATCGACATATAGTCACTTTCGACGGAGCAAAAACGCCAGAACACTTCTGAAGCCATTCATGGGTTCTGGCTATATTTTTCCCACCAAAAAGCAACATATAATCAGCATACATTTTTTTTTGGTTCCATCGTTTTGCACAAATTAAAAGTAGTGTCACTCAAACTGTTGCAACTCGCAAACTAATAGACAAGATGTTATGAAAATTTTACATGAATCTTCTGAGAGTTAACATTAACTCAAAATCATATGGGTTTTTTTTTATTTGTGCTGCCATCTCGGGAGTTTTCACTCCCGGTGGTAGTTCAATAGATTAAAATCGGTGAGCACCTTATACTTATTTTTTATTAAGTTTGAACATACGTGATACTAAAAAGTAATGCGCCGCCATTGGAACAGCTAAAATGAACATTGAAATGCCCGAATGAGAGGGTGATGAAGCAAGTTGAGAGACGATAGAACCATCGATGACATATGAAAGACAATACCTGCTGTTTACATCTTTAAACGTACTATAAAAATAAATATTTTTTCGTGAACTATTGCAAATTGGTAATGCCAAAAAGTGCCCTAAGCGCTTGGTATTGCCGAAGATTAGAGACAACTAGTTTGTGTTACAATTTGTTTAATGAAACAAAAATAATTTAGACTGTGTAGGTCATATCTAGTTTTTAACCTATATCTGCTGTGTTTAGTGCATTTTTTACTATGAAATTTGTAATTGTTAAAGAAAAACAAATTGTTTATTACTATTTCTGAAACAATAGTAAAATAGGTATGGCCAAGTAGTTTTCCATTCATGGACAGACAGACAAGGGCAGGGATCTTTTTGGATTAAAAATTTTACACCTCTTTAAGTTAGTGTTACGTGTTATTATCAAAGAGCGCTATTTATCGATATTTTTCTTCAACTGTTTTTATTGCAAAGATATACCAGTTTTAATAATATGCATTAAGTGATTTTTTATAACACACTGTATACATAAAGCATAAAGATTGTCAAGAGTGTCTGTTACATAGAATAATTAGAATAGGAATATGTTTGAATGTAATTTAATTAATATTTTATGTAACAGAGGTTTTTTTGAAAAATATTTAAGTAACTGGACTAGTTGCTTGTTGGAAGTTCCTTTTACTTCCTAGGAAATCGGTTTTGTTTTAATTCTTGCTGCTTACTGATTTAATTGATTAAACGATAATTGGATAAAGTAATTTTAATTTTGCCTATTCACCTATATATGATTATACGATCTATAGTGTCCACCAAGATGTAGGTGTGTCTGCAAGGTTTCGTTTACAGCACTAGAGTTTCCCTAGAAATCGTTATTTATGGCTGGTAGTTACGACACGATGACTACACAGCTCCACAAAAAAAAAAAGTGGGGTATACTTTTGATGCGATATATCAGATCCGTAGTATTTTTGCCCGCTGATCACGAATCTGACGTCAGAATATCGCCATCACATCTCAATTTTTTTCTAACCTCAAAAAATAGGTAAAAATTAGTAAAAATTATGAAAAATATACTCCTAAAAAATTGATTCAAGCTTTTTCATGAATCCAAAGGTGTATTAATATGTATTCGGACACGCTAAGCTAATATTCATTGGTTGGATTAAGCCATACAGTTCTGTTTTCTTTCTAACCTCAATAAATCAGACAGATATAGTGCTTCTCGAATGCAAAAACGAATTCAAATTAAAATTCAACCGATTCTTACCAAATTTGGTACACGGGGGTTTTTTGGATTGCTGATCATGAATCTGAGGTCGGATTTGCAAAATTCAAAATGGCGGATACAAGATGGCGGACACAATTTTTGAAAACCAACCGATTCCTACCAAATTTGGTATACAGTTGGGGAATCCTCAAACCTGATACTGAATCCTAAACCCTGAAACCTTAGACTCCCACACCTTGTAACCTCAAAAAATAGACCTCAATAACCCTGTAACTTTAAAAATGAGACCCAATAAACTCAAAACCAGGACTTTTAAACCATATACTCTCAAATAGTAGACCCTTAAGCCCTAGAATTGCGAAGGTTAGACCCGCGCCTAACTTCCTTTTTTTGGCTGTATCTTGTTCTTTTTTCCGCGAATGACCTATTCAAAGGCTTTCTGCCCAAACGCTTTTGAGGACTTGTTTCTCTTTTTAGCGACCAGCAATAGTCCGCTAGCATATGGTCATCCCATCGTCCTTGATACCGATTTTCTATGATTTTCAGATCTTGGTGAAAACGTCCCCCTTGCTCCTCACTGTAGTCACCAAGATTATCTGGGAAATCATCGATGTGGGAGTCCAGGAAATGTAATTTTAGATTCATTAAGCAACCTAATGTTTGAAAATTTTTTACCATTTTCTCGACTATTTCTTTGTACTTAGGACTTTTATTATTTCCCAAAAAGTTTGTTTCGACTTCTTTAAAATTAAGCCAAGCAGCTTTTTCAACTTTATTCATTTTAGTAACAAATAATGAATCTTGAAACAATTTTCTTATTTGTGGCCCGTCAAATACGCCTGCCTTAATTTTAGCTTCAGAAAATTTCGGAAATTTTTTATGCAAATATTTGAAACATGGGCCGTTTGTATCTAATGCTCTCGTGAATTGCTTCATAAGTCCAAGCTTAATGTGAAGCGGGGGAATAAGAACTTTTCCTGGATCTACCAATGGTGGAAACAATACATTATTTTCACCAGGAGTGAACGATTCTCTTGTTGGCCAAATTTTTTTCTTATAATGACGTTCCCTGTCTCTGCTATTCCACAGACATTTATTACAGGGATAAAGTGTAAACCCTGACTGTTGGCCAAGCAATATTGTTACAATTTTCAGATTTCCACAAATTTTCCAGTTATGATCAGCATATTTTATTTTTAACAAAAGCTGCTTCATTTTTTCATATTGCTCTTCCATAACTGTGGAATGAGCAATCGGAATGGGAGCGTAAACGTTGGTATTATGCAGCAAAACTGCCTTAATGCTCCGTTTAGAAGAATCAATGAACAGTCTCCATTCTTTACGATCGTATGAGTTATTTTGAAATTCATCCATTAGACCTTTTACATCGGTACAATATGAAAGTGACAATTCCTCGTCCATTGTGAAATATTTTCGAAATTCTTCATCTCTGTTTCTATAATAAGAAATCGTAGCTTCTGGCTTAAGTAAATGTCTTTTCTTTAAAAAGGAAGCAAGATGGTCTGAACCATCTTTGGATAAGCCTAAATCTCTGACTAGATCACTAAGTTCTGACTGTGATACGAGTATTGGTTCTGGTTTACGGTTGTATGGTAGAAATTCTTTATCTGTGTCACTAGTATATGATAGGTTGTCACTAGAACATTCATTAGTAGCAGTGTTTGAATCTTTTTCGACAGTCTCAATGTTTTCGGCATGAACTGATAAGGTGAAATCATTTGTTTCCATAACATCAGCATCAAGTGGTTCAGGAGGCGGAATTAGTTTAGTTGGTCTTGTTACTGTCGAAACATCGTTATAAGTAATAGTGCTTTTATTTTTTCGGTTATGCCTAGATACAACATTCATACAAAAGTAGCAATCATTTTCACTGTATGGTCTATTCCATATTGCTGGTCTGGAATATTTAATCGCCTTCTTATTGATGTACAACATTATTTTGCAAGAACTGCAAATGATGTGGGGAACCCAATCTGTATCCTGGTGCTGTATTTCAATGTTAAAACAATCCTTATATAAGGTTTTAATCTTATCCGTTATCGGTGACCCCATTTTACTCAATACGTGTTGACAGCAAATATAACAAAATGAATCACTGTTTTTATCGCACTTATGAAAAGTCCTTGTACCGTGAGACCGTTTTCTTGTAGCATTATACTCTACATGAGCCAAGTCACCCACACATGAAGAGCTACGGTCGCTGGATGACGACGGCTGCGGGCCCGCTTTTCCACCCTGACCAACCGCCGATACTGGATTTCCGAGTCCCTGCATCGTAATTCTCTTTCTTCTACCTGCCATGACGGCATCTAAGCCGTTATCCAGGGACTCTGCCGGCTAGTGGAGTAACACCGTTGCCCACCGTCACCACGTGGAGGTGCCCTGGATGCAGGTAGAAGAATAAAAATCGACCGATGAATTTTCTCGGCGTTCAAAATGGCGCGAAAACATCTGCCATCTTGAATTTTGCAAATCCAACCTCAGATTCGTGATCAGCGACCCAAAAAATCCCCGTGTACCAAAGGATCGGTTGAATTTTAATTTGAATTCGTTTTTGCATTCGAGAAGCACTATATCTGTCTGATTTATTGAGGTTAGAAAGAAAACAGCATTGTATGGCTCAATCCAACCGATGAATATTAGCTTAGCGTGTCCGAATACATATTAATACATCTTTGGATTCATGAAAAAGCTTGAATCAATTTTTTAGGAGTATATTTTTCTTAATTTTTACTAATTTTTACCTATTTTTTGAGGTTAGAAAAAAATTGAGATGTGATGGCGATATTCTGACGTCAGATTCGTGATCAGCGGGTAAAAATACTACGGATCTAATATATCGCATCAAAAGTATACCCCACTTTTTTTTTTGTGGGGCTGTGCTATGAATGATGTACAGGGTGATCATTTTTAGACGCCCGGTCCCGATTTATAGAAAATTGTTGCAGTTTTTTTTTCAATGTAGAATCGTATAGTGCATGTCAAGGAGTATATTGACGTATTTGACATTTGGTAATGAAAACGACGCTGGGCGCCCCGACGCCCAACAACTTTTTTTCCATCGACATACCTTTTGTAAAACGACTTTGGAAAAACTTAATTTTTTTTCTTAAATGTTTTTTCTAAGTTGTCTTGCAAAAAAGTTATGCAGCAAAAACCCTCTAAAATATTATATTTTGGTCATCACGGTTGCCATGGATCGTATGCCACGTTTGGCGGTTTTCAAACAATTCATCTAATAGGCGGCTATCATACTTAAATCTGATAGTAATTACAGTAATATTAGTTACTATGCTGTTGAGGTTTTCCTTAAATAAAATATCTTTGAACAATAAAAAACAAGAATACATTATTTTTCTTAAAACCACGAAAAAATTATATAACTTTTAACATAACATAACTACTACATTACATATGCATTTATAAAATTAAATGATTGAAATATAAAAAAAACATCAAAACCAATTTTCTATATGTCCTCCTTCTTCCATCAAGTATTTTTCCATTCTTTTCACTAACACTTGATGAGTGGCTTTGTAAATAATTTTTCCAGGTATAATGCATGCATCTGATATTTTTGCCTTTAATTGCTCAATATCATTTGTCACAGTTTGGTATACATACAATATCTTTAAGAGACCCTCACAAGAAAAAATCAAACGGCGTGAGGTCTGGTGACTTAGATGCCCATTGAATAAATGGGTTGCGAACTCCTCTCCATCTTCGTTGAAACCGTTCATTCAAATATTCTCTAACCGCAGCAGTTGTATCAAGCGGTGCTCCGTCGTCTTGATACCACATATGCCTTCTTAAAATAAGGAGAACATTTTCTAATAACACTGGTAGAGTATTAACGAAGAAATTAAGGTATCACAATATAGCTAGTGTGCCTTTCCCAGCCTGTCTGAGTATGATTGCAACTTGATACAGCACCAGTTTTTTATGTTAGCCGTTGTTCGATCTTTTCTTGAAGTGTAACTAAGGAGTAACGAGCTCTTCTCAACATAGGTATGTGCTGAGATCCTACGTCGAATTTTCGTAAAACCTTATAACTTGACCTATAACAGTACAGGAAACATGTAGTAGCCTGCGAAGACTCTATAATTCAACAGCTCGCTTCAGTGATTCTGCATTTAATTGAACATGAGTCGATACTATATCGTAAAAGTATTTCAGTGACTATGACAATTCTAATAGAATGAGCGAATCATTACATTACAATGTTAATATCTCCATAATTTTTTAAAGATATCTTAAAGAAATTGAGCTGAGAAGAACGAAGCATAAGAATTTGTGAGCAGAACCTAAAGCACCTCAGTAATGCCGACGAACACAAAAGTAGATTTAAAGAAAATGCTTCAGTAACTACACACAAACCAGAAAAATAGGTCTTAATATGAACTACCACAAAATGAAAATCATTCAGAAATGCTTCAATCATAATAAGGCATCACAAATAGAACAAGGCAAGAAAAACATCTATCTAGGAGAAATAACAAAAAATATTCACATCTCAAAATAATTAGCGTTTAACCACTCTGTTAAACCTGTTTTTACTTATGGGGCGTATGATTGGACACTCACAAAGAAAAACATTAATTGTAGAAAATCCTGAAAATACAATGATCAATGGAAAGACAGATGCTTTATATTAAACTAAAAGATAAGGAACGAAACGAATGAATTAGAAGCGTAACAAGATTAAAGGAGGTAAGAGAAAAGAAAATTTGCTGGTTATACCAACCAAAACAAAAAAGATAGTACTCGTAGATGGAACAAACAGATAATATACTGGCAACTATGGGAGGGAGAGGAGAGGGGAGTGCGTCCGGGTTGTATTCTATCGCCGGAATGAACATGAATGACGTTAACATAAATAACATCAGATACGCCGATGATACATTATCACTAATAACGGAAAAGATCTACAAAAACATATCGATAAAATACTAATATTGAAGATGGTGGTATTACAGTCGGCGGCACAAAGATAAAGAGAGTTGATAAATTGATCTATCTCGGTAGCAATATCAACGACCACTGGGATCCGACTGTGGAAGTCAAAATTCAAATAGAGAAGATCCGAGCCGCATTTATGAAGAACAAAACAATCTTAACTAGTCACGACCTATCATTGAAACTACAGATGAAAATGGTCTTTGGAAGCATGGACGCTTGCATCTGATTATAGAGGGAAATATTACAGGCAGACGTGGATGCGACATAACTGGGTCGGGTCTAGCAACGTTGTCCATAACCTTCGAAAGCAGTACGACTGGTCGGTAGTTATTTGGCAAGGTCTATCTTGCCTTTTTTGAGTTTTAGCTGAACTGTAGCGCATTTCCAGCAGGAAAGAAATGTTCCGTTCTGTAGCTTAGGGTGAAAAGTACACAGAAAACTAGTGTTAGTATGCTCGCGCATTTTTATGTTTTTTTCATACAACTCTTTATCTAATATAGTAAAAAACTTTATCAGCATGTTTAGCACAAGACTTAATTTCTAATTAAAATGTATTTCAATATTAAACAAACATGTTTCAAACGCAATCGAGCGGAAATCACGGTTTGCTGCTCTGTTAACATAATCATCAAAATTATCTGTTTTAATCAATTCTAATAATAATGTGTATTGTGTCGGTAAATTAATAGGAAATAGCATTCCTTTTTCGAATTAAAACGTACTTTTATTTAATCATAAAAAAACATAACAATTAACCTCCACTAACACCACAGTATCAAATAAGGCGCTAGTATACACGAGGATGGATGATAGGTCTAGTAAATTTCTACGAAATGATGTTAAGCGGGATGACTGTTGGTAAGCGTGATTCTTGTAACGGTTGTGTTCAAAGTTTCAAACCGATGGAACGCGTAGTTGTTTTTTTTTGGCAGTGGACTGTGGCCCAGAAAGAAACTGAACTGAATGAAGTTAATAGGGACTCTGCACCAGCACTCGAGTATCCTACCAATCAGTGGCAGAAAGGCGCCTAAACCGTGCAAGAATTGGCACTACAAATCTGCTAAATGGAAAAATCTCATGGAATATTTTCTAACTTTCCCTTGGTTAGACGTTTGTTTTCGATCCGACGACCCATCTGACTGCGCCAGGGAGGTTTCCGATGTTATTTTGGCCGGTATGGAGGCTTACATTCCTTTTTCGAAGAAATGCCCTTCCAACGGTAAGCCTTGATTTGACCGAAAATGCAAAGAAGCTGTTGCTTCTAAACACCTTGCCTACCGACAATGGCGTGAAAATCCTAACACCATAAACCGTAACACTTTTGTTCGTGCCAGTAACAGATGCAAAGAAATTATCGACGAAACCAAGGAGGCACATAATTGACGAATTAGAAACAAACTTCTCGCTTGTCCCAACAATTCCAGGTCCTTTTGGTCAGTCGCTTAGTCAAAATTTCACCAAATCCACCATACCACCACTCACACGGCCAGATAATTCTATTGCAACGACACCTGTTGAGAAAGCGAACTTGTTGGCTGAACTCTTTGTTTCACATTCTACTGTCGATTTCCAAGGAAAAACACCACCTACTATTCCCATAGTGCAGTCAAGGATGCCCGATATTGTCTTCAGACAGCGTATCATAAAACGTATTTTAATGAAGCTAGACACCAAAAAAGCTTCTGGCGCTAACGGAATACCTGCCATAGTTCTCAAAAACTGTGCTAGGGAACTAACATCAGTTTCCTGTAGACTTTTCAACCTTTCCTACAGAAAGGGAATATTTCCTTCCTGCTGAAAATGTGCCACAGTTCAGCTGATACCTAAAAAAGGCAAGAAGACCTTGCCAAATAACTACCGACCAATTGCACTGCTTTCAATAATATCGAAAGTCATGGAATCAAAATAGTGTTTGGAATAGTTGTAGCATAATCCGAAGAACTTCTGGCGTTGCTTTGTAACTGTAGCACGAGGAAAGATATTTCAAAATAGTGTTTGGAATAGTTGTAGCATAATCCGAAGAACTTCTGGCGTTGCTTTGTAACTGTAGACCAAATGTGGATCCACCATACACTACAGAGACAAGACGGCAGTCGAAACAGTGGGTTCGCGAAGGTGAAATTGCACCGAAAAAAGCGAACGCAGTGATGGCAACTGTTTTTAGTGTTCCGCACGGAACACTTATAAGATCACTTCGGGGTCTGTCTGTCCGTCTGTCTGTCTGTCCGTCTGTCACACCCGATTTTCTCCGAAACTATTTGTCATAGAAAGTTGAAATTTGGTAATAATATAGGAATTGATAGCTTCATCAGAGCCATGTAGTTTTGAAAGTTAAATTTTGACTTAAGGGGTTAGTTCTGGGGGGTGAAATCGGAAGTGAAAAAAAAATTTTACTAGGCAATCGAGTGTGGTGTCAAATGAAAGCTTGTGAAAACACGAGTAAAAAATATATATATAGTGTAATACTTGCGCTCACTTTTCTTTGTATTATTTTTAAAAAATCGCGAAAAATCGCTGTCCACCCGCCTTATCTCGAAAAGAACTTGTCAAAAAATTTTGAAAAAATTCTGGAATATTCTCCACGGGGTGTAGATTGAACGAAAATTATCACGAGTGCATTACCTGTAATAATTTATCTGGTATATATATATATATATATATATATATATATATATATATATATATATATATATATATATATATATATATATACAGTAATACCCCGCTTTACGCGAGGGATACGTTCCGAAAAAAATCGCGTTAACTGAAATTCGCGTATATCGAGGTTTATGATTAAACATAGTCAAAGTTAATACAAAAAAATACAAATCATTTTAATCAATCACTTTAATTCTAAGAACACTTTATGCAATACATACTCTTATTTTTTACGGAAAAATACATCTATTGTCTTTTGGGTAACGTTTTGTTTACGTTCTTGTAAAATACGTTCATAACACCCAACACTGTTTTTAATTGTTTGACACACGGTCAAGACACGGTCATCATTATTGTCTATACTCTGCAATATGTCCAAACCTGAATAAATTTTTGAAAGTGCATTTTGTATTTCCCCTGAAGATAAAACTTTCTCTTCTACTTGTTCTTCCTCATCGTAGATAGGATTATTCTGTAACTCGATCAGATCTTCATTGCTAATAGGATCGTCGTGCGTTGCTACAAGTTCTACGAGATCTTCTACCGTGACATCTTCAAGTTCAGACCCCTCAATCATTGCAGCAATGTCTTCAAGCACTTGTCTCTGCATCTGGACAATTCTTCTAGGTGCTTCCACTACATCTGGCCAAAGATTACGCCGCACCCCATTCATACAACTCATTTTAACTTCCTTCCAAGCCTCTTCTATGTTGTGAATAGACTTCATAATGTTGTATGACTTCCACCACTCTCGCATAGACTGTCTTCCTTCCCCGTCAGTTTCATGAATTAGTTGGCTAAAAGTGCGGCGATGGTAATAAGCTTTGAAGTTTGCTATTGCTCCCTGGTCCATAGGTTGTAATATTGACGTAGTGTTTGGTGGAAGGAACTTTACGTACACTTTTAAGATGGAACCAGCCTCTGCTGGCAGCAAAAGTCGGAGTGGCACTCCCTTCTCCTTCTTTTGTTTTCAGCATCTCATACAAAGATTTTGCTTTTGTGCATATGAGATCTTGACTTAGTGGTGTGTTCTTCTTATTCAAATCTTCGATCCAGACTGACAGTAATTTCTCCATTCTTTCTAAGATAGATGATCTCGAACGAGAAAGTTTTGTTGCACTTATAGGTGTTGAACCTTCGCTGGAGATTTTAATTTTTTCCCGATTTTTATAAATCGTTCTCACAGTCGATTCTGAGAGTCCAAAATCTCTCCCAACAATTGTTGCTTTGCCTCCATTTTCCATTCTTCTTAACACTTTCATCTTCAATTCCAAAGTGACGCTTTTACGCTCTTTTTTCTTTACAGGCGGCATTTTTAACGTAGGGTTAAATTATGTATGTATGTATCTCCAATAAATATTAAAACAAAACTGCCAGCCGACCGAACTAACATTACGGAACAAATGAACACACGAAACGAACGAGGAAATCCCCATAGAACAAAGTCGAAGGACAGGGAATTCCCAATTCTTCAAAGAGAATATTCAGAGAAAGCGGGGATCCCCCCGCGACCATAGAGAAGTTAATGACTACATGAGCGCGAAATTTGAAATTCGCGTTATAGTGAAACCGCGCGTAACGGGGTCGCGCTAAGCGGGGTATTACTGTATATATATATATATATATATATATATATATATATATATATATATATATATAAAAAGAAATTTCAAGGTCATCAATTTTCAGTAAAGATTGGAAATAAACTTTGTTGAAAACTCATTTGGGGTGTGTTTTGTGAAGTCACTGATCATTATATACTTCCGTCAAACATTTTTTATTTTAAAAGCAATCAATGTACGGAACACTAATTGCGCAAGTACAACTTGCACTTGACAGGTTTTTTAGAACTCACAGAGTATCATCATGATTGACTATTTCAAAAATGGTAAAACAGTGAAAATGAAAAATAACAAAGCTCCCGGTGATCGTAATTGAAACTATAAAAATGAGTGGCGAAGACTTGTTGAAGGTTGTAGTTTCTCTTTTTAACCTCTGCTTAAAAAATAGCATAATCCCATAAAGCAAATTGAATAACGCAGTGACGGTCTTCATTCATAAAAAAGCAGACATAACCGACTTTGAAAATTATAGACCGATCAGTTTGCTCTTCCATTTGTATAAGTGGTTTACCAAAATCATAACAAAACGCCTAGAGCGAAAACTAGATTTTTATCAACCACGCGAACAGGCTGGCTTTAGAACTGGATCCGGTGCTAACGATCATTTACAGACCATTAAAATCCTTATAGAGAAATCTATAGAATACAACAAACCACTCGTATTAGTATTTGTGGATTTTAAAAAAGCTGTTGCCCCCGTGGAGTTGCCGACGACACTGTCTGCCCTGCAGCAAATGAGAATAGACTACAGATATACTCAGTTAATTAAACTCATTTATAATAAAGCAACAACAGGTGTAAGACTCCATGAATCTACAAGGTGTGGATATGATATCTTTCCTAAACTTTTTACGGCCGTGTTAGAATATGCTGTTAAGGAACTTAATTCGGATGGAAAAGGCGTAAACATCGATTGCGAATACCTAAATTACCTGCACTTTGCTGATGATGTTGTTATAATAGCCGACTGTCGGGATGATGCCTAACAAGTTCTTACCGAATTGCAAATACTATCAGCAAATATTGGTCTAAATATTAACTTTCAGAAACCCAAGTTTATGATTAATCTAGTTACCAACAGTAATATAAAATTTAACGATAGCGAGGTGGAGCACGTCCAAAATTACAAGTATTTGGGACATGAATTACAAATTGACAAAGTTAACCAAACCCGTGGGATACACCGTCGTGTGGGTTTAGGATAAACGGCTTTTGGGAAATTGAGAGATACGCCGCAAGGGAATTTGCCAATGTGCTTAAAAAAGAAAGTTTCTGCCGGTAATCACATGGCGCCGAGACACTCATATTAATAAAACAGTCAGCAGATAAACTGAGAGTATCGCAACGAGCAATGGAGAAAGCTATGCTGCGTATCACAAGGAAGAATAGAATAACAAACATAACTATCAGACAACGAATCATCCAAAAAATTACGCAGTCTAAATGAAGATGGGCAGGTCATGTAGGATGATAACCGATAGTGTA
Organism: Pachyrhynchus sulphureomaculatus; assembly: GCA_019049505.1. NCBI lineage: Eukaryota > Metazoa > Arthropoda > Insecta > Coleoptera > Curculionidae > Pachyrhynchus > Pachyrhynchus sulphureomaculatus. The sequence continues at coordinate 137,335,609 of CM032453.1, forward strand.
GAAGACTAATAGAATAGAGACCCAGACAAGATAAAAGTAACAGAGGTAGACCACCAACAAGATGGAGTGATGACATCAAAAGAGTGGCAGGAAATTGAGTTAACACCGCTCAGGACAGAGATCAGAGGAAGTTCTTAAAGGAGGCATATATCCAGCAGTGGATGAGGACGGCTAATGGATAATGAAAATAGTGACTAATTTACTTATTACGCAACGTTATAGGACCGTGTGCGTAGTAAGTTGAAGCAGAAGCGACGGAAATTAGCGCACAAAACTGTGCTCTTTCACCAGAGCAATGCGCCTGTTCACACATCGGCCGTAGCAATGGTAAAAGTGGGCGAGCTGGGCTTCGACATAGTTTTCCACCAACCCTATTCTCCAGTTTTGGCCCTAAGTGACTTTGGAGAAGAAATTTTGGTCGAATGGAGAGGTTATCTTTGTTGTAAATGAGTATTATGCACAGTTCGAAATTTTTTTTTTCGGAAGGAATAAAAAAATTGACATCTCGTTGGACCGAATGTATTGAGCTTAATAGAGAGTATGTTGAGAAATAAACGTTTGTTTTTGCAAAAAAAAACGGTATTTACCTTGTTTTTTGCAAGACTTTTCAATCCGCTCTCGTATTCTAACGACGTAGCTCGTATCGCTAATGGAAATCCTCCCAATTAGAGAGAGCTATCCTTTAGGCGGCATTTTATCTCTAAATATGACAACACGGATAACTAGGAAACAAAACAAAATAAAGTAGATTACACAACTCTACAAAAAAATTTTTTGTTTTTGTTCTATTTTTTTATGATTTTTCTATTCATTATGCTCCAAAATAAAGGAAAAGTACCCATATTCCATATAAAGTTTGCTTTTGTGGTAGTTATGATAATAATACATTTTTTGAGTTATCGTAGAAATATTAAATAGTTCTGGTATATTTAAAAATACCGCGAAAAAATAAACAGGGTCGTAACTTTCACACAGTGCCTATAGATGTCACTTAAGTGATAGACAACAATTGACTGTTTTGTAGAAGACTTAAAGAGGTTAAAATGTCGTCGAGAAAGTGTAAATATGATGATATGCATTTTGTTATATATGTGGCATATTTATTAAAGATATAAAATTTTATTTAAATGCATGTGAAAAGCTTTGTGAAGCCTACAAAGCCTCTTTCAACTGCCCTGTTCGGAATCTAGACAAGCCCTGGGCTCCATATGTTGCTTGTAGTAATTGCAAAAGATGTTTAGAAGGTAAACAATTTTTAGTAAAAAAAAATATAAATATGTTTATTTTTATCTTTATTTATTTCAGGTTGGTATCGAGGTGAGAAACGGAGTATGAAATTCGCAGTACCGAGAATTTAGCGAGAGCCAAGAGACCACGTTAATGACTGTTATTTTTCCGTAGTAAATCCGTAGAGGCAAAAATGCGAAACCCATCGAATATCCTGACCTTGCTTCATCTTCTGCTCCAATCTCATATAGCCCACAACTTCCAGTACCTGAACCTCCTAAAAAATTGTCTCAGCCAAGCTCATCTCAGAGTTCAAATAAAAATATTGAAGATGAAGAATTTGTACTGTGACAGGAACCACCGAAACCCCATTTTCTTACCTCAGAAGACTTTAATGACTTAATAAGAGATTTGAATTTGCCGAAGAGTAAGGCAGAGCTTTTGGGTTCTCGTTTGAAGCAATGGAATTTGCTTATTGATGTCAAAATAACAGATCAACGAAGTCGGCATGAGACATTTGCTATGTTCTTCACCAAAGAAGATGGACTTTGTTATTATAAAGTTATAAGAGGTTTGTTTGAAGCAATTGGGATGCCTGTGTTCCCAGTGAATGGCGTTTATTTATTGACAGCTCGACGAAAAGCTTGAAAGCCGTTTTATTAAATATAAATAAATTTCCATCTCTTCCAGTAGCTCCTTCTGTACATCTAAAAGAAAACTATGAAAGTGTTAAAATTTTACTCGAAGCTTTAAAATATCAAGAGTATAAGTGGCAGTTCATTGGAGATTTTAAGATGATAGGATTTTTATTGGAACTACAGGGTGAATATACAAAATATCCGTGTTATCTCTGTTTGTGGGATAGTAGAGCGGATGCTCAACACTATGTTCAACGATCATGGCCACTAAGAACGGAATTTTGTGTTGGAAAACAAAACGTTAAATGTGAACCTATTGCTGAACCTGAAAATGTATTAATGCCGCCTTTACACATCAAGTTAGGGCTTATGAAACAATTCGTAAAAAAGCTAGATGAAAAATCTGAAGCTTTTACATTTTTAAAAAACTCTTTTTTCCCAAGTTGTCAGAAGCAAAGGTTAAAGCTGGAATTTTTGTTGGTCCACAAATTAAAAAAATCTTTGCCAATAAAGAATTGCCAAAATTACTTAGTAGTGCTCAAAAAAAAAGCTGGAATAGTTTTAAAGCAGTAGTCTCTGGATTTTTAGGAAATAACAAAGTCGAAAATTACCAAGAGCTAGTTGAAAACATGTTAGAAAACTTTAAAACCATGGGTTGCAGAATGTCTCTAAAAGTACATATGCTGCATCTTATTAGATAAATTTGAAAACAACATGGGGCGTACTCAGAAGAGCAAGGAGAACGTTTTCATCAAGATATTATGAACTTCGAACAACGTTATCAGGGCCAATACAACGAAAATATGATGGGGGACTACATTTGGGGTTTAGTGAGAGAAAGTACTTATGAACATGAAAGAAAAAGTAATAGGGTTCACTTTTAAACTTTTTTTCCACTATTTTGTAATTTGATATGATAAAAAAGTTTATGAAAATCATATATAAATATATTTGTTTAGATTTATCAATAAATAAAAATTTAAACTATATTTAAAATACTGTTTAACCGTTCTCCTGGATACAAAAGCAAACTTTTTCAGGCCACAGATATTTTTTTCGAAAAAAATGTCGATAAATGTATCGAAATTTCATACCCTCTTATCAAAGTCAAAATTCATGTTGACCTGTGTTATAGATTTCAGATAGTTATTATACAACATGAGGAAGATCAAAACTGAGACCTATGAAAGTTTTTGAGAAAGCTTTGCTAAACCGAACGGCACATCGCCAGATTCGGCTAAATCCAAGATAACTCCGTAGAATGTTTATATTCAGATACAATGGATTATATAATTTACTTCTTTCATGTTCTTTCATTCATATACCGTTTTTTTTTTATGGGTCTAGCACATGTGTTGCAGGAAAAAGTGTCTCACGTTGGTCTTGAATCGCTGTAAATTGTACTCGGTGGGAAACACAGTCTTTGGGAAAATTATTCCAAAAGGATGAAGTTCTCATATAAGAGATAGCTTGAAAAGAGTTGCACGACGAGTAACAAGCTGAATCTCATACGGATATACGGATATGACGCATCAGAGCGACGTGTATTTCTAGTATGCACCGCTTCTGGGAGGAATTAAGCGAGCTATGTCCCTTGAACACTTTCCATAAAAATATTTGTAGAATAGTCTCAAGTCGCCAACCGTTCTTCAACGTTCCAACGAATTTCGGGTCTCCAATCAGGCGAACAGCCCTTCTCTGAATAGAATCCAACAAATGCAGTGTATATTTGGAAGCAGAGCCCCGAACATGGGAGCAGTATTTCATAGTTGGTCGAATTTGAGGTTTGTAGAGAATTAACAGTTGTTGTGGAGTACAAAGCTTTCTAGTTCGAAATAATATTGTCAGCTTTCGAGAAGCTCTCTTTGCTATGCTTGCAACATGTTCATGCCAAGACATATGCGTTCCCAAATTAACGCCCAACAAATTGAGCGACGAATGGAATGCCCCGAAATAACAATGTCGGGTTCAGCAACGTTAACTTTTTTAGAAAAAACTGCTGCCTGGGTTTTTGTAGCGTTAAATTCCACTTGGTTGCTGTCACCTCAAGATAAAATTTCTTCCAGGTCTTTGTTAAATTGAATGACTCCCTGCTGTCTGCGGATATTTATCTGAGTAGCCGATGTTCGAGCGTTCAAAGTGAATGAAGAGATAAACGTACTGTCATCTGCAAAGCTGTAGATTGGATTCCTGGTCTTTTCCAGGAGATCGTTAATGTGAATGACAGATCGTTAATGTGAATGAAACCGTACCAAGCGAATGGGAAATTTTAGGGACACCTTTTGTTTGTAACGAATTGTGTCTGTTGTTAATCTCCAGCACTCTCCAATTTACTTATAAGTATTGAAGATTGTATGAATTTTGGATCTTAGTCTGAAGCGCTATTATTCAAAAGTTGTAGGCTTTCTCTCTTCATTAGATAATAGTTATGCACCAAGTTTGCAATCGATATCTCTTTTCGTTTGAAAGTTATTATGCACATCGGCTGCTCAGGCGAATATCCGCAGACAGCAGGAGGGCGTTCAACTTAACAAAGACCTGGAAGAAATTCTATCTTGGGGTGACAGTAACCAAGTGGAATTTAACTCTACAAAAACCCAAGCGGGCAGTTTTTTCTAAAAAAGTTAACGTTGCTGAACCCGACATAGTTATGTCGGGGCACTCCATTCCCCTAGCATCGTCGCTCAATTTGTTGGGCGTTAGTTTGGGAGCAAATATGTCTTGGCATGAACATGTTGCAGGCATAGCAAGGAGAGCTTCTCAAAAGTTGGGAATATTATTTAGAACCAGAAAGCTTTACACCCCACAGCAACTGTTAATTCTTTACAAAGCCCAAATTCGACCAACTATGGAATACTGCTCCCACGTTTGGGGCTCCGCTCCCAAACATACACTGCATTTGTTGGATTCTGTTCAGAGAAGAGCGGTCCGTCTGATTGGGGACCCGGAATTGACCGGCGGCCTTGATTCGCTGGAACATCGAAGAACGGTTGGCGACTTGAGTCTGTTCTACAAGTATTTTCATGGAAAGTGTTCGAAGGATGTAGCCCGCTTAATTCCTCCCAAAGCGGTGTATGTTAGAAATACACGTCGCGCTGGTGCTTCGCATCCGTATGAGGTTCAGCTTGTTACTCCGCGTACAACGCTTTTCAAACAATCTTTTATATGGAGAACGTCATCCCTTTGGAATAATTTGCCCAGCGCTGTGTTTCCCACCGAGTACAATTTACAGCGATTCAAGAACAACGTGAATCGCTTTTTTTTTTCCACACTCGTGGCGCTCCTGGAGCGCTTTAGGGACTTCCCTGCAGCACGTGTGCTAGACCCATAAAAAAAAAAAAATGTCAACAAACCAACGCAAAACGTAAAGAAAATCAAAAGTTTCGAAGTGTGATTTTTTCGCGAATAAAAAATTTTCCTTTAGTAAAAAAAATAAAAAAGATTGATAAAATTACCGGTAATTTACAGTGTTTAGCAATTAACCAGTAGAATTTGTTTCCTACTAGTAATTTTAAAACCCTAATTTCATCCATCATGGTACAGTCTGTCAAGTAAGAAAGAAAAATGTGCCTCGAGAACATTTTTTGCCATCAATGGTGTGCTAACAATGGCGCAATTACCTTGGTAAGTTGCCTCTTACATCAAAAATCGCCTGGCATCTTCCAGGTATGCTATCAACGAGATTTTCTGCGATGATCTCCAAATTTTTCGAATCTCGCGAGACCACTGGGTCAAAGTCCTCAGAATCTTCCCTCTGAGCGTTCTCTTTACAAGAGACCAAACGTTTTCAATAGGGTTAGCGTCTGGCGATTGTGCAGTCCACTCTAGTATCTTATCGTGGGCCCAAGCGAGCCTCTTCCCGACGTGATTTTCGCCCAGCAAAGGTTCAACTACTACCAATTTTAAGAGAAACGGGTATCGACAAAGAGGACATACGAATTATACACAAATTATATTGGAGCCAAACAGCTAAAGTCCGTATTCATAATTCAGTACAAACCGACAGTGTCCGGAGAGCTAAAGGAGTGGGGCAAGGATACATACTCTCAACTCTACTTTTTAATATATCGAAAAGATATTCTAAATCGCCCTTGAAGAGGATCGGAAAGGAATAAAAATAAATGGCACCCCTATCAACAATTTACGGCATGTGGATGATGCATCAATCATAGCGGAAACCATTCAAGACTTGCAGCTGCTGGTGGAAACTATCAACCGAGTTGGGAAGCAATATGGCCTCAAGATAAACATAAACAAAACGAAGCTAATGATCATCTGCCGTCAAAACCATGATAATGCAGAACTGTTTATAGACAGGCAACAAATCGAAAGGGCCAACAAGTATAAATATCTGGGTACCATACTTAATGACAAATGGAATTACGATGAAGAAATTGAAGCTCGAATATCAATCAACCTTCATAAAATTCAATACGTACCTCCTCCATCAAGAGGTTCCTCTAAATCAAATCGCTTAATAGAATAGAGGCCTTGGAGATGTGGATCCTAAGAAGATTGCTCAAAATATCTTGGACGGAACACATACCTAACGGGATGGTCTTACAAAGAGCGAATACACAAAGACAACTAATAAGTGTAATCAAGCATCGGAAAGTCTCATATTTAGGACATATAATGCGTGGCCCCAGATGTAACTTGCTGAAAACCATATTCATGGGAAAAATAGAGGACAGGAAGGGTCCTGGTAAAAAACAACACGTCCGTAATATAAGGGACTGGTACAACATCTCAGATTCGGCTACACTTTTTAGAAGAGCAGAAGAAGACACACTCCATCTTATTTAGGTTAAACATATGTATGCCTACACGCTACCTAAGCGTATGGCACTAAAAGAAGAAGAAAGGTTTCTTCAACGCGCTTCGGAATTTGACATCATGAGCACGAAGATGTTGTCGAATGGTCACATAGGATACATTCATACCCGGTTTTCTTAATTTTGCCGCTGGTTGACGTAGCGTCAATTTCGGGTCCCGTGAAAACAAAGATACGATTTCTTTTTCGACTTTAGGAATGACTTTGCCTACTGAGCCATGTTTTGGAAAGTCGTTGATATTTTTCGTCTCGTTAAAACGATTTGCCCACTTTTTCACAAACGATACCGTCTTCTATAATATATATAAAATGCAACGTCTCTCTGTCTGTCTCTCTGTCTGTCCGTCTGTCTGTCTGTCCGTTAGTGCGCTTATCACTGGAGAACCACTTATCCGATTTACGTACTTTTTTTTAAAACATACATATGTTCTCTGGCCAGGTTATAGGCTATATTTTATTACGATAGGTAGCATAAGGAATGAGCAGTGACGTAAAATAGTGAATGAAGTCGGAAAAAAAGTTTGCCGCTAGCGCGTTCTCTTGCAATACACTGCCTAAAGCATTAAATATGAAACAATATCATGTAGCAAAGAATATAATATATATAAAATGTAAGGTCTCTCTGTCTGTCTGTCTGTCCGTTAGTGCGCTTATCACTCGAGAACCACTTATATGATTTACGTGTTTTTATAAATTTATACATATATATAATTCGATATAAGCCTAGATAATGGGAGATAAGGTGAGATAATGGGAAATAAGGAGAAATAATGGGAGATAAGTCGAGATAAGCCTTGATAATGGGATATAAGGTGAGACAATAGGAAATAAGTATAATGGGAGATAAGGAGAAATAATGGGAGATAAGCAGAGATAAGTCTAGATAATGGGAGTTATGGTGAAATAATGGGAGATAAGGAGAAATAGTGGGAGATAAGGAGAAATATTGCGAGATAAGCCTAGATAATGGGAAATAACGTGAGATAAGGAGAAATAATGGGAGATAAGGAGAAATAATAGGAGATGAGCAGAAATAAGCCTAGATAATGGAAATTATGTAGAGATAATGGGAGATAAGGAGAAATATTGGGAGATAAGGGGAAATAATGGGAGATATTTTATTACGTTAGGTAACATAAGGAATAAGCAGTGACGATAGCAGTGAACCAAGTCCACGCGAGCGAAGCCGCGGGCCCGGCTAGTTTTAATATATTTAGCGGCCGAGGAAGGTGTGATTTTAGGCCCTTCTGGATGAAAATAAAGAAAGATTGCCTCGAACGGACGCGCAAACGAGTGACTCATTCTGGATTTTACGTGATTTCGACGAAAGTTCGGAATCGACTGACAATTTTACTACAATGCGTCGTTGACAAAGGTTCCCTCTACCGATATTTTGTTGAATCGCTAGAATCGCATCTACCAAAAATGAATTATCGCGCACACGTTCCTACTCGACAGACTACAGGTTAGGTCTTTTAAATACGTTGTATGTATATACCTGAAAATATAATTTTCTCGCAGGTGATTGTATTATTCTTTTTCTCAGTTTTTTCTTCTTACAAGTTTTTACTGACTGTACACCATCCATTATTCAAATTTGCTTTATATGCGTGTTAATTGCTAATTGGTACGTTAAATATGAAAATTACGATGTAAATAAGTAACTAACTGGTGGTCATTTTTTACTTTTTACGATTTTTGTGCTGACTGACGATATCGTGCAAAGTCATGTCGTAAAAAACATAGTCTAATATTATTTTTTATCTTCTGCACGCAAGTTTCCCAGCAACTGGGTAATAAGCAGTAAATAAGAAATCTCATCTATCCGTAGACAGGACTGAGATTGTGATGATCAAATAATGTCAAAACAGAAAATGTACATTTAGAAATAACATAATGGTTCCTTGAGGGAATCAATAAGGTTTCTGCACCTTAGTTTTCCCTCAGAGAAGGAAAAATAATCATATGTACGAGGATCGTTCGAAAAGTTCGCGGTCTGACACAGATATGGAGCCAAGATGACCAATTATTAAGATATTTGTTAAGTATTCAGATCGCGTGCTATAAAATTTCAGACTCGTGTGTTTATTTGTCTCTTTGTAACAAGCGTGTAAACAAAACAAGTTTTATAGCCCAGTAGTCAGAGGCAAATTTTGACGAAAAGCTCTAAATAAATGAGAACAGGGTGTCTTTTGGACGTAGAATACGCTACAAAAAGTTTGCTGCTTTAAAACGGCCCATAGACGGTCAATATTATTGCGCAATAATTGGGTTTGTGCAATATAATTGAATGTGTGTAGACAGTATTGAAAGGTTGTACAACAGATTGTATGAAACCAAAATTTGTTGAAATATATTGCGCAACCTGGAAAATACTGTGCCGTCTGTGGGCAGGATTGTGCAATATCCCGTCAGTCGGTATTAACAGGTAGTAGCCAACGCGTCGTGATGGCGGATAAAAAATTGGATAAACAGTTCATTTTGGAATGTATCGAAGTTTACCATGGACTTCCGGCTTTATGGGATGTTAAATGCAAAGATTATACTAATCGTGTTAAAAAAGGTGAGCAATATAATGTGCTGGTAGAGAAATATCGCGAAAAAATACCCGGATGCCGAGAAGCAAGATGTTGTCAAAAAAGTAAATTCTTTGCGGACAAACTTCCGGAAAGTCCACAGCAATTAAACAATAGAGTTCAGTGTCACTCAACATGACTTGACTTCACAATACCGGCGGGGACTGACAATATTGACAAAGCATATTGTACGTCTGTACCGGTGATTACGCAAAATATTGCGTAACCATCAATATCGCCTCCATATGATTCTATTTATTGTACAAACCCAGTTATTGTGCAATGATATTGAACGTCTATGGGCAGCTGTCAAAATATTGTGCAATCCATATTGTACAATAATATTGACCATCTTTGGGCAGCTTAAAGTGTATGCTAAGCCTACAAAATCGAAAATAAAATGAAAAATTTGGTTTTTCGCAAATATCTCGAGAAAAAAAAAGATATCGAGAAACTAATAGCACCACGTGAAAGAATGGAATATTTTATAACAAAATAGTATACAGATTTTTTTTTGGTTTTACCGTAATTTAAGAAAAAATTTTAAAATAAAATGGCAAGTTTAACCCCTTCAGTTGTGATGGGAATCATACTTCCAACCTCATTTATGATTAAATTAACGTTTCTGTTTACCGCTAAATATTTTGAAATTGGCTATTAAGGGGTTTCTCGAGGTGCTGATTAAAATTCCGATGACGGATTGGAAAAATTCAAAATGGCGGTCAGAGAGTACGTAATTCACTTAATTTTCCAATTTTCTTTTTTTAAAGTGCCTACTATGGGGTTTTTTGAGGTGCTGATTAAGAATCTGAGGACAAATTTAAAAAATTTAAAATGGGTGATCGCCTTTCAACGTCTCTCAGTTTCAATTCGTACGGCACACAGAAGAAAAATGTCCCGAAAAGAAAGAAGAAGAAAATATGAAGGTATTATTCGATTTCGACAAAACTCGGTATATCGGGGTTTTTGGAGACCTCTGATCATAAATATGAAGTTCAAATTTATATATATATATATATATATATATATATATATATATATATATATATATATATATATATATATCAATCGGTTTTATAACGTCTTCCGTCTTCCGATGCCTAATTTCCACTCCTCCCGGTTTCTCTATCCCTCCTCCTCCAGATCTCTCTCTAGTACTTCCTTGTTGATTCCTGCTCTCCAGCTTTGGCGTGGTCTTTTTTTCCATGAGGGTTCCAATTTAAAATCTTTTTAGGCAGTCGGTCGGTCTTGTGACATTCTCTGTACATGTCCGTACCATACCAACTGTTGGGTTCTGATTTCGTCCACTATATCGTGCTTTATTTCTAAAGCTCGCCTTATCGTGTCATTTGGTATGCGGGTCTTTTCTGGATTTTCTGGCTGCTCGTCTCCAGAAATCCATTTCTGTAGCTTTTAGTATTTTTTCTGTTCTTTCCTTTAATGGCCACACCTGGGAGCTGTAAGTTATTATACTTTTCACTATTGAGTTGTAAATTCTCTTCTTATTTTCAATGGTTATGTTTTTGTCCCATAGTATACTATTAAGCATTGCAATCGCTTTTCTTCCTTGGATATTCCTCTCGAATATTGCTTCTTCCAGTGTTCCGCCCTAGATATTCTCGTTCTCAAATACTTATAACTGGCACAGTGTTTGATGGTGTGTCCTGTGGCCAGTTTCAAGTCCTGCTGTTGTCCTCCGACGCACATGTACTCGGTCTTCTTAATATTGACTTCTAGGCCCCATTTTTCATATTCATCCATAAGTTTTCGTGTCATGTATTCCATATCATCGATGTCCTGAGCGACTACTACCTGGTCATCTGCGAATGATAGCGTGTACAATGTAGTATCGTCATCTAATGGTAATCCCATACTGCTGCATTTCCTTTTCCAGTTCTTCAGTGCACTCTCCAAATAGATTTTAAATAGCGTTGGGGATATACAGCAGCCCTGTTTGAGACCCTTTGTGACCGGGAACCCTGTTGTTATACCATATTTGGTTTTCACACTACTTCTTGCGTCTTGGTATAAGGATTTTACGGCTTTAATTATTTCGGTGCTAACATTACTCTGTTGTAGTGTTTCCCACAATCTCATTAGGGGCACGCTGTCGTAGGCCTTTTTTAGATCAACAAACAAGACATGGACTTCCTGATCAAATGCGGTTTTCTTTTCTAGGATTTGTGTCAGTGAGAAGAGATGGTCTATTGTGGATCTTCCTGCTCTAAAGCCTGCCTGTTCTTCAGCTTCTACGTCCGCGTATTCCGTTTCTATTCTATTTTTAAGTATTTTTCCGCTAATAGATCCTGTAACCGTTATTCCCCTATAGTTATCGCAATTATTTTTGTCTCCTTTCTTATGAATTGTTGATATGTATGATATTTTCCATTCCTCGGGTACTTCTGATGTGTTAATGCATCTTTGGAATAAGTTCCTCAAAGCGCTAAATAGCTTTTCAGTTCCGTATTTTACTATCTCTCCTGAGATGTTTCCTGGTCCTGGAGCTCTACCATTTTTTAGCGTTTTACATACATACATGAAGTTCAAATTTCAAAAAACAAAATGGCAGCTCCAAAATTGGCGACTATTTTTGAAATAAGGTTGTTTTTATGTGAAACTCTGTAGACGTAAGTTTTTGGGGTCACTGATTACGATTATGAGGTTCAAATTTCAAAAAACAAAATGGCGGCTCCAAAATGGCGGATTATTTTTGGAAAAATGTGAATTATTTCTATAAAACCCTGTATACATGAGTTTTTGGGGTCGCTGATTACGAATATGAAGTTCAAATTTCAAAAAACAAAATGGCGGTTCCCAAATGGCAGACTATTATTGAAAAAACGTGAGTTATTTTTATAAAACTCTGTATATATTGGTTTTTGGGATCGCCGATTACGAATATGAAGTTTAAATTTCAAAAACAAATTGGGGCTCCAAAACGGCGAATCGTCCCAACCAAATAAAGGATGCCTTGAGGTGTTCATTCCTGTTGATTCCGTGTTTTCCGTTTCATACTTATATTGTAACGGCACACAAACTTAGAGCCAATCATCAAACTTTGCGAAGAATTGTGTTTGGATCCTGTGGACTTTTTGTCGTCTATTTCGGAATTTTGTCATCAATTTGACAATCGGTTTCTTCAAATTTTTTGGCAAAATATATGTATGTGAAGTTTTTTTTGTCACTTCCGCTTCAGTAGTGACAATAATTATATTTTTGTTATCATGTAATTGGTTTCTGACAAATAGGAAAAGGTCTTTTCTTGTAAAAAAAATTTCCATTTTGTCATACGCATTTTCTGTAAAAATAAAAAATGCATACCTTTTAGTTGAATATTTTTCATTAATTTTGAGTATTGCAACAACTTCCAGAATGTTTAAACAGTTTGCTAAATTGTGCACCAATTTCCAGAATTTTCAATTTAGTAACATTTTGTTGAAATTTTCAAGAATTTTCAATTTTAGCAACAATTTCCCAAAGTTGTAAATAATTTGCTAAATTGCAACAATTTACAGAATTTTTAAATTATTTTTCCCATTTTGCAACATTTACCCGAATATGTTAATTATTTTTCACATTTTGCACCAATTTCTGGAATTTTTAAACAATTTGTTGAATTTTGTAATATTATTCTGACTTGTTTAACGTTTTTTTTTAAGTTTGCAACAGTTTTCTGAATTTTAAGATGAAAGTAAATTGACAGTCCATGGCATCCACGCACACCTTCGCACAAAAGCTAACTCATATACGAAACTGCGACACCCTAGCACTCAATTTTTCGATATTTTGGTAAAAAATTTCTAAAAAAACAACCTCCAACTCATTTCAGTTAGAGTTCAATAGAGTTTTTAACTTATTGCTTGTTATTTAAAGATTTTTGGGAACATTTTCTTAAAAAAACTCGACAATTAAAGAGTTAATTACTTACTTAACATTAAGTAAATATGAAATTCCAGAAACACAGTGAAATTGTAGTCACCTTCAGAGACAGAATTCACTTTACACAATTAAAATTCGTTCACTTTTGTACCTTCTATAATAGTTTAAACTTGATGACATCTGACGTGCTTCACGAAAGATGCTGCGTGGTACTCCATGCTTCGAAATGAAATTAAAGTTATGAGATAGGTGCAAGCGGAAGATGTACCTGAGTGGTCATAAATCATAGTAGAGGAATTGGCAAAAGTATTTAAACACGTAAAAATCCCTAAACAGAACCTTTTTACTTACATTATGGCCAGCTTTTTGGGTTTTCAGACTTCTGTGCGGAACCCAGTTTCCTTGCTTTTGAATCATTCACAGTGCATGTAAGCGCTTGTAAATTGTTGTGCGATCAACTATTAATGATTCTACAAGTTCTATTGGCATCATTTGGCACCGGTCTCCATCGAGTAATACCTCCAATTCTTTAAACTTTTTCGGCGGGCATGGACTTTCTTTGACTTACGTGTCGAAATCATCACTTTTTAAGAGTCGAAACTAGTACTCACATATTTTTATCGATGGAATATAATCACTAAAGATTTCCGACAGCAATCGATGACTTTCAGTAGCGCTTTTCTTCGAATCAAATAAGAAAAGTAACGCTTCCCGCAAAATAGTGTTTTGTTGGTAATTCGACACATTTAATGCTCAAAAAAATATGTTGTTTACACTTCCACAAAGTAACATATACTAAAAATTAAAGTCTAATGATGGTGCTTCACCATCAATATAGCATCAGTATGCCCCGATGCTATATAATACAAGTTACGCCCTCTCTTAGAATCCCTCAAAATTAATTCGCGCTCCTTATAGTATAAAAGTCGCTCTATAGGTATATTGTATGAACACATGCACAATCATGTAGTGATTATACGGGATATTTTCCGCTTAACAGCGCATTAAATGGATCGCACGAAAAAAAGAGAGGACATAAAAATAAGGTAAAACATTATAATGAAAAGGATATTACACGACAAGTTATTGTATAAGAGGGATAGAAATTTGCCGACACGTTATAGCTTGCTGATGATGTATGGGCAATGAGTGATGATGACGGAACAGATTACGATTTTAGATAACTCTCTAGTATAAAATAATTTATTAGTTTTTTTTGTAGGTAACTTTATCAAGATGCTAACACCTAGTATTGATGTAGCTACAGTTATGTTAATAATCAGCTTTTTTGTTTTATTAAAATTAAAAACGTTAGATTTAGTACAGTCACAAAGCGTAGAAGTTTTCAGAACGGATTGTTTTTTGTAATTCTAATCTTTCTATGGTTTTTTGTCACACCGATTTTGACCACTAGGTCGTGTCGTGAATAAGACACTAATGGACTTAACAGAAAAAGGATAAAATATAAAGAAATGATATACAGTCTGTCAAATAAGAACGTGTCCGCGTTTTTGATAGATGCGATTCTTGCGATTAAACAAAAACTCATCGAAATCACGTAAAATCCAAAATGAGTCACTTGTTTGCGCGTCGGTTCGAGGCAGTCTTTCTTTATTCTCATCCAAAGGGGCCTAAAATGACACATTCCACGGTTGCTAAATATATTAAAAAGTCGGTGTCGTTTGTGAAGAAGTGGGTAAATCATTTTAACGAGACGAAAAATGTCGACGACTTGCCAAAACGTGGCTAGGTAGGCAAAGTCACTCCGAAAGTCGAAGAATGAATCGTATCTTTATTTTCACGGGACCCGAAACTGACGTTGCGTCAAGGAGTGGCTAAATTATGAAAATCAGGTTTGTTGAATGTGTCCCATTCGACAACATTTTCGTGCTCAGAATGTCAAATTCTGAATCCCGTTGAAGAAACCTTTGCTGGGCGAAAATTACTTCGCGCAGCGGCTCGCTTGAGCCCACGATAAGATACTAGAGTGGCCCTCATAATCGCCCGACGCCAACCCTATTGAAAATGTTTAGTCCTTTGTAAAGAGAAGGCTCAGAGGAAAGATCTGAGAATTTTGACTCAGTTGTCTCGCGAGGTTCGAAAAATTTGCAGATTATGCAGAAAATCTCGTCGATAGCATGCCTCAAAGGTGCCAGGCGATTACTGATGCAAGAGGCGATTAAAAAACTTACTAACAACAATTGCGACGTTGTTAGCACACCAAAGAATACACTGATGGTAAAAAATATTCTCGAAACACATTTTGTCAAGAATACGAAGAATATGTTCTTACTTGACAGACTGTATTTTTCACAAATATTTCATTGAGACATATATATATATATATATATATATATATATATATATATATATATATATATATATATATATATATATATATATATAGAGTGTTATGAAAATCGGCAAATCATTGCATCAAATGCAACTTCACAAAAATAATTAATAGTATCGCTTTTCAATAATTAGCAGGAAATAGATCCTGAAGTTTTATGCTTTTTCACTAGGTACGCCAATGATTTTATGTCAGAAACAAAAGAATGGTATCCGGATAATAACCTGTTCTGTTACAGTGTTGCTGCGCTTAATGTCTTATTTCATGCTAGTATTAATGAATAGAACTACCTATTTTAGTTTAAAAAACTTCTGATGCTGTAGACACAAACTACATTTCATGTTCGGTGTGTTAAATAAAAAAATTAATACAAAAAAGAGCCGAAACCTAATCTACATAAATAATTTTCTCATGGAAGCCGAAATTTCTGGTGATACCACGGAACACTATATTTCCGTTAAAAAAAATCGTTTAACTTTTATTAGAGTTTCATTAATAGTACGATACCCTGTAAAAATCATTTTTATAACTAACTGGTAAATCCGGTAGCACATAAAACATAATGTAAATTCCGGAAAAAGCAAAATGAAAAGACTCCCTGCATAAAATAAGTGTCACAAAGTTTACTATTTATTTTTAAGCGTACAACATAATAAATTTACTAGCTATTTATCTTTGAAAAACTTTAAGTTTCGTAAAAAAATTTTACCTATGACTGATAAGACTCATAGAGTTGCCAGCTATTTCTCCAGTTGTATTCTATAGTAAAACTAACTCTTCGAAGTTATAGTATCACGGCACCAGTTCTTATTCGAATTTATGACGTCACGACTTTGGGTTTCATTTCTATCTTCTTATGTTAAAATTTTAACTATGAAACTTTCTATTCGTATGCAGATGATAGTTTTAAGTGTTGAGACAGACCTATAAATAGTTATTTTATCTTATTTTTTTTCACTCATATCTAGACAGTTTAGGTTAGATATAACTGTAGAGTTAAGTAAATACAGTATAATAATTTTTGAGACATATTTAACAAATATGGAAGTTAAATAAAGAAAATATGCATCACTCAAATAATCCAGATACTTTTTAATTTATGGTTAAATATTAGTACACATTATTGAATAATATAAGTAATTTTTTAAGAAATTTTTGAAAATCGTTTTTTCGTTTTGACAATTATATGTTTGAACTAAATTTCACTTACCACGTTTCACAGTGTTCAGCCAATGATTGACGTCACCACTTTTTCATGAATTCAATAATTTTATAATGAATTTTGGAAACGAATGCATTAATATGTAATAGTTGTGGTTTTAAACGCAATCCTATTCACTGACGTGTTCGATTCTCTATGCATCTTTTCACTATTCCGCTAGACACATCTAAAATATCTAATATTGAAGCTCAGGTTGTTCATTATGTAGACAAATATAGAACATCT
The DNA here is from genome assembly GCA_019049505.1 of Pachyrhynchus sulphureomaculatus. Lineage (NCBI taxonomy): Eukaryota > Metazoa > Arthropoda > Insecta > Coleoptera > Curculionidae > Pachyrhynchus > Pachyrhynchus sulphureomaculatus. The sequence continues at coordinate 137,352,563 of CM032453.1, forward strand.
CTTTCATTTAGAAAGAAGTTAGTTATGTTTGTCGTTAAAATTCATTATTATTCCGTCCACTAATTAATCTGAGTTTCCAGCCTATTATTATTTTAGGTCTAGTACATTTTTAGATCATTTTTGTAGTTTATGATTTTTAATTTTAATTAATACAATAAATTTTTTTACATGATAATAGAAACGAACATTTAAATGCAAATTTATTTTTCCTCTATCGATACTTTAACCATTCCCTGCCTAAGTCTCGCTATTACTGGCCAGCTGATTTATTAACTATGAATAGTATATGTACGGCTTAGGTTCGTATCTTGCACTTTACTTTCGTGAATTTGTAATACGTAATTCAAGTACGGTAGGTATTTGATGTGTTCTAGTTAAAACTGACATTTTTTTAGTCCTTTTGTGCATATTGAAAGCGTTCTATTTCTCTTGTAGTATATCAATTTCGTTGCACTACTCAGACATTTGTTCTTTGGCGTCTCTACAGTTCTTCCGAAACCTTCAATTATTTGTAGATGACAGAGAACTTCTGAAGGCTTCTTTGGCTTATAAGTTCTAGGATTTCAGTGTGTGTATTTCACAGGGTTTATTTTACTTTCTTTATTAAACCCCATATTTTTTTCTTTATAAGCGTTTAGTCCTTTTAGGACAGTTTGTTGTATGTTGGATTATATTTGCCGCCAATTTTTCATCAATTTTCTAACACTGATGTAATTCTATCGTTTGCTTTTTTAGTTATAATGGCCGCTTTTCATTTCTATCTTCTTATGTTAAAATTTTAACTATGAAACTTTCTATTCGTATGCAGATGATAGTTTTGAGTGTTGAGACAGACCTATAAATAGTTATTTTATCTTCTTTTTCTTTCAGTCATATCTAGACAGTTTAGGTTAGATATAACTGTAGAGTTAAGTAAATACAGTATAATAATTTTTGGAACATATTTAACAAATATGGAAGTTAAATAAAGAAAATATGCATCACTCAAATAATCCGGATACTTTTTAATTTATGGTTAAATATTAGTACACATTATTGAATAATATAAGTAATTTTTTAGGAAATTTTGGAAAATCGTTTTTTTTTTTTCGTTTAGACAATTATATGTTTGAACTAAATTTCACTTACCACTATTCACAGTGTTCTAATGATTGACGTCACCACTTTTTCATAAATTCAATAATTTTATAACGAATTTTGGAAACGAATACATTAATCTGTAACAGTCGTGGTTTTAAACGCAACCCTGTTCAGTGACGTATTCGATTCTCTATGCATCTTTTCACCATTCCGTTAGACACATCTAAAATATCTAATATTGAAGCTCAGGTTGTTCATTATGTAGACAAATATAGAACATCTCTTTCATTTACAAAGAAGGTAGTTATGTTTGTCGTTAAAATTCATTGTTATTCCGTCCACTAATTAATCTGAGTCTCCAGCCTATTATTATTTTAGGTCTAGTACATTTTTAGATCATTTTTGTAGTTTATGATTTTTAATTTTAATTAATACAATAAATTTTTTTACATAGTAATAGAAATAAACATTTAAATGCAAATTTTATTTTCCCTCTATCGATACTTTAACCATTCCTTGCCTAAGTCTCGCTATTACTGGCCGGCTGATTTATTAACTACGAATAGTATATGTACGGCTTAGGTTCGTATCTTGCACTTTACTTTCGTGAATTTGTAATACGTAATTCAGGTACGGTAGGTATTTGATGTCTTCTAGTTAAAACTGACATTTTTTAGTCCTTTTGTGCATATTAAAAGTGTTCTATTTCTCTTGTAGTACATCAATTTCGTTGCATTACTCAGACATTTGTTCAATTATTTGTAGACGACAGAGAACTTCTGAAGGCTTCTTTCGCTTATAAGTTCTAGGATTTCAGTGTGTGTATTTCACAGTGTTTATTTTACTTTCTTTATTAAACCCCATATTTTTTCTTTATAAGCGTTTAATTCTTTTAGGACAGTTTATTGTATGTTGGATTATATTTGCCGGCAATTTTTCATCAATTTTCTAACACTGATGTAATTCTATCGTTTGCTTTTTTAGTCTTAATGGCCGCTTTTCAATTTGTGTCTGGAATTTTTCTTCAGTTAGGTTATATAATCATTTGACTGGGTTATATAATCATTTGACTGATGTTATGTTATGTCCGATTTATTGGATTTTTGATCTTCTAGTATTGCAATTACATACATTTTACGTCGTACTAATTTGTGAATACACACACGCACAGAAGGAATTTAAAACAGTAGTATTCTGAATCGTATGTCTGCTAGTTGCTAATAGGTGTAGCACGACAAGAGTTAATACTTGAGGAAGGACAGCAAATAAAAAAATTTAGCAAGTACACATATCTGGGAATACCACTGACTAACGATGGATCTTCCCATCGCCAGTCAGTTGCACCCATCTGGATGACGCTATCAAGTACAGAAAGAGCTATTGCACAACTAAATAGCGTACTGTAAGATCAACGCATATTAAAAGCAAACAAATATCGCATATCACGAACCCGTATCTCCGTTATGGTAGTTCTTATCTTATTTCAAGTCCTCTCTGTTTCCATTTTATCTGTTCACTGAAATTTTTGCAGTTCTCATTTATTTTAATACTATAACCAAGTAAAAATAATGCCCCAACACCCTGTATAAACTAATAGACATGCGGCTACTACTAAACCTGCTTTTGAAGTGTCTTTTTGTTACTGGCAACAATGTTTTCTAATTAAAGAGTATAATCTGTTGATAATAATGACGAACCCCTATAGAGTGCCAGATAACATAGGTGTAAGAGATGAAAATTATACCTAATGGGAGCTGTAATTTTCTACCCGTCCCGTTCGTTATCCGTCACTCGTCAATATATTAAACCTCTGAAGAAGAATAAAAACCAAAACAATTACATACTTTCAATCTTAGTTGATTGGTGCAAAACAATATATGTAATGAGAATAATTATAGTCAAACTTTGTGCAATGTGAAGTCAGACTCCGACTTGTGCGATTATTGTGCGAATGTTGTCACTGATAGCTTTAAGTGTAAATGCATTAGTAACGTTTTGTCACGTTACGCGTTGCTGCCACGAAGGGTTGTACCTAAAAGGGGGAAGGGGAGAGCCTACCCTCCATTAAAAGTATAATCGTACTCTTTTTACCTCTCTTGCTAAAGGAAAGTACGAAGTTGTTCCTTTAACTTATCTATATTTTTTCGTACATAATCTTTTAGCCCAATCGTCAGAGGCAAATTTTAACGAAAGCTGTTATTAAATGTTAACAGGCTGCATTGGTATACAGGTAGTTTCTTGGAGGTAGAATACGATAGAAAAAAGTTTGCTGCTTTGAAGTATACGCTAAGCCTACAATATTAAAAATAAAACAAATCGATATTCCGAAATAAAATTTCAGAATATGGTTTGTTACTTGTTTGGTCACTACAGCATAATGTCGAGAATTTGCAAATGCAAAATGACCAACAAATAAAGACCCCATGAATGCTATATTCCATGCCTTTCCTCCTACGACTATAGTTTCTGAACCTATACTCTTCATCAGGTAGGCTTTAGGCAACGGTATCAATCGTTAAGACCAGAGTATCTTGGAGAGTCAAGTTGGAATGACTCCCGCTGGCTTATAGCAATCATGGTACTTTATGTAAACGAGGTACTACTCGTTGGGCAAGATACAGACTCTTGCGTCATCTGTTGAGAGTTTCGAACATCGAAAACTGCTCAACTATAAAAACTTAACATTGTTAGGAAGGATAAATCAAATCGATATTTCGAAATTAAATTTCCGAATATGGTTTGTTACTTGATTGGTCACTACAGCATAATGTCGAGAATTTGCAAATGTAAAATGACCAACAAATAAAGATCCCATTTGCATTTGCAGATTCTCGACATTATGCTGTAGTGACCAGTCAAGTAACAAACCATATTCCGAAATTTTATTTCAGAATACCGATTTGATTTATCCTTCCTAACAATGTTAGGTTTATATAGTTGAGCAGTTTTCGATGTTCGAAACTCTCAACAGATGGCGCAAGAGTCTTTATCTTGCCCAACGAGTAGTGCCTCGTTTACATAAAGTACTATGATTGCTATAAACCAGCGAGAGTCATTCCAACTTGACTCTCCACGGTACTCTGGTGTTAACGGTCGATACTGTTGCCTAAAGCCTACCTGATGAAGAGTATAGGCTCAGAAACTATAGTCGTAGGAGGAAAGGCATGGAATATGGCATTCATGGGATCTTTATTTGTTGGTAATTTTGCATTTGAAAATTCTGGACATTATTCAAAAATAAAATTAAAAATTCTGTTTTTCGAAAATAACTCGAAAAATAAATAACCGGTCAAGTGCAAGTTGAACTTGCGCAATTAGTGTTCCGTACGTTGATTGCTTTTAAAAAAAAAAAAATGTTACGGAGGTATAAAATGATCAGTGACTTCACAAAACACACCCCAAATAAGTTTTCAACAAAGTTTGTTTTCAATCTTTACTGAAATCTGATGACCTTGAATTTTTTGTTTTTTTTATATACCAGATAAATTATTAAAGATAATGCACTCGTGATAATTTTCGTTCAATCTACACCCCGTGGAGAATGTTCCAGAATTTTTTCAAAATTTTTTGATAAGTACTTTTCGAGATAAGGCGGGTGGACAGCGATTTTTCGCGGTTTTTTAAAAATAATACAAAGCAAAGTGCGCGCAAGTATTACATTATATACATATTTTTTACTCGTGTTTTCATAAGCTTTCATTTGACACCAGACTCGATTACCTAGTAAAAAATTTTTTTTTTTCACTTCCGATTTCACCCCCAAAACTAACCCCTTAAGTCAAAATTTAACTTTCAAAACTACATGACTTTGATGAGGCCATCAATTCCTATATTATTACCAAATTTCAACTTTCTATGACAAATAGTTTCGGAGAAAATCGGGTGTGACAGACGGACAGACAGACGGACAGACACCGAAGTGATCTTATAAGTGTTCCATACGGAACACTAAAAATATATCGAAAAAATAATAGCACCACGTGAAAAAACGGGAAATTTTACAAAAAAAAAAAATAGCATATAGATTTTTTTTTAGTTTTACCGTAATTTAAAAAAAAATATATCAAAAATAAAATGGTTGGTTTAACCCCTTCAGTTGTAGTAGGAACCATGCTTCCAACCTAATTTATGCTAGATATTTTGAAATTGGCTATTAAGGGAATTCTCGGGGTGCTGATTAAGGGTCCGATGACAGATTATAAAAATTCAAAATGGCGGCCAGAGAGTACGTAATTCATTTAATTTTCTAATTTTCTTTTAAGAGTGTCTACTAAGTGGTTTTTTAAAATGCTGATTAAGACTCCGAGGACAGATTTAAAAAATTCAAAATGATGATCCAAAATGGCAGTCAGTGTATATAAAAAAAATAAATGAAAATATATTTATTGATATAAAAAATGAATACATTTAATAATAATTGTACAATGCAATAAAATAAGGAATAAATTACTAAACATGTATAACAGAAATATTTACAAAATAATAGTCATTTTCTTCTTCAATTTGTTCACAATATTCATCACCACTATCTACCTACCACCTCTTGTAATGATGGAAGAATAGGTAAATTCGTGCAACCTTCTAAATAAAAGCAGAAGCCACGGTCTGAAGAGCATAGCAGTCCTGCTTTTTTGCAGCTACATTTTTTTTTACAATATTTCTTACAGTTGCAAAAAATCATTTCTAATAGGGATGCCGATGCAGGGGTTGGCATTTTCATCATTTTTACAGGTGTTAATATTTTTAAGTTGGTGTCCTTCTTTTTCCATCCCCAGTTGTTCACTAAACAGCAACCAACACCTAATTTACACTTAAAGGTAATTATTTTTTATTTAAAAGTTTATTTAACAATATACAGTATACAAATTATGAGACGTCACTCCGATCGCCATTAACAAAATTCCTTTGAATAATTTAGAATTTTTGTGTTTTCAATACCTGTTTTCTTTGTACCTGGATGTTTAATTAAGTACTTTATACTTAAAGCTTAGAATTTTATTTTTCATTTCCCACTTTTAAATATTTTTTTTTTTTATTTTAAGTTTAAGTTGTATGATTAATAATAAGCCAAAAATACGTTTATCATGAAAACTGTTTAAGAGCAAAATTACACAAAAAAAAAGAGTTTTTTTTTAAGCTTTTAATTTCTTTTTAATATTAAGTATACTTTTAACTGACAAGGGTAAAAAATGAAAAATTCAAAATAAATCAAAAACTATTAGAAATAGGTATATGACATGTCCCATTTAAAAAATTTAAGATTTTTCAATTTAAAATAGTCGAAATGTATAAATTTATTTTGAACATCCTGTCGCATCTAACTCAAATTTCTTTACATTTATCTTTTTTTTCATCTCTATAGAACGCTCGTACCAATTATGAGTATTCCACCTTCAGAAACAATGGCGCTACTGACAATTTTTTACAAAACTGAACACTAGTATTTTTAAAAAAAAAAATTAAAATATTAGAAAAACTACTAGGTTTAGGTATGTAACATTATTAATAAAAAAGTTATAAAATTTTACGCACAATTTAAAAATAAATTAGAAAATAGGATATTCCATTTAAAAAAACATATTTTATATCGGCCACACGTTTTTGAAGTACCCTGTATACTCAAAAATAATTTGTGCACCTTAACATTCCCTAAAACTATTGTATTTAACGTTTTTTCGTCATTCCCGAACCAAATGAGATAATGTACTTTACTCTATCGTTGACTCACCCTGTACAAAATTTTATTATTTGACACGGACTTAGATATAACAAAAAACTTACCACTACCACATCTTCAACCCACAAGCTTATCTTTCAACATACCTGAAATAAAAAAGAACACAATTATTAAAAGAATCCAACATACATTGATCGGGTTAATGCCACAAGAATGTCCCGTAAACGTTAACGTATCTAGTTCGGCAGTTATAACTAGATGGCACTAATAGTACTGTTACTACAACAAAAGTTCGGCTTATTTTTCGACAATCTATGTATTTCACAAAAAAAATCATGGCTACGTGGAGGACAATTTAAGTGACCTCTTTTGAAGTACGGGCTGATTATGCTATTACTACTTGACTCGAGGAACTTAAAAGTTTGTCATTTCTTCATCCTGTACCAAAAGTATCTGCCACCCCCTTCAGCTCTAGAAATTAGATGTCTCTTATTTCTCATTGCACTTATGTTTGTGTTTTTGAATTGGCACATCAACATAATAAAGTAATCAATATATTAAATCCCATTGAAAAAGCAAAACAAAAAATTCTTGGAAGTCAACAATAGCAGACCTGCTTTATTCTTGTAATTATTTAGTTTATTTCTAGATTCTGTAGATTCTGCATTTTTATGTAAAAATGCCAAAAAAGTATGAATTGGATTTAGAAAATATGAACATATAGTTCCTTTTTGAAAATGGAAAAAAAAACTAAAAAGCCAAATAGTACGGTGAGATATACTATAAGTCATTTTAACAAGGCAAAACGCATAAAAACTTATCTAAGAGTGGTCGTTAACGCATTACAAATACGAGACGGCTAGCAGTTGATACCTGCTTTTTTGAAAAATCACAAAAAGGCATCTTCTGAACTAGGGGCTGATTTCTGTGAAGAAATTGAAATGAAACAGTGAAAAAAAGGCATCAAAATGTTGGATTCAAAAGCTGTAGAGCTAGAAAAAAGCCCTGATTATCGGACCACAATAAAAATGTGCTCGTGACATGGCCCCAGAAACATAAAACTTTCAATGAAGAGGATTTAAAGAATCTAATATCATGTGGTTGGAAGAGGATGTATTGGTTATTAAGTCTGGATATTGTTTAAACCATTTATTTTAGTAAATTAGTAATCCAAATTTTTTTTATTTTTCTCTAGTATTAGTCGAGTTAATGAAGCGATAAAATTGTTGAAACTTTTTAATCCAAGTATTTTAATATATATTTTTTTAAATGTTTGTTTTAATAATATTATTTGAAATCGGAAATATTGTAATGAGGGGACATAAATATTTATATTTAAAGTCGTTTTCTAATTACGTCATTAAAAAAAGCTTTAAATTTATAAAAAAAATTCAAAAATTTTTATAAATTACATAGGCCAACGATGAAAAAACTTTTTTAATCATATTACTTGATTCCTATGTTTTATGGTGTGCTGAGTCCGAAAATAATAATAAAAAAGTCGTATCACCCACCAATTTTTCACATTTTAATATTCAAAATGTGAAAAGTTTATTTTTTTTATCATTCAAATGTTATTAGGTTGGCAATAAAATCAGAATTTTATAAGATTGGCAGTAAAATCAAATGTTATTAGGTTGGTAGTTCCGTTAAATATCACAGCTGTTTGTTTTCTTCCAGTTAATATAACCTCGCATTGCAGTGTTTAACCCATGTGCTATAATTCACACTCAAAGTATGGCTAATCGTGATTATAAAAACTCTCTCAACACTTTTTGTTATATATATGGTGAGTTTGTAGTTAAAAAACATCAAAGAAACATTACTGACTTTGTAAAAAAAGTATACTTTGCATATTTTGGTGTAGAAATCGGTAATCAAGATAAATATTGGGCTCCTCACAAAGTATGTTATGTTTGTGTCAAGGATCTTAGGAAATGGCATAAGAAAGAAAATAAAGCTTTTAGATTTGCGGTGCCCATGGTATGGAGAGAGCAAGAAAATCATTTAAATGATGTTTCTGGATATAACTCCAAAAATAAATAATTGTCTATCCTAACTTTACTTCAGCTAATCGACCGGTAGGACATGGACCGAGACTTCCTGTTCCTGAGCCACCTCAGTCTATTGATGACGTTTTACAGTCCAGTCCCGAATTTAATGAAAGTAGACCAGATGATAATGAGTTTCAATGTACTCTAGAAAATTTAACACCACAGTTGTTTACACAAGCTGAGTTAAATGATTTAGTGACAGATTTTGGTTTGATTAAGGAAAAAGCAGAATTGCTTGGTTTTAGGCCGAAAGAAAAACATTTATTGGAATCTGGAACATCTATTTACCATTAGAGAACAAGAGATCAACAGTTTGCTCAGTTTTTCAGCAGAAAGAGGATTTGGTTTACTGCCATCATATTGGTAGTCTAATGAACGAATTTGGTAATGAGTACAAGAAGGAAGATTGAAGGCTTTTTATAGACTCATCAAAAACTAGTTTAAAAGGTGTTCTGTTACACAACGGAAATACTTCTGATTCACTGCTTGTTGCTCATTCAGTCCATATGAAGGAAACTTATGAAAATCTTAACATGATTTTACAGAAAATTGACTATCCAGCTCACGATTGGATGCTATGTGGAGATTTAAAAGTTGTCTCCATGATCCTTGGTCAACAAAAGGGATTTACAAAGTTTCCTATATGTGAGTGGGACAGGAGAGCAAGGGATCTACATTGGTCCAAAAAACAATGGCCCGTAAGAAAAACTTTAACACCTGGCGAGAACAACATTTTGCATAAAACTTTAGTAGACCCAAAAAAGATTCTTCTACCACCACTACACATCAAGTTAGGCTTAATGAAACAATTTGTGAAAGCCTCGCCTAAAGATGGTGACTGTATTAAATATTTGTGTAAAAGATTTTGTCATTTATCAGAAGTCAAACTGAAAGAAGGGGTTTTCGTTGGGCCTAATATTCGTAAAATGATGTTCGATTCCAACTTTGAAGCAAGGATGATTACAAAGGAAAAGGAGGTTTGGATATCATTTAAAGAAGCTGTGCCTAAGTTTTTGGGCAATGTGAAAGATCCTAACTATGAACTTATCGTAGCTAATATGATAGACAAGCTCAAAAATCTGGGTTGTCTGATGAACCTTAAAGTTCACTTCTTGCACAACCATCTTGACTTTTTTCCTAAAAACTTAGGCTATGTGAGTGAAGAGCAGGGGGAACGGTTCCATCAGGACATAAAGGAGATGGAGAAACGGTACCAGGGACGGTGGAATATCAACATGACGGGTAATTACTATTGGAACAACAAAATTCATCACATCGGAGAAAAAGCTATATAAGAAACTTCACAGAGAAAAGGGAAAGGAAATAGAAAAAAATAAGCACCTAAAATATTCATACTGAAGTGAAATATGTTATCGTGAGTAAAAATTGTAGTACGGTTTAAGTTTTTATTTTTTATGTATCAAATTTTCCCTATTTTGAAATTTAATCCATGTCATATTGTGAGAGAACTGTGGGTGATACAAAAAAACTGATACCAGATACGGTTTCAGCACCCAAAAATACATAACACTTAGATATATTGGTTTAAAAAGTTTTTACAAATATTTTTTTTGTTAGCCTGTGTTATTAATTACACAGGTTTACAAATTTTTAATTTGGAAAAATACCAAGAACGCCACATGCCTAGATAAGTTAATTGGGACCTCCTGAACACGAAAAACGCTATAATTTTTTTTTTTTTAAGTACCGTTTTTTAGATAACGGTACTTTTGTGTTTTTCGGTGTATGGTCCCACTCAAACCCTTATGGAACCCAACCGAAAAGTCCGATCGAGATAAATGTCATACCGTTGGAAAGGCAACTAAATGCCTTTTCCGGCGGTATACTATAAATTTCTATGTGACAAGAAGTGGCTGAGTTATAACACCTCAAAGTTCAAAATTTGCCTATTTTTTACGTTTTTTTTCAAAATTTTTCATTTTTAATTGTTTTTTTTTCTACGTTATTGTAAAGATCTGGAATGTTTTATTTTTTTACCAAGTAGTTTATTTAATAACCAACATTTTAAACGTAATTTGAAAAAAAAGGATGAAAAAATAAAGTTTTTATTAAGGATTTTGTGGAACGACAATATTTTCATTTTCATTGCTCACACGCTATATTCGGCGTCCATCAGAATTTGAATCACTGTATACGTTGGTAGCCCTGACACACGCTATATTCGGCGTCCATCAGAATTTGAATCACTGTATACGTTGGTAGCCCTGACACACGCTATATTCGGCGTCCATCAGAATTTGAATCTGATCACAGTAAACAGTTTGGCTTTGTACGTGCAAAAAATAAAATGTGTTCAATCGATCCCAACGAATTTTGTTATGTTTGTGGAGTTCTTGTGAAAAAGAAATCACAGCATTTGATGCGAAAAATGAATACGAAAAATTTATCTGAAGCGTATAAGAAGTATTTCGGCTTTCGACCTGCGTCTCTGGACAAACCGTGGACACCGAATAATGCATGTAACAACTGCCGAACAATATTAAATAAAATTGGTAAGGGTCAAGAGTGTTTCTTCACATTTGGAAAGCCAATGCAATGGAGAAAACCCGATCAGTCATACAACAGATTGTTATTTCTGTTTAACGGAAAAGGCTGTCGGACGTAGAATTGAACCAGTTTATCCAGTTGTTAGCTCGGTGACGCTGCCAGTGCCGCACTCAGTATCGTGCCCCAAACCGCAGCTGATTGTAGCAGAGCCCACAAAAATACGAAAAAGAACAACAATAAGTGATTCATCAGATGAGTGCACTGAATCAGAAATGCAATCAAATAAGAAACCCCATTTACTTACTTAGGCCGAGCTTAATGATTTGTGTCGAGATTTGTATTTGCCGAAATCGAAATCTGAATTACTTGCATCGCGATTGCAACAGTGGGGATATTGTGCTCCTGAGACACGTGTTACATATTACCGTGATCGTAGCAAACAACTTGCAGTTTTTTTCGCAAAAACGGGAAACTTTTGTTTTTGTGCCAACACACGTGGTCTTTTCAATGCTCTCCAACAAAGTTATGACCCAGTGGAATGGCGTCTTTTTCTGGATGGAGGCAAGGATAGTTTGAAGGCAGTCTTGCTTCATAAAGGGAATACGAAACCATCAATTCCAATCGGATATGGAAAATACATAAAGGAAACATATGAAGCAATGAAAGAACTTCTCGCTCTCATACAATATGACCAACATCAATGGAAAGTTTGCTCTGATTTTAAATTAGTTGCCATACTATCTGGATTGCAAGGGGGCAATACGAAGTTTCCCTGTTTTCTATGTCTATGGGACAGCCGTGACCGTCAGAATCACTACATCCGAAAAGTTTGGCCCGAACGAAGTGGGCGTACGCACGGAGAGTACAATATTAAAAATGACCCACTCATTCCTCAGGAGAAGATAATACTTCCTCCACTACATATTAAGCTTGGGTTATTTACAAATATTGTGAAAACGTTGCCAAAAGACAGTCTTGCCATGAATTACCTTAAACAAAAATTTCCGAGAGCCACAGCGAGCAAAATTGAAGCTGGTATATTTGATGGACCTCAAATTCGGGCTCTGTACGGTGACCAAGCATTTAATGAGTGTTTAGGTCCAGCTCATTTGGAGGCATGGGAAGCATTCCAGGACATCGTTTACAACTTTTTGGGAAACTACAGAAGTCCTGATTACGCTGAGAAGATCGATACATTACTGCAAAAATTCAATGTCATTGGTAAGCGTTGAGTGAAAGCATGTATATCAAAAAGGCCGTTATCATTTGAAAATTATTTGAAATTTATTCTTTTTAACTTTTAGGTTCAAATATGACACCTAAACTACACTTTTTATTCAGTCATTTGGATATTTTCCCCATGAACTTGGGATCCGAAAGTGATGAGCAGGGTGAAAGATTTCACCAGGAAATGCAAGAAATCGAGAGACGTTACAAGGGCTGGTGGGATGAACAAATGATGGCAGACTATTGTTGGTTCCTCATTCGCGAAGATACATCCGAAAAAAAACGGAAAAATTCAAGTCACTCGTCATTTTAATTTAAATTTTTTTAATTTACGCCGAATATAGCGTGTGAGCAATGAAAATGAAAATATTGTCGTTCCACAAAATCCTTAATAAAAACTTTATTTTTCATCCTTTTTTTTTCAAATTACGTTTAAAATGTTGGTTATTAAATAAACTACTTGGTAAAAAAATAAAACATTCCAGATCTTTACAATAACGTAGAAAAAAAACCAAATAAAAATGAAAAATTTTGAAAAAAAAAAAAAAACGTAAAAAAATAGGCAAATTTTGAACTTTGAGGTGTTATAACTCAGCCACTTCTTGTCACATAGAAATTTATAGTATACCGCCGGAAAAGGCATTTAGTTGCCTTTCCAACGGTATGACATTTATCTCGATCGGACTTTTCGGTTGGGCTCCATAAGGGTTTGAGTGGGACCATACACCGAAAAACACAAAAGTACCGTTATCTAAAAAACGGTACTTAAAAAAAAAAAAATTATAGCGTTTTTCGTGTTCAGGAGGTCCCAATTAACTTATCTAGGCATGTGGCGTTCTTGGTATTTTTTGGCTGTAAACCAGTGTTATGAATAGAATTTTTTTAACATAATACATCTAAGATGAGATAGAATTGATATATATATATATATATATATATATATATATATATATATATATATATATATATATATATATATATATAAAATAAGGAAATTTTTTATTACATATGACCAATTTACTAATTTATAATTTAAATATATAAAAAAATGATAAGATCTAATTTTCAGTTAAATCTGGAATACTGGAGACTTCATTCTCGTCAGGTTATTGCAGTCACTTCCACTGCAAACAATGCATGGAGGGAAGCAATGCAGACCACTCTTTCTGCAGCCACATGCTGCACGGCATCCTGTTTTGCAAGAGCAAAATATAATTTGCTGGTTGCGTCATTTTTACTGGTGTCAAATAATTTGTCGCTGCCAACCTGATTGTTCGGGAGGTATTGGAGAATTATTTTTCCATTGCTGAACTTGTAAATAGACTCTTTTGAACCTAAACTATCCGTAAGACATTATTTCTTGATGGTTTTAAAAAGTACAATTCTTTATCATCTGGCGATAAAACCATCAATAACACTAACACATCAATGTCCTCTGCTATAACTGCCACATGAGGACAGAAGCAATCTAGAGCTGATTGTACAATTATACGGTCACCATCACTTCCGCTTGACTACACTCAAAATTATTTTCAGTTAGCTTTTTTGTAAGGAAAATTAATAAGTCATTTTTTATTTATGCTGTTTTCTAAGAATTTTTCCTTAGTAGTCTTTAAAGGCATGTCTTCATCAAAAAAATAATCAATCAATCAATCAATTACTTATGTATCTACGACTTCTCTTAGACGCTTTAGTTCCATCATTATTATATTCATTAAATATAACTATGTTGGGAATGTGGAATCTTTGGCATAATGACACTACTCAGTATATATCACCACTACACTAAACCCTCGACGCGCGTTTCGCTAACCATGTTAGCGTCATCATCGCTCCTGATAAAGCTGATAAAGCGCGTCGAGTGCAAAAATAAAGTGTTTGATGTAGTAGTGATATATACTGAGTAGTATTAAATACAACTTTATGGTGCCAAAGTTATTACGTAGACATCTGATGTATTGTTGACAAATGTTGGAAAACTTTTGATTTTGTTCTCATTCTAATCTGTGAAGTAACATACCATCATCAATGATGTAGAAAAATTTATTAATATCGTTAAAATCCGTTTCACATTGTTCAAAAATATCATATAGTGATCTTTTAGTGCTAGCATTATTAAAAAGAGAAAGAGGATGGATCGTGAAAAAAATAATTTTTTTTCCATAAATATCATTATCATTGTTTAAATAATATAAATATTTATGTTCCCCCACTACAATATTTATAATTTCAAGTACTATATTAAAACAAACATTTAAAAAAATATTTATCAAAAATGGAACTGTTCTTGAGGATTAAAAAGTAAAAAACTTCATTGATTCGATTATATTTGTTTTTCTCTTGTTTTAGGTTTTTGATACTCCTGGTATTACCTATGTCAGGCTCCGGAGAGCAGAGAAATATAACTTCGATTATATAGTGCCCAGTGTAAGCGGGGGCCGCTGTATTATGGTGTGGGGGTGCATGTCGGCAAGTGGCGTGGGCGAAATAGTATTTTGCGAGGGTGGAATGAATTCACAAAAGTACGAATATATAGAAGTTTTAAATATTGCACTTAAACGATCATTTTTACTTTCCATACTAAAGAAAATGGTTGTATTCGTGAAAAAAGTGGAGTCGAGGAATTTTGATATTAAGTTATTTTTTCATTACTTTCAATTTTAACGGGGAAAGGGGTGAAAGAGGTGGAGTGGTGGTTAAATATTGTATTCTTTTGCTTGTATTCTGGAATTTTTCCCAAATTTTTCGTTGCGATAATGAACAAATTTTAAACATAATTATTTATTTACTATATATGGTCAGTCAATAAATTTTGAAAGCGACACCTATGGAGCATCACTTAAACCAAATAATGAACACCATTTTGAAGCTTCATTTGTCATATAAACACACCCTGAATTTCAAGTCGATCTGTCAAGTCATTCATTGTTTATCAGCTGGTTAAAGTAGACGTGTTTGAGTATTTTTTTAAAAATGGAAAAAATGGAATATCGTACAGTGACAAAATTCTTTGTTTTGAAAGATTTATCGGCAACTGAAATCCATGCAAAGTTAGTGTAACACTGATTGTTGTTATAAATATACCAGTATAACCTAATGTTTAATTTTTTGTTCTATTCCAACAGAGTTTTAACATTTTTAAGTTTCTGTCAGGTGAGAAAAATCAGTAGTTGTAAAGACTTAGCTCCTTTCAACTTTTCAATTTACCGTTTGTTTGTTTGGAAAATACAGTGCCACCTCGATAATCCGGATCTCCATTAAACCGGATTCTTTAATAATCTGGACAAACATTTCTATTGCATTGTGTACTTCATAATCCGGATTTGATAGTTCTAGGTAATCCGGACCTGCGTTTTTAGACATCTACTTAATTTAACCTACATGGGAAAACTAAAATTGATAGTGAGGGGATTAACCTAACTTCCAGTCTAATACATCTGGGATTCACACAAACTGTAGGTGCCTTCGATTTGCCTACAACGCATCGCGTATCGCGTCTAAAGGTTAAGGACTTTGCAGTTGTTTGTTTATTGTCACAAGTACAACATACCTAAATTCTATTTTACTTTATGTGGTTCATATAAGTATGTAAAAGTTTTTTTACGTATATGTACCTACATATTAAAATGCCTTCTAAAAGAAAACATATTACACTAACAATAAAACAAAAGTCCGATATATTAGAAAGACTAGTTCTTGATGAAAAGGGAAAAGTGTTGGCAAATGAATACGGAGCAGGAACATCCACAATTTCGGATATAAAAAAGAAGAAAGGGAAAATCAAAAAGTATGTATATATGATTTTATTTTAAAGATAATTTTGGACACTCATTATGGATGTGTAACGTCTTTTAGATTTATTTCCAAATGTGATTCCGGTCCTGGCGTCAGAAAAACCTTACGAAAAGCCGAATATCCAGAAATGGATACTAGTTTGTATACATGGTTTTGTACGCAACGATCAAGGCACGTCCCAATTTCCTACCAAATTTTATCATGCGAAGCAAAACAGTTTTACACTGAAACCTATAAGAATGATAATTTTAGAGCTAGCAGAGGCTGGATTTCTTTCTTCAACTTCAGAATAAGACATGATCTGCGTGCTTTATAAGTTTGTGGCGAAAAACTATCCAATGATGAAAGTGCCGTCGATCCTTTCCTAACTTTATTCGCAGATAAGATAAAAGAATTAAACCTTGGACCTACTCAAATATACAATGCAAATGAATCAGCTCTGTATTGGAAAATGTTGCCTGAAAAAACGCTGGTTCGTTCTCAGGAAAAGACCGCACCAGGTCAAAAAATAAATAAAGAACGCGTTACTTTTCTAGCATGTTGCAATGCTGATGGATCACAAAAATTAAAGTTGTTAATGATAGGAAAGGTAAAAAATCCGAGGGCTCTTAAAAATGTGAACATATATGTTGAGTACAAATCATCTGCCAATGCATGGATGACTACAGCAATTTTCTTAGACTGGTTTCATCATTCTTTTATTCGTCAAGTCAAAAATCATTTAAGAAGTCTCAACTTGCCTGAAAGAGCTCTGCTAATCGTTGATAACGCTTTGAGCCATGGAACGATAGAAGAGCTGACTAGTGAGGATGGACAGTTTACAACATTATTTCTTCCACCAAATTGTACTACACTTTTGGAGCCTATGGACCAGAATGCAATCAAACTGGCAAAATTATTTTATCGGAAAAGTCTTTTACCCCATATTTTATTAATTAATGAAGAGAACCTTGTTAGGTTATTAAAAAGCATTAACCTAAATGATGCTGTAGGTCTACTATGCAATTCATGGGAAAACGTTTCCCCTGAAGTCTTGAAAAAGTGCTGGCCCAAAATTATGGCTTCTGTGGCAGATACCAACCCAGACACTGAATATGATGCAGAAGATCTGATTCCTCTGAGAGAATTGCGGTACAATTTGCTTTCCACGAATGAAGAAATGAAAGGTAAAGCCTGAAATTTTTCTTTTAGTATTTTTTTGGTTAATTCGTAAATATTTAACAGATGTTTCAGATATGCTGAATGTCCTCACTGAGCAGAATCTCATGAACGTGGAAATATGTAATTGGCTTGAAAATGATGAAGATTTGTTACCACTGTTCAGAGTTAAGTACTAATACAAACCAGACTGTTAAGAACACTGTGAAGAATGATGAGGCAGTTAAAAGTTTCAATGTGTGCATGAGATGGGCAGAAGAATGATGTGTGATGTTCTTGTCCTTCAAAGATTAAAATAAATTGCTTTCATGATGACCCAGAGAAGGGTCAAGCAAACAAAAATTACAAATTTTTTTACAAAATAAGATAAAACTTGATAAGATATGCTTAAAATTTAAAAAATTTTTCTATGTATGTACTATTTTTTAGTTGTTTCGTATTAAATGATTCGTTTTTTAATATAAATAATGTCCTGCTTCAGTAATTCGAATTATTTACTAATTCGGATCACCGCGGTTTTAATTAGTCCGGATTATCGAGGTTGCACTGTATCTCGTTTCCTTTAATGCACGTTGTTCATGTCATGTTACTAAAATACGTGTATCCTAAAAAAAATTGTAAATTTTAGAGTGGCAAGCTGACACCGTAATATAAAGGGATGATGTGATATGAGACATGTGCTTTAGATGCATGAAGCACTTAAGCTTCTTAAGGGCCTGTTGTGCACCTGCTTTATTTTAGGGCAGTGGAAGGTCGATATCCTTCAGAAAGCCAGTTGGCACTAAGACGTATGGACTTCCGGGGCCAGTTGGGTCGTGGCGACTTGAAATGTCTTAAATGCTCTGCCCAACTTGGCTAGTATTACGTGGTACAATTCAAAAGTTCCCGAACTAACGTTACAATATCGAAGTAGTTAATTTTAGGCTTCGCGACTCCCGTTACCTTTAAAGTGGCCCCTCTGTACTCGAATGTACCATCCTACCGCTTTTTTTTTTCACTGGTTAAACATTCTATCTAAATCTATAGATCTATGTATATATACTCGACTATTTCCACAGTTTCTTCGATGTATTCGTCAAGTTTCCACATTTTATTTTTTCTTCTTCTATAACATGTCGAATGGCATTTTTGGAATTATCCTCTTTGGTCTTCTCTATTCCAGCGAGTAATAATTGCCTTACGTCTTGAAGTTTGAAAGTGGTGTTTTCCATTGCAACGAAACCTTTCATTTGTGCCCAAATTAGCTCTATGGGATTCAATTCGCAATGATATAGAGGTAATCTAAGCACTGTGATATTCCGTTCCTTTGCATTCTCTTCTACAGCGTATTTCTTGAACTGTGCCTTATTTTATTTCGCAATTTTGAGTTCCGCTTTTAACATTGTTTGGCACTCTTAATGTTTTTGTCAATCCAGAATTTGTTCACTGCATGTACCTTATTAACCTAAGCCTCATCTAAATAAAAAATATTTCTTTCTTCGGCTCAAAATTTTCTGATTGCTAGTAGATATTCTCTTCCCTAACAAATTATTTTTGTTTTATCGATAAGAACAGATTTTCTGTTGTGCTTTTCCCAACGAAAATTCAGGTTATGAAGGACTTTAATTTGCCCAAGGCTGTGTTTCCCACCTAGTACAATTTACAGCGATTCAAGAACAACGTGAATCGCTTTTTCCGCACACATGCCACTCCTGGAGCGCTTTAGGGACTTCCCTGTAGCACGTGTGCTAGACCCATAAAAAAAAATTCCATATTTTCCATTTTTTAAAATCTGGTAAGTCCTGGTCTTCTCTGATTTCTTGCAAAACATTATGTAGTGTAGGTATTTCTTTCTTAATAAAAAAATAGTGTACTTTTCTTCTTATTGTGTTTTTAAATTCTTCATCGACCTCTAAGGGTTCCTTTCCTTTGTGATTCTGAGGTTCGTTGCAAGGATCGCGTTTTCTTTCTTTTAGAAATCTCTAGTTACTGATCCAACTCCCGTCATGTTGGCACAAGTTTCTACAATTTCACGGACTTGGCTTGTTGGCTGTTGATGCACTAGGGTATCATTGTTTTTTCTCGCAGGGAAAATGCAGAATTACAGACTCCGCGAAGTTTGACCGGGGCAAAACTAAAAGTTGAAGCCATCGCTGTTCTGATTTGAACTAAGCATATAAGAATTGTTAATTGTACCCATCATACAAATAAGATTTTTAGTTTCATCATTTACTCATTAAAATAAAATTTGAATTGCGTTGATTTCTATAGCTTATAGTTTAGAAGGCATGTAATAAAATATTTTTTAGAAAAAGGTCGCACTGTTGTATAGAGATAGAAAATAAAGGTGATTAAAACTAAAAATGTTAATCATTGGTAGAGAAATTTAGGACGTTTATGGTTTATGACCTTTTAATGTTTATAACCCATGTTGTGTGCTATCAACTCCAAACAAACGGACCTTAATTAATAAAATATCACGAGGGCAGATGCCTCGCTTGTAACAGAACAAGCCAAGTTCAAAAAAAATTCGAAATTCTGAGAGTATAGACGCTATTACAAATATAGGTTCTACTGGATGACTAAAATTGTTATTTTTCTATGTTCTTCGACCCGTAGAATCCGAATTTGTCATTCCCGGGGCCCCATAGTGTTAGGGTCTTTCGCTATGGGCTCAAAAAAGCCTTTTTCTGCAATTTCTGGGACAACCAATCTACTGGGAGGGTAAATTGACCATTTTCATATGTAATAGAACTCGTGGAATTCGGAACAACTAATCTCAATGACCAAAATCGTTTGAGTATATTGCTATGGGCCCAATTAGGCCCAAATCGGTATTTGTTTGTAATATCAGCTTTTGGCATCAAAATGAAAATTTCCGGATTCTTCAAGTATAATTATGTTTGAAAAGGGTTAATTTCCTATTTTCTATGAAATATTTTGTCCATAGTTGTAAGAAATTCAAACGGCAAGTACTTTTAAAAAAATCTTTTTATTATACAAAATATGCTGGAAAATATAATAAAATTAAGTATTCGGATTCTACGGATCGAAAAACATAAAAAAATAACAATTCCAGTCATCGGGTACGAATTTTATGTAGAATCTATAAAAGCGTCTATACTATCAGAATTTCAAGCTTTTTTTGAACGTTGAGAATGCCTTGGCTTGTTCGGGTACATGCGAGGCGTCTGCAATCGTGATATTTTATTAATTAGGGCCTAAATTTTCCAAAAATAACTTGCGTAGGTGCGTACGGTCGAAAACTTGGGACATACGGTCTTATTTATTCAAAAAGTCGAAAAACGACCGTTTTTGCCTAGAAAAACCGGTCCAGCCTCGTCATCCGGTATTAGCGGCGTCTGCCTTTTGCAGGTTCCCTCTTATTTTACAAGAACAAACTAAATATTGGTTTTATATCGTTAAATGATCATCTGGTCCATGCTCCATTTTTGGATCGACTTTTTTGGGCCCTAAAGCTGGGTCCGATCTCGGCGACGTCTGCCTTTTGGAGCGCTCGACTTTTTTAGTGTGAACAAATGTTATCGTTAAACGACAGTCCATTTTCGGATGTAGCATTTTGAGCATTCCAGGGTACGAGGGCCGCAAAATCAACCTTAAAGACTTATCAGGTCAAAATTTCGGGTCGCCCTCTTAGTCTATTAGAGTAAAATTAAGCGTAGACAAAGACAAACTAAGGTTCAATTCTCGTCCAATGAAATTAATTATTGATCATCTATTTGAATAAATTCTCCGGCAATTCATCTTACCCACTGGATTTATTCTCAAGAGATTTTTACTTTCTGTCCATGAAGAGAGTCTTCCTTCTTTATTCCCAATTATAGCACATCCCCGGGCTAAATTCCAATGATTGTTATTTCGCTATAATTTGTCTTAATCTTAGAACCTTAACTAGCTAAAATATTAATCAGTAGCGTAACAAGGAGTGCTAAAGTGTCTATTATGGCTCTAAAATATTGCGTTGCCTACTTTCTCACCATTTTTTTTTTAGTTTGAATAAATATTTCCGTTTAAGTTTAATTTTTTTTACTAATTTCTAATCAAAACACAAACCACACATCTAATTGTTTAAATCGAGAACAAAATATATTGTATGATTGAAAAGTTTCCGAACTAAAGCAACATGGTCTTCTTCTGCTTTCTTATATGGTGTGACATATAAGTAGGCAACTGCTTGTTTTATCCCCATTAGGTCTCTTCCGATGTGGACGTCCAGCATTCCTTTCACCTTTTCGGAAGTCTGCCCATAGTTCTTCTACCGCAAGGTTTATTGAGTTTGGCCCTTTGTATCAGTCTGTTGTCGTCCATCCGATCTTACTTAATTCTTGCAGATCTTTGTTGCGGATCTTGTCGTGGATAGTTTTTCCATGTATGTCCCTAATCACCTTAATTTCTGTTTTCCTCATCATTTGTACTGTTTTACATGTATCAACTCTTGTTTCTACAGCATATGTGACGATCGGTGTCACTGTTGTCTCGTATATTCTTATTTTACTTTCCACTGTGAGGTATTTATGTTTCCAGACTATATCCATCAAGCAACCTGCTATTAGTGATGCCTTCATAGACTGTTGTTTTACTTCCCTGTTTAAGTTTCCGCAGCTTGTTATCATTGTTCCTAGGTATTTAAAATTATTAACCTATTCAATAATACTTCCTTGGATTTCTAGCTTGCATCTTAATAATTCTTTTCAAGCTACCAAACATTTTATCTTGGTTGTGTTAATAATCGTGTTTAGTTTTCTTGCTTTCAGATTAAAGGCATAAAAGATCTTCTGAAGGTTGTGTTCAGAATTGGAGATGAGGACTGCAACATCAGCGCAGCAGATTGTGTGGAAGTGTGTGTTGCCCATTTTGTATCCTTTAGTTTTTGGAAGATTCTCCACTATTCTGTCCATGACGAGGTTGAAGATAAAGGGACTAAGTGAATCGCCTTGTCTTATTCCGGCGTTTATTTTTACTTCCTTGCTCAGTAGACGTCCCACTTTTATATTTGTTTTGCATTCTGTGTTAATGTCATGTATGATTTTTATTAGCTTCTGGTTTGTCTGTTTTTCTTGTAATATTTTTATATCTGTTAATTGCACTATATCGAAGGCTTGAGTCACGTCGACGAAACACATATATGCAGGTTTGTTAAATTCTTTAGCTTTTTTTCATTACCTGCCTCACTGTAAATATGGCATCTATGGTCAATCGATTTTTGTGAAATCCCTATTGTTCATCTCTTATTTGAATATCCTTGCTTATTTCTTCCAGAATAATTTGTGCTAATACTTTTAAGGTAGTAAGGTTTGTCCTTTTCTGAATATTGGGACTGTTATGCTAGTTTTCCAATCTGTAGGTATTTGTCCATTTTTTACTATCTTTGGAAAGATGTGTGCTAGTTGGTGATGTAGGTTTTCTTCTCCATATTTTAGCATCTCATTTGTAATGTCGTTTGGTCCTGAAGTTTTTCTATTTTTAAGACTTCTTATAATTTTTTCTGTCTGTGCTAAAGTTACTTCAAGATTTACTTCTTCCACTTCTTCAAGTATGACTTCATTATTCTCTTCTTCTTTATCTAATTTCTCAAAGTATGTTTGCCATTCTTGAATTGTAATTTTATTACTATTCAGTGTATATCACCACTACACCAAACACTTTATTTTTGCACTCGTCGCGCGTTTCGCTAACCATGTTAGCTTCATCAGGAGCGATGATCCGCCTTCCTAACTTAGTTGTAATTTTATTAGTTTGTACCGTGTCTTTTATATCAAGTTTTACTCGTCCCAACATTTTCCAGACTTTCCTTTGAGCGCTATACCGATAGATCACTTTCCATCCCTTTACTAAATGTCTCCCAATATTCTTCTTTGTTTTCTTTTTCTATTCATTAAGTTGCGATATATGCATTCCAGTTGTCTTGGGTTTTGTTGTGTATGTATATATATGTATATATATATATATATATATATATATATATATATATATATATATATATATATATATATATATATATGCGTATATATATATATATATATATATATATATATATATATATATATACGTATATATATATATATATATATATATATATATATATATATATATATATATATATATATACCTCCTTTTTCTGCTTTGCCAGCTCCTTTATTTCTAGCGTGAACTAAGGTGTTTTATTTGTTTTGTTGATGTTTACTTGTCTCTGGCCTAAGGTTTCTTTTGCCGCGTTAATAACGTTTTGTTTTTTAGATATCCACTGTTGGTGTATGCTTTCTTTTTCGTTGATTGGTTGTAGAGTTATTTTTTGTCTCAAGCGGTTCTCATATCTTATATAGGTTTTAGGTGTGGTTTTTATTGTAAGTCTAAGTTTACATAGGAGCAATTTGTGATCGCTACCGAATTCAGCGTTCATATATTTACTATTATTTTTGGCAACATGGTATAGACGTGAAATAATATCGAGCCGCATCGATAGGTGGCGGTAGGAACATCCCTAAAACGCTGCGTGACAAGGTTCAACTTGCTACCTTGCTCAGTTTGTTCAGTATGCACGTTTATGTAAAGATATAATTGTGTTTTTGCGATTTTCACAACGAATACGAAAAAAGAGTATCGCGCCAGTGTGAAATATTGTTTCAAATTCGGCAAAAGTGCTACTGAAACATATGAAATGATTCGGGAAGCAATTGGACACTAAGTACTGAACCTTACGTAAATTTTCGAGTATTTTTCCGGCCGACCGAATTTCGGCAGAAGGCGACGAACATTTCGGAAGACCTTTGACTGCAAGCATGCCTGAAATTATCGCCAAAGTTCAAGACATCCGTCGTGAAGACAGTTCTAGGCACCTTCGACGAACTTTCTATTGATTAGAAAATGGACAAGGAGAGAGAACAATTTACTTGTATATCACGACAATTCGCTGCTGTACCAAGCCTATAAGTTCCATCCCTACGTTAAGTATTATATGTATACTAAACTTGAATCGTTCGGAAGTTATCGTGCCAACAGACCGACGAATGAACACATCGACGTACTGACGGAATTGAGTCTGAGCGTTTTGCGACGGACGAACCGCCAGTGTAACGCCACTGATATTAGTTAATATTCATAAATGAAATTGAATTGGTAGGCTTCTGTCCTCCGGGCTAAAATATACAGTTAACGCGATGGACATTCGAAAAATATAATAATGAGTTATTGAATTTGATCTTGTTTTAAAATTACTGGACATGAAATGAATGGCGTAATTTTATATATCGCCGGGAAGGCCTTCGTGAGTAAATTACTCAGCTAGTTTTTTCATTAGATTAATAAAGAAAAAAACGGTAAAGTGATTTATTCAGTACGACCATCGCAAATACGTAGTTGTACAATACTGAATTTACCTATATCACATTAAAGAATAACTTAGTCTAAGTATTTTCATTCCCTATCTCAAATGAGAGGTACTCTATGGTGAGAAATTTATCACAGAAAAATTAATCACGCTTCAGAGATTTAGAACTGCAACTTTATATTTTCTTCTAGAAAATATTAATGTTAAAAAGGTAATTCATGTTGGTCTTGAATCGCTGTAATTTGTACTCGGTGGGAAACATAGACAAATCTTTTCAAAGAGATGATGTTCTCCAAATAAAAGACTGCTTGAAAAGTGTTGTACGAGAAATAAGCAATTGAAACTCATAAGGATGTGAAGTATTAGCGCCACGTATATTCCTAGCATACTACGAAGAAATTTCCACTGCTCTAGAAGACTAAAAAATGTATTTTACGATGTTGATCGACAACTTCAATGCCAAAATTGGACGCAAAGAGGGCGAAGAGGAAACTGCAATAGGTCATCATGAACTAGGAGATCGAAACGAAAGAGGGGGGATACTAATAGATTGTCTACATCAAAATAGTTTATATGTAATGAACACCTTCTTCAAAAAGAACAAAAACAAAAAATGGACATGGTCTAGTCCAGATGGTAAAACAAAAAATGCAGTAGATTTCATAATCAGCAACAGAAAAGACACTATCTAAGACAAAAGTGTCCTAAATAGATGTTTAGTTGGGAGTGACTATCGCACTGTAAGAGCAAAAGTGTTTATTAACATTAAACATAAAAAGAATACTGAAGACATGTAGCTTTGTATTATCGCGACCATTATGCATGATGTTTAACCAGTCATTGGAGGAGGGTTATTTTCCTGAGTACTGGAAGACCAGTTCTGTCACCCCTGTGTTCAAGTCAGGGGACAGGGCTGATATCGCAAACTATAGGCCAATAGGTATTTTAAGTACCGTTCCTAAATTATTTGTAAACCTAGTAACTAAAGTATTGGCATCTAACCTGGGAACATAGGTGAACAGTTTGATTTTCAGAGAGGCAAGTCTGCTGAATTGAACTTGATTTGCTATACGGACTACCTGTGCAGGATCTTGGAGAGTGGACCTGAGGTACATTCCATCTATACCGATTTTTCTAAGGCATTTGATAGGGTCAACCATGATGTTCTTCTTAAGAAGCTCAATAACCATGTCATATCGGGTTCACTGTTGGGCTGGATTAGAAGTTATTTGTGTGGCAGAGTTCAGGTGGTTCGAGCTAATAATTTTAAGTCTGTCAACATTACTGTGCCCTCGGGAGTGCCTCAAGGCTCTCATATGGGGCCTTTGCTGTTTAACGTGTTCTTGAATGATGTGGCCGACTGCTTTCGGTCTTCCAGGTTCTTGCTTTTTGCTGATGATTTGAAGTTGTAAACGGCGATTGGATCGATTGAGGATAGTGTGGGAATGCAGGGTGATTTGGTTAGACTTAGAGTCTGGTGTCAGTTAAACGGTATGGTTTTAAATACTTCTAAATGCTTCACTATGTCTTTCTTAAAATCGCGCAATCCATTGTTTTTTGATTACAGCATACACGGGACTTTCCTCGAGTCCGTAGTTAGCGTTAAGTTTGATTCGACACTGAGTTTCATTCCTCATATAAACGAGGTAACGTCTAGGTGTCTGAGGATGCTTGGATTCATCAGACGTTGTTCATCAGAATTTTCAACCATTACCTCTATAAAAATGTTGTACTGCTTGTTGGTTGGGCCCTGTCTAACTAACGATATCTTGTAAGGTTCTTTAAAATTTTAAATTCCATTGTATATTGTCTAGAACTTTTATCTCAGATTAATCTGTACGCACCCTCTAGACATATTAGATCTATGTTGTCCTTCTTCAAACCTTAACATAAGACAACCTATGGAGCTAATACCTTCATGACAAGGTCTATGGGCATTGTAAATAATTGACCATCACTGGACTTGTTCTTCGGCTCCTTGTCTCTTTTTAAGAGGCAGATCGGGGTTCTTTTCTGAATTTCTTAGTTGGATGTTCTTGGCCCCCAATGAGATGTTAGGTTAGGCCACTCGTCTAGGTTTTTTCTGGCCACATGTCCAACCCACTCTCATTTGAGGTATGCTGTTCTTTCCATGATATCTGTAATACCCATTCTGGATCTTATGTCAGCGTTTCTGATGTTGTCCCCTATGCTCACAGTATTGCTTGTTCCGTTTCCCGTTATGCAACTCTCAATTTTCTGATACTTTCTTCCGTTAAAGTGATCGTTTCCATTCCAGTTAGAACAACACGACAAGGAAATATTCCTTTTCTGTAGGTTAGGTTGAAAAATCTACAGAAAAGTGGTGCTACTTCTCTCGCGTATTTTTTGAGTGCTATGGCAGGTATTCCGTCAGCACCAGAGCTTTTTTACTTATGGTAATACTAATCAACTAATCTTTTTTAAAACTGAATTTACCGGAGATTCCTGGAAAGATCATTTTTCAAACAAAAGCTTCTGCAAAGTAAATTTTTATTTCGTACTGGAGATCTTCTAACGGTGCCTACACATGCAAAATTCCATTTTTTTTTATCTTACTATTCGTAAGACCGATAGGTGTCTTCTCTATCGACATCAGCAGAGTAATTACGTTCTTAGAAATAAACCGAATGAGATTCAAAACAAAAACAAATAAAAAAATAGTAAAATATGTAACAAAGCGGTTCAGTGTAAGCCTAACAATAAAGATCATTATTACCAATATTATAATTCTAAATATTCCAAGTAAAATGATGTAGACTTGACGAGAATGGAGAACACTTAATGCATGTCAGAGTTGTCAGATAATGAGTTATTATTGTAAAGTCGTATTTTTAATTTTGCACTAATAGATGTTGTTTTTGTTATTCGAGAGAGTATAGGAGTGTATTATTATTAAGAGAAAAGTAAAGCCGTTTTTAAATTTTGTAGGGAATTACCTTTGTCCCGGGATGTCGGCGTTTTTAGACACAAGAAGAATGTTATTTTTCATGGGTTTTAAAAAGCTCAACCAATTTTCAAGTATACTGTTTAGGGGAAAGGACTCTAAGATGGTGGATGACGGATTGGCTATTTTAACCCTTTATTAACTGATAGCTTAGCGAATATTAGATTTTATTATAGCGTTTAGAGCGGGGCCATTCTTATAGCTTCACGTTGGAGTGCTATTTTGTATAGCCCCAACTTTCTTTATTTTTAATAAATATTTTATTTATTAAATAGAAGCCGTTATTTGCCCCTTATATATATCTTAATTTCTGAGAGTGGATTGAGTGGATATTAATACTGATAGAGTAAAAATTTAGATATAAGCTAGCTCATTTTGTTTGGAGAGATTATGGATAAGAGATAATTTTTGTACGTCTTTTGAAAATAGTCTCTATAGTTGTTTAAAACTCGGTTGTAATGTTTATTTTTTTTTGGGCATCATCCATTTTAGAATAAAAGGAATCTAATTTCAGCTCAAAAAATGAGAAAATACTGAAGAGTTATTTAGTTATTAAAATAAGATTAAGTATATTACAACCTGTGCGTCCTGAAAGAAAAAGCGGGTAGTTCAGTGAAACACTACACATTTAAATAAAGAAGGGTTTATTAGCAAAATAAAAATTCCTAACTTTATTACTCTCTTAAAGATTACTTCTACTAAATAAAAACCCCTTAAGCTAGAAAAGTGTACACAATTACATAAAGTCTTTAAATCAGGATTACTAAGTTTTTAATAAAAGGCTTGATAAAACACGATATTAAAAGTTTGTGAAATTAACACCGCGAGTTACGCGTATTAAGTAGTCGTTGGAAACGCACTTGTAGACAGGAAGTGAGATGTTTAGACGAGTGTGCTTATGATTTACGGATTGGTTTCTCCTCGCGGGTTTTCCATAAGTTACTTGGCTTCTCCTGGTGAGATTCTCATAAAAATATTGTCTCGGCCATTACCATCCTAGTTTCATTTGGGTTGCTAAACATTTTTTGACCCGAAATGCCTGAGGAAGAGCAAGATATTTCAAGCAAGGAAAAAGGCCTTAAACTTGAGAGCTAGAAACCGTTACTGCACTACTACATCACTGAAAAAAAAACACTCTCTGGCGTACTGGAGAAGAAAGCCACTACGGCCTACTGGCGGAAAAGAAGCCGTTACTGCTTCATGGTGGAAAATATCACTACTGCTTCATGGTGGAAAAAGCCTCTAATAATTGGAAATAGCTGCTTGAATATCTTTGTCCCTTCCTATTCACTTCCGGAACGCCTATTTTTAACAAATCAAACGCATTCAATGCGAACTAAATAAGTCAAGTCGGCATCACGCGTTACACACTGCCGGTTTAAATTAAACTGCTCAAAAATTTGAAACACTGTTTGAAGCTACACTGCTCAAAAATTGAAATCACTGTAATAAATATAAAAATGTTATAAAATATTAACTCCAAACAGTTAGCTTCGAGCGGCAGCAGCAGCAGCAAGATCACAGTACTGAGTAGCAGCAGCAGCAAGAGTACTTGAAAATGCTAAATGAGATTTTGACGAAACGTTGTGCATCATCATCAATCAACCCCAATCTGTCCATTATTGGACATAGGCCTCCTCAAGATCCTCCCACCTTCCTCTGTTCTGTGCAATTGCCGTCCAATTTCCAGAAACCCTCTTGATATCATCGGTCCATCTTGTGGGTCGTCTATCCGTACTTGGTCTCCATTCCAGGATCCTCCTTGTCCATCTGTTGTCCGTCATTCTGGCGACATGCCCCGCCCATCTCCACTATAGTCCGAGTATGCGCTCTATTATGTCTTCCATGCCTTTTTTTCTGCGGATCTCCTCGTTTCTCATCCTGTCTCCAAGCATTGACATCTCCATTTTACGTTGTGTTTGTTGCAGTTTAGGTATGGATTTTTTGGTGAGGGTTAGGGTCTCTGCCCCGTATGTAAGAACCGGTAGTAGTCACTGATTAAATGCTCTTCTTTTCAAACTGATTGGCACTTCGCCCTTAAATACATCTCGGAGTTTGCCGAACGCTGCCCATCCTTAGGTCGTTCTTTTAAGCAGTTCCCGCGTTTGGTTGTTTGTGCAAAGTTTCACTTCGTGTCCCAGGTATATGTAACTCTCGGTCATCTCAATATCTCTACCATCTAGACTGATCGGTCGGCTAGGAACTGAGTTTGTCAACGCGTAGGCTGAAAAGTTCTTGGTCTAGCTACTTAAAACATATTTTTTTTGCAAAATTCGACTTTATTCATCAACATAGTCTCCTTCAAGGGCGATACAATCAGTCCAACGCTTTTCTAACATTTCTATACATTTCTTTTAGAAGGATTTGCCTTGTTCTTGTCTTAGGCCTCATTTTCGGCAATAACTTCTTCATTGACGCCAAATCTCTTTTCCGTGAGCTTTTTTTTTTGAGGTCTGCAAATAGAGAATAGTCGCTGGGGGTCAAATCTGGAGAATACGGTGGATGTGGAAGCAATTCGAACTTGAATTCATGCAATTTTGCCATCGTAACCATTGACAACACGGTGCATTATCTTGATGAAAGAGCACTTTTTTCTTGTTATTTCTTGTTCATTTTTGGCCGTTTCTTTGCAATTTCTGCCTTCAAAACGCACAAATAACTTTATATAAATATTCACTATTGATGTTTTTTTCCTTCCCAGCATAGTCGATGAAAATTATTCCATGTGCATCCCAAATTACAGAGGCCAAAACTGCTTTGCTTGAAAGGTATTTTATCCCAACAAAAACAGTGTTTAATTAATACCTGAAATTCCATTTCTTCCATTGTTTTGAAAATATCAAAAGTAACGTTACTAAAACCAATGTAATTTGTAAACTTATAGTCGAAATGTCATGAAATCTTGACACGTATCGTTGGAAGGTTGGCACTTCCTAAAAATCAGATGGATTTTTTGAAAAGGGCGATATCTATGTGTCAAATTAAAAACATTTTAGCGTACGTATTATATATATATATATATATATATATATATATATATATATATATATATATATATATATATATATTAGGGTGACCGCAAAAAATCGATGTCGGAATTTTGTTCGTCTGGACCCCACAAAACGATTCCCCTTTCCAGATATTGAGATAGCCGAAATTTGAGCTCGATTAAACGACGTTAAGCCGTGCCGCTCGTCGCTCAAAGTTTGAAAAAATCCAAATTTTTGGCCAAAAAGCTGACATATGGAGCCAGAACTCCAGAACGGTAAATAATAGAAACACGCTTAATATCTCAAAAGAAAGCTAATGTTGTTCTTCAAAATTTATATTCTATACATAATTGTTGTTATTTTAAGTCAAACCGAGTTACAACAGCCTTTAACCCCAAAAACGTCACCTGGTACCAGTAGGAGCCAGTTTGGGAGTATTCTAAGAATTTTACGGGTTTTTACATAATGTCTCGGAATTAACATTTTTTTGTTAAAAAGTATTTTGGAACTCAATTTTCAAACATAAAGAGCCTTTTGTTCAAATTTAATCTCTTATTATATGGGGATTACCTGACTAGTTTACCAAAGAATGACCCGTTTGACAGGTAAAAAGGAGGGTGAATCTAATTTCTATTTTAGGGATGGTGATTTTACTTCAGCGTACAACCGGCCTTTTATTTATTCAGTTTAGTTTCTAAAGTGCCTTTGAGCTGGTTAGATCGAACAATTATCTAGTGAAGATATTTTAAGATACTGAAGAGGACAGCATCTACCAGGAACTTGAGAGCTTGGAGGAAATGGACATCCCAGAAGAAGCTGCAGAAGATCCAGGACCATCTGAGAGCAAGAGGATGAAAGTTTCATTTGCAAGGGGCCTTAAAGAGATTTTAAACATGAAATTGTCCATTTTATTAGATCGATGTAAGGTATCCGACAGAAATGCCACGAGAATTTTAATAGCTACTCTAGAAGCACTAAACCTTGACCCTCTTGAGTACAAAGTCTCGAAAACTTTATTACATGATAGAAGGCAAATGTTCAGAGAACAATATAATAAAAAAAATTTTGATAAAGTAAACATTCCTGAAAAAGAGCCCGTGGTTGTCCATTGGGACGGTAAACTTTTACCGGGTGTTTTAAAAAATGAACAATGTGAGCGAATAGCTATAGCTATTTCATATGGCGAAAAGGAACAGCTGCTGGGAGTTCCTGTAACAGCAAACAGCTCTGGAGAGGAGCAAGCCGTAGCCGTGTATGAATGCCTACATGAATGGGGTCTTCTCAACACCGTCAAGGCGATGTGCTTCGACACTACAGCATCCAACACGGGAAGACTCAAAGGAGCATGCGTCATATTGGAGCAAATGTTAGGAAGATAATTGTTATACCTAGCTTGCCGTCACCATATCTTGGAAATTCTGTTAAGAGGCGTATTCGACACAAAAATGGGATCAACCACTGGACCTTATCCAGACATTTTCAAGAGATTCCTCACTGCGAGGCCCAAGATAGACAAAGGAAAATACGACACAGGTATCAGTGACAATCTAATACAAAAGCAGCTAACTCCAGAAGTAATTGCAAATGTTACTGCTGAATTCGAGACAAAATTAACTGAGAGCCACCCCAGAGATGACTACAAGGAGCTATTGCAGTTGATTCTCGTATTTGTTGGATCACTAGACGGCAATGTTGTGGGTTTTAGAAC
Organism: Pachyrhynchus sulphureomaculatus; assembly: GCA_019049505.1. Taxonomy (NCBI): domain Eukaryota; kingdom Metazoa; phylum Arthropoda; class Insecta; order Coleoptera; family Curculionidae; genus Pachyrhynchus; species Pachyrhynchus sulphureomaculatus. Next base: position 137,385,052 of record CM032453.1, read on the forward strand.
TCCAGGAGCCATTCATCACGCTAGGTGGATGGCAAAGGCTATTTACTGCTTAAAAATGTTCATTTTTCCTCGTCAATTTAAGATGTCTAAAGAAGAAAGAAAGTTCTGTGCGTGCCATTTCTGTTTTCCTAGTTAAAATTTATTGTAAAGCTTGGTTCAATGCTCCAAAAGCTCATCTTGCACCAAAGCAAGATTTAGGTATTTTGCATAGGCTGTTAGACTATAAAGAATGTGACAACGACATTGCACAAATAGCGCTGACCAAATTTTCGAACCATTTGTGGTATTTGAATGCAAAGTTGATGGGATTATCGTTTTTTAATCCCACCATTACAGACGATGAAAAGTTGTTAATGGCTAATAAATTGCTCAGTAGCACAGATGAACCATCACAGCACGCTAGGGTTGTAAATCCAAAAGTTAGGAAAGAAAACTTAAAAGAGGTAGTTGGTGGAGGATTGGTAAATTTACTTACCAAAGAAACGTTTACATTCTTTGACCAATTTAATATAAAAACAGATTTCCTAAGACAACATCCAAACACCTGGCCTCAAAATAATGACTTCCAAGAAGGATTGAAAATTGACAAAACATTAAAAGTAGTTAATGATATGGCTGAGCGTGGTGTTAAATTAATAACCGACTTTAACGACCTTCTGACAAAAGATGAAGACCAAAAGCAATATGTCCTGCAAGTTGTAAGTAAATGCCGAGCATTATATCCTGACGTTTCAAAAACTACTTTAACAAAACCTCTAGAATAGATTAGATCACTATGTAAAATTATCAACTCATGTAGGTACTACGTCTGTATCTTTTCTGTGTCTGTTTTGAATGTATTATATACCTAATTTTTATATTTTAAAATAAAAAATGTCATTAGACTTATCAGTATTACTTGTTTTTTTATTATATTTCTACTTTAAACTCAAAAATATACCAAAAAAAAGTAAAATTTATCACTTAATAACAAAATATACGAAGTATGCTTCTAGTGGTACCAGGTCACGTTTTTGGGGCTAAAGGCTGTTGTAACTTGGTTTGACTTAAAATAACAACAATTATGTATAGAATATAAATTTTGAAGAACAACATTAGCTTTCTTTTGAGATATTAAGCGTGTTTCTATTATTTACCGTTCTGGAGTTATGGCTCCATATGTCAGCTTTTTGGCCAAAAATTTGGATTTTTTAAAACTTTGAGCGACGAGCGGCACGGGTTAACGTCGCATAATCGAGCTCAAATTTCGGCTATCTCAATATCTGGAAAGGGGAATCGTTTTGTGGGGTCCAGACGAACAAGATTCCGACATTTTTTTCCCCCTCTATGAGATCCGGTCACTCTAATATATATATATATATATATATATATATATATATATATATATATATATATATATATATATATATATATATATATATATATGTATGTATACATTCGTTGACCAGTTTCGACAGATCAGTCGCAGACGTTTCGAAAAAATCTAATTTGGTATTGTCAGTATCTAATGGCCGCTGGTCGACGGTAAACCGTAAACAACACTAGACCAGTGAATGCACTGATGGAAAGTTGATGCGTTTTACTGATTTTTAAGTCATCATATGGCAGATGTTTTTTTTTAAACGGAAAACGGTATAGGTTAACTAATTTTAAACAATTTGTATTCATACAAACACACAAAATATTTCGAAGAACATATATTTCCATTTTTAAATTTTTGAAAAGTTATTTGTTCATTTCTTGATTTGTAACAATCCAAATGGATCGGCAAGTTTCAATTTTGCGATTCTTTTTAGCATACTAGACGATTTTATATAAATAATCATCAGATTACTACTGTATGATGAGTATCTAAGTTTTAACTAGTTTAACCTCCTAGGTTTTACTTTTCCAAGGTACCATTTGTAACAAAATTACATTGAAAACCTTGCACATCTATACAAATGAAAAAAAATATATATTGTGAAGTGGGATCATAATCGAGTTACCTCTACTCTAAATATTTTATAGAGATTTTGGACTCCGAAAACAATGAAAATATATAACATAATATATTGGAGTAATATTTCTACACAAAAAGAGAGATACCAGAAAGTTAGACAATTACCACCCGATTAGCTTACTATCTCACATTTAAATATAAACTCTTGATTAAAATTATCTCCATAGATTAAAAAATAAATTAGATTCCTACCAGCCATGCAAACAGGCGAGTTTTAGATCCGGCTATAACACATGTGACCACTTACAGACAGTGAGGAATATCCTAGAGAAGAGCAATGGATACGATTTCGAACTCTACATAGCTTTCATAGATTATGAGAAGGCTTTTGATTCTGTCGAAATGTGGGCAATCATCAACGCCTTAAACAACTGTAGAATTGATTTTAGATACACTACCCTAATCAAAGATATATATGAAAATGCAAAGATATACATAAAACCTATAACAGAACAAATATCTATAGGAAGAAGTGTAAGACAGGGAGGTAAAATCTCTCCTAAGCTATTTATTTCAGCTCTAGAAGACGTATCAAACAACATTTGTGTCACAGTTATATTTATGTATTAGTTTTTTTAGTTCATATATATAAATTTAGTTATTATTATTGAATCAACTGTATAGGTTAAATGAGGAAGCATGGCTTCAATTTCGCCTTTTGTAATATTACCCTGTAAATTACAATAAAGACATTATTATATTATTATTATTACAAAAAAGTTATTTTTTCTCACATTTGGTCAATGTGGTTCCATGTTTGGCTGACGGGCCAAAGCCAAGTCAGCACAAACGCTATTACCATTATGTATTAAGGAATGACCTGACAATGTTACATGTTTTCAAAATCACTGACTTCTGAATGTTTTTTGTGTATGTTTGTGTTGAGTCCTAATTATACTAAATGTGGTGTGAATGTTATTGGTGTAAGCCCTGTGGCTGATATAATGAGGGGGACAATGATGAGTTTTTTCTTGTTTCCATAGCCTTTTTATTTCCGTTGCAAGATCTGTGTATTTGGAAATTTTTTCTGTGTATTTCGTTTGGATGTTTGTGTCGTTGGGGACAGCTATGTCAATTAGATAGGTGACTTTTCCTTTTTTACACTGAAAAGTAATATCGGGTCTATTGGCGGAGACTGTTTTATCTGTATGGATACTGATGTCCCACTAGAGCTTGTAATCTTTATTTTCAAGTATGGATGTTGGTGTGTATTTGTAGTATGGATCTGTGTTTTCTATGAGTTTGTATGTTGTGGCTAGTGCTTGGTGAACCACTTTGGCAGCTGAATCATGCCTGGCTGTGTACTCTGTTCCGGCCAATATTTTATTATTATTATTATTACAAAAAAAGTTCTTCTTTCTCACATTTGGTCAATGTGGTTCCATGTTTGGCTGACAGGCCAAAGCCAAGTCAGCACAAACGCTATTACTATTATGTATTAAGGAATGACCTGACAATGTTACATGTTTTCAAAATCACTGACTTCTGAATGTTTCTGTGTATGTTTGTGTTAAGTTCTAATTGTACTAAGTGTGGTGTGAATGTTATTGGTGTAAGGCCTGTGGCTAATATAATGAGGGGGACAATGATGACTTTTTCTTGTTTCCATAGCCTTTTTATTTCCGTTGCAAGGTCTGTGTATTTGGAAATTTTTTTCTGTGTATTTCGTTTGGATGTTTGTGTCGTTGGGCACAGCTATGTCAATTAGATAGGTGACTTTTCCTTTTTTGCACTGAAAAGCAATATCGGGTCTATTGGCGGAGACTGTTTTATCTGTATGGATACTGATGTCCCAGTAGAGCTTGTAATCTTTATTCATGTATTTTTATTATTATTATTATTTCCAATATGTTCTGCTTTAAATAATTCAAATATTTTGAAATGATTATTCTTGGATATCAAAACCCACTCGTCAATATTTCTTATTAAGGGAGATTTTTTTTATCAAAATTCAGTTTTCTTCAGTTCTTTTTTCTCAGAGAATCCAAATACAGACGTAAGGGAATCGATAGGCCGTTAAATATTCAACAAGGTTAAAGGGAATGGTCTGGGATTTCTTAAATAATGTGCTCCCTTCGCAAAATTTAGTTTTTTCAAATAAATAAAAGTTAGTCCGTAAAGGAATAAGAAGAGTGACTTAATGGCCTAATGGACGACGATCATTGGTAGCTATTATATTAAAACTACTAGAATACTAAAAGTATAGCAGATCACCCTCGGGAGCTTCCACTAACCATTGGCCAGTTTGGGGCGTGTGTCAAACTATTGGATCTCATCAACCAGACGTAGGCCAGGAAGTGTTGTGCATTCTAGAGCGATGACATAGGAACACTGAAGCCTTATATTGTACGACGGCAGTGAACACAATTCAAATGCGCCATCCTAGAATAGAAACAACTCTACACCAAGAAGCAGACTTCCAATCAAGTAAAAAATTGTACCAATCAAAAACAAAATAGAAACTTTTCTTCATCAAGCTGTTGCCTCATTATCTACAAATGTTTCATTGATTATTTTTAAGACGTAAAATGTGTTAATCATTAGGAATAATTTTAAGAAAAACCGATTATCAGAAGAAATAACTGACTATTTTTACCTAAAAATGCACTATTTCTGATAGTAGGACACTGTTAATTGGCAATGGCGATTTTCTGTGCCTAACTTTGGGAGTGATTAATGAGCCATCGCACATACGAATATTTCAGCGTTTTATGAGGCCAAAATAATTTTTTTGATTTTAGATATTTTAAATCGGGTTTTATTTCTAAATATAGCAGTGAAAGCTTTAATATATAAAAAAAAAAACCAATAAGTGCAAGTTGAACTTGCACAATTAGTGTTTCGTACGTTGATTGCTTTTAAAATAAAAAATGTTGTTACGGTGGTATAAAATGATCAGTGACTTCACAAAACACACCCCAAATGAGTTTTCAACAAAGTTTGTTTCCAATTTTTACTGAAAATTGATGACTTTGATTTTTTTTTTATCTACTAGACAAATTATTAAAGGTAATGCACTCGTGATAATTTTCGTTCAATCTACACTCCCTGGAGAATATTCCAGAATTTTTTCAAAATTTTTTGATCAGTACTTTTCGAGATAAGGTGGGGGGACAGCGATTTTTTAAAAATATTACAAAGAAAAGTGTGCGCAAGTATTACATTATATGTATATTTTTTACTCGTGTTTTCGTAAGCTTTCATTTGACACCACACTCGATGACCTACTAAAAATTTTTTTTTCACTTCCGATTTCACCCCCCAAAACTAACCCCTTAAGTCAAAATTTGACTTTCAAAACTACACGGCTTTGATGAGGCCATCAATTCCTATATTATTACCAAATTTCAACTTTCTATGACAAATAGTTTCGGAGAAAATCGTGTGGCAGAGAGGCAGACAGGCAGACAAACAGACACCGAAGTGATCTTATAAGTGTTCCGTACGGAATACTAAAAACAGTATATTGAGAAAAAAACATGTTGACTTAAACAAAAATAACAAAAATAATTATTCACAATTAAGAATCCCACGTCTCTTCGTCCGCGCCAGAGCTAGAATTCCATCTTTTTTACACGCGAAGAAAATAACACCAAGTATGTCTCCATACCATATAATCCGAAATATAGCAAGCGACTCAATAAGGTATTTAATAAGGTCGGCCTCGCCTTAGTCTATAAGTCATCAGACAATCTGAGGAATATCTTAGGAAATCTCAAAGATAAGATTCCTAATTGTGAGAAAAGTGGAATTTATGAAATTAGTTGTAATGATTGTGACAAAAAGTATGTTGGGCAAACTAAAAGGTCAATTAAAACACGAGTTAAAGAACATTTAGCACACTTAAAATATAGTAGAACAGGACAGTCTAGCATTGCTGAACATGCCCTTGAAGCTGATCATATTGTAACATTAGATAATCTGATAGGAGATTGTTAAACGCATACGAAAGTATGGAAATTATAAAATGTAAAAGTAGTTTAAATAAAGACAGAGGGCCTATCCCTTATAGTCCCCTCTACTGGTTACTTGACCAGAACTGATGGCCTTGCCTATGCCATTAGTCCCGCCTGAGTAATTCAAGGGTTAGGCTAAGTATAAATAGGGTAGATTTGTAGTTTAGCTTTAGTCAATCATCCGTCCTGATGAAGCTAACATGGTTAGCGAAACGCGCGTCGAGGGCAAAAATAAAGTGTTTGGTGTAGTGATGATATATACTGAGTAGTATCATTGTGCCAAAGATTCCACATTCCCAACTTAGTTTGATTTAATGACTATGAAAACCTCGATTTCACGGGAAATCGTACAGTATTTGATTAGTGCAAATACTCTTTTTTCTGTTAAAACCAATAAAGTCACTGAAGTATAACAAATTCCTTTTTAAATACCGAAAAATCGTATAACAATTTCGAGTAACATTTTCTGCCTTCAAAACATTACTAATTATTTAAAAAAAAGATACATAAAAATGAACAATATGTATGCGCTCTTACTTGTAATATTCAAGTCCATCACAATTTTCTTCAAGATAAATTCCAAAAAAGAAAAATCACTTTTTTAAATAATTGTTTTGTAACGAATGCTGAGAAGAGAAACGAACACTCAGAGCGACGATCAAATTCCAACTGAGACTGCGGCGCTCGCGCTGTCAAATGGGCAACGGGAGGGGTCGCATATTGTTCTATGCCTATTCAACACTGTTAGGTAGCGAATTTTTTCTACCTGGGAAAAGTTTTAGGAAATCGATTTATGGCCGCCTAAAACGCTGAAATACCCCTATGTGCATCGTTTAAGAGACATTTCATCAAAATCGTTAGAGTAATTAGCGAGTCCCATCTCTATTAAAACTTTTTAATCATAAAGATAACTGAAACCTAAAAACAGCACCAAGTTTAACTCATTTTATAAGAATTTCAGTAAAATCTCACTTAGAATTGATAACTAACCATCTGGCAAACTTTACCACTGTTCAAGTTGAATAATTACTCTTTAAACTTTAATGTTATACAATTTCCTCTTCGATTTCCATTTATTTAACTAAAACACACCCGGACGACGACTGTTGCCTCAATTTCTCTATTTCTCCAAGAAGTTACAAACTCGGAAAGTTCAATTTAGATACTAATTTCGGTTCTTTGGGTCAATAGGTTACTCCCAGTCGCTTTAATGTGTGGTGTTTTGTGTGCATCGAGGAGAATAAGAAACGGAAAGAAGCACGAAAATTGCTTCGGAACGTAAATATTTGAACAATGTTTGAATCAATGTACTTTGCTTATTTAAAAGCTTTAAAGATATTTTTGTTGAAAGAATTAGCTCAGTCGTCTGAGGCAAATTTTGACGAAAAGCTCTCATTAAATTGCAATAGGCTGCATTTTGGCATACAGGTAGTTTTTTGGACGTAGAATACGATAAAAAAAAAAGTTTGCTGCACTAAAGTGTACGCTAAGCCTGCAAAATCGAAAATAAAATGAAAAATTTAGTTTTTCGCATATCTCGAAAAATAAAATAGATATTGAAAAACTAATAACACCACGTGAAAGAATGGGAAATTTTACAACAAAATAGTATATAGATTTTTTTTTTTAATTTTATCGTTATTTAAAAAAAAAATGAAATGCAGAGGCTGGTTTAACCCCTTCAGTTGTAGTGGGAATCATGCTTTCAAGCTCATTTATTTAATAATATACATTATAGAAAGTACGTGAGCGTCCCACAGATGACAGAAAGCAGATCGGGCTGGTGGAGTTGCGCGCGCTTTTCCTCTCCGATAGCCATTAACAAAGTTCCTTCGAGTAATTTAGAATTTTTGTGTTTTCAATAACCACCTAAAGCTTAGAGTTTTATCTTTCATTTCCCGCTTTTAAATATATATTTTTTATTTTAAGTTTTAGTTGTATGATTAATAATAAGCAAAAAATACGTTTATCATGAACACTTTTTTAAGAGCAAAATTCCAAAAAAAGAGGACATTTTTTTAAGTTTTTAATGATTTTCTAATATCAAGTACACTTTTAACTGTAACAGAAAGAAAATATACGACTTTTTTTTATCATTTCGTACTGTTTTGAACGTAAAATTGCCGGCGGCGCACTACAGCAGACAAATTTTCATATTTTAAATCCTCGTTGGTTAAGTTTCAAATATTAATTTAAACATGTTTTCTCATAGTTCCAATCAAAAAGTTAAATATAACAGAAAAATAGTACAGAAAGCAGGTGGTGTATGGAGACTTTTTGGACTGGATGAAAATATGACCATTTAACCCAATTTACCTTAGTCTAAAAATTCGTAATTTTTGAGATACAGGGAGTCAAAGTTACACTTTTATTTTAGTTTGTGTTAAGTAGCTTTCTTAATAATTATACTACTGTAACATCTTCTGGATCAGATGTAACATCCTCAGTTAACGGGTCTTCAGCACAATGCAACCAATGGATCAAGGCATCCTCGAAAACATTAAAAAAAATTCTAGGCGTTTATATCTTGAACATCTGTTAGAATACACAGAAAAGGAGGATATTATCAATGGGATGAGAAAGGTTACACTGAAAAATGTTATTTACTGGATAAGTCAAGCTTGGGATTCTGTGCGTACTACCATTATTCAAAAATCTTGGTGAAAAGTTATTGATTTTGAGGACTATAATGACAGTGAAGATGATACTCCATTAAATGAATTAGCTTTGAAATTGAGAAGCCATGGAGAAATGTCCTGTTCAAATTTTGACGGCGAGAAGAAATGAGTATTGAAGAAATAACGAATGCCTTTCAGGAAACCGAAAAATCAGATGACGATGACGATGATGAAGCGGCGGTCTCCTACTAAGATCTCTCATCAAGAAGGTTTTGCTTCTTTGGAAAAAGCTTTGAGGTATATCGAACAACAACCAAAGGCAACCCCAGCGGGTTCGCTTCTTGTTAATAGATGGAGAAACATTGCAGCGAGAAAAAGAAGATGCAATATGAAACAGAAGCGCATAGATACCTATTTCATTGTTTTATAATGTATGTACCTATTTATATGTTAAAAACATTAATACATCGGTTTAAAGTATTGGTGTTTATTTTTCGAATGAATAAAAAACAAATCCGGATTATCCGAGTTTTCAGTTATCCGAGGAGGGTGCCCCCCACGTTACCTTGGATAACCGGGGTTCTACTGTATATATATATATATATATATATATATATATATATATATATATATATATATATATAGTAAGTCCGCCGGGAGCAACATTAATAAGCAAATGGTGTGCGTTAGCACTTTCTTAATAACTTTTATTACTTCAATGGTGTAAATCGTGTTAGACACGAGGGCAAAACCACTAGCTCCTTCTAATATAAAATAAATTGCCACAGCTACATATGTCATTACATGACGTATGGAAATTGGGCAAATTTCTACTGAATTATTTAAATAATTACAATAAATATTAATATTCCAAACTACTCAATATGTAACAATAATTTTTTGCTCGATGCATCGATGCACCTTCGCTACTAACCACCTGTTATATACATATTTATTCAAAATTAGTTCTGCACTAGTGCCGTTTAAATAATTAATAACTGTGCGATAAATTATCCTTAAGAAACTGATCATTATCAATGATCATGGTCGTAGATAACGTTGCCACATTTTTCAAATATTTCAATATCATTAGTAAATTTTACGGTGTTATTAAATATACTTTTAGTTTTCCGTCCGGGACACTCGTGGAACCGCTTCGGCGTCTGTCCGTCTGTTACACCCGATTTTCTCCGGAACAGTGGAAATTTGGCACAACTATGAGAAGTAATGGCCCAATCAGAGCCGTGCAGCTTTGAAAGTTAAATGTTCTCTTAAGGGGTTAGTTTTGAGGGGTGAAATTTGAACTGAAAAAAAATTTACCAGGTCATTGAGTGGGGTGTCAAATGGAAGCTTGTGAAAATATAAATTAAAAAATATGTATGATGTAATACTTTCGCGCACTTTACTTTGTGTTAATTTAAAAAAATTGCCAAAAATCGATGTCCCACCCCCTTATCTCGAAAAGTACTGATCAAAAAATTTTGAAAAAATTCTCGAATATTCTCTATAAAGTGTAGATTGAGCGAAAATTATCACAAGTACATTACGTTTGATAATTTACCTGGTATAAAAAAAAATGAAAACTGTGTTTCTTGATGTATAGTGGAAGTAACTGTAACCGAGTGGCAAATCGCTCTTGTATCGAGATATAATTTTCTTTTATTTTAAAAGCAATCAACGTACGGAACAGTAACTGCGCAAGTCCGACTTGCACCTGGCCGGTTTTATTTTACCATTACCTAAGCAGCAACTATGCTTTCAGATAGTACGTTTAAAAACGGGTCCTAAACAAGTTAGACAGAGAGCCTCTAATCCGGACACGTATTTCCGGTCATCGTACTTTAAAAATGGACCGATGAATTATCCTAGAAAATTCTTTCTGTTGCAAAAGTAACCGAGTTCGGCCGTCGAGTAGTCTCATTACCTTTAGTAATATCTAATATCACAGGTTATAAGTAAAAACTTATTAATCAACATCTCTTCCTGAAAAACTAGAACCGACAGCTTCTACTTAGCTACATAAAACCGGCCAAGCGTAAGAAGCCCAAACTATGCTTCAAGAAGCTTCAGAAAGGGCTGGTTTAGAAATCAATCTATCTAAAACTCAGTTTATGAAAAATCTATACACACTATAAAACTAAATAATGTGGAGATCGAGCAAGTATACCGATATAAATACCTAGGAGATGAAGTCAGCATAGGACGAGACAACCAAATACATGAAATTTAGCGGAGAATAGGTCTCTCCAGGACGCCATATGGCAAACTGGGCTATATATTTAAATCTAATCTTCCGATGTGTTTAAAACTAAAAGTTTTTGACAGATGTGTACCACCTGTTCTTACGTACGGAGCCAATACTCTCACATTGGCGAAGAAAAATATCAACAAAATATGTGTCGTGCAAAGAAAAATGGAGAGGCCAATGTTAGGCGTTACTCTTAGAAATCACATCCCAAATCACATTATCAGGAAAAGAACAGGGGTATAAGACGTAGTCAAATTCATTCTACATCTTAAATGAAACTTTTAAATTATATATTTATTAAAAATAAAGAAACTTGAGGCGTTACAAAATAGCGACGCAACAAAAGACGCTATAACATGTTGGTAGGTTTAAGGATGGACGAGGGACAAAAAAAAATTCTAGTGAGGCGACCAAGATCTGAAGCCTATCGAAGTAGAAGTACACCACCAAGTTGGTGAACTGATGATTTGAAGAGAGTGGTTGGAAATTGGGTATAAGTGACCCAGAACAGTAAAAGATGACAAGACTTGAGGGAGGCTTTCGTCTAGCAGTAGGCTGACGACGATGATAATGATGACCGTGATTGCCAAAGTATTCTATGCAATTCAGTCACATATCCAACTTCGATATAAGAATTACCAAGAATATATAAAAAGCGAGACATCTTTGTAGTAAAAGTTTAAAACCTATATCAACTACCTAAATATTTGTTTAATTATAAACAAATAAAATAAAATTATTTTGTCTTGGTACCATTCGTTGGTTACCATGTATCATGTGTGTGATTCGTCAAATGAAGTTAATATACTGAAAAGTACATGAGTATATTACTGATTGCTCTGAATATATACTAACATTTCGTAGCTCTTTTCCGGTTAAATTCACAACATTCCACGAAAAAAATCTACACCATACTGTCAAGTCAAATAGTTTTTTTTATACCAGATAAATCAAACGTAATGTACACTAGAACATGTAGAAAAGTACAAATATTTAAGAACCTATATCACATCCGATATTGACCAAGACACTGAAATTAAAACCAGAATAAAGGTTGCAAGAAAATCATTTTTAAAATTTCGGACAATGTTCTGCAACAGAAACTTATCCCTCGCTCTATGATTACGTTTCCTGGAATGCTACGTGTAGTCCCAACTTTTGTACGGAGTCGAGACATGGACGTTGAAGTAATACACTACTAAGCAGCTAGAAGTATTTGAAATGTAGCTTTATCGAAGGATATTAAAAATCCCATGGACAGCCAGGATCATTAATGAGAAAGTTCTACGAAAGATAGGTCAAGGCAGAAAATTCTTGACAATCATAAAAGGACGAAAAACATCCTACTTAGGTCATGTACTCAGAAACGATAAATATTCACTATTGCAAACTATCATGCAGGGAAGAGTTGACGGTAGAAAGGGTGACCAAAGAAAGAAAAAGTCAATACATCAGAGAATGGACCGGCATGAACGTAGGGGAGTTGTTTCATGTTGCGAGGGACAGAGGAACATTTAGAGCAGTAGTTGCCAACCTCAATTAGGAGAAGGCATGAGAAGACGAAGAAGAATGCACTCGTCATAATTTTCGCTCAATCTACACTTGATGGAAAATATTCCAGAATTTTTCCGAAATTTTTTGATCAGTACTCTTAGTGTAGTATATTAATCTTCGTGGACTATGAGAAGGCCTTCGATTCATTGAACCAGGATATGCTTTTTAAAGCTCTTGCTGAATGCCGTATAGATTCAAAGTACATCGAAATCCTAAGACATATCTACTATCAGGCAACATTAACAGTTAAATTACATAAGGACACAAATAAATCGGAGAAGTGGTTCCCCAGTGATAAGCGCACTAACGGACAGACAGACAGACAGACAGAGAGACGTTGCATTTTATATATATATATATATATATATATATATATATATATATATATATATATATATATATATATATATATATATAATCATAATAATCACCGCAATAACAAATAAATGGGACCAAATTAAAAAACACACCTGCCTACCACAAGAAGAATTCATAAATGCCATAAATATAATCTTTAAAAACAATTTCTTTCAGTACCAGAACTCATTCTACCTTCAAATGGAAGGTTGTGCAATGGGGGCTCCTATTTCTGCTACCCTTGCCCAACTGGCATTGGAATATTTGGAGGAAAGTGTTATTGACAGCTTAAGCAACAAACCTATTTTCTTCAAAAGATACGTAAATGATTGTATTCTAGCACTAAAAGAAGACCAAATAGAAAACACAGTTAAAGCCTTCAACCAATTCAACAAAAAATTACAATTCACCATCGAAACAGAACAAAACAACGCCATAAATTTCCTAGATCTAACTCTAATAAGAGAAAAAAACAAAATAAATAGCAAATGGTACACAAAACCAACAAGTTCTGGAAAATATCTAAACTACCATTCACACCATCCTTTAAATTTTAAGAAAAATACCGTCATAAATTTAATTGACAGAGGCTTAAAACTAACAAGTCCTAAATATAGAGCAGAAATAATAGAAAAAATAAAAACTACCTTAACCCACAACAATTATCCGGTTAAGCTAATTAACAAAATTTTAAAAACCAGAATTCACAAATTATATAATACTCTAGATAAACAACCAAAACAAAGAACAGCTACAACATACATATCCATGCCATATATTCAAGGACTTTCAGAAAAAATTAAAGCAGTCCTCAAAAAACATAATTTAACTGTTTGCCACAAAACGCATAACTCATTAAAACACCTTTTTACCCCCCTAAAATCCAAAACACCCCTACTCAAAACAATCAAACCTGATATATTCTATTCCATGTCAAAACTGCAACGGCTGTTATATCGGCATGACTAAACAACATCTAGAAACTAGACTGAATGGCCATAAGTATGATAAGAATAACCCAACAGCTCTATCAAAACACGTTAAACAAACCAAACACTCGTTTGATTTAAAAAATACAAAAATCCTAAAAAAAGAGTCAAATTATTTTAAAAGATCAATGCATGAAATGATCTGTATTAATAAAGAGAAAAACAATATAAACGACAAAAGCGACGTTAGGGGTCTGAGTCATATTTATTTCGGACTCTTCTCATAGTAACTCAATAGCAGATAATAAATAAAAAAACACATAAACAAACCAAAGGATGACTTTCGTTCCCTATACAAATCTAAAGTTATTTTAAAAAATGTTACCGTCTTAGTAACACCTTTTAAAGAATGTTAAGTGTGTCTTCGTTTCAACCCACACATGTAAGTTTTTATATATATTTTGAGTGTATTTTTATTATTTTCACCTTCTACATTGTATTATAAGTTTAAGAATTTTATATATTCATAATTAAAAAAATTTGTGCGTCCTATTCAATATCCAAAACAGAAAATTTCAATTTTTAGATGAACTGAAGAAGCCTGAAAATCGGGCGAAACGTTTTCAATAAATTCTAACTAGAACATGATGTAATTTCTCTATCCTTAAAACAAAAGAACCATAAAGCCCAAGAAATTGAAAATATATATATATATATATATATATATATATATATATATATATATATATATATAGATTTATATATATATATATATATATATATATATATATATATATATATATATATATATATATATATATATATATATATATATATATATATATATATATATATATATATATATATATATATATATATATATATATATATATATATATATATATATATGTATATATATTACAATAGAGGTTTTCACGAATTGCAGCAATTTTGACCAATCTCACTTAATAATTGCCATTATTTTAATAGGAACTATAAATTTAACACCTTTAGATACACTTAAGCAGTAAGACTCATTAAGTATCCTGTACGTATATTTTTAATTGCATTGAAACACAAACCCTTAAATATCTCAATTCAAGTATAAATGGACTTAGGCCACTTTCAAAATAAACGGCTCATATCATGTTGTATGTTACGTTATTTTTTTGATATGTAGGGCCCAGCGATTTGATAATTTTTTTACATATAGTAGCACATTTTAGGTTATAACAGAAACAGTAAAAAAGTGTAAGTAAAAGTCGAAAGAGGTATGCGTCAGGGTGACATTATTTTCTCCTTCTGGAACACATGTTTAAAAATCTTAATTGGAGCAACATGGGCATAAATAGAAATGGAGAAATGCTGAGTAACTTGAGATTCGCCGATGACATAGTCCTGTTAACAGATCGCGCAGATCATGCGCTAAAAGAGGAGTCCCATAAAATTGGTCTAAAGATAAATTTTTTGAAGACCCAGTTTATGACAAATCTAGTTTTTACCAAGCCACTATCAGTAAACGGAGTAAACATCGAGCAAGTCATGACATATAAATATTTGGGACATGAAATTAAGTTGGGCAGAGATAATCAGACTCATGAACTACAAAGGAAGGTCACTCTAGCTTGGGCTGCATTTGGCAAACTACGAGAAACGCTGAAATTAGGCATAACTATTTGCCTTAAACGAAAGATCTTTAACCAATGCGTGTAACCTATCTTTACTTATGGAGCAGAAACTTTAAATTTGACAAAGAAGATAATAAATAAGATAAGGGTAACTCAAGCCGCAATGGAACGGTGAATTTTAGGTTTGTCTCTTCGAGATAAAGTCCCAAATAAAGAAATTAGGAACCGAACAAGAGTGGTAGATGCAATTGAAAAAGTTCTATCTTTGAAATGGAATTGGGCCGGTCATCTAGTCTGAACGCAAGATAACAGATGGACTAGGAACGTGTTGGAATGGCAACCTAGACAAGAAGCGTGTAGGAATAGAGGAAGACCTCCCACCAGATGGACAGATGATCTGAGAAGAGTAGCGGGAAACTGGATCCAAAAAGCCCAAGACCGGTTTAACGGGAACAGATTAAGGGAGGCCTATATCCAGCAGTGGACGCTAAGTGCTGATATATGATGATGATGATAATAATGACTCTTAGTGATAGGGTGGGGAGACAACGATTTTTGGCCATTTTTTTAAGTTAATACACAGAAGTGTGCGCGATTATTACATGATATATATTTTTGAACTCGTGTTTTTACAAGGTTTAATTTGCACCCCACTCAATGATCTTGTAAAAAAATTTTTTCACTTCCGATTTCACCCCCGAAAACTCTCTTAAGTCAAAATTTAACTTTCAAAACTACAGTAATACCCCGCTTAGCGCGACCCCGTTACGCGCGGTTTCACTATAACGCGAATTTCAAATTTCGCGCTCATGTAGTCATTAACTTCTCTATGGTCGCGGGGGGATCCCCGCTTTCTCTGAATATTCTCTTTGAAGAATTGGGAATTCCCTGTCCTTCGACTTTGTTCTATGGGGATTTCCTCGTTCGTTTCGTGTGTTCATTTGTTCCGTAATGTTAGTTCGGTCGGCTGGCAGTTTTGTTTTAATATTTATTGGAGATACATACATACATAATTTAACCCTACGTTAAAAATGCCGCCTGTAAAGAAAAAAGAGCGTAAAAGCGTCACTTTGGAATTGAAGATGAAAGTGTTAAGAAGAATGGAAAATGGAGGCAAAGCAACAATTGTTGGGAGAGATTTTGGACTCTCAGAATCGACTGTGAGAACGATTTATAAAAATCGGGAAAAAATTAAAATCTCCAGCGAAGGTTCAACACCTATAAGTGCAACAAAACTTTCTCGTTCGAGATCATCTATCTTAGAAAGAATGGAGAAATTACTGTCAGTCTGGATCGAAGATTTGAATAAGAAGAACACACCACTAAGTCAAGATCTCATATGCACAAAAGCAAAATCTTTGTATGAGATGCTGAAAACAAAAGAAGGAAAAGGGAGTGCCACTCCGACTTTTGCTGCCAGCAGAGGCTGGTTCCATCGGTTCAAGCAGCGTTCTAATCTTCACAATATCCACATAACAGGCGAGGCGGCCAGCGCGGACATTCAAGCTGCAGCTGAGTTTCCAGACAAGTTTCAAGATTTCGTTAGACGAGAGAAAAATTCCTGCTTGTCTCATCTTCAATGTTGATGAGACCGCACTTTACTGGAAAAAAATGCCATCTCGAACATTCATTTCTAAGGAAGAACGTCAAGCCAGTGGTTTCAAAGCTGCGAAAGATCGACTAACACTTCTGCTGGGTGGTAATGCCACTGGTGATTTCAAACTGAAACCTTTACTAGTGTACCATTCAGAAACACCCCGTGCAATGCGAGGCACAGACAAGACAAGTCTACCAGTTGTGTGGCGATCAAACAGAAAGGCGTGGGTTACACGGGAAATTTTTCAAGAATGGTATTCTAATAGTTTTTGCCCATCAGGCAAATCATACTGTGACAGAAATGGGCTTGAACCTAAAGTTATATTACTCTTAGACAATGCCCCAGGACATCCAACCTCACTTGATACGCCCAGAGACTTAAAAGTGTACGTAAAGTTCCTTCCACCAAACACTACGTCAATATTACAACCTATGGACCAGGGAGCAATAGCAAACTTCAAAGCTTATTACCATCGCCGCACTTTTAGCCAACTAATTCATGAAACTGACGGGGAAGGAAGACAGTCTATGCGAGAGTGGTGGAAGTCATACAACATTATGAAGTCTATTCACAACATAGAAGAGGCTTGGAAGGAAGTTAAAATGAGTTGTATGAATGGGGTGTGGCGTAATCTTTGGCCAGATGTAGTGGAAGCACCTAGAAGAATTGTCCAGATGCAGAGACAAGTGCTTGAAGACATTGCTGCAATGATTGAGGGGTCTGAACTTGAAGATGTCACGGTAGAAGATCTCGTAGAACTTGTAGCAACGCACGACGATCCTATTAGCAATGAAGATCTGATCGAGTTACAGAATAATCCTATCTACGATGAGGAAGAACAAGTAGAAGAGAAAGTTTTATCTTCAGGGGAAATACAAAATGCACTTTCAAAAATTTATTCAGGTTTGGACATATTGCAGAGTATAGACAATAATGATGACCGTGTCTTGACCGTGTGTCAAACAATTAAAAACAGTGTTGGGTGTTATGAACGTATTTTACAAGAACGTAAACAAAACGTTACCCAAAAGACAATAGATGTATTTTTCCGTAAAAAATAAGAGTATGTATTGCATAAAGTGTTCTTAGAATTAAAGTGATTGATTAAAATGATTGGTATTTTTTTGTATTAAATTTTGACTATGTTTAATCATAAACCTCGATATACGCGAATTTCAGTTAACGCGATTTTTTTCGGAACGTATCCCTCGCGTAAAGCGGGGTATTACTGTACACTGCTATGATTAGGCTGTTAACTCCTATATATGTGACAAATTTCAACTTTCTATGTTCAATAGTTTCGAAGAAAATTGGCTGGGACAGATAGACACCGAAGCAATTCGATAGGTGTTCCCTTTTTCAATTTTGGTATGGAACACTAAAGACAACTGTGTAAATTTTACTTTAAAAGGCCCGGTACTTTTTCAAACAACCCAATATTAAACAAAATACGTAATTAAATAAACAACTAGTTTGAGCAACTGGTTTACGTTTTTTTTACTTAATTT
This sequence comes from Pachyrhynchus sulphureomaculatus, assembly GCA_019049505.1. Taxonomy (NCBI): domain Eukaryota; kingdom Metazoa; phylum Arthropoda; class Insecta; order Coleoptera; family Curculionidae; genus Pachyrhynchus; species Pachyrhynchus sulphureomaculatus. The sequence goes on from CM032453.1 coordinate 137,403,449, forward strand.
TAATAAAATTGCATCATATTATGCCTTACCTTTTTTACAGTTCTACACCCGTTAAATGCCTAACGTAACTGTTTTGTGTACACCTAACTAAGAATTTATGTTTTAATAACGATTATTATAAAAAAACTTTTTACATAATATGTAGTAATAATAAATTATTATTAAAAGTACTAGCTCGTAACAGTTTCGAAAAGACAAAACATTTATAATAACATACACAATTAACTGTACTCTTTTTTTTTTGCGCGCCAATGGGTAATAGTTGTATTTCTAATTTAATAAATCCGGAATGTCCTTTCAAATAACCACACAAAATTTTGTAATTCTTAATTTTATAGTAGAAATAGCAAGCAGTAGGTGGAGTTACAGAAGAAATCAACGTAAATTGTATTATGGTAGATAACATCCGTTATGAGAACGACACCGTTATACTGGCAAACCATCCAGAAGATTTACAACATACGACAAATCGTACCTTCCAGCATGGTGAGATATTTGGACTCCATCTAAATATCTTAAAAACTAAAGTGCTAGTGTTCTCCAAACAACAAATAACTAGTAATCTAACCATCAATGGAGAAGCTGTCGAACAGGTATCCCCATTCAAGTACTTAGGTATAATTATTAACGATCAATATGACCCGAAAAAGGAGATCAGATCGAGAATAGAGTGGGCAGAAGGATCTTTATAGATATGAAAACGTTTTTCCCACGACGGGATCTTAGTCTCAAACTGAGACTCTGCATGATCAGTTGCTATATATATCCAGTTCTATTATATGGATGTGAAAGCTATACTCTTGATTAAAACACTGAAAAAACATGGTGATCTTCGAAATATATTTCGACAGAAGAATATTACGTCTCTCATGGGTGCAAAGAGTAACCAACCTGGAAGTACTTGGCCGTGTTCAAGAACAACAAGAACGAATACTCACCATTAAAGAAAGAAAAATTGAATATCTGAGACACGTAATGAGAGAGGATAGATATGCGCTGCTAAGATTGGTCATAAAGGACTATGTTGGGAATGTGGTATCTTTGGTTACTTTTCTTCTTAATGAAGTAAAGTTCAGTAGTGAAAGGAATCGTATTAGAAATATAACTAGAGTGAATGGTTATGGCGTTGGCTTAATAAATAGTCATAAGTTCAGGTTAAATATTCAGAATTCCACCTTTTTTATACGTGAAGCTAATACCACCAAGTATGTCCCATATTTACTATATATATATATATATATATATATATATATATATATATATATATATATATATAAATATATAATCCGAAATATATGTAGCAGGAGACGTAATAAGGTATTTAGTAAGGTAGGCCTCACCTTAGTCTTTAAGTCATCAGACAATTTGAGGAAATCCCAAAGACTCCTAAATGTGAGAAAAGTGGCATGTTGAAATTAGTTGCAATGATTGCGGCAAAAAGTATGTTGAACAAATTAGAAGTTCAATTAAAACGCGATTTAAAGAACATTCAGCACATTTAAAATACAGTAGAACAGAAAAGTCTAGCATTGCCGAACGTGCCCTTGAAGCTGATTATACTGTAACATTAGATAATCTAAGATTAATTAAAAATGTATCTGACAGGAGATTGTTGAACGCATACGAAATATGAAAATGATAAAACGTAAAAGTAGTTTAAATAAAGACAGAGGGCCTATTCTTTATACTTTCCTCTACTGGTTACTTGATCGGAACTAATGACTTCGCCCATGTAATTAGTTCCGCGTGAGTAATTCAGATATTAGGCTAAATATAAATAAGGCAGATTTGCAGTTTAGTTTTAGTCAATCACCGCTCCTGATGAAGCTAACATGGTTAGCGAAACGCACGTCGAATGCAAAAAATAACGAGTGTGGTATACTAGTGCTATATAGTGAGTATGGTCATAGAGGGTAAAATTCAAGGAAGCAGATCGGTCGGAAGGCATCAGAATTTCTGGCAGAAAGAGTTGGAGATAGTTCAATTGTACATCTACAGACATATTTAGAGCCGCTGTTTCCAAAACCATGAGAGCCATTTGGATCGCCAATCTCCGCCAGGAGACGGCTGATTAAGACGAAGAAGTAAAAATAATTTTTAATAAGTAGTTTCTATTAAAGAGTCACTCATGACGACTTGCAATACTAACCGTGGTAATTAAACTTGGGAGGACAGAATGTGTCTCTCGATCTTTATTTAGAATGGGCCTCGTACAATCGTAGGTGAAATATCGGAGTCACTCTTATTTCACATTTACTTTAAATTTAGGCGAGTGGCCTATTATAAATGGTAATTCCATTTCCTTCGGTACAGTTAAATATATTTTGTATTTCTACGAAGTGGAAAGTTGCTAATTTGATTAAAACTACTTACTGAAACGGAGCTAAAAAACATTAAAACTCATTGGTTACATCTGTACGAACCCTTTACACTTCACAACTGGAGATTTTATGAAAAAGACTAACTGAAAACGGTGGCAACGTTGACTAAGTTTTCTCACTAACTCAACGAAGTATAATTAATTTAGTGCTAGGCGTTACAGCATTAGAATGCTCGTGATAACGAATGGACAACTACAAAGTCACAGATACCAATTCGTTATCGGGACAAAGATCGAGCTGCTGAGTCGTAACATACTTTTTATTTTACTTGCAAATCAAGATGCAGAACAATCGAGAATATATGTCCCTTAAAGAAACATGCTAAACCATTAAGTAAGGAACAATATCATGTAGCAAAGAATATCTATAATATATATAAAATGCAACGTACCTCTGTCTGTCTGTATGTCCGTTAGTGCTCATATCACTCGAGAACCACTTTTCCGATTTACGTGCTTTTTTTTTAAACATACATATGTTCTCTGTCCAGGTTATAAGATATATTTTATTACGTTAGGTGACATAAGGAATAAGCAATGACGATAATAGTGAATCAAGTCGGAGAAATGTTTGCCGCTAGCGCGTTCTCTTGCAATACACTGCCTAAAGCATTAAATATGGAACAATATCATGTAGCAAAGAATATAATATATATATATATATATATATATATATATATATATATATATATATATATATATATATAAAATGCAACGTCTCTCTGTCCGTTAGTGCGCTTATCACTTGAGAACCACTTATCCGATTTACGTGTTTTTTTTTTTAATTCATACATTTGTTCTCTGGCCAGGTTATCTATAATCTTTTAACTATAATATATATCAAATGCAAAAAATGCAACGTCTCTCTGTCTGTCTATCTGCCTGTCTCTCCGCCTGTCTGTCCGTTAGTGCACTTATCACTGGAGAACCACTTATCAGATTTCGTGCTTTTTTTTAAAACATACATGTGCTCTCTGGCCAGGTTATAGGATATATTTTATTGCGTTAGGTAACATAAAGAATAAGCAGTGACGATAATAGTGAATCAAGTCGGAAAAAAGGTTACCGTTAGCGCGTTCTCTTGCAATACACTGCCTAAACCATTAAATATGGAACAATATCATGTTGCAAAGAATATAATATATATAAAATGCAACGTCTCTCTGTCTGTCTGTCCGTTAGTGCGCGTATCACTTGAGAACCACTTATCCGATTTACGTGTTTTTATAAATTTATACATATGTTCTATATAATTCAATATAAGCCTAGATAATGGGAGATAAGGTGAGATAATGGGAGATAAGTATAAATAATGGGAGATAAGGAGAAATAATGGGAGATAAACAGAGATAAGTCTAGATAATAGGAGTTATGCTGAGATAATGGGAGATAAGGAGAAATATTGCGAGATAAGTCGAGATAAGCCTAGATAATGGGAGATAAGGTGAGATAATGGGAGATAAGGAGAAATAATGGGAGATAAGGAGAAAGAATTGGAGATGAGCAGAGATAAGCCTAGATAATGGAAATTATGTAGAGATAATGGGAGATAAGGAGAAATAATGGGAGATAAGGGAAAATAATGGCAGATATTTTATTACGTTAGGTAACATAAGGAATAAGCAGTGACGATAGAGCGGAACCGCGGACACGGTTAGTATATATATATATAGAAGAGGAAAGTCAGTAAAAGGGCTTACTGGTAACAACCAAAACGGGGTTTAACTTAAGGATAGCCCTTAGGATTACATAGTGAACAAAAAGATCTTAAAGTTCTTAGTAACTGTAGTTTTATTCTAATATCGAGCTTTCGATACCAAATCGTACATCATCTTCAGGACCTAGAACATACAGAAAAGAACTCTCATAAGTCAGAGCACTATCTGAAAAAATATACCGTAATTTCAAAAAGAATCGCCTTAAATGTAAATGTGGGTCAAGCTACATAGGCCAAACATTACAAAAATTATCAAAAAGAATAGCCTTACATAAAAGCGATTGTAAGCACAAACCGGATTCGATCAGTCTGAGCTAACATGTCAAGAAATATGATCATAAAGTCCGGTACAACGAAACCTTCATTTTGGACACTGAAAGTAATATGTTCAGATGGAATTTCCTGGAAATATGCTACATAAAAAATTGCCATAATAGTCTTAACCACAAAAAAAGACGTTGAAGGCTTAAGCTCCATTTACACATATTTATTGTCTCAAGAATATACTAAAAAAATAAGAACCAATGATGCTGACAGTTTCTTTGAATTTTGTTGCTTCATAAATTACACAGGCCGACAAACCTTTTACCCTGAAACCAAAATATACTTTTCCGAAGGTTTTTGACGCCCTGAATTCGAATCCGAGGTAAGAATTTCTCTGATGCCTCCGATTTTCGAGATATTCTAACCTAAAAGTGCGAAAATCACGGTTTTTCGACATATTTGGGGTTATGTTACATCGAAAGGTATTTTTTTTATCAAACCATTAATGGAATCAGAAAGAATTACTCTTCCTCTTCAAAACGCATTTAGATTTGTCCGGATGTCTTTTTTCATCTTTGAGAAATCGTATGTTGAAATTAAGTATTTCGACTTGTTTCTCGGTTTTTGGAAAATGAAAGGCATCGAAGAAATACAATTCTTCGACGCATTAACTTTTGAACGATTGTTAATTTATGGTGAAGGATGTTTCAAATTAGACTTATTTTCAGTTTAATAAACAAATAGAAAAGCCTGGGTTTTTGTAGTGTTAAATTCCACTTTGTTACTGTCACCCCAAGATAGAATTGCTTCCAGGTCTTTGTTAAGGCTAACTACTTCCCGCTGTCTGCGGATATTCGTCTGAGCCCGAGCGTTCAAAGTGAATGAAGAGATAAGCGTACTGTCATCTGCAAAGCTGTAGATTGGGTTTCCGGTCTTTTCCAGCAGATCGTTAATGCAAATGAGAAAAAGAGTAGGAGATAGTATGGAGCCTTGGAGCACACCGGCGTTGATAGTGAAGGTGTTAGAAAGAAATCCGTCGACTGCCACTTGTAAAGAACGCTCTCTGAGGAAACATGGGAGCCACAAATAGAACGTTTCAGACATACCATAAGAGAGTAGCTTAGCCAACAGTCCCTCGTGCCAAACACGGTCAAATGCCTTGAATATGTCAAGAGCAACCGCTCGAGATTCTCCAAAGTGTTCAATTACGTTGTTCCAGACATGTGTTACATAAGTCAGAAGGTCTCCTGTTGACCTATGTTTACGAAAGCCATATTGGTGATCGCTAATAATGTTGAATCCTTCAAGATATTTTAGAAGATGCTGATTGATAGCCTTTTCCATGACTTGGATATTATTGAAAGCAGTGCGACTGCTCGGTAGTTATTTGGCAAGGATTTCTTGCCTTTTTTAGGTATTGGCTGAACTGTGGAACATTTCCAGCAGGAACGAAATATTCCCTTTCTGTAGGATAGGTTGAAAAGTCTACAGAAAACTGGTGTTAGTTCCCTCACACAATTTTTGAGAACTATGGCAGGTATTCCGTCAGCGCCAGAAGCTTTTTTGGAGTCTAGCGTCATTAAAATACATTTAATGATACGCTGTCTGAAGACAATATCGGGCACTGCAGCCTCTTGACTTATTGTGCCCCTCTCTCTTGATTATATGAGCGTTTATTAGTTTCTTTCCAAGCCCTTTATGTGGTTATTTATCGCCACGACGTAAATCTCCGAACAGTTTATGTATGTTCTGAATTAAAGCTGCACATTCATATAAGATATGTATAGAGGTTTCTTCCTCTTTACCCATAGTCTGCATATCGTGAGACCATTGTGGACCTATTCTCTGTATATGTTTTCTCAGGAGACAGTGGTCGGTGATTAGTCCCACCACCAGTTTGGTCTGGGTCCTTGTTAGACGAGGAACGTTAGTCGGTAGTTTCTTGAGTTGCCGCCAATTACCACACTCGCATGTCTTTGGCTACATGTTGTGAGCCAACTACGCGGATGTTGCTGATATGACTATCTGTTTTGGTATACCAAATGCTGGATCCTTGTATGGTTTCGTAGCTCCTAATCTTGTTAATTCGTCAGGGTTTTCATGACCGTTTAGCCCCAAATGACCAAGTATTCTAGTAGTGTAACATCCCTCACGATGTCAGCTATCTCTTTCACTTCCACTTTGGTGGATTTTTTTTGTTTTTTTTTGGAGTGACTGCTTCATTTGGACGTCTGGAACGTGGTACATCATCGGTGTTTGTACGACCGCATTTAAGTTCACTAAACCATCAATATATAGTTGCTTTCGACGAAGCAGATCTGTCATAACACTACTCAAGACATTCTTGGGTTCTCAAACAGGTGTAACTCGTAAACTAATAAACCAAATGTCACGAAAATTTTACATGAATCTACTGAGAGTTGAGACTAACTGAAAATCATGTTTTTTTTTGTTTGTGCTGCCATCTCTGGGAAAGTCTCCGATATTTTAGCCCCATGTGTTATTCCTCCATTATAACCAAATAGAAAATGCTTTATAACCTTTGTAAAGGAAAATTTATATACTCTCAAGTCTGTTCCTGTTTTTTAAGTCATGTCTCGAAAAATCGCCAGGAACTAATCATTGCTATTTTCAAAATTTAGTTTCAATTGGTGACCGACTTTAAGATTCTTTCGTATAGTTGACATGTTATTTAATTGTTTCTGGTTTGAAGAAAAACTAAATAAACTACTTATAAGTAGACTACATTATTTCAATGTATAGTAGGTTAAGAACAAGGTGTACGACTAGATTAAACTACTACACTACTTAGTAGGTACTTGTCGAACATATTTCTCATGGTTTATTGCTGCTATTGAAACACTAGTAAAAAGCTGAAAAATTAGGTCAAGAATACTGTATTGAAAACAAACTATTTGACCCTTAAATTTTAATCGTAGTTTCAACAAACGAACTAAATTCAGTTTTTAGAACACATCATTGACTACAAATAGATTTAGGTAGATTAAAATTCTTGCCCATTCTCTTAACCAAGAAACTAAGGGACATTTAACGAAACTCTTTTTCTCTTAAAGCGATATGACTTAAAAATTATATATATATATATATATATATATATATATATATATATATATATATATATATATATATATATATATATATATATACAGTCCCTGGCCAAATTATTAGACGCACTGTATGTTTTTTAGTAATTTTATGTTTCTTAAGAGTTTTTATGCAATAATGGTATATTTAAACTACAATATTATTGATTTTTATTTAAAAGAATTGTTGTAGACTACATATTTGTATTTATTTTTAACATATGGCAACACTGTGTTGACAAAGTGATACATGAACGTAAATAAATACAAACCTGTATCAGTCGCGATCGGAATCGAGTCAGGTACGGACGTGTTTCTGTGGCTTTATGGACTGTGATTGTTTGTTTGACAGTTTTATACTACTCAGTTATTAGTTTATTTTGTATGCAGTGTTTTAAAAAAGTAATTGGACTATTTTCATTATGGGTAGAAAAGGCGATCTTTCACCACGTAAAAAAGCTGAAGTGAAGGCCCTTGTGATTGCGAAAACAATTACAAACCGAGAAATATCACGAAGATTGGAGGTTTCTGAAGCTAGTGTACGACGCATAAAAAAGAAAATTGAGTCAGGGAAGGAATTAAGCCCGAAAAGAAAGAAAAGATGCGGTAGAAAACCAATTTTCACTCCACGGTCAGAGAGATGTTTGAAGAAAATTTGTGTAGAAAACAGATTTGCTACCACAAAGGTAATAAAATCACAACTCCAGGATGCTAGCGTAAATGCTTCTGAGCGCACTGTTCGAAGAAAATTGAAAGAATTAGATTTTAAGGCCTGTCGCCCCGCCAGGAACAAATCAATTTAAAATAATAAAACGGTACAATATCACTCGGTAATTAATATTTTACATGAAATCTTGCAGTGCGTCTAATAATTTGGCCAGGGACTGTATATATATATATATATATATATATATATATATATATATATATATATATATATATATATATATATATATATATATATAGGTGTACAAGTATGAAATTCGGATTTCAGACAACAGATAGTGCACCAATGTAGTTTATGCTACAAAGATTTGACACTGCGCCATTTTGTTGTGTCATCAAGTGTCAGACGAGCACGAGTGATAAATTGGAAAAGTGTGTGCATAGTGTTGTGTTCAATATGTCGAAATTTATACCGAACAAAGAGCATTCGCGGACAGCATTAATTTTTTGTTTCCATTTGAAGAAAACTGCTGTTGAATCATACCGATTACTTCGACAAGCTTATAGTGAACATGCTCCATAGTAAGATACGTGTGAATGATGGTTTCGGCGTTTCAAAAGTGGTGACTTCGATGTTGCAGACAAGGAACGTGGAAAACCGCCAAAAAAATACGAAGATGTGGAATTGCAAGCATTGTTGGACCAAGATGATTCGCAAACATAAAAACAACTCGCCGAGCATTTGGGCGTTAGTCAACAAGCTGTTTCCAATCGGCTACGAGAGATGGAAAAGATTCAGAAGAAGATGAGTTCAACGACAGGCAAATGGAAAAGCGCAAAAACACGTGTGTGACATTTTGCTCGCTTGGTACAAAAGGAAGACGTTTTTGCATCGTATAGTTACACGGGATGAAAAATGGATTTATTTTGAGAATTCCAAGCGCAAAAAATCATGGGCACCATCCACATCGACCGCAAGACCGAATCGCTTTGGCAGACCAGAGGAGCGTGGTCTATTATGAACTGTTAAAACCTGGGGAAACGGTTAATACTAAACGTTACCAGCAACAATTGACCGATTTGAACCGTTCGCTGCTTGAAAAAAGGCCAGAATACCGAAAGAGGCAACACAAAGTCATTTTTCTTCATGACAATGCTCCATCACATACGGCAAAACCAGTTCGCGACACGTTGGAAGCACTCAGCTGGGAAGTTCTACCCCATGCGGCTTACTCACCAGACTTGGCTCCTTCCGATTACCACTTGTTTGCATCGATGGGTCACGCATTTGCTGAGCAGCGCTTTGGTTCGTACGAAGATATGAAAAAAATGGCTCGATGAATGGTTCGCAGCAAAAGTGGAAGATTTTTACTGGCGTGGTATTCACAAATTGCCTGAAAGATGGGAAAAATGTATAACAAGCGATGAAGCATACTTTGAATAAAGCACTTTTTATCATTCTTTCGAATTTAACATGTTTTTTTAGAAAAAAAAAATCCGCATTTCATACTTGTACACCTGGTATATATATATATATATATATATATATATATATATATATATATATATATATATATATATATATATATATATATATATTTCAATTACAGATTATTATCGTGCTAGCACACTGAAAGACAGATAGCCCTGAACAACAGACTTATTGTCACACAGAATTGACATTTACATTAAAACATATTCGTTCACACTGTGATTCGCAAGAGAGATTTCCCAGTATGGTATAAATCGGACATGATTTGGGCGATTAAGAAGAAGCACAGTGTCTTTAAAAAGCACAAAAGATCCAAATCTCCTACTATAAAAAAACAGTTCCACGAATTGCGTGCTCGAGTGAAAACTATGATTGACACAGCGTATGATGATTACATTGCAAAAGCTGAAAACTCCATAACTAATGAGCCTAAGACTTTCTGGGCGTTTGTGAAATCACGGAAATCCTCTTTTTTCATCTCTGAAATTATCTGGGATGGGGCGACCCAGTATTCAGATCCACAGGATATTGTAAACTCGTTTGCTAACTTTTTTAGTGGTGTTTATACTGGTCTGTCCATTCAAGATCTTGACACTCTTCTACCAAATACCAGTGCACTCATGAGTCTCAAAAATATCTCGTGTGACGAGATCTTGAATGCTTCTAAAAGACTAAAAATTAAAACTACTAAAGGTCCTGACAAAATTCCATGCTTTTTAGTGAGGTATTGCACTTCTGCCTTCTTGGAACCGCTCGCTTTTATCTTTAACCTTTCTCTTAAAATTAATACTTTTCCAAACATTTGGAAGGAAGCACGAATCACACCTGTCTTTAAAAACGACAATTTCACCGAAATTTCAAATTACAGGCCAATATCAATCTTGTCTGCCTTTGCGAAGGTCTTTGAGACGGCAGTGTACGAGCGGATTAATACCTAGGCAGCCCATCTGATTACATCCAATCAACATGGCTTTATTTGCAAACGAAGCACTATTACTAACCTAACTTGTTTCACGCAATACGTAAGTGAGGTATTGCATAGGCGCCAGCAGGTTGACACGCTCTATACAGACTTTTCGAAGGCCTTTGACAGGGTGGATCATAGGTTATTCCTAGCAAAAATTGATGCTATGGGATTTGATAACAACTTGGTCAGTTTTTTTGCTTCCTATCTCACTGGTAGATCTCAATATGTTGAAATACGCGGTCACAAGTCTGCAAGTTTCTCAGCAATGAGTGGTGCGCCACAGGGAAGCAATTTGCCTCCTCTGATATTCTCTCTCTTTATTAACGACATAGTTTATGATATTTCCAGTAAAGTGCTCCTATTCGCGGATGATTTAAAACTCTTCCGGATAATAACCACCACCTCGGATTGCCTTGACTTGCAGGCGGATCTAAAAAGAATCAATTTATGGTGTGAACGTACCAACTTACCGCTGAATATCAAAAAATGTTACGGCATGACCTTTTCCAATAAGTCAAGTATTCATTACAATTATGAGTTAAACGGTTCGCAACTTCAGCGGTGTTCTGTTGTTAGGGCTTTGGGGATTACTTATGATGCCAAGCTTGCTTTTGACACTCATATCAACAGCATTTGCTCAGAGGCGTTTAAGGTGTTGGGATTTGCCTTGCGCAATGCTAAAAGCTTTTTAAATATTCGAACACTTATACTACTCTACTTCTGTTATGTACGCTCAAAACTTGAGTATGGATCTTTGATCTGGAACCCAATATACAATTGTTATATCCAGAAATTAGAAGGCATACAGAGGAAATTCCTTAAATTTTTAGCATTTAAATTGATAGTTATTTCCCTCCTAGAGGCTGTGACCATGAGGGCTTGCTGGAGAGATTTGAGATACCATCACTGCTGCGTCGCAGGAATTACTTACTTTCGAGTTTTCCGGCAAAACTTATGAGGTGAGTTATTGTCCCAAATCATGTTGCACGTGCCTGGACATACAATGAGATCCTCCTCGATTTTTATTCTGTGTACCCTACGAAAATTTTTTTTATTAAAATCACCACTTTACCGAACAATGGCATTTTATAATGAGACATTCCATAACACTGAGATTTTCCACTTATCACTTCTTCAATTGCTTGGTGGACTCTTCAGGAACAGGTTATTGAGAAGATTCAAAATTTTTATTTAGCATACTTTTATTACTGTGTGATGGATGCGCTGAGCAGTATTTGTGGTATGTAGTTGTTTAATTTTGTAATAATTATTATTATGATTTAATTAGGTCTGATACTTTTTTCACCTATTGTCAAATTGTCTTGTAAATGGATGTGGTTCCGTTAAACAATAAATGCTGCTTATTATTATTATGATTGTTTTTGTTTTTTCTTTCTCACATTTGGTCAATGTGGTTTCATGTTTGGCTGACGGGCGCAAACCAAGTCAGCACAAACGCATTACCATTGTGTATTAAGGAATGACCTGACAATGTTACATGTTTTCAAAATCACTGACTTCTGAATGTTTTTGTGTATGTTTGTGTTGAGTCCTAATTGTACCAAGTGTGGTGTGAATGTTGTTGGTGTAAGGCCTGTGGCTGATATAATGAGGGGGACAATGATGACTTTTTCTTGTTTCCATAGCCTTTTTATTTCCGTTGCAAGGTCTATGTATTTGGAAATTTTTTCTGTGTATTTCGTTTGGATGTTTGTGTCGTTGGAGACAGCTATGTCAATTAGATAGGTGACTTTTTCTTTTTTGCACTGAAAAGTAATATCGGGTCTATTGGCGGAGACTGTTTTATCTGTATGGATACTGATGTCCCAGTAGAGTTTGTAATCTTTATTTTCAAGTACGGATGTTGGTGTGTATTTGTAGTAGGGATCTGTGTTTTCTATGAGCTTGTATGTTGTGGCTAGTGCTTGGTGAACTACTTTTGCCGCTGAGTCATGTCTGGCTGTGTATTCCGTTCCGGCTAATATTTTACATCCGCTTGTTATGTGTTCGATCGTTTCTTTCTGCTGGTGGCATTTTCTGCATCTGTCTTCTGTAATAGTTGGGTCTTTGATGATATGCTTTTGGTAGTTTCTGGTTAATATGACTTTATCCTGGATGGCAAGTAAGAAGCCTTCTGTTTCCGGGAATAGCTGCCCATCCCGCAACCAGGTGTATGATTGTTTTTTTTATTTACGTGGTCTTGTTCTATGTGGTATCTGTGTTTTCCGTGGAGTGTTTTTTCTGACCACGTTTTCATCTTTTCCTGTTGTAATTGGGTGTGATGGTGTGTATCTGCTGGGTGGTCTACCCGGGATAAGTCGAGTGGGGTATAGTTTTTGTCTGCTTTGACTGTTGCTGTATGGAGGCTGGTTTGCTTGGTGTGAAAGAATTTCCTAAGTGCTTGTATTTGTTTTGTGTGTAATGATCTGATGTCTATAATTCCTCTTCCTCCTGCCTTCCTCTCGATGGTAAGTCTTTCTTTGCATGCGTTGGGGTGTAATTTCCTGTATTTGGTGAATCGAGATCGTATAAGGATGTGAATATTTTCTATGTCTGTTTGTGACCATTTGATGATACCAAATGAATATGTGAGTATAGGTATAGCGAACGTGTTGATGGCTTTAGTGAGATTCTTAGAGTTGAGTTTTGTTTGTAAAAGTTTCGTCAGTCTGTTTTGGAATTCGGTTCTGAGCTCTGTTTTGATGTGAGTGTGGTTGAGTTTGGTGCTTTGTTGGAAGCCTAGATATTTCTATGTTTCTTTGTCGAACATATTATCGAGTGTTTCATTGTTGATGGTTTCTGTCTCATGGTGGCCCTTCCACTGGCCCTTGTTGATATGGAGCACTTTGCATTTACTCATACCAAATTCCATATTGACATCTAAGGTGAATATTTCTGTGATTTTGAGGAGTTCTTTCAGCTGTGTTTTTGTGGCAGCGTAGAGTTTTATGTCATCCATATATAGGAGGTGGTTTATTTTATGTTGATTCACTTTTTGGTGTCTGATGTTGAAGCCATGCTCTGTTCTGTTTAGTATATTTGAGAGTGGTATTATTATTATTATTATTATATTTACGTAATCTCATTAAAAAACTGCAATAATACTTATTTCATAACACTTAGTTTTTTTTTGACAGTAACATAGCCAGTTTGACAAAAGTCGCGAGTACTCTCTTTTAAGACGTTAAACTTAAAAAAAGTGGACTACTATAGCACGTCAAATAAAAATATTTGAATTGGTTCTTGTTTCAAAACAAAGCGTGCAAAGCAATAGACTTAATTTTCCCACAACAGGGAGAGGAAAAAACAATTTAGAAAAAGAATGCATCATTCCTAGTAAAAAAGAGAAAGAAGGATAACTTACCATAATAATGTTCTCTTAATACATAATGGTATGTATACCTTTTTCTTTTTTATGAAAAATATCATAAAATTTTTATAAGTTAATTAAGTTTATGCCTCAGGTCAAAAGAGAGGGAAACAAAGGCTCGAAATCGACTGAAGCTAATTATATAATTTCCTCTCTTTCTTTATCAAATAATAAGCCAGCAAAAAATTCTTATAGTTAAAAAATAAAAATGTAAAATTCCTAAATTCTTATTTTTTAGGGTTCAAGAGGCTGCTTCGTCTATTTGAGGCGAAATATAATATTCCAAGCCGACCATTTTTTAGTCAAAGCGTCATTCCCGAAATATACGAAAAATGCAAGGCTGCTAATTTAGGTGTTGGTTTCTTTTATTTTACAACAGATATGTAGACATCTGACGTAAATAACAAGAGCTTTATGAGGTTCACGGCACGTTAGCCACCTAAAGATTTTGAACCAAAACATTTTGGGTAGTTCCATGTATACGGCAGTGACGACCCATCTTATTTTTAAATAAAATTTTGTTCTAAACGGTTTCTATGAGACGAGATCCTAGAACAGAAATACCGGTTGAGGTAAGAATTGCCTGCTATCAGAAGTACGAATGAAGAACCTAGTGCTTGCCAAAGAAGTTAAAGTATCCGAAACTAAAGTTTTGATGATTGTATATGAAGATTTAGGGATAAAAATTGTTTCGGTCCGATTAATTCCCAAACTCCTTATACCGGAGAAAAAACCGACGCGGAAAAAATGTCTCAAGAACAATGGACTACTTTAGAGAACGATGAAATTTATTTTTTGCGAAATGACACAGACAACGAGATTCGAGCGTCCTTTTGGGTTCCTCCCTCAAAGTAGGAGTTGATGCAATGGGTTTGTTAGGATTCTCAACCTCCAAAGAAGACGAAAACTTAGTCGTATCCTGGAAACTACTTAGTATATATCGTCACTAGACCAAACACTTTATTTTTGTGCTCGACGCGCATTTCGCTAACCATGTTAGCTTCATCCATCCAATAAATTTACTTACGAAATCGAGAACAAAGGACAATTATTATTATTATTAAAAATAATAATACGTTAGAATTTGACATCTACAGAAAAGACACAGTAACATATAGATATATTCCTAATGATTCACTTCATTGCAAACAACATAAATTGGCAGAATTACATTTTTTAGTTCATCGTTTGGTTCCTCTTAATAGAGTAAACTTCAATAATGAAATGAATCGTATTAGGAATATAACTAGAGTTAATGTTTATGATGATGGCTTAATAAACAAGTTAATAAATAGACATAAGTTCAGGTTAAATATTTAGAATTCCACTTTTTTACACGTGAAGCAAATAAGATCAAGTATGTCTCCTTACCATATAATCCGAAATATAGCAGGGGACTCAATAAGATATTTAATAAAGTAGGTCTCACCTTAGTCTATAAGTCATCAGAGAATTTGAGGAATATCTTAGGAGATTCCAAAGACAAGATTCCTAATTGTGTGTGTGTCATTTAAGAAAGTAGTTGTAATGATTGCGACCAAAAGTATGTTGGGCAAACTAGAAGGTCAATTAAAACACAATTTAAAAAGCATTTAGCCCATTTAAAATACAATAGAACACAAAAGCCTAGCATTGCCGAACATGCCCTTGAAGTTGAGCATATTGTAACATTAGATAATCTAAGATTACTTAAAGATGTATCTGATAGGAGATCGTTGAACGCATACGAAAGTATGGAAATTATAAAGTGTAAAAGTAGTTTAAATAAAGACAGAGAGCCTATTCCTTATAGTCCCCTCTAATGGTTACTTGACCAAAACTGATGTCCCCCCGTGTAATTAAGGGGTTACGCCACTTTGGCGCTCGGAAAAATAGGCATAATTTTTTATTATAATACAGTATAACATAACAACAAAATAAAAAAGTTAAAAAATGGCGGCGATATGATCCATTTTGTCTGAACCTCTTTTGAAAATCCGTGACACCGGACTGTGGGCCAGAAATCTGATTTTTCGTTCAAAATTGTCTAGAGCCCTCAATTGTTAACAAAATCAAACATGTTTTTTTTTAAATACTCAAAATTTTTTAAAATTGCAAAAAACAGCACGGAACCGGGGGGTGAAATTTCAAGTTTAGGCATTCAAAACTGGTTCATCGGAGGTTTCTGGGGTCACTAAATCTATTTTCAGGGTCATTTTTATCATATGCACACTTTTGAGGTGTGAAAATGGGGGTTGGAGGGAGAGAACTTACGATATTCTCCTGAATTAGAAGGATACGTTCAAAACAGGTTCATCGGGAGTTTCAGGGGTCGCTAAATCTATTTTCGAGGTCATTTCGATCATATGCACCCTGTTGAGGGGTGAAAAGAGGGATTGAAAAATAGATTCACTGATCCCAGAAACGCCCCGAGGAATCAGTTTTGAACGCGAAACTCTAATTCAGGAGAATATCGTAATCTATCCCCTTCCAACGCCCATTTTTACCACTCAAAAGGGTGCATATTATCAAAAAGACCCTGAAAATAGATTCAGCGATCCCAGAAACCCCCGAGAAACCAGTTTTGAACGCGAAACTCTAATTCAGGTTAATATCGTATATCTTCCCCTCCAACCCCCATTTTCCACCCCTTAAAAGAGTGTATATGACCTAAATGACCCCGAAAATAGATTGTGCGATCCCAGAAACCCCCGATGAACCAGTTTCGAACACATAAACTTGAAATCACCTGAACCTCGAAATTCCCCCTCCTCCCCGGTTCCGTGCTACTTTTTGCAATTTTAAAAAAGTTCGAGGTTATATCTTGAAAATTGGCTTCCTTACGTTTGTCCGGAATTCGCTTACGAGTTTTTTTTAAATTGTCTGATTTCGTTAATAATTGAGGGCTCTAGACAATTTTGAACGAACAATCAGATTCCTGGCTCACTGTATACCGATGGAATTTTTTCTCAGTCGAGAATCGTCCAAAAACTAAACAGATCATTTCTTGTTGTTAAGAAAGGTCATAGTTAAGTGGCCATATATGAAAAAAATTTCAATTTTTTTTTTTTTGTAGAAGTGACAGCCGTTCGAAAATAAACTCGGATTTTTCACAAAAATTTTGAGCTTTAAAAATTAATAAAAAATTAACGGTGCATCCAATCGAAAAAAACATATGTCAACCTCAAGATAATATCATAAAGAATATGTAGTATAAATTTTATCAAAATCGGTTTAGTAGATCTGGAGATATTTTGTCCACCAGTTTGAAAGAAGTAGTTTTGAGAAAAACGCAAAAGGAAAAAAGTATCGCGTTCGCGTCTTAAAAGTCTATAATTTTTTTTTTGTATTAACTTTAATCTGCGATTCCATTTTGTAATGCCTGAAATATTTTTAAAATAATAAATCTAACCAAAAAAAATCGATTTTTTGAAAATTTGAAGATTGCGTATGTTTTTTTTTTATGGGTCTAGCACATATGCTGCAGAAAAGTCCCTAAACCGCTTCAGGAGCGGCATGTGTGCAAAAAAAGAGATTCACGTTGTTCTTGAATCATTGTAAATTGTACTCGGTGGGAATCACAGCCCTGGGCAAATTATTCCAAACGGATGATGTTCGCCATATAAAAGACTGCTTGAAAAGCGTTGTACGCGGAGTAACAAGATGAACCTCATACGTATGTGAAGTATTAGCGCGACGTGTATTTCTAACATGCACCGCTCTGGGAGCAATTAAGCGGGCTACATCCCTCGAGCACTTTCCATGAAAATACTTGTAGAACAGACTCAAGTCGTCAACCGTTCTTCGATGTTCCAGCGAATCAAGGCCGCCGGTCAGTTCCGGGTCTCCAATCAGACGAACAGCTCTTCTCTGAACAGAATCCAACAAATGCAGTGTATGTTTGGGAGCGGAGCCCCAAACATGGGAGCAGTATCCCATAGTTGGTCGAATTTGAGCTTTGTAAAGAATTAAAAGTTGTTGTGAAGTGTAAAGCTTTCTGGTTCGAAATAATATTCTCAACTTTTGAGAAGCTCTGCATGCTATGCCTGCAACATGTTCATGCCGGGACATATTTGCTCCCAAATTAACGCCGAACGCCGATGCTAGGGGAATGGAGAGCCCCGACATAACTATGTCGGGTTCAACAACTTTTTTAGAAAAAACTACCGCCTGGGTTTTTATAGCGTAAAATTCCACTTGGTTACTGTCACCCCAAGATAGAATTTCTTCCAGGTCTTTGTTAAGTCGAATGACCTCCTGCTGTCTGCGGATATTCGCCTGGGTAGCCGATGTCCGAGCGTTCAAAGTGAATGAAGAGATAAGCGTACTGTCATCTGCGAAGCTGTAGATTGGATTCCCGGTCTTCTCCAGCAAATTATTAATGTAAATGAGAAAAAGAGTAGGAGACAGTATGGAGCCTTGGGGCACACCGGGGTTGATCGTGAAGGTGTTAGAACCGCGAAACCCCTTAATTCCCCTTGAGTAATTCAAATGTTAGGCTAAGAATAAATAAGATAGATTTGTAGTTTAGCTCGCTCCTGATGAAGCTAACATGGTTAGAGAAACGCGAGTGGAGTACAAAAATAAAGTGTTTGGTGTACTGGTGATAAATACTGAGCAGTGTCATTGTGCCAAAGATTCCACATTCTGGAAAGTTCATGACAACCTTGTTTAACGCTAAACCACTACATATTTTTCTACGTATTATCCAAGGACGCTTGAGAGATTATTTTTATCGTTCCAGCTATTGTTCCAGTTCATATACTTCAATGATTCGGCATAATTAAGACAGACAAACACGAAAGAAGTAGGAAATAAAAATTACGACTTCCCTTTGTAAAAATACATAATTTATTTTAGTTAAAAATATCCTTGATACGCAATTAATAGGCTAAAATAAATAACAGGATATACCTATTAAGTATTTAATTTTGATATAAAAATAAACGTTTTAAATACAGTGGGATTTTCAAAGAATGAATTGCAGTTTTAATTTTTCGGCAATTAATTTAAAAATTATCAATAGTAATTTGTTTAAGAATTAGTTGTAACAATTCGAAGATTTTATTAACAATAGATATAAACATAAAAGGATAACATCTTAATTATGTTATGTAATTTGATGTTTTTTTATTACAACATTTGAAATAAATCTGGGAAATTGCGGTTACGCAGTATCCTACGTGGCCGATTTGCTGCCAGCGAAGCGAATGACGGGTCTAAAGCAACACAGCTCAAACAAGGCATTAATTAATATGTGTTGTTTTGTCTTTGTCGCTCTAATTATTTAAATTAGTTCAGGTTAGAGCTGGCGTTTGTTTTGGTTCTAACGGCCTATTTGGTTATGCTAAGTAGGTTTCTAAAGCCCATATTTATAATCGTTCTTTGAGTAGCTTCTACTACATGGGGTGAAAAATCGGAAAACTTTTGGAGAAAAAACAATACATCGTTTGGTCACTTTCCCTCTGAATAGAGTAAACTTTAATAAAGAAAGGAGTCGTATTAGAAATATAACTAGAATTAATGGTTATGACGATGACTTAGTAAATAAGCTAATAAATAGACATAAGTTTAGGTTTAATATTCAGAATTCCACCTTTTTTACACGTGAAGAAAATAACACCAAGTATGTCTCCATACCATATAATCCGAAATATAGCAAGGGACTCAATAAGGTATTTAATAAGGTAGGCCTCACCTTAGACTATAAGTCATCAGACAATCTGAGGAATATCTTAGGAAATCCCAAAGATAAGATTCCTAATTGTGAGAAAAGTGGAATTTATGAAATTAGTTGTAATGTTTGTGACAAAACGTATGTTGGGCAAATTAAAAGGTCAATTAAAACACGATTTAATTTAGCACACTTAAAATACAGTAGAACAGAAAAGTCTAGCATTGCCGAACATGCCCTTGAAGCTGATCATACTGTAACATTAGATAATCTAAGATTAATAAAAAATGTATCTGATAGGAGATTGTTGAAAGCATACGAAAGTATGGAAATCATAAAATGTAAAAGTAGTTTAAATAAAGACAGAGGGCCTATTCCTTATAGTCCCCTCTACTGGTTACTTGGCCGGAACTGACGGCCTTGCCTATGTCATTAGTTCCGCTTGAGTAATTCAAGGGTTAAGCTAAGTATAAATAGGGTAGATTTGTAGTTTAGCTTTAGTCAATCATCGCTCCTGATGAAGCTAACATGGTTAGCGAAAGGCGCGTCGAGTGCAAAAATAAAGTGTTTGGTGTAGTGGTGATATATACTGCGTAATATCATTGTGCCAAAGATTCCACATTCCCAACTTAGAAAAAACAATGTTTTTGCCGAAAATCGATTTTATTGTTCAATACTTCGCGATCTTCCAATATTTTGATATCTTTCATACAATACGATTTTCTAGCTCTCTAAAATAAGACCAGTTCCACTGGGGGCCAAACCTGGTGAATACGGCGGATAAATAAGCAATTCATATCTCAGTTCGTCCAATTTCACCATCGATTTTATGGACTTGTGAGCTGTGAGCCTCAAATCTCAAGGGTACAGCCGGGCTTCACGCACCCGCAAACCAATCCTCAATTTTAGTCAAGTTGTGGAAAAATCCAAAGAATTTAATTTAGAGACATACCTTGGCCTTGTGGATTACTCGAAGGCATTTGATACTGTAAGGTGGAGCGCTACCTGAGAAGTTTTAGTACAGATGAGGACACCCTATAACTTAATGGCTTCTTCAAAATCCATACGAATAAAATGCAACCACCATTCGGGGGAATAATACTTTCTCGCAAGACTTCAAACTCGAAGCGGGGGTTTGTCAAAGATGCATCGTATCACCAATATTGTTCGATATATATAGTGAACAGATCATGAGAGAGGTGTTTGACGACTGGCAGGGCGGCATAACCATAGACATAGAGGATGGACTGAGCATGAATCTCATAAAATTGACCATTCTCTAGAAAGAGACAAAGCGATTGTGCGGCCAATACCTGTCTCTTTTCTGTAGGCCTGTAATGAACAAGGCGTAGTACCTCGAGACCGAATGCAAGGGAAGAAAAGCCCCATATCCGAATTTAGTTCAAATAGAATACTTAGAAATATTATTTTCAAGAGCGCCGTAGATTAGCGGCATTCTAAAAAGGGACAGTTACTGGCCACTCATTCGCTTTATCTCTCTCACCCTTTTCGTCCATATTTACTTCACAGCGGGATACGGAACACTCAATCCATCCTCTATATCTATGGGCATAACAATAGGTGGTTCTAAAATAAATAATCTACGATATGCCGACGACACCGTAGTCTTGACGGCCTCGAAAGAAGAAGTCCAGTAAATCATGGATATACTTAACATGGCCAGCAACAAATACGGGCTACAGTTGAGTAAAACCAAGAGGAAAGTGATGATCATTGATAGAGTTCGAAACAATTAGCCTTATGTTAAAGTCCGTTTGTTTGGAGTTGATAGCACACAACATGAGTTATAAACATTAAAATGTCATAAACCATAAGCGTTCGAAATTTTTCTACCAATTATTTGCATTTTTAGTTTTAATCACCTTTATTTTCTATTTCTATACAACAGTGCGACCTTTTTCTAAAAAATATATATATAAATCAACGCATTTCAAAGTTTGTTTTAATGAGTGATGAAACTAAAAATCTTATTTGTATTATAAAGGCTTAAACGAGTAAAATTAACAATTCTTAAGAACTAGAAATCTACAGTGTTATAAAGCTTAATAATAATAAATACAATAAAATGATTTGGGAATATAATTAACCAAAGTACTTATCGGTAGGTAGGTGCCTAAGTACCTAAGTATGCAATAAAAATATTCTATGTAAGCATAAAAATAAAGCAAAAACCTATAATATATATATATATATATATATATATATATATATATATATATATATATATATATATATATATATATATATAGATCGGTCTAAAACGTTCTCCCGACGTCTTCCGATTCCTAGTCTCCATTGTTCCCTATCATTCCACAAATCGTCCTCCGGGTCTCTCTCTCTCATTTCCCTGTCAACTCCTTCTCTCCAACTAAGCCTTGGTCTACCTCTTTCTGCGGCCGTATGGTTTCCATCCAATAATTTGCTTGGGGATTCGATGTTCTTCCATCCTTTGGACATGCCCAAGCCATCGGAGTTGTTTAGTTCTTATGTCATCTAGGATGGTGTGTTTCACGTTCATAATTTCCCGGATTCTTGTTTCTGATCTTTTCTCGTTTCGATCGGCCTGCAGCTCTTCGCCAGTAGTCCATTTCTTTTCTTTCGAGACTCTTCTCCGTTGTTTGTTTGAGTGGCCATACTTCACTTCCATATGAGATTATGCTCTTAATGATGGTGTTATATATCCTATGTTTATTTGTTTTTGATATCTGCTGGTCCCATATGATGCTATTCATTACCGATATTGCTCTTCTTCCTAAGGTGTTCAGTTCTTTAATTGCTGTGTCTAAGAGTCCATCATTCGTAATTATTACTCCCAAATACTTGTAAGCTGTGCAGTGTTTAATGTGTTTGCCATTTTCTAAGATAAGGTCTCTGTTTTGTCCTCCAATACACATGTACTCGGTTTTGGCTAAGTTTACCTCGAGGCCCCTATAATATGCTTAGTTCAAATCAGAAGAGCGATGGCTTCAACTTTCAGTTTTGCCCCGGTCAAACTTCGCGAAGTCTGTAAATCTGCATTTTCCTTGCGAAAAAAAAACAATGACACTTAACGTCCACGATGCCCTAGTGCATCAACGGTCAACAAGCAAAGTTCGTGAAATTGTGGAAACCTGTGCCAACATGACGGGAGTTGGACCAGCAATTATTTATAGATTTCTAAAAGAAAGAAAATGCGGTCCTTGCAATGAACCTCAGAATCACAAAGGAAAGGAGTCCTTAGAGGTCGATCAAGACTTTAAAAACGCAATAAGAAGAAAAGTACACTATTATATAGAAATAAATGCTTACACTACATAAAGTTTTGCAAGAAATCAGAGAAAACCAGGACTTACCAGATTTTAAAAAATGGAACTTATGGAAAATCCTTCATAACCTGAATTTTCGTTGGGAAAAACACGACAGAAAAATCTGTTCTTATCGATAAAATAGAAATAATTTGTTGGAGAAGAGAATATGTACGAGCAATCAGAAAATTCAGAGTCGAAGGAAGAAATATTTTTCATTTAGATGAGACTTGGGTTAATGAGGGACACACAGTGAAAAAATTCTGGATTGACAAAAACATTAAGAGTGCCAAACAAGCTTTTATGGAAGGCTGGTCAACTGAATTACGCAGGCTAATTATAGCACATACTGGTAGTGAAAACGGATTTCTCGACGGTGACTTGTTGGAACTCGAATCAAAGTAAATTAAAGATTACCATGAGGAGATGACGGCCGATGTTTTTGAGGAGTATTGCCAACAAATGATTGAATGTATACCAGCAAAATCAGTTATAGTATTAGACAATGCCCATACCATTCTCGATTATTAGAACGCCTCCAGACAAATTCATGGAAGAAAGCGGATATTCTTCAATGGATAGAGACAAAAATCTCAAACGTAAAGATGGTATGTTAAAAGCGAAACTTCTCAAAATTGCGAAACAAAATAGGCTAGAGTTTAAGGAATACGCAGTTGATGAGATGGTAAAGGAACGGAATATCACAGTGTTTAGATTACCTCCATATCATTGCGAATTGAATCCCATAGAGCTAATTTGGGAACAAATGAAAGGTTTCATTGCAATGGAAAACACCACGTTCAAACTTCAAGACGTAAGGCAATTATTACTCGCCGGAATACAGAAGATCAAAGAGGATAATTGGAAAAATGCCATTCGACAAGTTATAGAAAAATGTGGAAACTTGACGAATACATCGAAGAAACTGTGGAAACAGAACCCTTAATTATTAATTTAAGAGAAGTCGAGTCTTTAGATTTTGAAAAAGATGATTGTTTTTGATTGTAATTAAAGTACTTGTATATCGTGAATTGTGAATTGGTAAATATAAATAGATCTGTAGATTAAAAGTTTTTTATAATAAATCTTATATTTCTATAACTTTATTTTTAGGATAATTTTATTTATTAAACACTAAAAGCAGGCTACGCTCGGACGGCTATGCTCCCGATGAACTCTCATTTACATTTTGTGACTCTATTGTATAACAGTTTTCTGCCTCAAATAAGGTGAACCCTTAAAAATAATTCAAAACAGGTAGCAAAATCCAGTAAAATCTCTTCGCATTCCAACAAGTATTTGCATCTACAACAGGAAAATTCTGCTATCAACTGCAAACAAATACACTTCAGAAACATTGCAGGGTATGAAACAGTCAGTCACTTCAATTACCTCGGCTTAGTAATAACAAATAAAGGCGGATGTGAGAATGAAATATGCAGACGTCTTGCTATGGCCAGAACAGTGACCGTCAAGTTAACAAAAATATGGAGAGCCAGTGACTTGACGCAGAATACCAAATTACCACTCATCAACACACTAATATTCCTAATTCATACATACACAACTGAAACCGGGACCATTAAAAAAATAAATCAGTGCATTTGAAATGTGGGTATGCAGAAGGATGCTTCGGATACCCTGGACAGAGCACCGCCCAAAAGCTTCCACCTTAGATGAGCTCAACATCAAAACAAGACTGACTACTACAGTCAATAGAAACATACTGAGATACTTTGGTCATATAGCAAGAGAGAGGGTCACAGTAGAGCGGTGGATTGTGGTAGGTAAGGTCGAGAGCAAAAGATCGAGAGGACGGTCTCCCACACGGTGGTCGGACCATATTAAAACAACAACTGGCCTTACATACCGGGAAGCATCACATCAAGCCCAAAACCGAGAAACATGGACTAAAATAGTGGCACAAATACCATGATATCACCACGTCCTTACGTAGAATGACGGAGAGAGGAGGAGGAGATGATACATTATCTTGGTGAAACGACACTTTTATCTTCGCTAAATAAGTGGCCTTATTTCTTGATTTCACCATTCAAACGGTCCAATAACCCAAAGTAATAGTCTCCGGTAATTTTTCGCCTCTTTTCAAGATAGTCTATTAATATTTTTCCACGCGCATCTTCATCATTCTTGCGCAATACTTTCATGGGATTCCAACCACACTGCGGACTAAGTCCATTGTAATTTAACGATGGGTAATTCCAAATTATACCTGGAAATTTGTTATCGATCATAAATAAACCACCTTAGTTTGTAGAATCACGCTTGACAATGTAGAAAACCTACAAAACTGCAGTAGCAGATAAATAAAAAAATAAGTGAAAAATAACAAAGTAATTCATTTCATTTCATTTAGAAATTCTGTTTTTTAATTCTTCTCTATTTGAAACATTATGTTTGTGTTCAAGTTCCGCTCATAAATGCTCGATGGTGTTAACATCGGGTGATTGCGGAGGTGTATGAAGCTGCTGTCGCACATTATGGATCATCCATTCTCGCACCAAGTTTGCGATATGTTTCTGATCATTGTCCTGTTTAAAAATGTATCGTTTTTTAGAGTGCTAATTTTGGGACACTTTCTCTTAAATTGTCGCTCGAAATGTTCAGATAAACATGCTGATCTATGGTACCATTAATAAAACGTAAATTTTCAACTTCTCCAGCGGATATGCATCACCAAAGCAGAACACTGCCACCCCCTTGTCTCACCGTGGAACAAATATTTTTAATATCGAATACGGTATTCTTCTTTTTCCAAACTTTAATTCTACCATCAGACTCAGAAAGGTTAATTTTAGTTTCACTAAAGATTACGGATTCCCAAAATTCGGGAGGTTTAGTAACGTATTCCCTAGCAAAAGCTAACCGCTCTTTGCGATTAGCTCCCGAAATTAACGGCGTCTTCCTGGCTGCACACCCCTTATAGCCTACCTTGTGTAAAAAATTTCTCACTGTCTGTGAACAAACATTTTTCGAAAATAATTCCCGTACTTCTTCTTTTAATTTTAGTGTCCTTTTCTTATGATATATAATTACACAAGTCTGCAAAAAAAAAAAAAATTGAGAGCTGTTTTGGTTTTTTTTTGCGTAATTCTTATGTACTGAATCCGAAAATGACTTTCATTTTGTCATAGAACGTCACGTTTTTCTAACAATGTAGGTATCTATGTTAAACAAGTTATCATCTTAAAATAAAAGATAAAAGACTAAAAAAAATTTTTTTAATTTATAATTGCGTAACAAAACTTATTTTTTTATCTAAAATACATTCATTAGTAAGCACTAAACACATTTCTTTTTCCCAGTGAGACTCCTTTTGGTACATTTTCGCTTGTAGGAAGCATCTGGAAGGTTTCTCTGAAGCGTCCAACAGTAGTCTGCCATCATTGAGACGCTCCATCTTCCCTGGTACCTTTTTTCCATCTCCTTAATATCTTGGTGAAATCGTTCACCTTGCTCTTCACTCAGATCTCCTAAATTTTCTGGAAAGTAGTCGAGGTGGGAATGAAGAAAATGTACTTTTAAACTCATTAGGCAACCTAAAGCTTGAAATGCTTTTAACATTTTTTTGACGATTTGTTTGTAGTTAGGGTCTTTGTTATTGCCTAAAAATTTCTCTATGACCTCTTTAAAGGCAATCCACCCTTCTCTTTGAGGATCCGTCATGGTTGTGATGAAATGTGGATCAGCCATAAGCCGTCTAATATCTTGTCCAACGAAAACACCTTCCTTCAACTTTGCCTCCGAGAGGCCTAGAAACTTTGATATTAAGTATTTAAAGCAATTTCCATCTCTTGGAAGTGACTTTAAAAATCGCTTCATCAATCCCAGCTTTATGTGAAGCGGTGGTAGAAGAACTTTATGAGGAGGCACCAAAGTTTCATGCAGGACGTTCTTTTCGTCAACTTTAAGCTCCCTCGGAGGCCAACACTTTTTGGTCCAGTGATTTGCTCGGTCTCTACTATCCCACAGACACAAAAAGCAAGGGAATTTGGTAAACCCAGATTGTTGTCCGAGCAACATGCCCAAGATTTTTAAATCACCGCACACTTGCCAACCGTAGTCTTTATATTTTAATTTGCAAAGAACCAATTCCAAGTTCCTGTAGGTTTCCTTGAGGTGTATGGAATGACCGACAGGAATGGAAGCATAGAAACCGCCATTGTGAAGCAGAACTGCTTTAAGGCTTCTTTTTGAAGAATCTATGAAAATACGCCACTGTGCTGGGTCGTATGAGATCTTAAATGTATCCATCAAACCTTCAATATTGGTACAATAAACCAACTCGTCCTCTTGGGAAAAGTAGGAAGTGAACTGCTTCTCACGATATCTAAACCAGGAGGAAGACACTCCCGGCAAAAGTAAGCTCCTGCTTTTGAGCCTTGATTCAAGCAACTCAGCAGCGTTTTTGGGAAGATTCAAGTCTTTTACCAAATCATTTAGCTCGCCCTGGGAAAACAATTTCGGACTGCTGTCATCTTCAAATTGAAAACTTGACTTGTCATCATCGGGTTCAGGTACAGCACCATCTTCGTCAGAACTTGGAATCTCTTCCAAGGTAGCAGGGGCCTTGGGCACTGGTATTTCGGTCCCATGAGGGATGGGACGAATAGCTGATTGCAGATTGGGGTATGAAATGGACTGCTTCCATTTTGAATTATACCCTTTCGCATTACACGAACAAAAGTAACAATCATCACTATGGTTCTTTTGCTCGCGCCATACCATAGGAATCGCATATCGGGAAGCTTTTTTCTTGCCCTTAAACCAATTTCGAAGGTCTTCAACACATCGTTTGCAGACTTTATGAGGTGCCCAAACTTTATCCTGATCTACAAGTTTTAAGCCAAAATACGTGAAGTATACTTTTTTTTACAAAGTCCGTAATATTAAGTTGTTGCTTTAATACCATATATTCGCCACAAATATAACAGAAACTGTCAGACGAATTCACACACTTCCGCACAGATGACATTGCACTATATTGAACCAAGATCTATAAAACAATGACGAGTTAACACGTAATTGTACCGCGCCACTTTCTATACTATCCGAGCGCGCACGTTCTGGTTACAACGTTTATGTTTGTTAATTTAGCTCACACAGGGCGTTCTTTATTTAGAAAGTAATGATAGTTATGGCCTGTATACATTTAAAAACAGTAATCAAAATAAAATTGTACCTATTTATTTATGACTTCAAGTTAGCCCAAAAAAAACCCTTTTTTATAATAAAATTTTGCGTTTTGCAAAATAACCTGACGTTCTGGAATTTTTTGAGTATTTTTTTAGTTTTCAGAACACCTAAATATATAGAAATCAGTTGAAAACATCTAGACAGCATTTTTGTTGCAGACCTGTGTTATTTGTCTAACAATACTGGTCTCTTCATGTGGAGTCAGTTTCTTGGGACGACCGGAGCATGGTCGAATTTTATAGGAACCCGTTGATTTATACTGGTTTACAATGTACTGAACAGTAGCATGCGACTTTTTAACAATTTTTCTTATATTTCTGTACGATTTTCCATCTTCTCACAAATCAATTATGATCTTTCGCACTTGAAATGGAATTTCACAATTTCTCACGCTCGCGTTTAATACTATTTTGAAAATCCACTGCAAAATTACTAGCAACAAGTGACAGATTATAAAGTATGGCCGAAAATTATTTATTTGTTTTCAGTTTAGCGAGCAACAGATAGCTTGATAAAATGCGTCTGATTTTAACGTGTTTTTTTTTCAATGCAGTTCTTGAGTGTATGGAGACTTTTTTGACATTAATTTGATTTACATTTTTATATCAATGATGTAACTTCTAAATAAAATGTTCCGTAGTTGTTTTTAATACTAATCCTCGTTGGTTAAGTTTCAAATATTAATTTAAACATGTTTTCTCATAGTTCCAATTAATTAGTTAAATATAACGGAAAAATAGTATAGAAAGCAGGTGGTGTATGGAGACTCTTTGGACTGACTGTATGTCAGTTTCCGCAACGTTAACTTTTTTAGAAAAATGTACCGTTTTGAGGCTTGGTTACTGTCACCCCAACATAGAGTTTCTTCCAGCTCTTTGTTATATTGGACGATATACAACAGAGGTGTCAAACTCAATTTTGCAGAGGGCCATATATTAAATTTAGAATGTGTAGGCGGGCCAGATTCAAATAAAAAAAATGTACTGAATTATTATAACATTTTATTTATTTAATTATATAGTATATAATATACGGTTGTTAAAAATTATATCAAAGTTATAAAAAGAGGGTAATTATTTTGAGCTCGAGGATCCAGATACCTGACTTCTCTTGTTTTTGACAAGCTCATTGATGTCAGGTATCATATTCGTTGTAGTTATTTTAAGAATTGATTGGAGATGTTCATTCGAAAGTCTTGTGCGATGTTTGTTCTTATTTATTTTTATGACGGAAAACATCTGCTAACATAAATAGGTGCTACCAAACATGCGGAGAATGCGTGCTGCATGCTTTTTTAATTCCGGGTAGTTATCCAAACTCTTGAAATATTGTGTATAAAATGTAAGAGCGTTAATCTCTTTAAATTTTTCTTTCAAAATACTATCCGATTGAAGATCTATCAACTCCATTTGCAAATGAACTGGTGCCTGTGAAGCTTCAAAATTGAATGGATTGTTGAAAATTGGGATTTCCATTTCATTCATTTTATGAAAGTCTTCAAAACGATTCCGTGATCAAATTTTGCAGAAGTTGAGAATATTGATCCAATTTTTTTTGGTTCACTGTGCCAAATGATTTTTAAATGAGGAAAATGATCCAAAGTTTGATTTTTTACCTGATTTTCTCACAGCCTCAACTATGTTTCAAAGGCTTGAATACATGAATACATTTGAGTGACAATCAGATTTTTACCCTGTAACTTTACATTGAGATCAGTCAAGTGTTTATTCATATCTACCAAAAAGGCACAATCAACCCACCAGTCATTGTCATAATCAATTGGGTTGCCTTTTTCTAACATGAAAGCTTGAATAGGGTCACGTAATGCAAACAATTTTTCTAAAACTACTCCTCGACTGAGCCAACGAACTTCGGTGAAGTAAGGAACATCAGAAAATTTTTCGTCCAAATCTTGTAAAAACTGCCTGAACTGTCGGTGATTTAGTCCTCTGCTCCTTATAAAATTTACTATTTTAATTATAGGTTGCATGACATGGTCCATTTTTAAATGTTTGGATGCCAATGATTCCTGATGAATTATACAGTGAAATACCACAAAATTCCCTGATGTTTTCTGT
This sequence comes from Pachyrhynchus sulphureomaculatus, assembly GCA_019049505.1. Classification (NCBI taxonomy): domain Eukaryota; kingdom Metazoa; phylum Arthropoda; class Insecta; order Coleoptera; family Curculionidae; genus Pachyrhynchus; species Pachyrhynchus sulphureomaculatus. Next base: position 137,433,662 of record CM032453.1, read on the forward strand.
TTTAATTTAGTTGCAACGCCCGAATGTTTGCCAGCCATGGCAGGAGCGCCATCCGTAGTTGTGCTGCTAAGTATATTCCAGTCGAGTTCATATTCTGCTATCAAATGCTCAATTGCAGAATAAATATCATTTGCTGTTGTAGTACCTGTCAATGGAACGCACTTTAATAGTTCTTCAGTTATTTCAAAGTTACTGTTAATACCTCGTATAAAAACAGCAAGTTCAGCTGTATCAACAGTATCAGTGCTCTTGTCAACAGCCAGTGAAAAGTGTGTAAATTCCTTAATTTTCTCCTTCAGTTGAAGAACCAAATTTTGAGATAAATCATTTATTCTTGAAGCAACAGTGTTTCTTGACAGCGAAATATTTTGAATTATTGACTTTTGAAATGGAAATGAAACATCGGCAACTTTCAACATACAGTCTTTAATAAAATCACCATCAGTGAAAGGTTTTGATCTCTTCGCAATTTCTAATGCAACAATAAAACTTGATTTCAGGGCATCTTCGCTCTCAGTATTAGCTTTAGTAAACATCGATTGTTGACCTTGAAGTTTAGATTTTAAAGATGACAATGTGTCCATTCTTATTTTTTCAGTGTAACAATCGAATTTTGATTTATGATTCGTATCATAGTGTCTCTTCAAGTTAAACTCCTTACAAACAGCAACTGTTTGATTGCAAATCAAACACAGTGGTTTATCTTTCCATTCTATGAAAAAATATGCAATTTCCCATTTAGACTGAAAAACTCTGCACTCACTATCAACTTTACGTTTTTGTGACATTATGCCAAAATCGTAACAATTATGGAACTCGACACAACAATTATGGATATCGCACGCGCACGACACAAACAAATGCACAATACCTTCACAATCACTACTTCGCAGTACAACTAAAATCCTTCTCCGACCGTATCGCTTCGATTACTCGACTCACACTCAACTGACTCACGTCGCGCCGACGCATTCCTTTTATAATATCGATAAGGAAGGTTCTAGTCTAGACTCGAAGCGCGTGGAAGATTGTATTGTTCTCAACAAAAATAATAGGGTATTTCCCTCGCTTGTTGCTAAGAGATGGCGTTACTGTCTATCTTTCTCGCTTGTCAAGGCACGCGCTTCCCTTGAAATTACTTATAAATGTAGTGTGCACATTTTAAAACTTCCGTAGAGGAATCGAGTGAAGTCTAAAAGCTCTAAAAAACATGATTCTTCTTTCTGTGACACATTGCGATCGCGGGCCTTATTGATACGTCCCCGGGGGCCGGATGCGGCCCGCGGGCCGTATCTTTGACATCCCTGATATACAACAACTATATTGCACCGTACTGAAACCCAAATGACAACGAAACTAACTTATGAAACTTTTTCTTTTTCAGTTTTAGGTATGTCGTAAACTATATTTAATGAGAAGACCTGTCACTATAAAAAACCGGCTCCACCTTGATTGTTACCCACGTGAATAAATAGAGCTGTTTTTACTTCTGTTTCTCTCAGCTCGGCGTAAATTAACATTACGATGTAAGTGAAAATCATTCGTAGAAAAAGCATAGTTGTCGGCACATAAAAGATAAATAAATATCTTCTTGTTAAACAATTTGACGACCTTGACAAATAATCTAACAAATAAAAATGTGTGAACGCAGATTAATCCAATGATTACGTTATAAAGGAAAAAAACACCTCATTATCTTATTATACCGCAGATTTCATGGGAAAATCACGTAAGGAGGTCCAAAACGGATGTGTGTTAACTATATAATAGCAAATTAATAATTAACCACACGCCTTTTTATGAATACATGTCTAATAGGCGTCAATTCGAGTCATCGCCAGAATAATACTGTAAGAATAACATCACCATTATTCAACAGTTTTGGCAGTAAATACAATGCCATCCAAAAAATAAATAAATTATACGGAGTTTATTGTTTATCCGACCATATAAAAATGTCATCTTCTATTGGTAGCATCTCAACATCACGGTATCATCATCACGAAAATCACTTCATATCTTTACAGTCTTATTTGGTTTTGTTTTTTCTATTGCCTTCCTTCTCTTACAGGCTTACATCGATCGGCACAAAAGAGTAAAATGATTCGGAATAATGTTAATCAAATATTGCACTATTAGATTTTTTATTAAAAACCCGGTCAAGTTCAAGTTGAACTTGCGCAATTAGTGTTTCGTACGTTGATTGCTGAAATAAAAATGTTTATTACGAAGGTATAAAATGATCAGTGACTTCACAAAACACACCCCAAATGAGTTTTCAACAAAGTTTGTTTCCGATCGTTATTGAAAACTGATGACCTTGAAATTATTGTTTTTTTATATACTAGATAAATTATTAAAGGTAACGTACTCGTGATAATTTTCATTCAATCTACACCCCGTGGAGAATATTCCAGAATTTTTTCAACATTTTTGGAGCAGTACTTTTCGAGATAGAGGGGGGGACAGCGATTTTTCGCGATTTCTTCAAAATAATATAAAGAAAAGTGTGCGCATGTAAGACATTATATACATTTTTGAACTCGTGTTTTTACAAGTTTTCATTTGACACATTTACCGAAAACTGATGACCTCGAAATTTTTGTTTTTTTATATATCAGATAAATTATTAAAAGTAATGCACTCGTGATAATTTTCGTTCAATATACACCTTGTGGAGAATATTTTAGATTTTTTCAAAATTTTTGGAGCAGTATTTTTCGAGATAGAGACAGCGGTTTTTCAAAATAATACAAAGAAAAGTGTGCGCATGTAAGACATTATATATATTTTTGTACTCGTGTTTTTACAAGTTTAAACGGCCATATTGTCGAAATTTGTAATTTTCCAATAGGATCAGAGTTTTGCCTTTCTCGTTCAACATCATCTGTAATAAGACTATGTTGACTTGAAAAAGTTTAAATGTAAACTAGTAAATTTCAAAAATGTCCTTACGTTTTGTACTTTTTACCTAATTTAGGTTAACTTAATTTAATGTAATAATATTTATATATATATAATATATATATATATATATATATATATAATATATATATATATATATATATATATATATCAATCGGTTTTATACCGTCTTCCGTCTTTCGATGCCTAATTTCCACTCCTCCCGGTTTCTCCATCCCTCCTCCTCCAGATCTCTCTCTAGTACTTCCTTGTTGATTCCTGCTCTCCAGCTTTGGCGTGGTCTTCCTCGCTTTCTTTTTCCATGAGGGTTCCAATTTAAAATCTTTTTAGGTAGTTGGTCTTGTGACATTCTCTGTACATGTCCGTACCATACCAACTGTTGGGTTCTGATTTCGTTCACTATATCGTGCTTTATTTCTAAAGCTCGCCTTATCGTGTCATTTGATATGCGTCTTTTACGTGGATTTTCTGGCTGCTCGTCTCCAGAAATCCATTTCTGTAGCTTTTAGTATTTTTTCTGTTCTTTCTTTCTTTCCTTTAATGGCCACACCTGGGAGCTGTAAGTTATTATACTTTTCACTACTGAGTTGTAAATTCTCTTCTTATTTTCAATGGTTATGTTTTTGTCCCATAGTATACTATTAAGCATTGCAATCGCTTTTATTCCTTGGATATTCCTCTCGAATATTGCTTCTTCCAGTGTTCCGTCCCTAGATATTCTCGTTCCCAAATACTTATAACTGGCACAGTGTTTGATGGGTGTGTCCTGTGGCCAGTTTCAAGTCCTGCTGTTGT
>CM032453.1:137437481-137485947 GCA_019049505.1 Pachyrhynchus sulphureomaculatus
GTTGACCTTGAAACGGATATACTCATAATGTAAACGCAAAAAAATTGAAGATACACGATACGCCATTGTTTTGTTCAAAAATTTAAATCCACTTAAGAAACAATTGAATCAAGAAACAAAAGAGATCGATGCGGAGATCCGCTGATGCGACTTGACTACATCGTTGAAATTTTTAGCGGGAGTTGTCTCGACGAAAATCTTTCTATGTAATGTCATTAACATTTTTGACCACATGTCGGGTGGATAGTACTGCTTGAATGTTATTTTTCCGCTTAAAGGTCAAAATGACCGCTTCAGAATTGCTGTGAATATATGATTTGCAAAGCTTCAGATGTAGTTTGTTTGAATTTGAAATGCAGTGGCACAAATACTGCTTGTCGGACGATAGCGTGTTCGAGACTATATGTGGAGGTTATATCAATAGCCGCATCGCATAAAGTGTTGATTTTGCTTCTTTAGGATTGGTAGTTCCATACTTAGAAGTGGCGAGAAGTACTTCAGGTACTGAATTAATTTGTACACCAAATACTATTGAAACTAAATATTTGACGACGTCACTGCTTTAACCGTCTTCCCCTAAAGCCATATCGTTTAAAAACCATAGGTTCTTTTAGTACTTCGAGTATTACATGAGTACCAAATTTTACATCGATTTCACAATTCATTCGAAAGTTAGCGTGTCAAAAGATCGACAGACAGACACAAACGGAAAACTATATTTTTCATGATCTATGGTGCAATACTTCTTCTCTTTAGCGAGGGAAGTAATGAAAATGCGAAAAAATTGTAACTATGGTCTTTTCAAGATTATTTTCTGCGGCCATATCTGATTATTCGTCGAGATGACAACATATCGAAAATTTTACGTAATGAAGCAGCATTAGCAGTCCCGGCCGTGAACTTGACTTTCACGGATGCATTCTCAATCTGCTTATGGATCTTCTCTTCTTTCCGTGTTCTTGTTTATTGATCGTAAGCAATGGAAACAGTGGCGTAACTCAAGCATGAAGACTTAAATTTCGTTTTCCGAAGAACTTTTTGCTACTACTATCAGGGCGGATTGATAAGTTTCTAGCCCAGCATAGAAAAAACAAGCAAATCTCAAAAACCGTAATGTATTCATCACTTAGTGCAACACTTATAAAGTAACTTTAACCTTTAAAAATAATGCTTTGTCTTGTACTCCAAACCAGTATTCAACAACATTTATTGGTTCTTCAGTTGAATGAAATTTGTATCCGTTCGAGTGTTTTCTTAGTTTTGAGATTAGGTAGTAATCCGAGGGAGCGAATCAGGGTAATATGGGGGATGATCAATCAGTTCAAAAACTAATTCGTGAGCAGGCGCATTATCTTGTAAAAACAGTACCTTATTAGACACTTTTCTTCGGCGTTTTTCCACAATTTTTGACGAAGTTCAATTAATAATAGCAAATAATAGCCTCCAGGTTTGCCGTGTTCCAAGTAATATGTAGAAAGTATTTTACCTTGTCCCAAAAAACGGATGCAAGATCTTTTCCTGCTGATTTCCGTAAACGAAATTTCTTAAGGCCACTTGAGCCAGTATCTTTCCACTTTTTTGACTGTTCCTTTGTCTCTGGTAATAATGATGGGCCCACGTTTCATCTATAGTTACCAAGATCTCAGTAGTTAGATGAATACTCTTCAAAACGGCTATAAATCCACTTGAATGTTGTGACTTTCAGTCTCCGTAAATTCGGTCATTAAAAATACCCCAGTTCCTCGCAACTTTACGTACCTTCAATGTTTTGTCGTCTAACACCTCATCATGAATTTTGGTGTAGTGACATTAGATGGCTTTCCAGACCCTCCTCCGCTTTCTGTGATCCAAATGCCAGTTCAAAACTATTTGTAAACCATCATAATCAAAAGTGCATGTTCTCCGTAGTATTTATCAAGCTTTGCTTTAGTTACACGAATAGTTTTCTGTTTTTAAAGATAATATTTGATCACGACACGTACCTTTTTGTCCATGTTAACCAAATAATGCAGCTTGGGAGACCGAAAAATACGCTACTTGCAGAACTATGATCGTCACAAGATTAAACAGTTGTCTGATAAAAACCCTAGCTACACTTAGAAGCCGCTGGTATTATTGACAGGTCGTGTCATCTCTTAGAATTTTCTAACGCCCTCATAATTCTCGTTCTTTTATTCCATTTCTTTTCGTTCATTTTAATTAGAGAAATCTGGTTTCTTCTACATTATTGTTGTGTTATGTTGTGTAGCAACAGGTGATCGTAAAAGAACCCCACACTAATCTAATCCGGTCAAATAGGCTGAAAATGTACTAAGTTATGCTTCAAGCCATTCTGATCAAAAGCCGTGGACCAGATTACAAAAATGGATAGATTAGGGATTATCAAGCGTGGAATTAGTAAAAAAAAAAAAAAAAAAAAAACCGCTGAGATAACGCTATTTTTGTGTTTTTTAAGGATTTATTTTGATTAGAACATGATTTTACGAAAAATTCCTACGGGATTATATGTTTTTTGGCTTGCTAATTATGAATATAATAATTATTTTGGCTCATTTCGCTCCTACTTTCAAATATTGGCCATTTCTGGAGTATAAAGTTCAGAAAACGGCCAAAAGTGGCCAAAAATAAACGCTTCTGGAAAGTAGGATCAAATTGTTTCAAAATAATTATTATATTCGTAATTATTAACTCAAAAACATAAAATTCCGTTAGAATTTTTTGCAAAAATATGTTCTAGACAAATGAAATCAAAAAAGACTCCAGAAATGGCCAAAAAGGCCAATATTCAAAAGTAGGTGCGAAACGGGTCAAAATAATTATTATATTCATAATTAGCAACCCAAAAAAACATATATCCAGTTGGAGTTTTCCATAAAATCAAATTCTAGTCAACATAAGTCCTTAAAAAAACGCAAAAATATATACATTTTTTCAGCGGTTTTTTTTACTAATTCCACGCTCGATAATTCCTAATCTAGCCATTTTTGGACTTTGTGTCCATGGAGACTTTTGATCAGAATGACTTGAAGCATATAATTTTCAGTCGATTTGACTGGGATCCAATTTCTATAAGATTAGTGCGGGGTTCTTTCTTTCTTTTTGGTAAATTTTTAATATGTTTTCATTCTAGTGGATACTGATCTTTCGTTTTTTTTTCCTTGTGCACATCATCCCAAGAATACAAAATTTTAAATAACTTCAGATGGTCAAAAAATTGTGTCTTTTAGTGACCTAAATCATCTTATAATTGCGGAAAATTTTGGGATGGCTAGAAATTTTAACTCATATGACTATTTTATATTTAGGTTCATGTAAGTAGTGTATAACTGCATGATCTGCTAGTGGATACTTATTACTGTCTCAGTTTTTGGTTGGCGTTAGTTAAGGATCAATTTACCTGATAATTTTCGCGTGCCCAAACGAGACTGGACAATGTGAAAAACACGTTCATATGAAATGTTCATAATTTCTATTATACGTTTTCAGCCCAATTCGTCGATTTTCCTCGGGTAGGCTTTTAATCGGGTCTCCCAGTGCGATATTCAACACTGGTGTTGGTTTTTTCGCTCTTGAAATCAGCAACCGAATTTTAGATAGTGGCGTAGGAAGGATATTGTTTTTTTTTAGTTAAGCATGTCGTCGCATAGTTTTTTTAGCGGACAGTCCTTTCAAAAAGAGCACTTTTGTCGATCATGTCTTCTTCAAAAATTCACGATAAATAGCCCAATCTGAACGACCAGATTTTTATAAAGGTTTACAGAAATCAGGAGAAAAAGTTTACAATAATCAATCTATCCATTTTTGGACTTTGTGTCCATGGTGACTTTTGATCAGAATGGCTTGAAGCATAACATACTACATTTTCAGCCGATTTGACCGGAATCCAATTTGTATAAGATTAGTGCGAAGTTCTTTCTTTCTATTTGGTGAATTTTTGATATGTTTTCATTCTAGTGGATACTGATATTTCGTTTTTTTTCCTTATGCACATCATCCCAAGAATACAGAATTTTAAATAGCTTCAGATGGTCAAGAAATTGTGTTTTTTGGTGACCTGAAACATCTTACAATTGCGGACAGTTTTGCGATTGTTAGAAATTTTGACTAATATAACTATTTTATATTTAGGTTCATGTAAGTACTGTATAACTGCGCGATCTACTAGTGGATGCTTATTACTGTCTCAGTTTTTGGTTGGCGTTCAGACAATTAAGGATCAGTTTACCTGATAATTTTCGCGTGCCCAAACGAGAATGGACAATGTGAAAAACACGTTCATATGAAATGTTCATAATTTCTATTATACGTTTTCAGCCTAATACGTCGATTCTCCTCGGGTAGACTTAGAATCGGGTCTCCCAGTGCGATATTCAACACTGGTGTTGGTTTTTTTTTCGCTCTTGAAATCAGCAACCCAATTTAGATAGTTAAGCATGTCGTCGCATAGTTTTTTTAGCGGACATTCCTGTCAAAAAGAGCACTTTTGTCGATCATATCTTCTTCAAAATTTACTATAAATAGCCAAATGTGAACGACCAGATTATGGATGATGGAAATTTTTATAAAGGTTTACAGAAATCAGGAGAAAAAGTTTGCAATAATCGATGGTATCTGTTGCAAACACCATCCATTATTTACAGATTAATCAAATTGCCATCCTGAGCAACTTTAACGTCTAGACCTCTAAAAAGCTGCTAGTACTGATGGAATACCCGCCATAGTACTCAAAAAATACAGCTGATACCCAAAAGAAGCAGCCAGTCGCATTGCCTTCAGCAATAACCAAAGTTATGCAGAAGGCTATCAGTCACCATCTTTTAAAATATCTTGAAGGACACAATATTATTCGCGACCATCAATATTGCTTTCGTAAGCAAAAATCAACAAATCTTCTAACTTATGTCATATATATTTGAACGCAACTGAACATTTTGAAGAATTTGCACTTGATATATCCGAGACATTCAACTGTGTTCGGTACTACCGACTGTGGACTAAGTTACGTTCTTATATATGCCTGGGAAATTTTATTTGTGCTCTCATGTCTCGCCAGTGTGTCCCAAGTCTCGATATCCTGTCTTACTCTCTTCCTTGTTTACATTAATGATCTGCTGGCAGTAACCAGGAATCCAATCTACAGCTCTGCCTGCGACAACATGCTTGTTTCTTCATTTCTTCTCTCTCTTTCTTCATTTCTTCTTTTTGTTTCTTCATTTCTTCTTTCTCTTTCTTCTTCAGGATTAAGTTATTTAACTTAACAAAGATCTGAAATGAATTCTATCTTTGGGTGACATTAATGCAGCAGAACTCGAAGCGGCAGTTTTTTCTAAAAAAAGTTAACGTTACTGAACCCGACATAGTTGTGTCGGGACACTCCATCTCTTTAGCATCGTCACTCAAGTTGCTGGGCGTTAACTTGGGAGTACATATATAGCCTTGGCCAAAAGTATTAGGCACCCTACAATTACTTAATTTCTTGTGTTTCATGGTAAAAAAATAAATTCGTTTTGTAAAATCGTATGTTGAGGTAAAATTATGAAATAAATTAATATTTGGTGTGTCCGCCCTTAGCTTTAATTACAGCGGCAATTCTTTGGGGCATGCTGCGTACAAGCCTAGTACATTCAGTTGTACTTATGGCATCCCACTCATCCATCAAAGCACTTTTTAGCGCTGCTTTTGATGTTATGCTATGCTCCCATATCTTGCGCTTCAGAATACCCCAAAGATGCTCGATAGGGTTTAGATCTGGAGGCTGCGCCGGCCAATCCAACAAGACAATGTTGTAGCTGCTGATTTATGACAAGGTGCATTATCTTGCTGGAATTTGTTGTCATACAACATTAGACCAATCCTCTTCGCTAAAATGTTGGTGTTTCAGAGTCCACTCTAAGCGTTTCTTCCTATCGGTCTCTGAAAGCCAAGGCTTCTTTTCTAGCTTCGCACCCTCTTAATCCAGCTTCTGTCAGTCTTCTCCTTGCCGTTCGAGAACTAATCGGCATCCAAATCTCTTCCGACAGAGTTGCAGCGAGCTCAGATGATGTTTTTTTTCGTTTTTTAATAGACTCGCGGATGAGTTTTCTGTCCTATCGCTCATTAGTCTTAGGTTTTTTTTCCGCCCTTCACAAACCTTCTAATAGCACGTTGCACTGCGCACAGAGAACATTTCACTAACTTAGCTATTTCTACTTGGGACTTGCCTTGTTCATGTAGGGTTTGAATTTTAATTCGTTTTTTTCGATACCAAGCGTACTTTTCTCAGGCATTTCTCAAATATAAGAATGTCCAGTTCACAAATAAAACACGCACAGAAGCTTTTTGACACTACAAGTAGTAAAAAGAGACTGATAAAACATTAAAAATATTTTTCAAAAAACCTCATTATCGCAATTTTGTGGGCCAGGTGTTTTATGGACCTGTAAAAGAGATTGTCTATTATTTAAGTTAGCTTTTGACAGCGCCGCCTATAGTATTGTTAAAACCATTAGTCTTTTTTTAATATTTTATGACTTTCACGTGTTTATTAGGAGTGCCTAATACTTTTGGCCAAGGCTGTATATCTTAGTATGAACATCTTGCATGCATAGCAAAGAGATGTTCTCAAAAGCTACAAATATTCTTTAGAACTACAAAGCTTTACACCACATAACAACTTCTAATCCTCGACTAAGCTCAAATTCGACCAACGATGTAATACGTCTCCCATCTTTGGAGCTTTGCTCTCAAACATACACTACATTTGTCAGATTCTATCCAGCAGAAGGCTATTCGCCATTTGTACTGCAATTATGACAGTTTTCCTTTCTCCTCTCGGTATTTACGCCACTGGAATCATCATCCGCGTTGGAGCTGAAAAAATTAATTGTCTGGAACATCATTGTGATAAATTAGCATTAAATAAGCCGTTGATATAAAATAATGAATTATTTGGAAAATTCGAGACTCAATATAAAATAATAGCATATTATACGCCCTATTAAATAGGGATGGTTTTATAAAATCATTTTGCTTTTTTTTTTAACAGCCAATACTGAATAAAAATTAATGGGCTCCGCAGATTACACACTTACACTTTATTATTTTTTTATTTCTTTAACTTGGAAATGGAAATGAAAAAAACAACAAAAACACACATATATATATATATATATATATATATATATATATATATATATATAAAATGAACAAACAACAAAAACACACATATATATATATATATATATATATATATATATATATATATATATATATATATATATATAATATATATATATATATAATATATATAAGTCATAAGGGCAATTAAATTGTCAACATTTTATAAAAGAAATAACTTTTTTTATCCTGTACAATAAAAGTTCAAAGGTCTCCCTCAATATAAAATAGCATAGAGTCAGCCGCCACCACACGACGCGACAAACCTTGTTTAGCAAAAGAATAGAAATTGTGCCACTGAAAAAATACAAGGTGTCCCATAAAAAATTTCTGAAGGACATTTGGCAGTTTCAGAGAACGATGGGAATTCTTTTTCGCGTGTCATCACAGTCGTGGAGACGTAGAATTTGTGTAATGGGTTCATATAGTTCTGCTTCCTCTTCAACATTTTCACAGGTCACCGGTTCTTCGATATTTGCACTTGCCACATGCTCTTCAGCTTTATCTTTTTTTGAAACTCTTCTTCGTTTCAAGCCGAGTTGTGTTGTTCTAATCTTTTTAAATAAACCTTCCCATCGATAACTTGCAGTTTTCGGTATTATATTCAATAAAAAATAAACACGTGACAAAACTCAACTTAAGTTTCGCAGATGATATTCTCATTATTAGCGAAATAGCAGAGGAACTTCGAATCATATTGTAAGAACTCCATGAAGCTTCCTTAAAGGTTAGACTAAATAAAACTAACGCAAATAAAACCAAAATAATGAGTCCCCGAGACATAGATGTAATTGTTGCCAACCAGTTGTTCGAAAACGCGCCCTCGTATATATTTTTTAGGACCCAAGATCGGGTAACGGTAAACTGGGACATATAACGAAGTCACCAGTTATCCCAATAAATCTTAAAAGGAAAGTCTTTAATGGTTGTATCATGCCTGTTCTCATTTATGGTCTAGAAACTACGGCACTAACTCGCAAGTCGGCTAATAAGCTCCAAATCACTCAAATAAGCCTTAAGGCTCTTATAACGCGACGTTCGGCGTTCCTGTACCGTTGCGTTACGGCGATACGGTTGTATGTGGCAACATTGCATCATCCCTGTCTCACACGTGGCGTTATGACTCAGCGCTACTTTCCGGAACGCGACGTCATCCATTCGAGTTGTGGAAAATTACAAAATTCACGCGCGTTACTGGCGTTCTCGTTGCTTCTTTTTCCAGACCAAGATGGGTGAAGAAACCGAGAAGTTTATTGAACAAGTGAGAAAGTTCATTTATTTGTATGATACTTCACATCATTTGTACAAAAATGTGGTGAAGAAGGCGGAGGCATGGAATGGGATTGCTGAAGGGCTGGGTATTACAAGGAAGTACGAATACCTACATATCGTAATTTATTAACATAGTTTAATATTACTTATGTGTTATAAACAAGACTCATAAAATTATGACCTACTGGCAAAGTAATCAGAAAATTTTTCGCGGACCTGAATCGCAGCATTGGTTGATATTCTATTGGTGGCATTTGTTGGTACGAGCGCTTGCATAGGCTCTATAACATCACCTTCCGTGAGATCATTGGCTGTATATTCCAGGTGAACATCATTTTTCATTATAATATAGTTATGCAAACAGGTAGCAGCTTTAACTACGCAATCTGCTGTTGAGACACCTGTTTCTATTGGTCTCAAAAATACACGCCATTTCATGGCCAATATACCAAACGCATTTTCCACGACGCGACGGGCTCGACTGAGTTGTGGATTGAATTTTTTTTTTTTTGATCGATCATTCCAGCTTTGGGATAAGGCCTCATTAGGTCTGGAGTCAACAAATGCAATTTTTGGATGACACCCTTCGAACCCGTCCCACTGACAGCAATATACCAAGTGACGAAATTGAAGACTCCACATTTCTCGACAATGAAACTCCTGAACCTCAAAATAAAGCTGATGAACATGAAACACAAACACTTCCACCCTCTACATAAACCCCAATGCCACCCCCGCCTCCACGGAAAAAAAAAAAAGAAAGTTGAACTTGAGGCCCAACATGATATACTCCCTAACATGGCCGTGGACAAAGTCCTCCTTTATTTGCAAAATAAGCCTGCAAGACGCGAGTTTGATGGCATAGATCATTTATTTCTCAGTTCCATCCAGCGATACAAGCACTGATGAAGATGGAACTTGCTACACTCTTTGCAAAAATGGAAATGAAAGAACTTGGGTCATCAATGCAATACGACTATTCTCCATCTCCCTCAGGACATAGTACGTCTCCGTCCCCAGTTTACCACCACATAAGTCCTATGGGCTCTTCAACCAATGATTCGTACGAAAGCGCACAACATTTATATGAAAATTATGGGACTCGTTTTCAAACAGATTAGCTTCGTTACTTATTATCTGTGTTTGTTTTTTTTCATAGTGTGTTTAAGTTCAAATCGTTTAAGCTCAATGTTTTTCCAATATTTTTTATATTACATTGCTCGTACGAATTTTTAACGATGAGAGTTACCTATGTTACCTATTATATTTTCAGTGGGTCATAATTAATTAAAATAAATACTTTTGTAAAAAAGCAAGCAATAATTTTTGGTCAACTTACCTCAAACAAACGGCTAGTCTTTCCCTAGTTCCAACACGTCTCCTCCAGTTAGTGGTGATCTTCTCAATATTCGGCTGCAATTGATCATGTAGATCCTCGAAATTTTTGTCTCGACATGCGGAAATATACAAAAAACCGATCTTCATGTGAGCGCAGCTCCCGACACAGACGGTGATATTCACCTAGTTCGTCTCTCTTTTCATTGATTGGGTGCACCCAATTCCGTCTCTTCCTTACACTATTCTCAATTAGAGCTAGAAGAAGCACACAATACTGGATCGCCCGTCCAGATAGAACGTGTGTGTGACGTAGCCATATCGCCGAATGCCAAGGACAACGCGCGTTCCCTGAGCGCCGCGTTATAACGCGTCCTGTATGGCAAAGCCTTTAGAGATCGAATCAGAAACCAAGATATCCACTTCCACAGAAGGCGAAAACTTACTTGTCTTCTGGAAAATTGATGGCAATCTTTTTTTTAGGAGGGCGAAGAAATTTTGCGTATTGAATGGAAAAAGAGTCGGCATTCACTGAGTTAATATTCCCACTATAGACCCTCCTTTTTTTCTAGAAAGACCTCAGAGCGAATAACTTTTTTTTGGATAGAATGAAACAACTCGGATAACGCTAAATATGGTGATGTAATTAAATAAATATTCACAGCTCAGTCGATAATTTTTAAAAACATCTTCGTGCAGTCGGTAAAAGAAATCTCTTTGTTTTTTGAGGTTATTGTTGAACCCCTGCAACAATGCTTTGTGGAAAGAGATTCGTTTCTAGCCCTATTTATGGTTAAATAGTACATTATCGAACATGAGTGCTGCATGCGCTTTCCGCTTCGAGGCTATGTTCCTATGTATATATAGCAAAAGGCATCCAAAAGGTTCGAAAATGATGCCTACAGCGGCTGCTAAGTATATAGGCTCTCAGTTAAAAAACGTTAATGATCTACCAGAACGTGGTTCGAGAAAAAAGGACAAAAAAATGAGTATTAACATGTTTTTCCAAAATTCTCAATTGACTTTGCACCGAGGGGCGCAAAAACTAAAGCAGAAAGGTTTGGATATATCGCATGAAATGATTCGCACTTATCTCCAGACTAACGATTTGAAATGGCAGAGTGCAATCCAGAAACCATTATTGAACAAAAAACACAGAAACAACTTGCATGGGCAAAGGAAAACATAGATCGAGGACTGCATCCTTTTGAAGCTTCATTTTGGGATTATGTTAACATTCCACGACCCTATTCAATTTCCACTAAATGATTGGTTCAGCGCACCGTGAAACACCCTGTGAAGATCCATGTTTGTGAATGACTTTCGGAAAAAGGTATTGGGAGATTCTTCATCTTCACCTACAGTTTGAATGTTGAAAAAATACTCCAGATTTACAAGAAGACCGACTGCCAAACGGTGGTTTATCGGTAAAAATGAAACGTAGATTCTTCAAGAGAATAGCGATCGCAAACATCGTAGTAAAAACGTATAGCCAGTGGAAAGGGAAAGCCAGCATCGTCACGTTAGGTTGGCGATCCTAGACGCGCGATGCAAACCCAATCGAAAACGTGTGGCCGTACATCAAGCAGAAGTTTCGTAGTAAAAAGGTATACACAGTGAAGCCTCTGTCACGGCGATTTCGGACAATTTGGAAATCTTTGTACTGAGAATACGCAAAAAATCTCGTCGAAAGGATGCCCTGATGATGCTAGGCAATCATCAGCGCTGATTGGGACTAGACGAACTACTGAATCATGAGCATTTTAATGGCAATCGTTTACTGTGGAATGATGTAAAAAACTTTAAAATAAATATTCATTTTAATGAACAATGTGCGATACGGTCTTACTTGACCGTCTGTATGTAACAAATTTCTATCAATATCTTATTTAGTTCGAGAGTTATCGTGCTAGTAGGGCAACAGTCAGATATACAAATCGCCATACAAGCCAATGAGAATTGGAGTCTGTTTTGGTAATCTAGGAAGCAAGAAACGAAGACAAGCAAAAATACCCACTCAACTCGAACAATTAAAATATAACATTCGGCAGGAAATGATAGCAAACACGGAAACGACGTGCCATCAGTGATCAATATTCGCCGCTCACGTAGAAAAATATTTATGTTACACCTTGTACGTGTGAACTAGGATGACATAAACATATATCTTAATATTAATCGGATTTCCGTGCTTCATCAAAAGCTATGTTATCGAGATGAAATATAGTAAAAAATAATTAACCAACACGCCTTGAGTACGACTTATCAAGGGTCTTTCAAATTGAGCGATTTTTTGAGTTCTTGAATAATACACAGATGGCGTTGCAAAATAGCATGGGTCTTGTGACATTTAGAAGGTGTAATGTATGACATTTATAAAAATAGAGTCGTATATATACAACAACGCGTTCAAATTGTTGAATTGTTTTATGAAAATCGGCGTTCAGTGAAAAATATCTTCAGAAAATTACGTAATATTTACGGTTTGTATAATCAATCATATGAAAGCACTATAAATCGAATTGTTGAAATTTCAAGGAACTAGTTCGGTGAAAGATAAAAGAAGAGAAAGATATAGTCGTAGCGGTCGTTCACAAGAACATATTCATTTTGTTCGTGTTGCTAAAGACCCAGAACTATCCATTAGTCGACGTTCACAACAAGTTGGAATCCACAACATGGCGTATTTTACGAAAAGATTTAGCTCTGAAGGCATATAATGTTCAAATAACACAGGAATTGGATCATTTAAAACGTCCTGTATTTATTAATTGGATCAACAACCAAATGATTTTTCTCAAAAAATCATCTTTTCCGATGAAGCACATTTTTAAATTGGTAGCTATGTTAATAAACAAAATTGCCGTATTTGGGGTGGGTGGGGTCCACGATTGATTCATGAGAAAACTTTACCTCTTAAACGAGATCAGGAGATGTCATTGGTCCATACTTCTTCGAAAATGATGCTGATGAAGCTGTAACTGTGAGTGGTTTTCGAAATCGCAAGATGATAACTGAATTTTTGTGTCCTGAATTGAACAATAATACTCTGGAGGATATTTGGCTTCAACAGGACGGGACGACGCAACCTGTCACACTGCTCGTGAAACCATTGAGTTGTTGCAAGGAAAATTTCCTGGACGTGTAATCTTCAGAAAAGGTGATGTTAATTGGCCACCAAGATCATGTGATCTGACTCCGTTGAACTATTTTCTCTGGGTTACGTGAAAAGCCAGGTCTATAAGAATAACCCACAATCGATTCCTGAGCTGAAGAACGAAATTACTCGCATTATTGGTGAGTTAGAACCGCAATTATGCCAAAATGTCATCGAAAATTTTGACAAAAGATTGGACATATGTGAAGCTGCAAGAGGTGGACATTTGTCGGATATTATTTTTCGTGTTTAAATGTTATAATAAATAATAATGGTTTTTCAACGCCATCTGTATTGTATTCAAGAATTAAAAAAAAACCCTTTAGATATATATATATATATATATATATATATATAATATATATATATATATATATATATATATATTATATATATATATATATATATATATATATATATATATATTTATATATATATATATATATATATATATATATATATATATATATATATATATATATATATATATACAGTCCCTGGCCAAAAATATTAGACGCACTGTATTTTTTTAGTAATTTTATGTTTCTTAAGAGTTTTTATGCAATAATGGTATATTTAAACTATAATATTACTGATTTTTATTTAAAAGAATTGTTGTAGACTACATATTTGTATTTATTTTTAACATATGGCAACACTATGTTGACAAAGTGATACATGAACGTAAACAAGTACAAACCTGTATCAGTCGCGATCGGAATCGAGTCAGGTACGGACGTGTTTCTGTGGCTTTATGGACTGTGATTGTTTGTTTAACAGTTTTATACTACTCAGTTATTAGTTTATTTTGTATGCAGTGTTTTAAAAAAGTAATTGGACTATTTTCATTATGGGTAGAAAAGGCGATCTTTCACCACGTAAAAAAGCTGAAGTGAAGGCCCTTGTGATTGCGAAAACATTTACAAACCGAGAAATATCACGAAGATTGGAGGTTTCTGAAGCTAGTGTACGACGCATAAAAAAGAAAATTGAGTCAGGGAAGGAATTAAGCCCGAAAAGAAAGAAAAGATGCGGTAGAAAAACCAATTTTCACTCCACGGTCAGAGAGATGTTTGAAGAAAATTTGTGTAGAAAACAGATTTGCTACCACAAAGGTAATAAAAATCACAACTCCAGGATGCTAGCGTAAATGCTTCTGAGCGCACTGTTCGAAGAAAATTGAAAGAATTAGATTTTAAGGCCTGCCGCCCCCCGCCAGGAAGCCCAAGTTAACAGCTGCAATGAAAGCAAAGCGCCTGAAGTGGGCCAAACAATGGCAAGACAAAGATGTGGACTTCTGGAGATCGGTAAGATACAGCAATTTAATCAATAATTGATACATTATTATCATTTTCAGTTAAATAAAGCAAATAAACATGGAAGTTTATATATTTTTCCTATTTTTGACAGGTCTGCTTCAGTGACGAAAGCACATTCGAAATTTTGCAGAATAAAGCTCAGTATGTACGTCGTCGTCATGGAGAAAAGTTTCATCCTGATTGTGTCGTCCCGACGGTTAAACATCCCACCAAAGTGATGATTTGGTCAGTCATCAGCGGCAAGGGCACTGGACGTCTGTACGTTTGTCAAAGGAATAATGAGGCAAGATCAGTACAAAGAAGTATTACAAAATCAGTTGATTCCGCAGCTCAGAGAATGGTTTCCAAATGGGGAACCATTCACTTTCATGCAAGATGGAGCTCCCTGCCACACTGCTCGGTCTGTTAAAGCTTTTTTGGCAGAAAAAAATATCCCTCTGTTGGATTGGCCGGGTAATAGCCCCATTGAAAATGTGTGGGAGCTGATGAAAAGAGAAGTGGCTAAAGATGTGATTACCAAAAAAACCCAGCTCCTAGAAAAGATTATTCATGTGTGGAATCATCATCCTCAAATGCAGGAGACAGTACAATCTTGCATTGGTAGCATGCCGCGCAGAATTAAAGCTTTGATAGCGGCTAAAGGTGGCTCAACTAAATATTGACTTTTACTAACATTAATTTCACTTTTCTTTAAAACTTAATAAACTTATGCTTTTCTAAATTAATGCTGTTTTATTTATGTCAAATAAATAGGTAATTGATTGGATAATATAAAAATAAAAAACAAATCAATTTAAAATAATAAAACGGTACAATATCACTCGGTAATTAATATTTTACATGAAATCTTGCAGTGCGTCTAATAATTTGGCCAGCGGCATATATATATATATAATATATATATATATATATATATATATATATATATATATATATATATATATATATATATATAATATGTATATATATATAATATATATATATATATATATAATATATAAATACAGGACGTTTTAAATGATCCAATTCCTGTGTTATTTGAACATTATATGCCTTCAGAGCTAAATCTTTTCGTAAAATACGCCATGCTGTGGATTCCAACTTGCTGTGAACGTCGACTAATGGATATTTCTGGGTCTTTAGCAACACGAACAAAATGAATATGTTCTTGTGAACGACCGCTACGACTATATCTTTCTTTTCTTTTATCTTTCACCGAACTAGTTCCTTGAAATTTCAACAATTCGATTTATAGTGCTTTCATATGATTGATTATACAAACCGTAAATATTACGTAATTTTTCTGAAGATATTTTTCACTGAACGCCGATTTTCATAAAACAATTCACAATTTGAACGCGTTGTTGTATATATACGACTCTATTTTTATAAATGTCATACATTACACCTTTCAAATGTCACAGGACCCATGCTATTTTGCAACGCCATCTGTGTATTATTCAAGAATTCAAAAAATCGCTCAATTTGAAAGACCCTTGATAAGTCGTACTCAAGACGCGTTGGTTAATTATTTTTTACTATATTTCATCTCGATAACATAGCTTTTGATGAAGCACGAAAATCAGATTAATATTAAGATATATGTCATCCTAGATCACACGTACAAGGTGTGACATAAATATTTTTCTACGTGAGCGGCGAATTATTGATCACTGATGGCACGTCGTTTCCGTGTTTGCTATCATTTCCTGCCGAATGTTATATTTTAATTGTTCGAGTTGAGTGGGTATTTTTGCTCGTCTTCGTTTCTTGCTTCCTAGATTACCAAAACAGTCTCCAATTTTCATTGGCTTGTATGGCGATTTGTATATCTGACTGTTTGCCCTATTAGCACGATAACTCTCGAACTAAATAAGATATTGATAGAAATTTGTTACATACAGACGGTCAAGTAAGACCGTATCGCACATTGTTCATTAAAATGAATATTTATTTCAAAGTTTCTTACATCATTCCACAGTAAACGATTGCCATTAAAATGCTCATGATTCAGTAGTTCGTCTAGTCCCAATCAGCGCTGATGATTGCCTAGCATCATCAGGGCATCCTTTCGACGAGATTTTTTGCGTATTCTCGGTACAAAGATTTCCAAACTGTCCGAATTCGCCGTAACAGAGGCTTCACTGTGCCTTTTTACTACGAAACTTCTGGTTGATGTCCTTCCACAAGTTTTCGATTGGGTTTGCATCGCGCATCTGGGATCGCCAACCTAATGTGACGATACCGGCTTTCCCTTTCCACTGGCTATACGTTTTACTACGATGTTTGCGATCGCTATTCTCTTGAAGAATCTACGTTTCATTTTTTATCGATAAACCACCGTTTGGCAGTCGGTCTTCTTGTAAATCTGGAGAATTTTTTCAACATTCAAACTGTAGGTAAAGATGAAGAATCTCCCAATATCTTTTTCCGAAAGTCATCCACAAACATGGATCTTCACAGGGTGTTTCACGGTGCGCTGAACCAATCATTTAGTGGAAATTGAATAGGGTCGTGGAATGTTAACATAATCCCAAAATGAAGCTTCAAAGGAAAAAATTACATGGATCCAGTCTTCGATCTATGTTTTCCTTTGCCCATGCAAGTCGTTTCTTTAAGTGTTTTTTGCTCAGCAATGGTTTCTGGATTGCACTCCGCCATTTCAAATCGTTAGTCTGGAAATGAGTGCGAATCATTTCATGCGATATATCCAAATTTTTCTGCTTTAGTTTTTGCGCCCTTTGGTGCAAAGTCAATTGAGAATTTTGGAAAAACATGTTAATACTCATTTTTTTGTCCTTTTCTCTCGAACCACGTTCTGGTAGATCATTAACGTTTTTTAACTGAGAGCCTATATACTTAGTAGGCATCATTTTCGAACCTTTTGGATGCCTTTTGCTATATATACATGGGAACATAGCCTCGAAGCGGAAAGCGCATGCAGCACTCGTGTTCGATAATGTACTATTTAACCATAAATAGGGCTAGAAACGAATCTCTTTCCACAAAGCATTGTTGTAAGGGTTCAACAATAACCTCAAAAAACATAGAAATTTCTTTTACCGATTGCACGAAGATGTTTTTAAAAATTATCGATCGATAAAATTTAAAAAATAATTATTTAATTACATCACCATATTTAGCATTATCCGAGTTGTTTCATTCTATCCAAAAAAAAGTTATTCGCTCTGAGGTCTTTCTAGAAAAAAAGGAGGGTCTATAGTGGGAATATTAACTCGGTGAATGCCGACTCTTTTTCCATTCAATACGCAAAATTTCTTCGCACTCTTAAAAAAAAAGATTGCCATCAATTTTCCAGAAGACAAGTAAGTTTTCGCCTTCTGTGGAAGTGGATATCTTGGTTTCTGATTCGATCTCTAAGGCTTATTTGAGTGATTTGGAGCTTGTTAGCCCACTTGCGAGTTAGTGCCGTGGTTTCTAGACCATAAGTGAGAACAGGCATTATACAACCATTAAAGACTTTCCTTTTAAGATTTATTGGGATAACTGGTGACTTCGTTATATGTCCCATTTTACCGAATGCTGCCCATCCAAGACTTGTGCGTCTGGAGATTTCCGCACCTTGGATCTTGTGTCCTAAAAATACGTACGAGGGCGCGTTTTCGAACAACTGGTTGGCAACAGTCACATCTATGTCTCGGGGACTCATTATTTTGGTTTGATTTGCGTTAATCTCTAGTCTAACCTTTAAGGAAGCTTCATGGAGTTCTTACAATATGATTCGAAGTTCCTCTGCTGTTTCGCTAATAATGAGAATATCATCTGCTAAACTTAAGTTGAGTTTTGTCACGTGTTTATTTTTTATTGAATATAATACCGAAAACTGCAAGTTATCGATGGGAAGGTTTATTTAAAAAGATTAGAACAACACAACTCGGCTTGAAACGAAGAAAAGTGTTAAAAAAAGATAAAGTCTATAAGAATAACCCACAATCGATTCCTGAGCTGAAGAACGAAATTACTCGCATTATTGGTGAGTTAGAACCGCAATTATGCCAAAATGTCATCGAAAATTTTGACAAAAGATTGGACATATGTGAAGCTGCAAGAGGTGGACATTTGTCGGATATTATTTTTCGTGTTTAAATGTTATAATAAATAATAAAGGTTTTCAACGCCATCTGTATTGTATTCAAGAATTAAAAAAAAAACCTTTAGATATAGATACATATATATATATATATATATATATATATATATATATATATATATATATATATATATATATATATATATATATATATATTTCGCCCGCCACATTTTTCTCTCTTCAGTCATTCTCGTAGGTAGCCCTGTCTCTCATTATGTCCATTATTCCATTGATTTATGTTAATGTTGCTCTTCCTTTCTTTTTAGTATTCGGGAGAGTATATTTGAATGCTCTTTTTAGCCATGTAGTCTCGGGCATTCTTTTCACGTGTCGGTACCTAATTAATTATCTGATTTCTATTCTTTCTGCTGTTGTATGTATTCTTCTTGTCCATCTTCTGATTTCTTAATTTTGGACGTCTCCTGTTTAGATGTTCTACATGTTCTCTTTAAACAGTCTATTTTCACCGCATCTATCCTTTGCTTATCTTTTTTTGTCATTTACCAGCATTCTGATCCATACGTCAATATCGGCTCTGCAATTGCCCTATAGATTGTCAGTTTTATTTTCATTTTTATCCGATTTGTCCAAAGTAACGAGTTTAGAAACCTACGCATTTTTTACCCTGTTAAATCCTATTCTTTAGGTCTCTCTGTGATGATCCTTTATTGGACATTACACTTCCCAAGTACTTAAACTTCTCGCATCTAGTTATTTCCCTCAACTTCAAATTTAGTTCTTCTTCCCCATCCTCACTCACCCTAAGATACTCTGTCTTCATGTTTATGTTCAAACCCCACGTTTCGTATTTTTTTTTTCAGCTTTCTCATCATATACATAGTCTAGATCTTCTTCGCAATATTCTACGAGCACCTGATCATCTGCAAAGAATAGAGTTGTTAGGAACTGGTTACCAATTTCTATTCTCATTCTTGTATACTTCCTCCTCCATACTTCTAGTAATTCCTATAAATACATTTTAAAAAGGGTGGGTGAGACAGCATCCCTGTTTTAAGCCTTTAGTTACTTTAAACAGGGAAGATATTTTGTTTCCAGTCTTTATCGTGCTTTGTGGATTCTTGTAAATGTTGTATATTGCTCGAACATACGTACTACTAAAAGTACGACTTATAGTAAGTCGTAAAAAGATATCGAAAAACTAATAGCACCACGTAAAAGAACGGGAAATTTTACAAAAAATAGTATACAGATAATTTTTTTTTTAGTTTTACCGTAATTTAAAAAAAAGTATTTAAAATAAAATGGCTGGTTTAACCCCTTCAGTTGTAGTGGGCATCATGCTTCCAACCTCATTTATAATTAAGTTAACGTTTCTGTATGCTGCAAAATATTTTGACATTGGCTATTAAGGGCTTTCTCAGGGTGCTGATTAAGAATCCGATGACAGATTTGTAAAATTCAACATGACGGATCCAATATGACGGCCAGAGAGTACGTAATTCATTGAATTTCTTCGAGTAATTTAAATTTTTTGTGTTTTCAATAACTGTCTTCTTTATACCTGGATCTTTAAATGAAATATAAATACTTCATACTTAAAGCTTAGACTTTTATCATTCATTTCCCACCTTCAAATATAGTATGTTGTATAATTTATAATAAGCTTTACTTTTTTAAAAGCAAGATTACAAAAAAATAGAAAGTTTTTTTAAGTTTTTAATGATTTTTTAATATCAAGTATACTTTTAATCGTGACTAAAAAAACATGTCCGACTTTTTTTGACCATTTCGTACTGCTTTGAAAGTAAAATTGCCGGCAGCGCACTACAGAAGGCAATATAATAATGATATATGCACATAGATTTTTTTTTCAATACTATTTTATTAAATTCTCACGCTAATAAAAAATCTGGAAAAAAAATCTATATATAACTCTTTTGTAAAAT
Source organism: Pachyrhynchus sulphureomaculatus (assembly GCA_019049505.1). Lineage (NCBI taxonomy): Eukaryota > Metazoa > Arthropoda > Insecta > Coleoptera > Curculionidae > Pachyrhynchus > Pachyrhynchus sulphureomaculatus. The sequence continues at coordinate 137,457,738 of CM032453.1, forward strand.
TTTCCGCTCTTTTACGAGGCTGGTTTGAAAAGTCCGTGCAAAGTCCGAGAGATGGCACCACCGGCGCGTATCGAGGTCATGTTTAGTTAGTAGCATCTCTTAAATGAACGCACACCAAGTTTCAGCCATATTGGTCTATTTCTTTGTGTTTGGCATTCGTGTGAATCAAGGAAGTCGAGTGATTTTCAAGAAATGGACGAAAAAGAATTTCGTGTGGTGATTAAACATTACTTTATGAAAGGCAAAACGCCCCAGGAGACTAAAGAGAAGCTTGATAAACATTATGGTGACTCTACACCTTCGATTAGAACAGTTTATAAGTGGTTTCAAAATCTTCGGACTGGCCATATGGGCACAAGTGACGCTGAACGTTCTGGACGGCCTGTGGAGGTTACGACTCCAGAAATCATTGATCAAATCCATGATATGGTGATGGATGACAGAAGAGTTAAGGTGCGTGAGATTGCTAGTGCTGTGGGCATCTCGACTGAACGGGTACATAATATTTTGCATAAACATTTGGACATGAGAAAGCTATCCACAAGATGGGTGCCGCGATTGCTCACGCTTGACCAAAAACGGAATCGTGTGAAGTGTTGCAAGGATGGTTTGCAGCTGTTCCAGAAGAATCCGGAGGACCTTAAGCGTCGTTTCGTCACTGTGGATGAAACATGGATACATTACTATACTCCGGAGACCAAACAACAATCTAAACAATGGTTTACCAAGGGGGAATCTGCACCAAAAAAGGCGAAGACCGTTCCTTCGGCCGGAAAGGTTATGGCGACTGTCTTTTGGGATTCGCAAGGGATAATCCTCATCGACTATCTGGAAAAGGGTAAAACTATTACAGGTGAATATTATTTATCGTTATTGGACCGTTTGAAAACCGAGCTGCAAGAAAAAAACGCCCGCGATTGGCCCACAAGAAAGTCCTTTTCCATCACGACAACGCACCTGCACACACCTCAGCAGTTGTGGTCGCAAAATTAATGGAAATAGGATTCCAACTCGTTTCACATCCCCCCTATTCTCCAGACTTGGCTCCCTCGGACTACTATTTGTTCCCCAATTTGAAGAAATGGCTGGCGGGACAAAGATTTTATTCAAACGAGGAGGTGATTGCAGACACTAATGGATATTTTGCAGACTTGGACAGATCCTATTATTCGGAAGGGATCAACAAACTAGAACATCGTTGGACGAAGTGTATAAGCCTAAAAGGAGACTATGTCGAAAAATAAAAAAGGTTTACCCCAAACACATAAGTAGTTTTTTATTTTTGCACGGACTTTTCAGACCAGCCTCGTATTAGTTTTTCGGTATCTTTTTTATTTTTCGATGTTTTACCGAAAAACCGAATTTTCGATTTTATTTTGGATTTTGTGGGCTTAGCGTACATAAAACTTTTTTTTTATCATATTCTACGTTGAAAAAAACAAAAAAAAAAAATAACACCCAAACAAAAAAACAAAAAAAAATAAAACACAAAACCCCCAAATACTATCTGTGTTCCAAAATGTTAACATTTAATGAGAGCTCACAACCCCTGGCTACTGGGCTATTATAAGTTTAATCGCAAAGAAAAGTAAATTGTTCCAGTTATGTTACAAGCTAATTGTGTTATTAATTACTTATTTGCCAGTTTAGACGTAATTGGTATTGATGTTTGCGTTGTGGAAACTAACTGTAATAATCAATATAATTAAAAAATTAAATAACTTATGTGCAGAGAGGATATACGTAGCATGTCTGCTTATACCAAATAACTTTCTGATTATAAAAGTAGATTAGCCATTGAATGCTATTGAATTATCTATTTTATTGCTGATATACATAATGTAATTATTCCTGGAGGCGTTTTTGTTTAACTAAGCGAAAAATACCATTATTGCAAAATACTTAAGCAAACAGACCAATTATCGGACACTGCCCCCTTTGTTCGTAACTTATCGCGTACCTTTCATTAGTTCATGGCTTCGTGAAATTGATTATACTTTTCGGCAACACTTTCCTTTTGTAAAGAAGGTCCTGTTGCACTATCACCAAAACTCAGAAAAAAAATGGACAAAATTATTTGCGACTTCATTAAATGAAGCGTTTAGCTTCAAAACCCTCTCGATCCATTTTTATAAATTTTACACGATACTCAAGAAACGTCCCAGTATCAAAATATCCACTTTTGATGCAATTTTTTTAGTAGATAGATAGATAATAATTTATTTGTTTTCATATAACAATATGTTACACTTATAAGCCAATAGGCATTAAACAATGTTAACTAAGTTTACAAATAACCTATAACACAGCCCCACAAAAAAAAGTGGGGTATGCTTTTGATGCAATATATCAGATCCGTAGTATTTTTGCCCGCTGATCACGAATCTGACGTCAGAATATCGCCATCACATCTCAATTTTTTTCTAACCTCAAAAAATAGGTAAAAATTAGTAAAAATTAAGAAAAATATACTCCTAAAAAATTGATTCAAGCTTTTTCATGAATCCAGAGATGTATTAATATGTATTCGGACACGCTAAGCTAATATTCATCGGTTGGATTAAGCCATACAGTTCTGTTTTCTTTCTAACCTCAATAAATCAGACAGATATAGTGGTTCTCGAATGCAAAAACGAATTCAAATTAAAATTCAACCGATTCTTACCAAATTTGGTACACGGGGGTTTTTTGGGTTGCTGATCATGAATCTGAGGTCGGATTTGCAAAATTCAAAATGGCGGATCCAAGATGGCCGACAAAATTTTTGAAAACCAACCGATTCCTACCAAATTTGGTATACAGTTGGGGAATCCTCAAACCTGATACTCTTAAACCCTAAACCTTGAAACCTTAGACTCCCACACCCTGTAACCTCAAAAAATAGACCTCAATAACCCTGTAACTTTAAAAATGAGACCCAATAAACTCAAAACCAGGACTTTTAAACCATATACTCTCAAATAGTAGACCCTTAAGCCCTAGAATTGCGAAGGTTAGACCCGCGCCTAACTTTCCTTTTTTTGGCTGTATCTTGTTCTTTTTTCCGCGAATGACCTATTCAAAGGCTTTCTGCCCAAACGCTTTTGAGGACTTGTTTCTCTTTTTAGCGACCAGCAATAGTCCGCTAGCACATGGTCATCCCATCGTCCTTGATACCGATTTTCTATGATTTTCAGATCTTGGTGAAAACGTTCCCCTTGCTCCCCACTGTAGTCACCAGGGTGTTGGTTTGGCTAGATTATCTGGGAAATCATCGATGTGGGAGTCCAGGAAATGTAATTTTAGATTCATTAAGCAACCTAATGTTTGAAAATTTTTTACCATTTTCTCGACTATTTCTTTGTACTTAGGACCTTTATTATTTCCCAAAAAGTTTGTTGCGACTTCTTTAAAACTAAGCCAAGCAGCTTTTTCAACTTTATTCATTTTAGTAACAAATAATGAATCTTGAAACAATTTTCTTATTTGTGGCCCGTCAAATACGCCTGCCTTAATTTTAGCTTCAGAAAATTTCGGAAATTTTTTTATGCAAATATTTGAAACATGGGCCGTTTGTATCTAATGCTCTCGTGAATTGCTTCATAAGTCCAAGCTTAATGTGAAGCGGGGGAATAAGAACTTTTCCTGGATCTACCAATGGTGGAAACAATACATTATTTTCACCAGGAGTGAACGATTCTCTTGTTGGCCAAATTTTTTTCTTATAATGACGTTCTCTGTCTCTGCTATTCCACAGACATTTATAACAGGGATAAAGTGTAAACCCTGACTGTTGGCCAAGCAATATTGTTACAATTTTCAGATCTCCACAAATTTTCCAGTTATGATCAGCATATTTTTTTTTATCAAAAGCTGCTTCATTTTTTCATATTGCTCTTCCATAACTGTGGAATGAGCAATCGGAATGGGAGCGTAAAACGTTGGTATTATGCAGCAAAACTGCCTTAATGCTCCGTTTAGAAGAATCAATGAACAGTCTCCATTCTTCAGGATCGTATGAGTTATTTTGAAATTCATCCATTAGACCTTTTACATCGGTACAATATGAAAGTGACAATTCCTCGTCCATTGTGAAATATTTTCGAAATTCTTCGTCTCTGTTTCTATAATAAGAAATCGTAGCTTCTGGCTTAAGTAAATGTCTATTCTTTAAAAAGGAAGCAAGATGCTCTGAACCATCTTTGGATAAGCCTAAATCTCTGACTAGATCACTAAGTTCTGACTGTGATACGAGTATTGGTTCTGGTTTACGGTTGTATGTTAGAAATTCTTTATCTGTGTCACTAGTATATGATAGGTTGTCACTAGAACATTCACTAGTAACAGTGTTTGAATCTTTTTCGACAGTCTCAATGTTTTCGGCATGAACTGATAAGGTGAAATCATTTGTTTCCATAACATCAGCATCAAGTGGTTCAGAAGGCGGAATTAGTTTAGTTGGTCTTGTTACTGTCGAAACATCGTTATAAGTAATAGTGCTTTTATTTTTTCGGATACAACATTCATACAAAAGTAGCAATCATTTTCACTGTATGGTCTATTCCATATTGCTGGTCTGGAATATTTAATCGCCTTCTTATTGATGTACGACATTATTTTGCAAGAACTGCAAATGATGTGGGGAACCCAATCTGTATCCTGGTGCTGTATTTCAATGTTAAAAACAATCCTTATATAAGGTTTTAATCTTATCCGTTATCGGTGACCCCATTTTACTCAATACGTGTTGACAGCAAATATAACAAAATGAATCACTGTTTTTATCGCACTTATGAAAAGTCCTTGTACCGTGAGACCGTTTTCTTGTAGCATTATACTCTACATGAGCCAAGTCACCCACACATGAAGAGCTACGGTCGCTGGATGACGACGGCTGCGGGCCCGCTTCCCACCCTGACCAACCGCCGATACTGGGTTTCCGAGTCCCTCCATCGTAATTCTCTTTCTTCTACCTGCCATGACGGCATCTAAGCCGTTATCCAGGGACTCTGCCGGCTAGTGGAGTAACACCGTTGCCCACCGTCACCACGTGGAGGTGCCCTGGATGCAGGTAGAAGAATAAAAATCGACCGATGAATTTTCTCGGCGTTCAAAATGGCGCGAAAACATCTGCCATCTTGAATTTTGCAAATCCAACCTCAGATTCGTGATCAGCGACCCAAAAAATCCCCGTGTACCAAATTTGGTAAGGATCGGTTGAATTTTAATTTGAATTCGTTTTTGCATTCGAGAAGCACTCTATCTGTCTGATTTATTGAGGTTAGAAAGAAAACAGAACTGTATGGCTCAATCCAACCGATGAATATTAGCTTAGCGTGTCCGAATACATATTAATACATCTTTGGATTCATGAAAAAGCTTGAATCAATTTTTTAGGAGTATATTTTTCTTAATTTTTACTAATTTTTACCTATTTTTTGAGGTTAGAAAAAAATTGAGATGTGATGGCGATATTCTGACGTCAGATTCGTGATCAGCGGGCAAAAATACTACGGATCTGGTATATCGCATCAAAAGTATACCCCACTTTTTTTTGTGGGCTGATAATTAAATAAAAGAAAAGGAAAAAAAAAATAGTAAATAAGTAAAAACACTTTAAAAGCAAAATTACAATATAGTAACAAAGATACAATGAAATAAGAGGCACAACGGAAAAGACTAGAAACCACCTCTGCTGACAGAGCCATTAAATCCCTGGCTAATTTCAACTAGACTTAAGAAAAATTCATTTAATGAGTAATAAGCTCCTTGAAGCAGATATTTGGTTAAAAGTCTCTTTACTTCCGTTTTACATAACGCACGTACACTCTCTGGGAAACTATTATACATCTTTAATATGACATAATTAACATTTTTCTGTATGTAGCTGTAATTACACTTTTCGGGAAGCAGATTCAATTTATGTCTAGTGGCATACCTGTGATTGTTCATGTAAGTCTCAAAAATATTGCTGTTGGTGTGAACAAACATAAAACTGTCCAAGATATACATAGAAATAATGGTTAAAATCTTTCTGTCTCTAAACACATTCCTACAGCTATCACGCGGCGTCATTCCAAATATACCTCTAATACATTTTTTCTGAAGAATTACAACTCTTTCAATTTCTGGTAAATTACCCCAGACCGTATCTTATTCTTGACTGTATGAAGGCATGATAAGCTGACAGAGCAGCATCGACTTCAACATTTTCAGAAATAATTCTTAAAGTTAGTAATACCTTGAAACATTCAACGCGACATTCTCAATATGCGCTCTCCAGTCCAGTCTCTGATCTATTTCCACCCCCAAGAAGGAAACACGTTCGGACGATTGGATATTAATATTTCGTTATGTAAAAGATAAAGTGTTTTCTATTCTATTACCGAAAAATAGGCATTGTGTTTTTTTTGAGCGTTTATTAATAAGTCATGAGCCGAAAAGTATCCATCAAGAGCTTCGCACGCTCCTTGCACACTGATCAGCATTGCGTGCGGGCTCTCCTCACTAAAGATCAATGTAGTGTCATCTGCGTAAAGTATAGTAAATTGTCCGGATATTCTACTGAGTTCATTTGTAATATATAATGTATAAGAGAGGTCCTAATATTGATCCCTGAAGAATACCCCTCGACACCCCAATCTCGTGGGAAATTATAGGTCTACCAAAATCATCAATTTCCATAACCTGTTGTGTCCGATTTTCCAGGTAGGATGCTAACAAATTCAACGCATTTTCCCCGAACACCATACTATTCCAGCTTGGAATATAGGGTATTATGATTGCCACTATCAAACGCTTTTGACAGGTCAATGCACATTGCCATTGTGAGCTTCTTATTATTTAAAGAACTTAGTATATGAGTTAATGCTTGATAAACCGCTCTAACCGTAGATTTATTTTTTCGAAATCCATTTTGGTTATTGGAAAATAAAGAGTTGCGTTCAAAAAAATCGATTAGCCTATTGTTTATAATTTTTCAAATATTTTAGCTACGTTTGGGAGCAACGATATTTGCCTACAGTTTTTAACCTCATGTAAACCCCCTTTTTTGTGTATTACTTTTACTAAAGCATTTTTTAGAAGTTCCGGATATACACCTGTATCAAAACATAAATTAATGATATAGGATAAAGGCTCTGAGATAGAATCTGTAACCTCTCTAATAATACGTATTGGTAAATTATCATCCCCGACTGACTTTTTATTTTTTAGACTTTTTATTGTCCTGGACACTTCCAGAGTAGTTGGTCTCAAATAAATAGTATTTTCTGAAGCACTGTAGGGTGCTTATCCAATTGGAAACTATAAACAACTAAATTTGTCTTTACAAGTAGGCTAAAAAAGATCGAGCGCAGCATAAAGCCAGTTTTTATTTAATTTGCCACAGGATTACCATGACCGATTACTATACCTAATACTATTTTTAGTGTTCCTTACGATCACTTCGGTGTCTGTCTATCTGTCCGTCTATCACACCCGATTTTCTTCCAAACTATTTGACGTAAAAAGTTGAAATTTGGTACTAATATAGAAATTGATGGCCTCATCAGATCCGTGTAGTTTTGAAAGTTAAATTTTGACTTAAGGGGTTAGTTTTGGGGGGTGAAATCGGAAGTAAAAAAAATTTTTTTTACTAAGTCATCGAGTAGCATGTCAAATGAAAGCTTGTAAAAACACGAGTTCAAAAATATATATAACGTCTTACATGCGCTCACTTTTCTTTATATTATTTTGGAAAAAATCGCGAAAAATCGCTGTCCCTCCCTCTATGTCGAAAAGTGCTGATCCAAAAATTTTGAAAAAATTCTGGAATATTCTCCACAGAGTGTAGACTGAACGAAAATTATCATGATACCTTTATTAATTTATCTGGTAGAGTAAAGATCGGAAACAAACTTTGTTGAGAACTCATTTAAGGTGTGTTTTCTGAAGTCACTTTTTTTATATACCTCCGCTCCGTACCAAAAATTTTTATTTCAGAAGCAATCCACGTACGGAACACTAATTGCCCAAGATCAACTTGCACTTGACCGGTTATTTAACCTACAAGCATTGAATGTTGTATCTGGTATAACGCCGAAATCATTTTTTTTTTTAAATACTTATATTTTTATTTTTTTAATTAAACAAAAATGAGTATTAATAATATAAAATAAATTAGTGTTTTTTTTTTTTAAAAGTAAATAAAATAAAGATGTTTTCTTCTATGTCGATTTAACTTGGGCAATATCCTTCATTTTCAAGATGTTGAATTTGGGAATCGGAAAATAATCCGGAAAAAGGAACTCGTAACAGTCAAATCTTCATACTCTAAGCAATATACTCTCCAGAGTTTTTTTTTCGTTCAAATCTGATTGAAGATAAACTCTGTTGGTAGATTTTCTCGTCCATATTGACTTTTTGGAAAACCTAGGCTTTTTTGCCCTTAAGTAGCCTAAAATAGCGATAAAAGTATTCGTTAGGGGCACAATTATTGCTTACTGGTTTTTTTCGAGATATTGGTTCAGTGTAAGTAAACTTCAGAATAAATTGGTCTTGGTTCAAACTTGTTGTCTTTCAGTAGAAAATTTCATGGAAATCTTTCAGAACACTAGGGAGTAACTTGTTACAAGAGGAAGCAAAATGCTTTGTTTTATGATTATAAGGCACCTGCACTAAAACTCAAATATCTATAAATAAAAGAAACAAAACTGAACATTTTCTAACTATTAATTATGAGAAATTTTAATACCTAATAGCCGTAATTTTAAAATAGAAAATTATTGTAACTTACCTCATGGCTTTTGAAACTTTCCAGTTTTTAACATTTCTTTCCATTAAAAAAATAAATTGTTTTGATATTTGTATAAAGAAATATTTTTTTATTAAAAAATAAAAATTAAAACAAATGAAAACACAAAGAAACGAAATGAAAAAATCTGAGTTTCATAAGCTTCCCAATCAGTGCGACATAAGCGCTCCATGGGGACACACCCCGAAGCATGAATTCAGAGGATTCTGAAACATAAGTGAAATTTCACCGCTTTTTTTAAGTCGCTTCGGGAGGATTTTGATCTGAACGACTTCTGACAGTTACAATGTCCCCTAAGACTTGGCGAAATATGAAAAAAGAAATGATTTTCGAAAAATGATGGACTGAGGGGGTTTTGAAATTAAACGCCTCAAATGAGGTATCGAATTGAAATTTGGCAACTATATAATATTTATAGTAAGAATGGAAACTAAAAGCGATATCGCTTTGGCAGAAGGGGACGAAAAAGATGGAGTTTGATAAATCTTGTATATAGTCAATTTCATTTGTACTTTTTGTTCACTCTGTAATCCTAAAGGCTATCCTAAGTTAAAAACCCTCTTGGTTGTTACCAGTAAGCCCCTTTACTAACCTTCCTCTTCGTTATATATATATATATATATATATATATATATATATATATATATATATATATATATATATATATACTAGCCGTGCCCGCGGCTCCGCTCGCATGGACTTGATCGTCACTGCTTATTCCTTATGTTACCTAACGTAATAAAATATCTGCCATTATTTCCCCTTATCTCCCATTATTTCTTCTTATCTCTACATAATTTCCACTATCTAGTATCTCTGCTCATCTCCCATTATTTCTTCATATCTCCCATTATTTCTCCTTATCTCCCATTATCTCACCTTATCTCCTATTATCTAGGCTTATCTCGACTTATCTCGCAATATTTCTCCTTATCTCCCATTATTTCTCCTTATCTCCCATTATCTCACCATAACTCCCATTATCTAGACTTATCTCTGCTTATTTCCCATTATTTCTCCTTATCTCCCATTATATAGACTTATCTCCCATTATCTCACCTTATCTCCCATTATCTAGGCTTATATCGAATTATATGGAACATATGTATAAATTTATAAAAACACGTAAATCGGATAAGTGGTTCTCAAGTGATAAGCGTACTAACGGACAAACAGACAGAGAGACGTTGCATTTTATATATATTATTTTCTTTGCAACATGTTATTGTTCCATATTTAATGGTGTAGGCAGCGTATTGCAAGAGAACGTGCTAACGATAACCTCTTTTCCGACTTGATTCACTATTATCGTCACTGCTTATGCTTTATGTTACCTAACACAATAAAATATATCCTATAATCTGGCCAGAGAACATATGTATGTTTTAAAAAAAAGCACGTAAATCGGATAAGTGGTTCTCCAGTGATAAGCGCACTAACAGACAGACCGACAGACAGAGAGACTTTGCATTTTATATATATTATATTCTTTGCTACATGTTCCATATTTAATGCTTTAGGCAGTGTATTGCAAGAGAACGCGCTGGCGGCAAACTTTTCTCCAACTTGATTCACTGTTATCGTCACTGCTTATTCCGTATGTCACCTAACGTAATAAAATATATCCTATAACATGGACAGAGAACATATGTATGCTTAAAAAAAAGCACGTAAATCGGATAAGTGGTTCTCCAGTGATAAGCGCACTAACGGCCAGACAGATAGAGAGACGTTGCATTTTATATATATTATAGATATCCTTTGCTACATGATATTGTTCCATATTTAGTGGTAATATAAGTCGCATTTGCCCATACGTCGGTTACTAGCTAACATTTGACAGCAGTAGTAGTTTAAAAAGATATATTTATTTGCAAATATAATTTAACTTTGAAGCCTCTTCTTCATAACTGGTTTCATTCTTCTTAAGATAGGAATTCCTAAACGATAGGAGTTACCCACATAGGACAATTGTTTTTCAATATTTCTATGTCATTTTTCAATATCCTTACATTGTTTTTTATTGTTACAGAGCGGAATGGTCTTAGGATGTAAAACACTGTGGACAGCACTGCAGATACTATGGAGCACAATCTACGTAGTTTGTGGGGCATTCCAGTTGATGGCTGCAATTTTTTTCCTGATATCCGTCAGCGAATTGACACTGTACAGCGTCATATTTGCTGGATCATGGGTAAGAAAACGAGTCTTTTTTCTTTTTAAATATAGGATTTTTCAGAAGTTCAACCGTACAAAAGTACATTTTTTTTGATAATATACAGTCACTGTTTGAACATATTTTCCAAGGCCAGTGTGAACAGTTTGGGTGACGCTGTATCGCCCTGCCTAACGCTTTTTTTTAATTTAATTTTGCCAGTTATAGTGTCTTCGTCTATTCTTATGTGCATTGAGGTATCATTGTAAATGTCTTTTATTATGTTGCTATATCGAGAATCGACTCTTGCGTCGTCTAGTTCCTTGAGGATAGCCCAGAGTTCTAGTGTGTCGAAAGCCTTTCGAAAGTCAATGAAAGCCATATGCAATGGAATATTATATTCCTGACACTTCTCTATTTTGTTTCTCATTGTTTGTATATGATCTATAGGACTGAACCCCTTCCCGAATCCACCCTATTTTACTGGCTGATAAAAGTCGTTTGTTCGTTAGTCCTGTTGTGATTATTTTTGAGAACAGTTTATATAGATGGGATAAAAGATTAATTGGTCTGTAGTTGTTAATTATATATATATATATATATATATATATATATATATATATATATATATATATATATATATATATATATATATATAATTGCCAAATTTATTAACTGTCAAATAGAATTCTTGGAATATTCTCTATTTACCACAATACAGTTCTTTTTTTCAATCACAAGTATGTCGAACAATAATCCCATGTCCTTTTTACAAGTTGTCCATCAATAAAGAAATAGTATGAAAACATTGAAAACCACAAAACAGTTAGCGGTAGGCGGTACAATATCGCCCATATTAAATTGATAGTTAGAAAAACTCAATTTAATGGTTGAGCAATTTTTTAGATATATTTAACAAGGCATAGAATTCTGTTTACCTTTTCAGAGACGGACTAGATTACACAGAAATAAAAAAAATCTCTACAAAAGTATCTGTCAGGAATTAGACTAGGTTCTTTTAAATATTCTTGAAAATTGGTCAAGTGGTTTATCCAGAACCTCCCTCGCGCATATACTTCATTAATTCACAAATATTTGCGTTCTTTATTATATTTTCTTGGTCAAAAACTAACACAATACGATATTTGGCCTATCGATCTAAAATTTTGCACGCTACCATAAAATGCAATTCTAAACACTTATTCCCAATAAATGTTTTTGATATTTTAACAAATATAGTGGCTTTTGAACCTTAAAATTCAAATTTCCCACCAAACAACAAATATCAATCGGCACTGCAAAATCTTTTTTTGGGCTTTAAGTAATGCAAAATCCACCTGTAAATTAACTCTTTGCTAAATTTAACTTCTTTCTTTCTGCTCGTCACTGTGTATGTATATGTATGTATATATATATATATATATATATATATATATATATATATATATATATATATATATATATATATATATATATATATATTATAATATTTATAATTTAGCTGAAACGAATTAGAGACCTTCCAGACCTAAACAGAATCCACCACCGGATACAGTTCACTGTAGAAGTAAAAGAAGAAAAAAAAAGCCTCCCTTTCTTTGATGTACTCATAACTCGGAAAAACAACGGTCAACTTCAATACTCAGTCTACCGGAAGCCCACCCACACCAACAGATATTTATATGCCTCAAATCCAGTCTGCAGCCAACATCCTCGAATCGAGATCATACCGACTAAGCGAACCAACTACGAGACAGCAAGAAATTACACAAATCACTAGGGCCTTTAAGCTAAACAAGTAAAAAAATCAGTCCATACAGAGAGCATTTGCAACGCAGCGCCATCCACAGAAAAGGACAGAAGAACGGGACCTCAACCAAAGTAGAGTCCTATTACTGTATGTAAAAGAAGGATTGGAAGAGTCCAAAGAAAACACAACATAGGCACAACATACAAACCACAGACTTTGGCATACATCCTGGGGAACCCCAAGGACAAAAGAAAACTAGATAACCATAGAGTTTACAGCTTTTCATGCGGAGACGGCCACAAACTGTACATAGGGCAAACAAACAAAAGAATCTCCACCCGGATCCAAGAACATAAAATAAGTATCCAAAACAAACAACTTCAGCTCTTTTTCAGCACCATCATGATACTGGTCACAACATCAATTTTGAGGGATCTAAACAAATTCAAGCCTCTATCGAAATCGAAAAGAATGGACAGCTAAATAAGCGGGATGATGCACTTAATATATCCATTACATGGAAGGATCTACTAGCCAATCCAAAGAATAAGCATAGCGCCGAAACCCGTAATTACCACTGATACGGGCACCCAGTCGATAAACATGGATGCCCGGACGAACACTCCCGATCTCCCCACCTATAATAGGCGTAGACGCCAACCACACTTCGGTTTCTCAGTTAGCTTCGAGCGGCAACTTCAGCAGGATCACATTATCGAATACGTGCAAATTCATTGTTAGACGAGTGGATTGAAACCCGGAATCTTGTTCGTCTGGACCCCACAAAACGATTCCCCTTTCCAGATATTGAGATAGCCAAAATTTGAGCTCGATTAAACGACGTTAACCCGTGCCGCTCGTCGCTCAAAGTTTGAAAAAAATCCAAATTTTTGGCCAAAAAGCTGACATATGGAGCCATAACTCCAGAACGGTAAATAATAGAAACACGCTTAATATCTCAAAAGAATGTTGTTCTTCAAAATTTATATTCTATACATAATTGTTGTTATTTTAAGTCAAACCGAGTTACAACAGCCTTTAGCCCCAAAAACGTGACCTGGTACCACTAGGAGCATACTTCGTATATTTTGTTATTAAGTGATAAATTTTGCTTTTTTTGGTATATTTTTGAGTTTAAAGTAGAAATATAATAAAAAAACAAGTAATACTGATAAGTCTAATGACATTTTTTATTTTAAAATATAAAAATTAGGTATATAATACATACAAAACAGACACAGAAAAGATACAGACGTAGTACCTACATGAGTTGATAATTTTACATAGTTATCTAATCTATTCTAGAGCTTTTGTTAAAGTATTTTCTGAAACGTCAGGATATAATGCTCGGCATTTACTTACAACTTGCAGGACATATTGCTTTTGGTCTTTATCTTTTGTCAGAAGGTCGTTAAAGTCGGCTATTAATTTAACACCACGCTCAGCCATATCATTAACTACTTTTAATGTTTTGACAATTTTCAATCCTTCTTGGAAGTCATTATTGTGAGGCCAGGTGTTTGGATGTTGTCTTAGGAAATCTGTTTTTATATTAAATTGGTCAAAGAATGTAAACGTTTCTTTGGTAAGTAAATTTACCAATACTCCATCAACTACCTCTTTTAAGTTTTCTCTCCTAACTTTTGGATTTACAACCCTAGCGTGCTGTGATGGTTCATCTGTGCTACTGAGCAATTTATTAGCCATTAACAACTTTTCATCGTCTGTAATGGTGGGATCAAAAAACGATAATCCCACCAACTTTGCATTCAAATACCACAAATGGTTCGAAAATTTGGTCAGGGCTAATTCTGCAATGTCGTTGTCACATTCTTTATAGTCTAACAGACTATGCAAAATACTTAAATCTTGCTTTGGTGCAAGATGAGCTTTTGGAGCATTGAACCAAGCTTTACAATAAATTTTACTAGGAAAACAGAAATGGCACGCACAGAACTTTCTTCTTCTTTAGACATCTTAAATTGACGACGAAAAATGAACATTTTTAAGCAGTAAATAGCCTTTGCCATCCACCTAGCGTGATGAATAGCTCCTGGAGTTCTAAAACCCACAACATTGCCGTCTAGTGATCCAACAAATACGAGAACCAACTGCAATAGCTCCTTGTAGTCATCTCTGGGGTGGCTCTCAGTTAATTTGGTCTCGAATTCAGCAATAACATTTGCAATTACTTCTGGTGTTAGCTGCTTTTGTATTAGATTGTCACTGATACCTGAGTCGTATTTTCCTTTGTCTATCTTGGGCCACGCAGTGAGGAATCTCTTGAAAATGTCTGGATGAGGTCCAGTGGTTGATCCCATTTTTGTGTCGAATACGCCTCTTAACAGAATTTCCAAGATATGGTGACGGCAAACTAGGTATAACAATTCTCTTCCTAACATTTGCTCCAATATGACGCAGTCTTCCCGTGTTGGATGCTGTAGTGCCGAAGCACATCGCCTTGACGGTGTTGAGAAGACCCCATTCATGTAGGCATTCATATACGGCTACGGCTTGCTCCTCTCTAGAGCTGTTTGCTGTTACAGGAACTCCCAGCAGCTGTTCCTTTTCGCCATATGAAATAGCTATAGCTATTCGCTCACACTGTTCATTTTTTAAAACACCCGGTAAAGGTTTACCGTCCCAATGGACAACCACGGGCTCTTTTTCAGGAAGGTTTACTTTATCAAAAAATTTTTTATTATATTGTTCTCTGAACATTTGCCTTCTATCATGTAATAAAGTTTTCGAGACTTTGTACTCAAGAGGGTCAAGGTTTAGTGCTTCTAGAGTAGCTATTAAAATTCTCGTGGCATTTCTGTCGGATACCTTACATCGATCTAATAAATGTTTAAAATCTCTTTAACGCCCCTTGCAAATGAAACTTTCATCCTCTTGCTCTCAGATGGTCCTGGATCTTCTGCAGCTTCTTCAGGGATGTCCATTTCCTCCAAGCTCTCAAGTTCCTGATAGATGCTGTCCTCTTCAGTGTCTTCTTCTCCTTCTTCGAACTTGTCTTCATCATCCGTCTCTAAGAAGCAACAAAAGAAAGAGAAAAAAAAGGCTATAAAAACTTGTCGTTTTAGCAGAATAGTAATAATACATAGGTACTAAATTACCTACTTCTAATTATCAAAAGGTATTATTTAAAAAATATAAACTCAATCATAAAGATGCCAAATCATGCTCTCATGTACAATTTTCTTTCAATTATAATGAAACATTTACTTTTTTGTTTATCTATTTTTTAGAATACTAATAATAAAAAAAAACTCACCAATATCAAAAGTTGCTTCTTGGATTTGTCGGTTCATTTTTGCAAATTCCTTTTGCACCTTGATTTCTTCAGCTCGAGACAACTTGAGATCCACTCCAGTCATGGAACCTGGGCGGCCCTTCTGCCTCTGTTTCACGAGAAACGCCTTATCTTCTTCCGATTTCATCAGAGCCAAGGCATCTTGTTGAGCAATATCAAAGAGATCATCCAACTTTTCAACAAACTGTTTAAATTTGTTCTTGGCCGTTTTCGATGGCGGTCTTTTTGAAGAGTTCTCCACTCGGCGTGAAGTTTTTCCAGCTTAGTAATTGCATCTTGCTCATGTTTAGTCGGGATTCGAGCTTTCTCCCAAAAAATGAACACTTCTCGTATTGTAAGTTTTGCTGATTCTCTTACAGTTAATTTCACAGTACGTAAATTATAAAATAAAGCACACAAAACTTGACGATTTGAGGGTAGTTTACAACCGGTGATCTGGTGAATGGGATGGCCCTCAAGAAATATTTTATCCTTGGTCCGGCTTTGTACACCTGATGTGGATGCCATTTCAGAGGCCAATAGGTAAATAACAGTTAACTTGGAAAATGAAACAAAATATATTGCAAACTTTAATTTCAATAAAATGTTTTCAAATGTCTTTTAAAATAATACTATAATAGTTATAAAAACAATAACACACACACTTGGAAAATTAAAAAAAAAAAAAAACGTTAAAATATCTTCACTAAATAATTGTTCGATCTAACCAGCTCAAAGGCACTTTAGAAACTAAACTGAATAAATAAAAGGTCGGTTGTACGCTGAAGTAAAATCACCATCCCTAAAATAAAAATTAGATTCACCCTCCTTTTTACCTGTCAAACGGGTCTTTCTTTGGTAAACTAGTCAGGTAATCCCCATATAATAAAAGATTAAATTTGAACAAAAGGCTCTTTATGTTTGAAAATTGAGTTCCAAAATACTTTTTAACAAAAAAATGTTAATTCCGAGACACATTGTAAAATTCTTAGAATACTCCCAAACTGGCTCCTACTGGTACCAGGTCACGTTTTTGGGGCTAAAGGCTGTTGTAACTCGGTTTGACTTAAAATAACAACAATTATGTATAGAATATAAATTTTGAAGAACAACATTAGTTTTCTTTTGAGATATTAAGCGTGTTTCTATTATTTACCGTTCTGGAGTTATGGCTCCATATGTCAGCTTTTTGGCCAAAAATTTGGATTTTTTTCAAACTTTGAGCGACGGGTTAACGTCGTTTAATCGAGCTCAAATTTCGGCTATCTCAATATCTGGAAAGGGGAATCGTTTTGTGGGGTCCAGACGAACAAAATTCCGACATCGATTTTTTGCGGTCACCCTAATATATATATATATATATATATATATATATATATATATATATATATATATATATATATATATTCTCATTTACTCTTTCAAGATACGGTACTGCTAGCGTTAAGTTGTCCCAGTACGATACTGTAAAATTTTATTTTTTAATTCGTTCCTTTGACCCCAATCCCAAGGAATCGTGTCTTAGTTTTGTTGATATAAAAACATGCAAACTTATTGATAAAATATTTCGTGTTTGAAAATCGTAAAAGGTTAAATTCTGTATACTATTTTACTACTCAAAAGCGATTTCTAGATTTTTTGTAGGTTACGAGACCACGCCTTAATTCTGAATGAAGATAATTTAGCAATAAAAATAATAATTGGGTGTGTCATAATAGGTTAATAACCCTGAGATAATTTTCTTATTAATTCAATTACGCGCCTTTGTTTATATAAACATCGTATAGGGTGAACTAAAAGTCATTTTTACGTCAAAATTTAAATCGTTTAATATTTATCTGTGAGAGATATATAAATATTTAATTTTAAGCATTTACCGACACTGACTCTATTGGCTGCCGCGCATAAATAGATCTAGGATTTTGCCCAGGAAAAGCAATCGGATACAGGATATGTTACCATTTCGCAAAAAACTTTGTTCAAAAGAATTTTGAACCAATAGATAAAATGTATTACTCTCCCCCTTTTAACCCCGTTAAAAATTTTCATTCTTGTTTTTTAAGGTTATCTACTCACTTATATGGCTTAAAAAATATTTTTCAATTTAACTACTGCCTATAGTAGACTGATACACAATTCAGTATTTCATTCCACCCAAAAAACTTTTTTGTTGGCCGCTCAAAAAAACAACGCTGTAGAGGTAGAGGTCATCCGAGGAAAATTTTTAGCTCTTGAGGTTTTTCTTTAAATATTCAGGGAGGAGGGATAGTACTAAATTGGTATGTAACTTTCAATATAAGTTTATACCCTTAAAAAGTCACAAAAATGAAACATAAAATAATGGATTTTACTTATCGATTGTCGATGGCAAGCTACCTATCGATAGTTTTACTTTATCACTTCACTTAATATATTTCAACTGGTATATATCTGTAGTAAAAGCAACTGAAGAAAACTATTAATAAATAGCCCCTCTCAATAATAACACGTAAATCTTACTCAATGAAGTCTCATATTCCTGATCTAAAATCAATGCTCCCAATGTCTGGAAAATTACATATAGAAATAATATTAACTGCGTATCCATATCAATTTTACCGGTGCAATTAATTCACTTCTCATTTACTTAAAAATAAGTAAACTAAGGTATTAAATGCATTAAACATATCAGATATAAGTTATGAACACACACCAATAATTCTATTTAATCAAGCAAACCATCATAAAGACTAACTGCCACTAAACTTTGCCAACATCAATAAAACACTTAAAATACGTTTTGCATTACCAGTTTACAATATTTCACGAAAAAAAACCTTTTTAGTGTTCCGTACGGAACACTTATAGGATCACTTCGGTGTCTGTCCGTCTATCACACCCGATTTTCTCCGAAATTATTTGTCAAAGAAAGTTGAAATTTGGTAATAATATAGGAATTGATGGCCTCATCAGAGCCATGTAGCTTTGAAAGTTAAATTTTGACTTAATGGGTTAGTTTTGGGGGGTGAAATCGGAAGTGAAAAAAAAATTTTTTTACTAGGTAATCGAGTGTGGTGTCAAATGAAAGCTTGTGAAAACACAAGTAAGAAATATATATATATATATATATATATATATATATATATATATATATATATATATATATATATATATATATATATATATATATAATGTAATACTTGCGCGCACTTTACTTTGTATTATTTTTAAAAAATCGCGAAAAATCGCTGTCCACCCGCCTTATCTCGAAAAGTACTTATCAAAAAATTCTGGAATATTCTCCACGGGGTGTAGATTGAACGAAAATTATCACGAGTGCATTACCTTTAATAATTTATCTGGTATATAAAATTTCAAGGTCATCAGATTTCAGTAAAGATTGGAAATAAACTTTGTTGAAAACTCATTTGGGGTGTGTTTTGTGAAGTCACTAATTATTTTATACCTCTGTAACAAAATTTTTTATTTGAAAAGCAATCAACGTACGGAACACTAATTGCGCAAGTTCAACTTGCACATGACCGGTTTTTTTCCACAATGTAAACAAATCGTATTGCCACCAAAGAGGTTTGAAGGTTAAATTGTCGCTGACAGTGATGTGTAATTTTCCTTGAATTCCTTATTAAAAATTTACACTTTCTCTCAGTCATGATAATCTTCGCTGTGACAAGTGATTGAATAAGTATCAGATCCGCTGCTAGGCGCCTACACGCCCGCGTGTAAAACCTACAATGCCGCCCACCCAGAAATTTTCTTTGGCCGCCCCCATCCCCATTCTATTTTCATAATTGCGAATTATCTCGCAATAAATATAATGGCATTGATAATGCTGATTAGAAAGAGTTTGAACATGACGAGATCTCTGTATTTTCCGCCCCCTGGATGTACCGCCCACCCACGGTGAACGCCCGCTAATGGCAGGCCTGATAAGTATTGAGTGTGTCTCCAATTGACTCAATATATTAAACAAATTTCGTGACACCATATACATATTTATATATATATATATATATATATATATATATATATATATATATATATATATATATATATATATATATATATGTATATATGTATATATACAAGATGTTATAAAAATCACTTAATATATTATAAGGGGTGTATCCTAGTAGCGAAAGCAATTGAAGAAAAATATTGTGAAATCACGGTTCTCGATAACATCACGAAAAACTAACTTAAAAGAGATTTTGAAATTTTAATCCAAACACATCTCCACTATTTCATTATTTCCAGAGGGTGATCCCTCGAAAACCGCGCCTCCTGCGTTAAAGTGTTGGCTTTGTCAACCACTCTGTCTTGCTTGTGGCTGCTGTGTCAGTCTACGATGGAGTATTAGGTGTGTGTGCTTTGTACAATTCGTTGTATCTTACCATTCCGTTCCGTAAATACCTGGATAAGGACTAGTAAATTCTGTTCTCTTGTTTGTCGATCTTAGCCCGACTGATGAGCCGTGATACAGCGAAATGCGGTTCGGGATGGATTAACAATTAAGGGAACAGTGGTTAGACAGCTGAATATGTCCTATTTTCAGTAGTTTTACATTAAACCACATATGCCTAAGGGGAATCCCTCGGAAACCTCGCCGCCTGCGTTAAAATGTTGACTTTGTCAGACACTCTGTCGGCTTATGGCTGCTGTGTCAGCTTACGATAGAGTAGTCGTCAAATATAGGTTACAAATAAGATATGAGATACATATCATGAAAATGTCACTCTTTTTGTTTAAGTGGATCACTTTTTTGCATTACCAGTTTGACATACGTCACGAACAAACATTTTTACTGTACTTTTTAAGAGGTAAACAAAAGGTATTGTTTATGATATTTCACAGATGGTAGTATCATCTCTCTTCAACTCACTTTAAAAATTCCCTGTCTCATTCAAGCATTCCATTTTTAAAATTTTTAGTCCAGTGATTTATAAAATTTTCAACTATGCCAATACAACAAAAAAGTAAATATTATTTGTGTCTTCAATTGACTCGAGAAGTCACCCCTTTTTAATATATCAAATTCTTATTTTATATATATATATATATATATATATATATATATATATATATATATATATATATATATATATATATATATATAGGAGTTAGTTTCGAGCGGCAGTAGCAGCAAGATCACAGATTTTGGCGAAACGTCGTGCAAATTCATTGTTAGATGAACGGTTTGAAACCCGGAATTTTAATGTATTACATTCCACCATCTATGAAAACCTCTATTGTAATATGACAGTCTGTCAAGTAAGGTAGATTCAACAAAAAATCGGTAGAGGGAACCGTTGTCTAGGACACATTTTAGTAAAAATATCAGTCGATTCCGAACTTTCGTCGAAAAATCCAAAATGGGTCACTTGTTTGCGCGTCGGTTCGAGGCAGTCTTTCTTTGTTCCCATCCAAAGGGGCCTAAAATGACACATTCCGCGGTTACTAAATATATTAAAAAAGTAGGGAAATCATTTTTACGAGACGAAAAATGTCGACGACTTTTCAAAACGTGGCTCTGTAGGCAAAGTCACTCGGAAAGTCGAAAAACAAATCGTATCTTTGTTTTCACGGGACCCGAAATTGACGCTGCGTCAAGGAGGGATAAAATTAAGAAAATCGGATTTGAATGTGTCCCATGAGACCATTCGACAACTTCGTGCTCATGATGTCAAATAAGAAAACACGTTGAAGAAAGAAACCTTTGCTGGACGAAAATCACACCAAGCGGCTCGCTCATGCCCACGATAAAATACTAGAGTGGTCTTCATAATCATAAAAAAAATGTTCTGGAAAAACAAATTTTTTCAAGAATACGAGCAGTTACGTTTTTACTTGACAGACTGTATATACTCAAGTATCTAAAAAATCGACTTTTTGTTAAAAAGATATGCAGAGTATCAATACAAAATGACCTTTTTTTTTGCATTAAGAATTATATATTTTTTAAACATAAAACATTTCCTGTCCTCTTTTCCATTTCGATTTGTATTGGTTATTTGTTCACGAGCTTAGTCAAAATGTCAAGACACAATATATTAATCCTACATTATTAAATCAACACAAAAGGAAAAAAATTCACGCTTAGAGAACATACAGAATAATGTACTCCACCAGTTTGATTATGTATTTTGTCAAGATTATCTCTAACAATACCTTATTATTTCTCCTTTTCTTGTGTCGGCGTATTATTCTTATCTTATGCAACCTCATGAGTTTTTTACAGAATATAATGAAAAAACATACGTTAAAATTTGCATATTAAATAAATAACGATGGGAAAATTGTATTCCTGCATTCGTTTTCTGGTGTAACTGCCTACAAGCTGTTAATAAGTTAATAAATTTATGTATATAAGTAATGTAGGAATTTATACAGAAAGATAAGTATTTCTTATTTAACTCTAATGGCCTTTAACAGGTTTTTTTAAAAAAAGGAAATATATATTTGGCGATTGTTAGCAGTTGTCCGCGGTTCAGTCCGGTGTGGTGTTCCACGTCAACCGTGCCACCCATGAGACCAAAATTTGACGCAAGGTAGGTAAATGAGCGGGGGCTTAAAAAACTCGTATTGATGTGTACTTTTGAAATCCGATGAGCCAGTTGATCAAATTATATGGAGTATAATAATGAAAAAAAGGTTCCTAATTATGTGAAATTTACCAACAAATATGTTTTTTGGTTCGCTGATTATAAATTCAAAGTCCAACTAGGCAAATTATACCCGCGAAATCCAATATGGCGTCTTGAGTTTGCAAAATTAAGTAATATTTCTAGTAAAATTTAAAAAAGCACCTTTTTTCTTGTCCATCAGTATTGCATTTCACCCTTGGCATAATCGATTATAAGCGTTTTGTCGTCATTGTTTTTTCCAATATAGCGGATCAAAATGGCGTCAGCTTGTAAAGAAAACCTCTGGTAATCGAATGATAACAAGTGTGTAATAATAAAATAAACGTACCAAATAATCTAGTATTTGTCACTGAGTATGTCTTCGGGGTCATGAATTCAAAGTCCAACTAGCCCAATTCCACCTGTAAAATCCAATATGACGTCTTGAGTGAGCAAAATTAGGGATTTTTACTAATATTGCTCGGAAAAATTTGAAAGAGCACCTTTTTTTTTGTCCATATGTATTGCATCTTACCCTTCGAATAACCGATCATAAGTGTATGGTCGTCATTACTTTTTCAAATATGGCGGATCAAAAATGGCGTCAATTTATAAAGAAAACCTCTGGTAGTGGAATGATAACAAATATAATAATAAAATAAACGTATTAAATTACCTAGTATTTGTCAATCTGTGTAATTGCGTTTTGTTATCAAGCTATTATGCGTGCACCATATTGGATTTCGCGAGTAAAATTGCCTAGTTGGACTTCGAATTTATAATCAGCGAACCAAAAAACATATTTGTTGGTAAATTTCACATAATTAGGAACCTTTTTTTCATTATTATACTCCATATAATTTGATCAACTGGAATTTTTACACATTACCGACGCCATTTTGCATCCGCCATATTTAATTTCTCAGAAGGCCCATCGGATTTCAAAAGTACACATCAATACGAGTTTTTTAAGCCCCCGCTCATTTACCTACTTTGCGTCAAATTTTGGTCTCATGGGTGGCACGGTTGACGTGGAGCGTCTCATATATATATATATATATATATATATATATATATATATATATATATATATATATATATATATATATATATATATATATATATATATATCTATATATCTATATATATATATATATATATATATATATATATATATATATATATATATATATATATATATATATATATATATATATATATATATATATATATATATATATATATATATATATATATATATATATATATATATATATATATATATATATATATATATATATATATATATATATATATATATATATATATATATATATATATATATATATATATATATATATATATATATATATATAATATATATATATATATATATATATATATATATATATATATGTATATATATCTATATCTATATCTATATATATATATATATATATATATATATATATATATATATATATATATATATATATAAATATATATATATATATGTATATAATATACATATATATATATATATATATATATATATATATATATATATATATATATATATATATATATATAAGAAAGAGGAAGGACAGTAACAGGACACTGGTAACAAACAATCCTAAGTTTAACTACTGGGAAACGCCCTTATAAGGAGAAGAGATGAGCAATCAAAGATCTAAAGGCTCTAGTATCTGCTTTTTATTTTTATTATCGAGATTTCGCTGCCTAATGGTAGCTTCTTCTGGATTCTAAAAATGCAAACCAGGTACAGAAAATAAACCAAAATGTTCGTTTTTTAAAATGTGATTAAATGAATTGTACGACTGTATGTGAAAATTACTTACAAAAATGTCAGCAGTTAGTTCATCTCTGGTGAAGACAATGAAATTTGCATTTTTGTTGGCCAGGTAGTATGAACGATTACCCCGACATGATTAAAAGACGTTTAGAGAGTTACACAAATATTAAAAATAAAACTTTGTCAATAAAGTTCGATGACTACCATCCAGTCGAACAGGCGGGCTTTCGCTAGGAATTTGGAACAACAGATCATATCCAGAGCCTTTTAATAGAAAAAGCGACCGAATATAATACTAAGCTGCATCTAGCTTTCATTGATTATAAGAAGGTTTTCGACTCCCTGGAACATTAGGCAATTATGCGATCTTTAGCTCATGCCAGAATAGACTCAAGATATACCCAACTCTTAAAATTCATATATGAAAATCCGACATTAACGGTTAAATTAGATGAAGATCGAAAAACAGAACCCTTAAAGATCAAGAAACGTGTTAGGTAGGGCGACACACTTTCACAAAATTGTTTACATTGACCTTGGAAGATGTACTTAAAAGTCTTGAGTGGGAAGGGAAGGAAATTAAAATCGATGACATATATTTACATCACTTGCGACTCGCAGATGACTGGTTAGCGCAGATCTAGAACTCAAAATCATGATAGCACAACTTAATCAAGCTTCATAGAAAGTTGGGCTCAAAATAAACATCAAGAAAACAAAACTTCTAAGCCCACAAAACACAAAAATTAGGATCGGCAACGGAAGAGATCGAGAGAGTAGGACATAAGATTAGATTGGATAAGGACCATCAAACAGCGGAAATACAATGGCGAATTGGGCTCAGCTGGACTGCATTTCAAAAACTGGGTTTCATTCTAAAAAACAGATATATCCCGATGTCCTTAAAAAGAAAAGTGTACGAGAGCTGCATACTTCCAGTAAGTCCGAATGGTCTGGAAACCATGACCCTTACAAAAATTAGTCTTTGTCGACGTACCCAACTGGCCATGAAAAGACAGATGTTAAGTGTTAGTTTACGAGAACACATTAAAAGCGAGGATATCAGACAAACAACAGGAATTTCAAATATCGGTGAAAGAATGGCAAAATTGAAGTGGCAATGGGGGGGGGGGGGGGGCTTGTGGCTAGAACGAATAATGATAGATGGACAACAAAATTACTTAAATGAAGACCTTGGGAGAGTAGAGGAAGTGTCGGAAGATCAGTAAAAAGATGGACTGATGATATCGGCTAAGTTGGGAATGTGGAATCTTTGGCACAATGATACTACTCAGTATATATCGCTAACCATGTTAGCTTCATCAGGAGCGATGATTGCGAGTCAATCATCGCTCCTAATGAAGCTAACATGGTTAGCGAAACGCGCGTCGAGTGCAAAAATAAAGTGTTTTGGTGTAGTGGTGATATATACTGAGTAGTTGATGATATCGGGTTGATAGCAGACAGTAAATGGCTCCATCTTATACAGGATACAGACAGTTGGAAGAAACTTGAAGAGGCCTATCTCCTGCAGTGGAGAACCAGTGGCTTATGAATAAGAGGATTATATATATACGTCGGTAAATCAAATATAAACGGTAATTTTGCTATTCTTCTTAGAATGCAGTTCTTAGCTAGATGATGTTGTGTGGAGTAGATGTTTGGTTTGTGAGGAGTGGTGGAACCGGATGGGTGCGCGCGCCAACTCGTCTTTGTTGTCAGTACAGCCATGACCGAGCAAGAGGTACCTTCGTCTGTTGCGCAACGTATTATCATCAAGTTTTTAACCAATGAAGGCGTTAAACCTTCAGAAATTTTAACCCGTTTGAAGGCACAGTTTGGGGACAGTACACTCTCTCAGAATCGTGTGTATACGTGGGCGAGAGAATTTAAGGGCGGACGAGAACGGGTTGAAAACGAAAGTCATGATCGACGCCCTAGGTCAAGCCTTACAGATGACAACATCCGTGACATTAGACACCTTATCGAAGGTGATCGCCGATTAACCGTTGAAGAAATTTCCTCAGAAGTGGGTATCAGCTATGGAAGCGTTCAATCCATAATTACTGATCGACTCGGTTTCAGAAAAATTACTGCTCGATGGGTTCCAAGGCTGTTGACTGGAATCAAAAACAGGTCAGGTCGGAGATCGCTGAAAGGCTTCTGAATCAATTTCAGCAAGAAGGGGAGGCCTTTTTACAGCGCATAGTGACATGTGATGAGACGTGGGTACATCACTACACTCCCAAGTCCAAAATGGCAAGTAAGGAGTGGCGAAGAAAGAATGAAGGTTCCCCAGTGAAGGCCAAAACTCGTCTCTCTGCTGAAAAAGTCCTTGTAACGATTTTTTTTGACTCTAGGGGAATTTTACTGATCGATTTCCTGCACGATCAACGTACGGTGAATGCGGCTTACTACTGCCAGTTTGTTACGCTTGGCAAAAGCCGCCTATCGAAAGAAAAGACGGGACATGCCCATCAGAGATGTCATTCTCCTCCAGGACAACGTCAGGCCTCACACTGCGGCTTTCACAAGAGATACACTGGAAGAAATGGGCTGGGAAACCGTCGAGCACTCTCCTTATACCCCTGACTTATCCCCCTGTGACTATTTTTTGTTTGCGTCTATGAAAGAATCACTGGGAGGACAGCGATTTGGAAGCAATGAAGAAGTCGAGGAACACGGGCACAATTGGCTTACAACCCGCCCTTAAACCTTTTATGACCAGGGAATACGGAAACTTTCAAATCGGTGGCAAAAGTGTGTAGATCACGCAGGAGACTATATTGAAAAATGTTAAATCAATGATTTGTGTATAAGGTTATTCAATAAACGTATAAAAAAAAATTACCGTTTATATTTGATTTACCCACGTATATATATATATATATATATATATATATATATATAAATATATCCTATAAGTTAACTCATGGCTAAATGGGACTTTTCTCAAAGCCACAAAACAAACAAAAAAAAAAATAAATATATATATATATATATATATATATATATATATATATATATATATATATATAAATATATAGATATATAAACTGGTGCGAACCCAGACAGCACATGAAAGACAGATGACCAGGATAAAACTTAAAGGTAGAAAAAGAAACAAGTAGATACGTGAACAAACGAAAGTAAAAGATGTTATAGAGCACGTAGTAAAAAGAAATTAGCCATGAGCTGGACCTGTAGCACACACGACTGATGTTCGATGAACCAAGGGAATAATGGAATGGAGACCAAGAGAACAGAAAAGGAGCTTAGAACGTCCCAGAACCAGATGGCGGGACAGCTGCAAGTAGATTAAGATGGAAATTCAGGGGGAAGGCCTACATCCAGCATTAGATAGATCTAGGCTTATAGTGGTATAGTGAGTTCGAAGAAAATGCGTATTATCGAAAAGACAATGAAATGAAATCATCTATCAGTCTTATGCTAATAGCTAAAATAAACAAACTTTCTCCAATTTGCCCGTATGATAATTTTTCCGCAATTTATTTTTAATAAGTTAACAATTTCATTACGTAAGATATATACACGTAAAAGTGGCACATGGGTATATTAAATTATCTCATTATTTCGTATAATATGCGAGTACATTAGTCAGTATTTATAAGAACACATAGTGGCGATGCACAGGTTGTTACGTCTCTCAGCATCTGGCATTTATGCTATTTTAAGTAGATTTAGGACTTTCACTGAACACGTCGCTGCTGCGGGCTATAGTTCATGAGATGTATGGTTACCTGACTCTAACAACCTGTTTCCAAGTTTACCGGTCTATTTTTG
>CM032453.1:137486047-137523547 GCA_019049505.1 Pachyrhynchus sulphureomaculatus
TTCGTATTGTTGTAGGAAACTGTTTTGCAAAGCTAATTAGTAAATTCCTGGCGGCGACAGATCAGTCGTTTGGTTACTTAACTTTTAAATTTAGTATTTTTTTTTTTACTCGTTGACGTATAAATAAAAATATCTGTTGGCTGTTAAATAGTTTCAGCATATTTAGAGGGTGTCGTAATACCCGTCAACGTTGTCCACGTGCCGAAATATCTATCCCATCAAAAACATAAAATGTAAAAAAATGCCAAGTCTCGCAACGCAGTCCTTCCACCACAAAAAGTTGTGAGATCTCATGTAAAACCAAGTCAGTTATTTTAGTTAGTATCTATGGAAGCACCTGTTCAACAACTTTGTCATAAATTGTTATCTAATTAGTTACCTACCAAAATTTATAGTGACGTATCAATATTAGACATCTTTATCTATAATAAATAATGACTTGGCAATCGCACGGAAACATAATCACACACATAAGTCTAAATAGTGCACTTAAGAATAAAGTATTTTAAATAGAAGATTATTCTTATGTGATTATGTTGCCGTGCGATTGCCAAGTCATTATATTTATTATAGAAATAAAGATGTTTAATATTGATACGGTCACTATAAATGTTGGTAGGTAACTAAATAGATAACAATTTATGACAAAGTTGTTGAAGAGGTGCTTCCATAGATACTAACTAAAATAACTGACTTGGTTTTACATGAGATCTCACAATTTTTTGTGGTGGAAGGACTGCGTTGCGAGATTTTTTTACATTTTATATTTTTGATGGGATCTCATTTCTTTTTGTAAGTAGTCCTCTTTTGTTTTCTTCTGGGGTAATATTTCTTGTTCGTTAGATATGGATTTTCTTAAAGCCCACTCCCTGTCTCTATTGGTTTTTCTCAAAGGCTATGATGTAACAATTTTTGACAAGTCTGGACGATAAGTGCTTCTAAGTCGATTATATTCAACGATTGCGAAGTCCTGAGCTTTGATACTACCGAAGTCGACATTAATTAGATGTAATCCGCCCAGACTTGTTACTCTCGAAAGTGCCACGTATGCTTGACCGCATGTGAACACTGAAGAACCGATGGCCATCTGTGCACTGTTTAGACTTAGCCCCTGACTTTTGTGTACGGTAGTAGCATAGGCTATACATATCGGAAACTGTTCGCGATGAACAAAAGCTCTATTAACAATTTCAAATTTAGTTTTGACTGGACCAAGCTCGTAAAGATGTTCATTATTAAATGTAATATGTATTTTTTAATTTTATTTGTATTTTCAGGATCAACCGTTGTTCCTTGTACTCTACCGATAGAACCGCTGACTAAGCCAAGACTCACGTCAATATTTCGGCTTAACATGACTTTTGCTGCTATTTTAATAACTATATTCTCTTCTAGCCCTGCTGTCATGGAAGCATCATCTTCATACTTTTTTATAATTAAAATATACTTAAAGTATTTGACTTTTTTTAATTACACGAAGTAGGTAAGTATTATTAAACGAATATATTTGATAAATGAAAAATATTATTGAATATATTAATTAATAAATAATACAAATTATTCATAATTATGGATTTTTTAGTGATTAATTAACTTTATACGACGTATTATTTACCGGGACTCACGGTTGACCTTGCATTATGCTATGTGTGGCTGAGCGCTGCGCGCTCTATCTCAAAATTTGTAGAGAAGTTTATGCAAATATCATTGAAAGCATAGGAAGCGAGATATTTGCGAAAAACCGATTTTTGTGACCTTTGACCTTGAATATCTTAAGACGCGGACACGAGATTTTATGAGACTTTTGAGACAACTTTTAGAATGCCAAAATAAAGGTTTATACAAGTTTACAGCTTATTATCTCTCATTCCGAGGTTGACTTCTTTTTTGGCTTAAGTGACTGTACAATTTAGAAAACGGGACTGAAATTTCGGGATGTTTCAGTTTGTATGTCTGCTAGAAGTACCTTAGAATTTTGATGATCGGTGAGTGTGTCAGTGACAAAATTAAAGAACTTCGACTGGCGATAGTTCGTAAACTATAGGGTATAAATAGTAGGTAATTTAGGAATATAGCTAGTATAGTATGTCCTCTTGGTCACTGAAAATTCAGGCTTCTAGCTTTATCCACAACGAAGTTACAGGGGGGTCGAAAGTGCCGTGAGTGGCTTCAGGAAAAGGACGGTACGGCTGTGCTTTCTGCTCGACTTGGCGGGGGCACAGTAGTGCCCCAGATTCAGGGTGTTATGAAATTCACTGCATATATTGAAATGGCTGATTCTTGGGGCCATGTAAAAGCACATTCAATCTTTTTTTTTATAAATTCGAAAATTTTAGAAAAACTAAAAAAATTAAAGAACTCCTTTTTTTATGGTTCTAGCACACGTGCTGCAGGGAAGTCCCTAAAGCGCTCCAGGAGCGGCATGTGTGCGGACCTTTTTACCAAATATTTACAAAATCAACCTACCCATGAATGGCTGACCTTGGCAAGGCGCCGAAACGACTACATCATTCTCCATTAACAGCTGTTTTCAAGTGCGGAGAGTGAGGCAAAACGACGCTCACCTTAAAAAAATCGTAGATAAAAATATATTTTCGTTTACAAAAATACTTAACGTTGATGAAAGTGAATATTCCACCGTTCAGAAAAAAAACGTAAAAAGTTTTAGGCTTGAATATGGGACATGGGACAAAATCCTGAATTGGGGAATGACACACTTTTTGAGAGGGTTGTCACCATTTCAGCACTCAAACATATTTGTAAAATGAATGAAATATTTTAGAAGCGTCGTAAAGCCAATCCTTGAAAATAAAGTGTTACTACTTGCTGAAAATACAACGCATTCGAAGAACCTGGAAGCGTTGAACATAGGAAAGGCTAATGTTACAACTGCCAGGCCTTAGTACTCATCGGCTTCAGCCACTCGACGTGTCTTTTTTTTTAAAATCTCTGTGCTCTTATTATATTCAAGCAATAGAAAAATGATTGAGGGCAAATCCAAGTCGTCAAGTAACGCAATATCAAGTTGCAAGTTTATTTGCAGAAGCTTACCAAAGAGCTGCACCCTTGCGAATGGATTTTAAGCGACTAGAGTTTGGCCTAGGGAAAAAAAAAACGTCGTTCCCGAACATTTGTTTTTTAAAGCCGCTGAAAATATAAATGCTCTCCCGCTTAAACAAACTCAAGTAATGAAAGCACAACAATCTTACAAGATGCTTCCTTTATTACCAATAATGAAAACAAGCAAATTGCTCAATCACCTGACATCTTTGAATAGATTCCCACAAAAGTGAGCCGTCTATTTCGACTTTTAACGCTAAAGCCTTTAAAAAAATTGTAAAATCTTTATGTCCAATATTACAAAAATACTGTACAAAAAACTGTGGAACTTACATCAAGTCATTACAAAATATGTTGGAAGAATCAATAAACAAAAGACGTATAATATAATATATACGAGCCTCCCCTACAGCAGAAGCCCAAAATAAACTTCTCTCTTTGTGTCAACGACTGACAAAAAAATCTTTCCAGTCTAAAATAAATAAAGGGGAACAATCCATCCTAACATTTATTTTATCTTTTTTACAAGAAAGCAAATAAAATTTTAGTGAATTACTTGTGTAAATCATAAATAACTATTTAAAATATAATATTTTTTATCTAATTTTTTTTATTAAATTGGTTGCGGGTCGATTATTCCTTTATTAGTGAGATCGGCTATATTTTATTTAACACTTATTTGGGGGCAAAATCAAAACAGAATTTCAAATAGTTTTTTCTCTGAACTTTTTCAAGATAAATACCTAAATGTTAAACGACTTTTTTGTGTACCTTAAATTGGTACCTTATTGGTTGGTTAGTTATATTTTTGTATAATTCATTTAGGTAATTTTATTTCAATTCAATTTCGCTGTGTGCAAATAGATAAATGTACCTTAAATGTGCAATGGATCTCCATACAAAATATCTTAAGATGTTCGTGATAAATTTATAATTTAACCGACTATACCAATGACACAATTTATCTCACTTGCTGCTATATTCTACAGTTTCTGCAAATTTTTTAATCACTATATCAGTCAATCTCTCTTTAAAAAAAACACTGACCTTTACGACCCCCGTAATTGGCAAACATTCACTGAAAAGAAAACAGAAAGCACCCCAGTGGCGGCATAAATTCTTTAATCTCAGCCTGGAATGCGAACAACAAAGGAGCGACAAATCCATTGTCGATTTTAGGATAATAAAATAAGAAAAATATTTCAATATTTTATTTATTAAATTTATTTAAGAAAAGCAGACTGAAATCTAAACAACGACCTTACGTCTGATTTACAATTTTCGATACTGTGGAATTCTAGGGTTCACCAGTGGCGGCGTGAAAAAAATATGCGTGACATCATTTCTTTACGGTCGATTTTTTCCTTTATTATTGAGGTTCGCTATTTATGGTGAATTTTCTGCAATCAGTCTTGCTACAAGCAGGCGCCAGTTCCAATGTATGCGCTGAATTCCGTAACACTCCGCATGTAAGTATGTATATGTATATGTATATGTATATATATATATATATATATATATATATATATATATATATATATATATATATATATATATATATATATATATATAGGTCTCGTTAAATCCCAAGTGATCGCAAAATAAGGGAAAGATCCATTTCACCGATAAGTTATTCCCGGTCAAATAAGCATACAACCGCCAAAACGACAGGATCTGATCTGCAGATGCTCCCGGCCAATTACCCTGTAGTGCTGCCTTGGGCCCAACAGCACTTAGACAATTAGCAATGGACATTCCAGCAGGACCCTGCGCATAAGGCAAAAACTCCTGAGTTGTGCAAAGCCTATTTTCCCAGCTTCATCATATCTGCATAAAAGCCGTCATATTCGTCGAATCTCAACATCGATTACAGCGAATGATCGATTTTGGAGGCTAGGAGTCTGTGCTAAAACGCCATAATCGCTGCGTCGGTAGTGGAACGAATGACGATAGTGGAGCAGATCCTTTGAAGGTATGTATTCGCGCCAAGGGCAATTAATCTTAAACCGCCTGCGTAAGTCATAACTAAAGGTGTTTGTTAATGTTGTTCATGGTTATCATGTTCAATTTAGTTGTTTTAATAAATTATTATAAAGATCACTGATTTTTGCCGCGATATCTAATATGTATATTAAACAATTTCCCGTATTCATCTATTTTAGCACCTTGTGACATTTTGCTCTTCCTGAAAATTAAGATAAAGTCAAAAAGGTTGCCTTGGCGAAGCCAATTCAACAGAACGTGTACAAGTACTTTACAGATAATTTTACAAAATAAGCTAGAAAATTCATTTGCATCACTATTGTATTGTTGTAATACGTATCTGCAAAACAATTGTTACACAATGGTTGTCTAATCAACTCTTGCCAAACAATTGGGGTTGCAAAATGAAAGACACCAATTTAAAAATATTAACACCTGTATAAATGACAAAAATGCCAGCCCCTGCAAAGCAATGAAGCACAAATTTACCTATTCTTCCATTATTACAAAAGGATAATGATGATGAACAAATTGAAGAAGAAGAAAGTGACTAAAAAATAATGTTTATTATTTTGTAAATATTTTTGTTATACATTTTTTGTGATTTGTTCTTTATTTTATTGTATGGTTTTTATACAATTATTATTAAATATATTCATTATTTATATAAATAAATATGTTTTCATTTATTTTTTTTATATACACTGACTGCCATTTGAAATCACCCATTTTGAATTTTTTAAATCTGTCCTCAGATTCTTAATCAGCACCCCAAAAAAACCCCTTAGTAGACACTTTAAAAAGAAAATTGGAAAATTAAATGAATTACGTACTCTCTGGTCGTCATGTTGGATCCGCCATTTTGAATTTTTAAAATCTGTCAACGGATTCTTAATCAGCACCCCCGAGAAACCCCTTAATAGCCAATTTCAAAATATTTAACGGTAAACAGAAATGTTAATCTAATCATAAATGAGGTTGGAAGCATGATTCCCATTACAACTGAAGGAATTAAACCAGCCATTTTATTTTAAATAATTTCTTTAAATTACGATAAAACTATAACAAAATAATCTATTATACTACTGTTTCGTAAAATTTGCGGTTCTTTCACGTGGTTTTTCGATATCTTGTTTATTTTTCGAGATATTTGCGAAAAACCTAATTTTTCATTTTATTTTCGATTTTGTGGGCTTAGCGTACACTTTAGAGCAGCAAACTTTTTTTTATTGTATTCTACGTCCAAAAAACTACCTGTATGCCAAAATGCAGTCTATTAACTTTTAATGAAAGCTTTTCTTCAAAATTTAAAAAAAGTAAAAAAAGTGAAAAAGTTGTTTTTTTTATGGGTCTAGCACACGTGCTGCAGGGAAGTCCCTAAGGCGCTACAGGAGCGACACGTGTGCGGAGAAAACGATTCACGTTGTTCTTGAATCGCTGTAAATTGCACTCGGTGGGAGACACAGTTCTGGGCAAATTATTCCAAAGGGATGATGTTCTCCATATAAAAGACTGCTTGAAAAGCGTTGTACGTGTGTGAAGTATTAGCGCGACATGTACTTCTCACATGTACCGCTCTGGGAGGAATGCAGCAGGCCACTTGTAGCATAGGCCCAACAAATGCAGTGTATGTTTGGGATAGGAGCCCCAAACATGGGAGCAGTATTCCATAGTTGGTCGAATTTGAGCTTTGTAAAGAATTAACAATTGTTGTGGAGTTTACACTCCTTTACAGCTTTCTGGTTCGAAATAATATTCCCAACTTTTGAGAAGCTCTCCTTGCTATGCCTACAACATGTTCATGCCAGGACATATTTGCTCCCAAATTAACGCCCAACAAATTGAGTGACGATGTTAAAGGAATGGAGTGCCCCGACATAACCACGTCGCGTTCAGCAACATTTTTAGAAAAAAGTGCCGCCTAGGTTTTTGTAGCGTTAAATTCCACTTGGTTACTGTCACCCCAAGACAGAATTTCTTCCAGGTCTTTGTTAAGTTGGATGGCTTCCTGTTTGCGGATATTCGTCTGAGTAGCCGATGTCCGAGCGTTCAAAGTCAATGAAGAGATAAGCGTACTGTCATCTACAAAGCTGTAGATTGGATTCTCGGTCTTTCCCGGCAGATCGTTAATATAAATTAGAAAGAGAGTAGGAGACAGTATGGAGCCTTGAGGTACACCGGCGTTGATAGTGAAGGTGCTAGAAAAAAATCCGTCGACTGCCACTCGTAAAGAACGCTCTCTGAGGAAACATGAGAGCCACAAACAGAACTTTTCAGACATACCATAAGAGCGTAGCTTAGCCAACAGCCCATCGTACCAAACACGGTCGAATGCCTTGGATATGTCAAGAGCAACCGCTCGAGATTCTCCAAAGTGTTCAATTGCGTTGTTCCAAACGTGTGTTACGTAAGTCAGAAGATCTCCTGTTGATCTGTTTTTACGAAAAGCCATATTGGTGATCGCTAATAATGTGGAATCCTTCAAGATATTTTAGAAGATGCTGATTGATAGCCTTTTCCATGACTTTCGATATTATTGAAAGCAGTGCGATTGGTCGGTAGTTATTTGGCAAGGTCTTCTTGCCTTTTTTAGGTATCGGCTAAACTGTGGCACATTTCCAGCAGGAAGGAAATATTCCTTTTCTGTAGGATAGGTTGAAAAGTCTACAGAAAATTGGTGTTAGTTCCCTCGCACAGTTTTTGAGAACTATGGCGGGTATTCCGTCAGCACTAGAAGCTTTTTGGTGTCTAGCTTCATTAAAATACGTTTTATGATTCGCTGTCTGAAGACAATATCGGGCATCCTTGACTGCACTATGCGAATAGTAGGTGGTGTTTTTCCTTGGAAATCGACAGTAGAATGTGAAGCAAAGAGATCAGCCAACAAGTTTGCTTTCTCAACAGGTGTCGTTGCAATAGAATTATCTGGCCGTGGTGGTATGGTGGATTTGGTGAAATTTTGACTAACTGCCTTAGCGAATGACCAAAAGGACCTGAAATTGTTAGGACAAGCGAGAAATTTGTTTCTAATTCATTGATTGTGTGCCTCCTTGGTTTGGTCGATAATTTCTTTACACCTGTTCCTGGCACGAACAAAGGTGTTACGGTTTATGGTGTTAGGATTTTCACGCCATTGTCGGTAGGCCAGATGTTTAGAAGGAGCAACAGCTTCTTTGCATTTTTGGTCAAACCAAGGCTTGCCGATGGAAGGGCATTTCTTCGAAAAAGGGATGTAAGCCTCCACACCGGCCAAAATAACATCGGAAACCTCCCTGGCGCAGTCCGATGGGTTATCGGATCGAAAACAAACGTCTAACCAAGGGAAAGTTAGAAAATATTCCATGAGATCTTCCCATTTTATTTAATTATTGTTGCACTAATCTAGAAAATAAATTGCCACACTGTATACGTAAGTAAACAAATCTATTGCTAATAAAACAAGGAAAAATAATGTTTTTAATACCAATTTGTTATTGTTGAATTGCAATTCTGTAATATGCCTTATGAACATAAAACTAAACAATAATGGCTTTGTCCATTATGAAGAAAGTAATGAGAAACTTTTATTTTACATAACATAATAATTATTATTTTTTGCATAAATTGTATAATCATATAAAAATAAGATGAAATGTTTTTCTAATACATCTGACGGCAATGACACAATACCCAGACGGACAATTAAATTTTATAATTTTAAAGACTGTTCCATCACATCAAGCTCTTTCTTTCTTTCTCTTTTATTGAGCTCTATCCTTCTTTGGATAATTTACTCAGCTTTGAATCCGTCTCGTGCTTAGGCAGAGCACCGGCGACCCTTCGGTGATGCGTTACACATTCTCGAGTTTTGATCCGTTCTACAGGAGGAGAGCAACGTAGTCTCGCTCTAGGCGATATTAATCCCCAAAAAAATATATTTATTTGTCTTTAAAACCTATTTTCTTTTTTGGCACTGATAAAGGATCTCCTCGGGAACTGCTACTGGTTTTGGGTATAACCTTTTTTGTCAGACCGCCCGTCTACGTGATTGACACAAAAAACACGGCCTCACGTGTTCTCCTACTCCTCAAATCACCTAACCTCAACCAACGTTATAGGAATCACCCCTCACAGCGCTTAGCAACCCTATACGATTCGAAGCCCTACCACGCAATTTGTGGACCACCGATCCACACTTTGAAGCCCCAAAACGCCCGAACTTCGCCTTCAGAAGCCCCAACCGGGAAAATGCGTCCGCGTGCTACGAACTGTCGACCGGAAGTGTCACATCTATAATATATATAAAATGCAACGTCTCTCTGTCTGTCTGTCTGTCCGTTAGTGACCTTATCACTGGAGAACCACTTATCCGATTTACGTACTTTTTTTTTAAAACATACATATGTTCTCTGGCCAGGTTATAGGCTATATTTTATTACGATAGGTAGCATAAGGAATGAGTAGTGACGTAAAATAGTGAATGATGTCAGAAAAAAGTTTGCCGCTAGCGCGTTGCCTTACAATACACCGCCCAAACCATTAAATATGGAACAATATTATGTAGCAGTGAATATCTATAATCGATAATCTATAATATATATAAAATGCAATGTCTCTCTGTATGTCTGTCTGTCCATTAGTGCGTTTATCACGCGAAAACCACTTATCCGATTTATGTGTCTTTTTTTTAAATTCATACATATATTCTTTGGCCAGGTTTCATAATAATAATAATCTATATCTATAATATATATAAAATGCAACGTCTCTCTGTCTGTCTGTCTGTCCATTAGTGCGCTTATCCCTCGAGATCCACTTATCCGATTTACGTGATTTTTTAAATTCATACATATGTTCTCTGACCAGGTTATAGATATATATTTTATTACATCTATAATATATATAAAATGTAACGTATATCTGTCTGTTTGTCCGTTTGTGCGCTTATTACTGGAGAACCACTTATCCGATTTACGTGCTTTTTTTTTAAACATGCTAAACCATTAAATATGGAACAATATCATATAGCAAAGAATATGTATAATATATATAAAATGCAACGTCTCTCTGTCTGTCTGTCCGTTAGTGCGCTTATCACTGGAGAACCACTTATCCGATTTACGTGCTTTTTTGTTAAACATACATATGTTCTCTGGCCAGGTTATAGGATATATTTTATTACGTTAGGTGACATAAGGAATAAGCAGTGACGATAATAGTGAATCAAGTCGGAGGGAGGTTTGCCGCTAGCGCGTTCTCTTGCAATACACTGCCTAAAGCATTAAATATGGAACAATATCATGTAGCAAAGAATATAATATATATAAAATGCAACGACGCTCTCTGTCTGTGTGTCTGTCCGTTAGTGCGCTTATCACTCGAGAACCCCTTATCCGATTTACGTGTTTTTTTTTAATTCATACATTTGTTCTCTGGCCAGGTTATCTATAATCTTCTATCTAGAATATATATAAAATGCAACGTCTTTCTGTCTGTCTGTCTGTCTGTCCGTTAGTGCGCTTATCACTTGAGAACCACTTATCCGATTTACGTGTTTTTATAAATTTAAACATATGTTCTATATAATTCGATATAAGCCTAGATAATGGGAGATAAGGAGAAATAATGGGAGATAAGTCGAGATAAGGCTCGATAATGGGAGATAAGGTGAGATAATGGGAGATAAATATAAATAATGGGAGATAAGGAGAAATAATGGGAGATAAGTAGAAATAATGGGAGATAAGGAGAAATAATGGGAGATAGGGAGAAATAATGGGAGATGAGCAGAGTTAAGCCCAGATAATCGAAATTATGTAGAGATAATGGGAGATAAGGAAAAATATTGAGAGATGAGGGGAAATAATGGGAGATATTTTATTACGTTTGGTAAATTAAGGAATGAGAAGTAACGATAGTGGTGAATCAAGTCCACGCGAGCGGAGCCGCGGGCCCGGCTAGTCAAGCTTATAAAAGCCAACAAGTTCACGCCTCATAAATGGTGTGGAAGTTTACTCTAATCTCTATCAGAAAAACACTGCTGTAATTTTTTTTAGGGGCATAGCACACGTGCTACAAAAAAATTCCTCAAGCACTATAGAAGCGACGCGTGCGCGGAAAATGTGATTCGTGTTGGTCTTGAATCGTTGCATATTGTGCTCGGTGGAAAACACAATACCGGGAAAATCATTTAAAAAGAAACAAAATTCCTGATGAGAATAGTATAGTTTCATTGAGAGAGTTAGCTAGAAATCTGAAATGCCTTTAGATATGTAAAAATAGAGGGATTTCAAAAGGGAAGGGCTTCATTCAAAGTTCAAAATAAAATGTGACAACTGTACAGGGTGAGTCAACGATAGAGTAAAGTTCATTATCTCATTTGTTTCGGGAATGGCAAAAAAAATGTTAAATACAATAGTTTTAGGGAATGTTAAGGTGTACAGTTTAAAATTATTTTTAAGTATACAGGGTACTTCAAAAAAGTGTGGCCGATATAACATATGTTTTTTTAAATAGAACATCCTATTTTCTAATTTATTTTTAAATTCTACGTAAAATTTTTTAATAATAATGTTATATACCTAAACCTAGTAGTTTTTAAAAAAATACTAGTTTTCAGTTTTGTAAAATATTGCCAGTAGTGCCATTGTTTCTGGAGGTGGAATACTCATAATTAGTACGAGCGTTCTATGGGGATGAAAAAAAAGATATACGTAAAGAAATTTGAGTTAGATGCTACAGGGTGTTCAAAATAAATTTATACATTTCGACTATTTTAAATTGAAAAATCTCAAATTTTTTAAATGGCACACCCTGTATATTATTATTTTTTCTGATAGACTTTACAGAACCCTCCAACTTTTATTAAGTATGTCATATACTTTTTTCTAATAATTTTCGATTTATTTTGAATTTTTCAATTTTTACCCTTGTTTTTAATACACTTACGCTATTGTGAAAATATAAACAAATAGTTAATAATAATTTTAATATAGTTTAACTTATCTAATGATTAATTATTATGACGTAATAAATGTTCAAAAATATGCCCGTCTACTTGAATACGCATGTTTAGTCGTTTTACTATATTTTCCTTCACTTTCCTTAGCATAAAGGGCGTTATTGTCCTGCACGCATCCCATATTCTATTTTCCATATCTACTGGTGTTGTAGGGGGATTCACATAAACACGATCTTTAATATAGCCCCACAAAAAGGAGTCTAAAGGTGTTAAGTTACATGTTCGAGGGGGCCACTGAATGAATCCATTTCTACCGATCCATTTTTGTGAGTAACGATCGTTTAAAAATTCCCGACCTTCCCGGTGGTAATGAGCAGGAGCTCCGTCTTGTTGAATCCACATTTGTTATCTTCTTCAAGAAGAGGGGGTAATTCGTTTTGCAAAAAATTTAGATATCTAGGCCCGTTAAGCGGTTTGCGAAAGAAATATGGACCAATAATTCGAAATTTAATATTCCACACCATACATTAAGCGACCAATGGTTTTGGTTTTGAACTTCACGGACCCAAAATGGATTAACTGTTGAATAATAATGCATGTTATGGCTGTTAACTGCTCCATTACTGCGAAAAGTAGCTTCATCAGAAAACATTATTTTGGATAAAAAATTTGGATCGGCCTCTATTGCTAGATTCATGGTGGTACAAAAGTTTACTCGTCGTTCAAAATCACGGTCTTGAAGTTCTTAGTGTAGTTCCATATGAAAGGGATGCTACTTGTAGTGTGATTAGCCGTAGGTTGGGATGTGTCAGAAAAGTCAGCTAATTGACGGCTGCTGACCTGGGGATTATCTTCAACATGAAGTAAAATCTCCATTTCTTTTTCCTCATTGGTAGTATTCTGGTTTACTACTTTCCGTTTCGTATACTCAACGCTACAACTACCATCAAATCGTTCCATTAAGCACCGAAAGATTCTCTAGATAGTATACGTCTATTAGGGTACTTCGCTCCGTTTAGCCGTACTGCCAAAAGACAATTTTTTCCCGCCTCGCCCAGTATATAAACCATATCAATTAATTCATTTTTAGGAAAATCCATAACTATTACCTTTATACGTCACTTAATACAACAAATTAAACTATTTTTACTTGCTTAATAAACATGTCAAAATTTGACAATGCCTACATTTATGTTTTGTCTTGACAACTATGATGTTATAGCGCAAGTATATTAAAAACAAGGGTAAAAATTGAAAAATTCAAAATCAATCGAAAACTATTAGAAATAGGTATACGAGGCTGGTTTGAAAAGTCCGTGCAAAGTCCGAGAGATGGCACCACCGGCGCGTATCGAGGTCATGTTTAGTTAGTAGCATCTCTTGAATGAACGCACACCAAGTTTCAGCCATATTGGTCTATTTCTTTGTGTTTGGCATTCGTGTGAATCAAGGAAGTCGAGTGATTTTCAAGAAATGGACGAAAAAGAATTTCGTGTGGTGATTAAACATTACTTTATGAAAGGCAAAACGCCTCAGGAGACTAAAGAGAAGCTTGATAAACATTATGGTGACTCTGCACCTTCGATTAGAACAGTTTATAAGTGGTTTCAAAATTTTCGGACTGGCCATATGGGCACAAGTGACGCTGAACGTTCAAATCCATGATATGGTGATGGATGACAGAAGAGTTAAGGTGCGTGAGATTGCTAGTGCTGTGGGCATCTCGACTGAACGGGTACATAATATTTTGCATAAACATTTGGACATGAGAAAGCTATCCGCAAGATGGGTGCCGCAATTGCTCACGCTTGACCAAAAACGGAATCGTGTGAAGTGTTGCAAGGATGGTTTGCAGCTGTTCCAGAAGAATCCGGAGGACTTTAAGCGTCGTTTCTTCACTGTGGATGAAACATGGATACATTACTATACTCCTGAGATCAAACAACAATCTAAACAATGGGTTACCAAGGGGGAATCTGCACCAAAAAAGGCGAAGACCGTTCCTTCGGCCGGAAAGGTTATAGCGACTGTCTTTTGGGATTCGCAAGGGATAATCCTCATCGACTATCTGGAAAAAAGGGTAAAACTATTACAGGTGGATATTATTCATCGTTATTGGACCGTTTGAAAACCGAGCTGCAAGAAAAACGCCCGCGATTGGCCCACAAGAAAGTCCTTTTCCATCACGACAACGCACCAGCACACACCTCAGCAGTTGTGGTCGCAAAATTAATGGAAATAGGATTCCAACTCGTTTCACATCCCCCCTATTCTCCAGACTTGGCTCCCTCGGACTACTATTTGTTCCCCAATTTGAAGAAATGGCTGGCGGGACAAAGATTTTATTCAAACGGACTTTTCAAACCAGCCTCGTATGACATACTTAACAAAAGTTGGAGGGTTTTGTAAAATCTATCAGAAAAAGTAATAATATACAGGGTGTGCCCTTTAAAAAATTTGAGATTTTTCAATTTAAAATAGTCGAAATGTATATATTTATTTTGAACACCCTGTAGCATCGAACCCAAATTTCTTTACATATATCATTTTTTTCATCTCTATAGAAAGCTCGTACCAATTATGAGTATTCCACCTTCAGAAACAATGGCGCTACTGGCAATTTTTACAAAACTGAAAACTAGAATTTTAAAAAAAAAATTGAAATATTAGAAAAACTACTAGGTTTAGGTATATAACATTATTAATAAAAAAGTTATAAAATTTTATGCAGAATTTAAAAATAAATTAAAAAATAGGATGTTTCATTTAAAAAAACATATGTTATATCGGCCACAACTTTTTGAAGTACCCTGTATACTCAAAACTAATTTTAAACTGTGCACCTTAACAT
Organism: Pachyrhynchus sulphureomaculatus; assembly: GCA_019049505.1. Taxonomy (NCBI): domain Eukaryota; kingdom Metazoa; phylum Arthropoda; class Insecta; order Coleoptera; family Curculionidae; genus Pachyrhynchus; species Pachyrhynchus sulphureomaculatus. Next base: position 137,500,882 of record CM032453.1, read on the forward strand.
TCCCTAAAACTATTGTATTTAACATTTTTTCGTCATTCCCGAAACAAATGAGATAATGAACTTTACTCTATCGTTGACTCACCCTGTACTTACCATAATAAATCTCGTACTACCGCCCTCTATCAAGGCGAGTTGTTACTATTTCGCGTTCTTGCTATAAAGCATTAGACCGGAAACTTTTGGATAGCACCACGTATATATAAACAATAAAATATTATTAATTTTGTGTTTACATTAGTTTAGGTTCAGTTGTGAATGTAAAAACTTACCGTTTAATGTGAAAAAATCTTTGGTGATAAAATTACATCGTTGCCTCTGTTAAAATCTGAAAAAAAAAAAAAAATTGAAATTATTATCAGAATAAAAAATGATCTTTTTCTGGTTAGTGTTTTTGGTTAATTTTACTTTTTTTTTGGAATATGAAAGTTTTTTGAGCTTTTATTTTTAATATCCTTTTCCTAGTGTTCTTATCTTCTTCTTGAAGCGTTATGTCCGATACGGACGTAGGTGACCCTCTGGCCTTTGCCTGTGGATGGTGCCTTTTTAAGTATTCCACAGACAAAGAAGACCTCCAATTTAATGCCGATTCCGAACGGCCAAAGGCTACGAGGCTGGTTTGAAAAGTCCGTGCAAAGTCCGAGAGATGGCACCACCGGCGCGTATCGAGGTCATGTTTAGTTGTAGCATCTCTTGAATGAACGAGTTTCAGCCATATTGGTCTATTTCTTTGTGTTTGGCATTCGTGTGAATCAAGGAAGTCGAGTGATCAAGAAATGGACGAAAAAGAATTTCGTGTGGTGATTAAACATTACTTTATGAAAGGCAAAACGCCTCAGGAGACTAAAGAGAAGCTTGATAAACATTATGGTGACTCTGCACCTTCGATTAGAACAGTTTATAAGTGGTTTCAAAATTTTCGGACTGGCCATATGCGCACAAGTGACGCTGAACGTTCTGGACGGCCTGTAGAGGTTACGACTCCAGAAATTATTGATCAAATCCATGATATGGTGATGGATGACAGAAGAGTTAAGGTGCGTGAGATTGCTAGTGCTGTGGGCATCTCGACTGAACGGGTAGATAATATTTTGCATAATCATTTGGACATGAGAAAGCTATCCGCAAGATGGGGTGCCGCGATTGCTCACGCTTGACCAAAAACGGAATCGTGTGAAGTGTTGCAAGGATGGTTTGCAGCTGTTCCAGAAGAATCCGGAGGACTTTAAGCGTCGTTTCGTCACTGTGGATGAAACATGGATACATTAGTATACTCCTGAGACCAAACAACAATCTAAACAATGGGTTACCAAGGGGGAATCTGCACCAAAAAAGGGCGAAGACCGTTCCTTCGGTCGGAAAGGTTATGGCGACTGTCTTTTGGGATTCGCAAGGGATAATCCTCATCGACTATCTGGAAAAGGGTAAAACTATTACAGGTGAATATTATTCATCGTTATTGGACCGTTTGAAAACCGAGCTGCAAGAAAAACGCCCGCGATTGGCCCACAAGAAAGTCCTTTTCCATCACGACAACGCACCAGCACACACCTCAGCAGTTGTGGTCGCAAAATTAATGGAAATAGGATTCCAACTCGTTTAACATCCCCCCTATTCTCCAGACTTGGCTCCCTCGGACTACTATTTCTTCCCCAATTTGAAGAAATGGCTGGCGGGACAGAGATTTTATTCAAACGAGGAGGTGATTGCAGACACTAATGGATATTTTGCAGACTTGGACAAATCCTATTATTCGGAAGGGATCAACAAACTAGAACATCGTTGGACGAAGTGTATAAGCCTAAAAGGAGACTATGTCAAAAAATAAAAAAGGTTTACCCCAAACACATAAGTAGTTTTTATTTTTGCACGGACTTTTCAAACCAGCCTCGCATACTAAGCATGATACGAGGATGGATTAAAAAGTTCGCGGCCTCACCAAAAAATAATTTTAATAATTTTATTATAGTACCCTCAATAAGTTCATACTTTCTTTGGTTGTCACAGTGTAAAATTTTGTTGCTATAGAATTTGTGGTTTTTAGGTTAGAACGAATTTAATGAGACCAAGTGCAACGTTTTTGGAAAAACTGAACAACGTATGGTCAAAGGAGATCCACGATGATATGAAAACAACACTAGGGGAATCCGCTCCGTCATATACCACTGTGAAAAAATGGATTGCAGAATTTAAACGTGGACGGGAGAACATCGAAGATGACCTGCGCTCCGACTGGCCCACGACGTCTACGACTGAAGAAAACATCGGCAAAGTATGTGATCTTATATTGAAAGACCCTAGCAGCAGTAATCTGCCAACATATTTGGGTTCACGATTTAGCTTATTTTAGTTTCGTGATGTAGCAAATTCCATCCTTTTAATCGAGATCCTAATAGTTCTGACTACTTTTTTGACAAATTTAAATCGCGAACCAAATCGTTTAGGTCTCCTTGAGTTATCCAGTGTGGCTTGGTTAGAATTTCTTCAAACTCAGAGTCATCGTCCTCATCAACACATTGGCTTGAAGTGGAGGATTGTGTATCGTCAATCTCAACGGACGCACATGCAACTGGTATAGGCAAATTTTCACTATGAGGGACTGGTCTCATGGCTGAAGGTAAATTAGGGTAAATAACTGTGTATTTTTTTTGGAAATTTATACCATTTACGTCAGTAAGACAAAAATAGCAGTCCGAAATGTGATCTCTTGGTTCGGTCCAAATCATGGGTACAGCAAACGGCATATGACGGGACCCTTTCTTCCAATCGGTTAAATTCTTCACACACGTTATGCAACAAATATGAGGGGACCAGGATTTGTCTTGATGGGACACAGCGAAACCAAAATACCGGTGATAACTCTCCAAGACTAGTTTTGTGAAATTTCGTCTTTGTTTTTTGAAAGTCAGTTCACCACAAACATAACAAAAAGAGTTAGGGTCGTTACTACACTTTCTCGACATGTTAACGCAGTTAATAAATCACAATATTTTGATGAAATTACAGACAAATAGTTTTATGACTATTTCTTCGCGAACGTTCCTTTGCTTTTATTGCCGTAGTACTAGTTATAAGTATTACCGTATCACAAGAAAACTGAGGCTAATTGAAACAAAACAACTGCAGTATAATAATGAGGGCAGTTAGCTAAAACAGTATTAGCTATCAAAGTTCGTGTGGCATGACTAGTGTTGACCAGTGCTATCAGGGAGATTGCAAATACTATAGGCATCTCGTATGAACGAACACAAAACATCATTACCAACGAACTCGGAGTTTCTAAGGTTTCCGTTAGGTAGGTCCCCAGATTGCTTTCAGTTGAACAAAAACGAAGTTTCTGACAATGGACGAAACCTGGGTTCACCACTATACTCCAGAGTCAAAACAACAATTCACGCAGTGGAAAAAATCTGGTAAACCGACCCCAAAGAAAGCGAAGGCAATTTTGTCGGCTGGAAAAGTGATGGCGTCAGTTTTTTGGGATGCTAAAGGTATTATTATAGTGGACTACCTTCCGAAGGGCGAAACAATAAACTCGACTTATTATTGCACCCAACAACGCTCGCGTTCACACGTCTGTTTAGTCTATGACTCAAATTCGTGATTGTGGTTTCGAATTGCTGCCTTACCCGGCTTCCTCTCCTGATTTGGCAACTTCGGACTTTCATCTGTTTCCAAACCTAAAAAAAAAACACCTCGGTGGCCAGAAATTTTCATCAAATGAAGAATTCGAAGCTGCAGTTAACCAGTATTTTGAAGACCTTGAGGAATTTTTTTTTCAAACAGGCGTGGAAGCTTTGGAAAGCAGGTGGAAGAAGTGCATAGAACTAGTTGGAGATTACATCGAAAAATAAAAATACTTTTGTAAGTATTTTATTTTGTTTTCTTGACTAGGCCGCGAACTTTTCAGTCCATCCTCGTACTACGGGATGTTTGACATTGTCTTTCCGAGAGAGGCGACCGTCACGTGGTAAAGTATTTTTTGTATTATTTTCCGAGCGATTCCAACTCGTGTTTCCGGCGTAGAAAGCAGACACCTTACTCACTGGCCTTTAGTCTTCTATAATATATAAAATGCAACGTCTCTCTGTCTGTCTGTCTGTCTGTCCGTTAGTGACCTTATCACTGGAGAACCACTTATCCGATTTACGTACTTTTTTTTTAAACATACATATGTTCTCTGGCCAGGTTATAGGCTATATTTTATTACGATAGGTAGCATAAGGAATGAGCAGTGACGATAATAGTGAATGAAGTCGGAAAAAAGTTTATCGCTAGCGCGTTCCCTTGCAATACACAGTCTAAACCATTAAATATGGGACAATATTATGTAGTAGAGAATATCTAGAATCTATAATATATATAAAATGCAATGTCTCTCTGTCTGTCTGTCTGTCCACTGGTGCGTTTATCACGCGAGAACCACTTATTCGATTTACGTCTTTTTTTAAATTCATACATATATTCTTTGGCCAGTTATATAATAATACTAATAATCTATACCTATAATATAAACAAATTGCAACCTCTCTCTGTCTATCTGTCTGTCCGTTAGTGCGTTTATCCCTCGAGAACCACTTATCCGATTTACGTGATTGTTTAAATTCGTACATATGTTCTCTGGTCAGGTCATAGGCTATATTTTATTACGATAGGTAGCATAAGGAATGAGCAGTGACGTAAAAAATAGTGAGTGACGTCGGAAAAAAATTTGCCGCTAGCGCATTCTCTTGCAATACACAGCCTAAATCATTAAATATGGAACAATATTATGTAGCAGAGAATATCTATAATCTATAATATATATAAAATGCAATGTCTCTCTGTCTGTCTGTTCATTAGTGCGATTATCACGCGAGAACCACTTATCCGATTTACCTGTCTTTTTTTAAATTCATACATATATTCTTTGATCAGGTTATATAATAATAATAATAATAATAATAATAATAATCTATAATCTATAATATATAAAATGCAACGTCTGTCTGTCTGTCTGTCTGTCTGTCTGTCTGTCTGTCTGTCTGTTAGTGCGCTTATCCCTCGAGAACCACTTATCCGATTTACGTGATTTTTTAAATTCATACATATGTTCTCTGACCAGGTTATAGATATATAGTTTATTACATCTATAATATATAAAATGCAACGTATCTCTGTCTGTCTATCCGTTAGTGCGCTTATCACTGGAGAACTACCTATCCGATTTTCTAACTTTTCTCTTTTAAAACATACATGCGTTCTCCGGTCAGGTTATAGGCTATATTTTATTACCATAGGTAGCATAAGGAATGAGCAGTGACGATAATAGTGAATGAAGTCGGAAAAAAGTTTGCCGCTAGCGCGTTCTCTTGCAATACACAGTCTAAACCATTAAATATGGAACAATATTATGTAGCAGAGAATATCTATAATCTATAATATATATAAAATGCAATGTCTCTCCGTTTGTCTGTCTGTCTGTCCATTAGTGCTTTTATCACGCGAGAACCACTTATTCGATTTACGTGTCTTTTTTTAAATTCATACATATATTCTTTGGCCAGGTTATATAATAATAATAATCTATATCTATAACATATATAAAATGCAACGTCTCTCTGTCCGTCTGTCTGTCCGTCCGTTAGTGCGCTTATCACTGGAGAACCACTTAACCGATTTACGTGTTTTTTTTTAAAACATACATATGTTCTCTGGCCAGGTTATAGACTATATTTTATTACGTTGGGTAACATGAGGAATAAGCAGTGACGATAATAGTGAATCAAATCGGAAAAAAAAGTCTACCGCTAGCGCGTTCTCTTGCAATACACTGCCTAAACCACTAAATATAAAACAATATCATGTAGCAAAGGATATCTATAATATATATAAAATGGAACATCTTTCTGTCTGTCCGTTCGTTTGTGCGCTTATCACTGGAGAACCACTTATCCGATTTACGTGCTTTTTTTTTTAAACATGCTAAACCAATAAATATGGAACAATATCATGGAGCAAAGAATATCTATAATATATATAAAATGCAACGTCTCTCTGTCTATCTGTCTGTCCGTTAGTGCGCTTATCACTCGAGAACCACTTATCCGAGTTACGTGTTTTTATAAATTTATACATATGTTCTATATAATTCGATATAAGCCTAGATAATGGGAGATAAGGTGAGATAATGGGAGATAAGGAGAAATAATGGGAGATAAGTTGAAATAAGCCTCGATAATGGGAGATAAGGTGAAATAATGGGAGATAAGTATAAATAATGGGAGATAAGGAGAAATAATGGGAGATAAGTATAAATAAGTCTAGATAATGGGAGTTATGGTGAGATAATGGGAGATAAGAAGAAATAATGGGAGATAAGGAGAAATATTGCGAGATAAGTCGAGATAAGCCTAGATAATGGGAAATAAGATGAGATAATGGGAGATAAGGAGAAATAATGGGAGATGAGCAGAGATAAGCCTAGATAATGGAAATTATGTAGAAATAATGGGAGATAAGGAGATATATTGGGAGATAAGGGGAAATAATGGGAGATACTTTATTACGTTGGGTAACATAAGGAATAAGCAGTGACGATAGTAGTGAATCAAGTCCACGCGAGCGGAGCCGCGGGCCCTGCTAGTCTTATATTAACATAAAAAAATCTGATCAAAAACATATACTTTATATGTCTGTATGTGTGACTCAAGGCTCCGCATGTTTACATTAAAACGTGATCACACGCCTACCTAGCCTGAAAATTAGTTGACTGGATAGCATGCGAACGAATTGGTCAAAGGCATAGTGTTGTCATATTTCCAAAATTTAAAACAATCACTGGCTTTATTAATGTCATTAAAAGTCCAATCTAACGAGAGATAATAAGTAAATATATATAACCACACAGAACCTATTAAAATTAACAAACATACACGACAACACCGTGGTTTTAATAGCAGACTACGTGCGATAAATAAGTTTTACACAATATTTTATTTAAATTGGTTTAAGATAGTTCAGGTTAGTTTGTATGCCCTACACCTCTTACAGTACAGTAAATACGAACGAAGATTGGACCTGATCGTAAAAAATTGTTATGCACTCGTATTGCAAATTTAAAGTGTAGGTGCCGAACGCAGAAACTTAGATAACGGGAGTAATGTCATTTTTTTATGCCCTTTATGATTTCATCGATGTAAATTGATGAAGAAGAAGTCGCAGGCACATGCTCGTCAGAAATAAAACGAAACAATGCCTTTTTAAAAAAAGAAATTGTAATTCTGTCCGAATAAAAGAAAAGATAATGAGCATTCAATTCCCGCTGTTGCTTTTGTCGCAGCTTGTCTTGTTATCAAAGTAAATTTCCTGCACGTAGGCTGCCATAAGTTATAGCTGATTGTTTGGGACAGAACACAGATAATCTTAAAATTCCTGAGCCGTATAATTAAATTACCTACGTTTTTATGTTGCAGGTTTTCCTGTTTTAATATATATATATATATATATATATATATATATATATATATATATATATATATATATATATATATATATATATATATATTAAAAGGGTGATATTCATGATCCGGCAAACTATAGGCCAGTGTCTCTTTTGTCGGCGGTGTCAAAGGTGTGTTTGAGAGATCAATTTACAACAGACTCTTGCCCTTTCTTTTACAGTGCAATATTCTCTCACCAAACCAATTTGGCTATTTGCCAGGAAAATCCACGGAGATGGCTATTTATCAAGCCCTCACAGAAATCATTATGAAACTTGACAGAAATGAGAAAGTGGCAGGCCTGTACTTTGATCTCTCAAAGGCTTTTGATACCATAAATTTCTCACTGCTATTCATTAAGCTTGAGAGCTATGGGATGAGGGGAGTGGCCCTGGGGCTTCTGGAGTCATATTTACAAAAAACCGATCCTAGTCAGTGAATGTTAGGATTAACCTCCGGGACTATTTCTCGGACCCTAACAGCATGTGTAGGGATGTACCACAAGGATCGATACTAGGTCCATTGCTTTTCTTGTTGTGTGTGAACGATATACCGGACTATCTGCTGCGGCAGCAGGATGTGGATGATGATGATGGGGATGGAATGGCTTGTCAATTTGTTGATGACACATCGGTCATTTTGTCAAGCTCTTCTATCGCTAGCCTGTCAGTGATCTGTTCTCGTATAGTGGCAAGAATGGCTGAGTGGTTTGTCTTAATGGGAATAAAACGGGCCTTATATTATTTAATAAAAATAAAATACCCACACAATCATTATATGTACGACATCAACTAAAGTCAATACCCAATATAGAGACGATAACATTTTTGGGGGTTAATATTGACTCAAGTATTTTTTGGGAAATACATGCAGTGAAACTTTGGTCTAAGCTCAATAGTGCGTGTGCTCTTATCAGAAGACTTAGATATATTGTATCATCAAATAGCATACAACTTTTCTATTTTGCTTATGTTCAATCCCAATTAAACTATGGGATTTCTTTCTGGGGATCTTCAAGATTTGCTAGGGATATCTCTAGGGCACAAAAGAGAAATGGGGTTACTTACGGTCCCGGGTCTCTACTTGATGGCTTTGGTCACCTTTGTTAAGAAGAATCCATCATTTTTGTTGACAAATAACTCCAGATATGGCAATCACGACTAGAGGTAGAAACGAATTACGAGCGCCCTACCATGCTATTTCTTTCTTTGAAAAAGGGCCATATTTTAAATGCATAAAGGCATATCGGCTTCTCCCGTTGGAGATCAGGAACATTGAAGGGATTGAGAGATTCAAAAGAGAAGCAAAAAGGTTTGCTCTCTCAGAATGTTTCTATTCTTTTGATTTTGATCAATAATTTTAGTTATCAATAGTTGTAAGATTTTGTCCTCTGTACGGAGTCTTATATTTTGTTGGCTATATGCATATATTCTACTTTTTTGTGACGTTGCTTTTTTACGTTATGTAATCTTGATGGCAATAAAGGAATGAATAAATAAATAAATAAATAAATATATATATATATATATATATATATATATATATATATATATATATATATACATACATATATATATATATATATATATATATATATATATATATATATATATACATACATATATATATATATATATATATATATATATATATATATATACGGGTCAAAAACCGACGAGGAAACTCTGAGAAGATCTAGAGAGGACAACCGAAGGATACTTAACATCGGTTCCGAATTTCTACCAGACATCGAAGTTGAAGAAATTTAAGGAGGTTGAGGTGGGATATCCCAACCAAAAGTTTTGAATGTTGTCATTTAGAAATGCTTTGTATTAAATAATTAAAAAATTTTATAAGACTTAACGATTAAGTTGAGAATGTGGAATCTTTGGCACAATGATCCTACTCAGTATATATCACCACTACACCAAACACTTTATTTTTGCACTCGGCGCGCGTTTCGCGGTGATATATACTGAGTAGTAAGACTAACGATGGTTATTATTATAATAATAAATTCATTATCGAAAGATTTTAAGTCTTATATATTGTTTATTTAATTTTATTAAATAATTTAACATGAATGGATTAATTTTTGGATGTTTTGTCCAAACTTATAGAAAGAAAAATATAGAAAATAAAAATTAATTATATTTCATAATTTTTAAAAAAATTATCAAAGCAAATAATATGAAAAAAAAAAACAATAAAAAAAATTATTTTAATAGTAAAAAAATAGGTAATTAATAAAAAGTGATAATTAAAAATCTTAAAATTCCAGTGTCTCAAAGCGGCAACGCTGTAACGTAATTTACAGTTGGCTCTACTGATATGTTATTGTGATCAGCTGTTGTAAACAAGTAAAAGAATAATAACAAAAAATCAATAAATATTGATAAAAATGGTACAAAAAATTTTATGTGGAAACGAAAAAGCTGTATACAATCAAAGATTAAGCCAACAAAATGTTGGTAAACGGAACAGAAAATCAAGTAAGTCTCCTAACCTCTATGACATTGGTTGTCGAATTGTTGACATGCGATCACTTGAAGAAAACTTAAAATGTTCTTCATGTAATGAAACACTTTCATTATGTTATATTACTAATGAAAAACGCTGTGATCTAGCATCACTACTACCCATAAAGTGTGAAAAATGTCTAACGTACAACACAGTATCAACAGACAGTACACATATATCGAAGGACAATAAGGAACATTATAATGTTAACACTGAAGCTGCACTAGGTAATTATAAGTTAAACAAGTAAATTAATTTGTAAAGTTAAACATAAATAATATTTAAAATAATAATAATAATAATAAGTGCTCCACATCAACAAAGGCCAATGGAAGTACCACCATGAGACAGAAACCATCAGATAACATGTTTGACAAAGAAACATACAAATATCTAGGCTTCCAACAAAGCACCAAACTCAACCATACTCACATCAAAACAGAGCTCAGAACCGAATTCAAGAACAGACTGACGAAACTTTTACAAACAAAACTCAACTCCAAATATCTCACTAAAGCCATCAACACGTTTGCTATACCTATACTCACATATTCATTTGGTATCATCAAATGGTCACAAACAAACTTAGAAAATATTTACATCCTTATACGGTCTCAATTCACCAAATACAGGAAATTACACCCCAACGCATGCAAAGAAAGACTTACCATCGAGAGGAAGGCAGGAGGAAGAGGAATTATAGACATCAGATCATTACACACAAAACAAATACAAGCACTTAGGAAATTCTTTCACACCAAGCAAACCAGCCTCCACACAGCAATAGTCAAAGCAGACAAAAACTATACCCCACTCGACTTATCCCGGGTAGACCACCCAGCAGATACATACACTCACATCCAATTACAACAGGAAAAGATGAAAACGTGGTCAGAAAAAACACTCCACGGAAAACACAGATACCACATAGAACAAGACCACGTAAATAAAAAAACAATCATACACCTGGTTACGGGATGGGCAGCTATTCCCGGAAACAGAAGGCTTCTTACTTGCCATCCAGGATAAAGTCATATTAACCAGAAACTACCAAAAGTATATCATCAAAGACCCAACTATTACAGAAGACAGATGCAGAAAATGCCACCAGCAGAAAGAAACGATCCGACACATAACAAGCGGATGTAAAATATTAGCTGGAACGGAATACACAGCCAGACATGACTCAGCGGCAAAAGTAGTTCACCAAGCACTAGCCACCACATACAAGCTCATAGAAAAACACAGATCCCTACTACAAATACACACCAACATCCGTACTTGAAAATAAAGATTACAAACTCTACTGGGACATCAGTATCCATACCGATAAAACAGTCTCCGCCAATAGACCCGATATTACTTTTCAGTGCAAAAAAGAAAAAGTCACCTATCTAATTGACATAGCTGTCCCCAACGACACAAACATCCAAACGAAATACACAGGAAAAATTTCCAAATACACAGACCTTGCAACGGAAATAAAAAGGCTATGGAAACAAGAAAAAGTCATCATTGTCCCCCTCATTATATCAGCCACAGGCCTTACACCAACAACATCCACACCACACTTAGTACAATTAGGACTCAACACAAACATACACAAAAACATTCAGAAGTCAGTGATTTTGAAAATATGTAACATTGTCAGGTCATTCCTTAATACACAATGGTAATGCGTTTGAGCTGACTTGGTTTGCGCCCGTCAGCCAAACATGGAACCACATTGACCAAATGTGAGAAAGAAGAACTTTTTTGTAATAATAATAATAACATTTATTTACAAGCTTTATTGGGATATCAGTATCCATACAGATAAAACAATCTCCTCCAATAGACCCGATGTTACTTTTCAGTGCAAAAAAAGAAAGGTCACCTATCTAATTGACATAGCTGTCCCCAACGACACAAACATCCAAACGAAATACATAGAAAAAATCTCAAAATACACAGAGCTTGCAACAGAAATAAAAAGGTTATGGAAACAAGAAAAAGTCATCACTGTCTCCCTCATTATATCAGCCACAGGCCTTACACCAATAACATTCACACCACACTTAGTACAATTAGGACACAACACAAACATACATAGAAACATTCAGAAGTCAGTGAATTTAAAAACATGTAACATTTTCAGGTCATTCCTTAATACACAATGGTAATAGTGTTTGTGCTGACTTGGCTTGGGCCCGTCAGCCAAACATGGAACCACACTGACTAAATATGAGAAAGAAGAACGTTTTTGTATAATAATAATATCTATGATTATATACATGTTTTTATGTATTTTAGAAGTTTTACATGCAGGGATGGGATATACTCATCTGAAAAAATTGCTAGCTTCTGTAAATCTACCACCAATAGATTCAAAACTATTTAAAATATTTAAATTTCCCGCCATTACTACTAAACGCAACGTTGCCGCTATTTCAGAGATAAAAGGTAAATCATTCACAAGTACAGTACAATCCCGATTATCCGAAACAAACTGTTAAAAAGCAAATTGTATTCCCATTAAACGAAAAAATCTCCATTATTCGAAACATACGATGAGTGGTTCCCTTAACGCGTCGACCTCTAGAATTTCACCGCTGTCTATGTTTTGGTTAGTCGATGAGTGTTATAAGTTACTCATTACGTCTATTATTATCGCAGAGGTAATAGTTTTGTTTTAATAGATATTTTACAAAATGGAGCGTCATAATAATAAGCGTAAACGTGTTGTTATTACCTTAAAAGAGAAACTTCAAGCAATTCAACGTTTAGATAATGGTAAACTTCTTAAAAATATAGCGAAGTATTTAGGTGTAACCGTGAGTACTGTTTCAGAGTGGAGAAAAAATCGCCAAAAACTTGAAAAATGGTGTAGTGTTTTGTCATCGCCCACACAGGCACGAAAAAGTATGAAAAGCGGTGGATGGATGATTCTTTATTTTTATGGTTTACACAGAATCAAGAACGTGGAATACCAATTTCAGGAACAATTTTAAAACATAAGACAGTGAGCTTAAGCGAAGAGTTGCCGGTTATTAAAGCGCCTGTAAATTTTTCTGCAAGTGATGGATGGCTAGACAGGTGGAAAAAAAGACATGGTGTACGTCAACTGAAAGTTTGTGGAGAAAGATTGTCGGCTGATGTATCTTCTGCAAAAAAAAATGCAGAGAATTTTGAGCAGCTTATGAAAGAACATGGTTTACAACCAGACCAAATCTATAATTGTGATGAAACAGGTTTGAACTACAAAATGTTGACGTCAAATACCTTAGCTTCAAAAACGGAAGCTGGAGCACCTGGTTACAAACGTAGCAAAGAACGTATTACTGTTCTTGCATGCAGTAATGCTTCTGGAAGACACAAACTCCCATTATTATGTATTGGTAAGTCAGCAAATCCACGAACCTGTAAGAATATTCGTCGCAGTTGTTTTCCTGTTTTGTATAAAAATCAAAACAATGCCTGGATAAACGCGACTCTATTTAAAGACTGTTTTTTTGGAGATTTTGTTCCTAAAGTGGAACTTTTTTTAAAAAAACATGGATATCTTAGAAAATGTATTCTGTTACTAGATAACGCTCCCCCTCACCCAAGTGCGGAGCAACTTGAAAGTGGGGAAATAAAAACAATATTTTTGCCTCCTGCTGTAATTTCTCTCATTCAGCATATGAATCAGGGTGTACTGGAAAATTTAAAACACAATTACAGGCGTTTGTTATTGGAGTATATTTTAAAAGAAGTAGATGAAGGTGGAAATCTACTGATTGTCTAAAAAAGATAAATTTGAAAAATGTTATATATTGGTTAGCTTCAGCCTGGAATCAAGGAAAGAGTAGTACTCTGGAAAAATCTTGGTCAAAATTGATTCCACAAGAGGAGAGATATTACTAAGAGGCAGAAACAGAAGATAATGGCAGTTTACATCAAATTATTATAAGAATATCAGGATATGAAAGTGTTACGGAAACCGATGTTTGTGAATGGTTAAACAGGGATAGTGTGGAAGATGAAATGACTGACCAAGAATTGCTAATAAAATAGACAGTGATGACGATGATGATAACGAAGTAGAAGCCACTGACAATATTCCAGTAAAAATGTCACATTCAGAAGGACTAGAGGCCCTAGAAAAAGCGGTAACTTATGTAGAACAACAAGAAAATGCAACCGCTGAGGACGTTTTGCGTATCATACATTGGAGAGACATTGCAGCCAAAAACAGAACTAACGCAAAACGAGTGCAGTTAAAAAATTACCTCATTTTTAAGACATTAAAGTTAAGAATGAAACTGTTTTATTTTCGATTTTCCGTACAAATACATAAAAATAAGTAAACTAATTGTTCTATTCTTTATTTTAAGGAATACCTATGTGCGTAATAGCATATCGTATAAATGCTTTTCAGTCAATCTGCAATGTTGTATTCATTCTAAACTTCGGATTAACCGAAATTTCGATTATCTGAAATCACTTTGGTCCAGCACAAACGAACATCTGCACACGGTCAGGCAACTTATAGAAAAGGTAACTGAAAACAATATCACAGCCTGGATAGCACTTGTCGACTTTAGAAAAGCTTTTGACCCAGTAGAATTCTGGGCAATTAAGAAAGCAACGAAAAAACCATCAAAGATATATTAACATATTGAAAAAAATTCATGACCACTCAAAACTAGAAGGAAATAAACATAAATAGAGGTGTTCGACAAGGCGATATCATATCACTCAAAGTATTCTGGTCCTAGAAGATATCTTCAAGAGCTTTCACTTGGAAAACAGGGGCTTTAACATATTCGGAGAGAGACTTAATAATCTGAGATTTGCTGATGATACCACAGTTTTTTACCAAAAACGAAGTTGAATTGAAAAAAATGCTCTAAATATTACAAACCGAAGCAGAAAAGGTCGGTAAAAATCAAATTCGTGACGAATGAACAAAAAAGCCATTATTGGGCGGGCCGTGTGAGCAGAAATACTGATAACTGGAGCGGACCAGATAGAGACCATGAGAAGAAAAAAGAACTACTGACAGACCTCAACAACGCTGGTATTGAAAAATCAGCGGTGCTCAATTGATAACAGGTTGCTCAAAACAGGGACATATGACAATACTGAGAGAGGCCTGTATCCACAGGATCGGAAATGGCTAGATCAATACTTACTGGACGCTGGTCGAAGGTAAACCACCAAACGTTTACCATTGACAAGCGAGTAGTAAATTACCAAAGGCGGAGATAGTTTTAGCCCAAGGTGTATAAGAAACGATCAAAAACTTACGTATGATCCCAAAATTATGTTTAAACAAGTCTAAACACTTTTGGAAAATGTTCTTTGAATGCGATTGGTAACAAACGCGGCACCGATCAAGCGGAAAGGTATCTCATACCCAAAATATTGGTTAAAATGTGGTGAACACGGTCTATCGAGATGTTTACAATGTTAGCGAGCTCGTGTACCTTCAGTCGGCGATCATTTAATACGCTATTGTGAATTTCTATCACAATCTCGTCGGTCGTTGAGGTTTTCGGCCATCCTGAGCGTTTACTACTTGAGTACGACCACAATTAAATTGAGCAGTCCACCTTCCAATCATCGAAAATGAAGGGAAAGAATCATTTATTAATGTTATATTTGACTCATTTTGAATGTCCATACGAGTTAAACCTTTTAAAACGAAGTATTTTACCAGATGTACAAGTATGAAATGCGGATTTCAGACAACAGATGGTGAACCAATGCAGTTTGAGCTATAAAAATTTGACACTGCGCCATTTTGTTGCGTCACGCGCACGAGTGATAAATTGGAAAAGTGTGTGCATAGTGTTGTGTTGTTGTGTTTAATATGTCCAAATTTATACCGAACAAAGAGCATTCGCAGACAGCATTATTTTTTGTTTTCATTTGAAGAAAACTGCTGTTGAATCATACCGATTACTTCGAGAAGCTTATGGTGACCATGCTCCATCGCAAGATACGTGTGAATGATGGTTTCGGCGTTTCAAAAGTGGTGACTTCGATGTTGCAGACAAGGAAGGTGGAAAACCGCCAAAAAAATACGAAGATGTGGAATTGCAAGCATTGTTGGACGAAGATGATTCGCAAACACAAAAACAACTCGCCGAGTAGTTGGGCGTTAGTCAACAAACTGTTTCCAATCGGCTACGAGAGATGGGAAAGATTCAGAAGACCGGTAGATGGGTACCACATGAGTTGAACGACAGGCAAATGGAAAAGCGCAAAAACACGTGTGACACTTTGCTCGCTCGGTACAAAAGGAAGTCGTTTTTGCATCGTATAGTTACGGGGGATGAAAAGTGGATTTATTTTGAGAATCCCAAGCGCAAAAAATCATGGGTAGACCCAGGCGCACAAACCACATCGACCGCAAGACCGAATCGCTTTGGCAGAAAGACGATGCTCTGTGTTTGGTGGGACCAGGGGGGCGTGGTCTATTATGAGTTGTTAAAACCTGGGGAAACGATTAGTACTAAACGTTACCAACAACAATTGACGGGTTTGAACCGTTCGCTGCTTGAAAAAAGGCCACAATACCGAAAGAGGCAACACAAAGTCATTTTTCTTCATGACAATGCTCCATCACATACGGCAAAACCAGTTCGCGACACGTTGGAAGCACTCAGCTGGGAAGTTCTACCCCATGCGGCTTACTCACCAGACTTGGCTCCTTCCCATTACCACTTGTTTGCATCGATGGGTTACGCACTTGCTGAACAGCGCTTTGGTTCGTACGAAGATGTGAAAAAATCGCTCGATGAATGGTTCGCAGCAAAAGGGGAAGATTTTTACTGGCGTGGTATTCACAAATTGCCCGAAAGATGGGAAAAAAAAAAAAATGTATAACAAGCGATGGAGCATACTTTGAATAAAGCACTTTTTCTCATTATTCCGAATTTAACATGTTTTTTTAGAAAAAAAATCCGCATTCCATACTTGTACACCTGGTAGCTCGCAATTCAGTTTGATTCATTTTTTAGAAAATGGTAAAACTTCTTTTTTTTGTTTACACAATCGCTACAAAAAGACAACTCAACACACGTATCTGAAACTTCACAGCATGCCTTCTGGTAGATAACACTTAACAAATATCGTAATAATTTAGTCATCTTGGTGCCATATCTGTATCAGGCCGAGAACTTTTGGAACGAGCCTCGTATATTCTAAAAACGAGACCTTCCGTTGTTTTATAATTTTTATAAGTTCTCTTTTCACATAAATTTTTATTTTTATTAAGGAAATTTTTGAGTTTCCAAAAGTTTATTTTTATATAGTCAATTTCCTTCTTCATCTTCTCATTACAGTTCGTTTTTTCATTAGAAGAAAAGCCGAGATATTTAAATTTTGCGCCCTGTTAAAAAAATTCTCAACCTTAAAACAATCTGTAAGTTAAGATTATGTTTAATGAGTATTACAAAACAGTCCTGCTGTATTATTACAATTGAATTATAATGTTTCTACCTCAGATCAGGCCAAGTAATATACGAGACTGAGATTATGCCAAAATAATGGCCGAGATAGAGCGTGCACGAATAGCGATATGACCGCTTTAAAGCCGAGTACAAATCCGGATGTGTTTCACGGAATGGTAAGAAAAAGTCGACAATGTGTTTTATGTTATATTTGACGCAATCATTTGTATCGAGGGAGTACGATTGCGGAATTTAAATGCTATTAACGGTGTTTGGTTGTATAGCCTGTCCCAAAATATAAGATCCTGATTATTGCTGTTTTAAGTGGGCAATATAAAAATTCTGATCTTTTGTTTATGATAGGTTGCAGAGATGGACTTAAGAATCTTCTTCATTAATTCAAATAAATAAAATTATACGTGTTTTTGGAGATGTTTATTTATAGATGCATGGATATGAAGTACAAATATACAGTTTGAATGGATAAGAAGTACAAATATACAGTTTGAATGAATGGGGTTTACAAGAGGGGACATATTGTATAAATAAAAATATATTTTAACTTAAGCCTAATTCATTCACGCAAATTTACATGCTGAAAGAGTCCAAAAACATAAATAGGGGAAACCCTCACACGGGCCAGGGGATTCCCCGAAGGCCCCGACGATTTTAAATGGAAATATGTACCTACATATTTTAGAAGCTCGGTTAATACGCCCCATAGACGCGCATACCTCGGATAATCAGGTTCTTAGATTGGCTCGGTTAATCCGGAGCTCGGATAATCGCGACTCGGTTAATCGGGGTTCAACTGTATATATATATATATATATATATATATATATATATATATATATATATATATATATATATGTATATATATATATATATATATATATATATATATATATATATATATATATATATATATATATATGTATATATATATATATATATATATATATATATATATATATATATATATATATATGTATATATATATATATATATATATATATATATATATATGTATATATATATATATATATATATATATATATATATATATATATATATATATATATATATATATGTATATATATATATGTATATATATATATATATATATATATATATATATATATATATATATATATATTTGGTTCGATCTCACATAAAAAACTTCTTGACACATTGGAACAATATGGTATCAGAGAAAAAGTGCATGAATTGATAGTGTGCTTAGGTTTAAAAATAATTTCGCCTTAAAATTTTGGTTAATTTATTCCCAATTTTTTAACAACACCAAATAAGTTAAAGGTTTATCCGTCCTAAGTACCAATTTTGTGTACTGATAAAAATCGATCGATTACCAACTAACCCACAGCACCAATGTGCCGCTCCCTGTTGGTAGGAATTTTGTTTGGTCGCACCTTCCCCACAGTCGAAAATAGATATTTATTTTCTCTATACAAAGCGTACTAACATGGTCATGTGCTTGTAAAAAAGGAAATATATAAAAAAATTTGATTTGAAATTTGTTGGAGCTGCTGCTGCGTTATTTGGCTTCTTTGGGAGCGTTCTCATTGGTAATTTGATGAGCAATTACCATTTAATCAGACTCTTAAATATGAATGAATAATTGTTACATTAGATATTATAGTTTTTAATTAATATTTCATAAGAAAGCACAATCTAAATAAGGACAGCACAATATAACTAAAAAAAATTTTTTTTTCTGTAGATTAAACAACTGATGAAGATCAAAATGATATATAGATATATAGATATATATATATATATATATATATATATATATATATATATATATATATATATATATATATATATATATATATATATATATATCTGGGAAACTGGACGGTAGAAGTCAAAATTCGAATAGAGAAGGCACGAATCGCATTTATGAAGAACAAAAAAATCTCAACTAGTCACGACCTATCATTGAAACTACGGATGAAAATGATTTGCTGCTATGTCCTCCCGGTTCTCTTGTACGCATATAAGCATGGACGCTCACTGAAATAATGCTCAAACGTCTGGGGGCATTCGAGATGTGGGTGTATCGACGGCTGCTGAAAACCAGTTAGATGGACAGAATTAGTAATAACAGCGTTCTTACTAGCATGGACAAGGATTTGGAGATGGTCACGACCATCAAGCGACGCAAATTAGAATATTTTGGTCACATTATGAGACATCCAGAAAAATACGAAATTTTGCATCAGATAAAAAAGGGAAAGATTTCAGGCAGATGTGGTCCCAGGGAGAAGGAGAACTTCGTGGTTGAAAAATTTGAAACCGTGGTACCGAAAGTTTACGGTTCAACTCTTCCGAGCGTATGTCAAAAACGATCATCATCAACATGGTAGCCGACATGATAACCAACGATCGTTGAATGGTCGTGGTACCCAAAGAATATATATATATATATATATATATATATATATATATATATATATATATATATATATATATATATATATATATATATATATATATATATATACGTATATATATACACTCCTGGACAAAATTAACGCAACAATTTATTAAATCATACAAATCTCTATAATGAATTAATTTTAATAATTTTTTATGCAAAATTAATGGTGTAACTGGGACACTAGTAGCGTGTGTTGCTTCCTCTACTTCGGATGACAGCGTTTATGTGCCTAGGCATGCTTCTAATTAAATTTGGAATAAAATCTTGAGGAATTTGCTTCCATTCTGTGATAACTGTATTTTCAAGTTTCCTTAGGTTTCTAGTTGCAGGTATATGACGTTTCACATTTTTCTTAAGGTGATCCCATATATGTTCTATCGAATTCAGATCTGGGCTTTTTGATGGCCATTGCATAATTGGTATATCAACTTAAGATAATCGAGTACCTCCCTAGCCACGTGAGGTCAAGCGTTGTCTTGCATAAACAGGAAATTGGGTCCCACAAAATGACCGAAAGGCATTACGTGTTCTATTACAATATTCTCAAGATAGTAGTCAGCATTCATGGATCTCGTACGGACAGGAACTAACTCTGTGCGAGCATCAAAGCAGATGCCACCCCTGAACATAACAGAGCCACCGCCGAATGGAATCCTTGCAGAGATATTGCAAGGAGCAAACCTCTCTCCTGGTCTTCGCCATACTCGCTCACGACCATCAGGATGTTTTAGACTAACCCTAGTTTCATCTGTGAAGAAAACTTGTTTCCAATTATCCACAGACCAGTTTTCGTGATTTCGAGCAAAACGTAACTTGGCAACTCTGTTCTCTCTAGTAAGCAAGGGCGCAGTGACTGGTCTCCTACTGTTTAATCCAGCTTCATTTAACCGTCTTCTAACTGTTTTGTGACATTGCGAACAGCTTCGAGTTCGTTTCTTATTATAGAACTAGTGACAGTCCTGTTTCTTAAAGTATATTGTCTTATAAAACGTTCATCTAGGTCGCTCGAGCATCGTTTTCCCCCCCCTTGCCCTAGCCTTCTAGAATAAGTTCCTACTTCATTCAAGCGTCTTACCATACGACTTATTGTGGAACGATGTTTGCCTAACAAATTGGCAACATAACACTGACAATATCCCTCGTCCAATAAAACTGAGACTCGCACTACCTCGTGTTCAGTTAAATTCCTTGTTCGATTCATTTTTCTAATTCTCCGGGGTCAAAAATAAAACAGTCTACCACAAAAACGTATTACTTTGAAAAAGGAAACAATTTATAAGCTTACTTTTAAAGAGAATCTATCGCATTATTACAGAAAATTGTTTATCTTCTAAAAAAATTCTTTAAAACTGTAAATCTAAACGAATTGTTTTGATTTCTGTCATGAACAACGAAACAAAATATGCATAGCCTACTATTCAAATATTCGATAAACTTTAAAAACTGACATAAGAAAAAGATAAATTAATTTTCAGATTGTTGCGTTAATTTTGTCCAGGAGTTATATATATATATATATATATATATATATATATATATATATATATATATATATATATATATATATATATATATATATATATATATATATTATATACATATATATATATATATATATATATATATATATATATATATATATATATATATATATTATATACATATATATATATATATATATATATATATATATATATATATATATATATATATATATATATATATATATATATATATACATATATATATATATATATATATATATATATATATATATATATATATATATATATATATATATATATATATATATATATATATAAGTGGAAGATCAGTAAAAGGGCTTAGTAGTAATAACCAAAAAAAGGTTTAACTTAGGGAAAGCCCTTGGAATTACAGAATAAACAAAAAGGCCTTAAAATTCTTAGCAACTGTAGTTTTATTCTAATATCGAGTTTTCGATGCTAAATCGTACATCATCATCAGGACCTGCAAGATATAGAAAAGAACTCTCATAAGCCAGAGTACCTTTTGAAGGAATATACCGTACTTTCAAAAGAAAAAGTAGGAAACACTACCATAATTTTTTTAATTTTTGGAATCTAAGTTATTAGTTAAAATAGCACTTATTGAATATTTACAGGTGATTTTCTATTGAATGTGAATCTGATCTATATCAACTGCAGGAAAAGCATGTTGACATATGATTTTTAAACAATAAATAATACATAACCTATTCTTATACACATAATCGGTAACAACTTTATTTATTAAATTGTTAAAACATCAGATCATACTTAGTAATTACTAAAATCTTAAAATGATTATAAAACAAAATTAAAATTATCGACGACAATGTGTTTCAGCCATTTTGAAGTCTTTTTAGAAATTTTTAATAAATATGAATGTCAATGCTGTCAAAACCTGGACCTGCATAGTAAGGAAAGCTTTTTTTAAAAAGCCGACTTAAGAACGTTAATTCAGTTGAAACATAAAACAGCGAATATCAATATTTTATGAGGCATGAAAACTCAAAGAAACTTTGGTGTAAGCATCATTGGCTCTTATTTTTAGTGTTCCGTACGGAACGTCTGTCTGTCACACCCGATTTTCTTCTCCCAAACTATTTGACATAGAAAGGTGAAATTTGGTAATAATATAGGAATTGATGGCCTCATCAGAGCCATGTAGTTTTGAGAATTAAATTTTGACTTAAGGGGGTTAGTTTTGGGGAGTGAAGTCGGAAGTGAAAAAAAAATTTTTTTACTAGGTCATCGAGT
>CM032453.1:137528547-137586047 GCA_019049505.1 Pachyrhynchus sulphureomaculatus
ACTGGGAGACACGGGTCTTTTTTTACCCGAGGCTCCCAGTTTTGGCCCAATTCATGTACTTTTTTTATGAGGCCCCAAGGATTTGGGGCCTCGGTGTCATTTTTGCAAAAAACTAATCATATTCTCAGGCTCATATCTTGCAAACCGTTTGGAATTTTGATTTACTTTCTGAAGCAAAGTTGTAGCTCTTGTCATAAAGAACAAAAATTGTGAACATATAAAATCCAAAAAATTTCATCTTCCAGATCAAAATCGCAAAAAACTTTAAAAAAGTAGATTTTTCGGGAAAATTTTCACTTTTGCGGCTACCTAAAACAGTGTTAAGAATCATTCCTAGGAAGTTCATATATTCTAGAAAGTTGTTTAGTAAGATCTTAGCTACATTTTTGTAGTTGATTGTTTCCTTGAATTTTGAACGGTTTGCTAGCTATGGGCCTAAACAGTGAAAAAAAGGTAAAAAAAATCGAATTTTTTACAGTTTTTTGCTATTTTGATCTTGAAGATGAAGTTTTTTTTACTTTAAATGTTCACAATTTTTGTTCCTTATGACAAGGGCTACAACTTTGCCACAGAAAGTAAATTAAAATTCCGAACGGTTTGCAAGATATGAGCCTCAGAACATGATGAGTTTTTTGCAAAAATTACACCCAGGCCTCAAATCTCTGGGGGCCCATAAAAAAAAAAGTACATGACTTTCGGAAAAACTGGGAGACACGGGTCTTTTTTTTTGGTCTATTATCACGTGGTGGTGTCCGTATATGGTTATTTTTTTTCGTGTTGCACTGTGTAATCTATAATATATATAAAATGCAATCTCTCTGTCTGTCTGTCCATTAGTGCGTTTATCACGCGGGAGCCACTTATCCGATTTACCTGTCTTTTTTAAATTCATACATATATTCTTTGGCCAGGTTATATAATAATAATCTATATCTATAATATATATAAAATGCAATATCTGTCTGTCTGTCTGTCCGTTAGTGCGCTTATTACTGGAGAACCACTTATCCGATTTTCGTACTTTTTTTTTTTAAACATACATATGTTCTCCGGCCAGGTTATAGGCTATATTTTATTACGATAGGTAGCATAAGGAATGAGCAATGACAATAATAGTAAATGAAGTCGTTAGCGCGTTCTCTTGCAATACACAGTCCAAACCATTAAATATGGAACAATATTATGTAGCAGAGAATATCTATAATATATATAAAATGCAATGTCTCTCTGTCCGTCTGTCTGTCTGTCTGTCTGTTCGTCCGTTAGTGTGCTTATCACTGGAGAACCACTTATCCGATTTACGTGCTTTTTTTTAAACATACGTATGTTCTCTGGCCAGGTTATAGGATATATTTTATTAGGTGACATAAGGAATAAGCAGTGACGATAATAGTGAATCAAGTCGGAGAAAAGTTTGCCGCTAGCGCGTTCTCTTGCAATACACTCCCTAAAGCATTAAACATGGAACAATATCATGTAGCAAAGAATACAATATATATAAAATGCAACGTCTCTCTGTCTGTCTGTCTGTCCGTTAGTGCGCTTATCACTCGAGAACCACTTATCCGATTTACGTGTTTTCATAAATTTATACATATGTTCTATATAATTCGATATAAGCATAGATAATGGGAGATAAGGTGAGATAATGGGAGATAAGGAGAAATAATGGGGAGATAAGTCGAGATAAGCCTCGATAATGGGAGATAAGGTGATATAATGGGAGATAAGTATAAATAATTGGAGATAAGGAGAGATAATGGGAGATAAGCAGAGATAAGTCTAGATAATGGGAGTTATGGTGAGATAATGGGAGATAAGGAGAAATAATGGGAGATAAGAAGAAATAATGGGAGATAAGTCGAGATAAGCCTAGATAATGGGAAATAAGGTGAGATAATGGGAGATAAGGAGAAATAATCGGAGATAAGGAGAAATAATGGGAGATGAGCAGAGATAAGCCTAGATAATGGAAATTATGTAGAGATAATGGGAAATAAGGAGAAATATTGGGAGATAAGGAGAAATAATGGGAGATATTTTATTACGTGGGGTAACATAAGGAATAAGCAGTGACGATAGTAGTGAATCAAGTCCACGCGAGCGGAGCCGCGGGCCCTGCTAGTATATATATATATATATATATATATATATATATATATATATATATATATATATATATATATACCAGATTTGAAATTGATTTTTCATGTTTTTCCATAGGTATTGTGCCAACAGACAGACAGACCGAATAAAATGAGTGGCTATGTTACCCTAAAATGTAAAGGAAGGCAAAAATCTCGGACTGTGAATTTTTACTATTACAATACTATCCTTTAGCAAGGAAAGTAAAAAGACCATACTGTACCTGCAAGCCTATTTTATAATTTACGTAATAAAATATACAAGAACAAAAATTAAACGAAATTTTTTTGTAAATATAAAGAAACACATACTAGAAATAGTTGCACTTTCACGCGACTTCGTTCTATACAGTATTTATCTTGCAAAATCGCAAATTATCCAAAATTTCGTTTTCATTTTGGCTTCAAGCGTGAAAGGGAATAACCATAGTAGCTCGAAGAGTTTTTGCATGAAAGTTTACATAATCAACAATTCATTCACACCGCAGAACAATCTAACATAACTAAAAACCGCAATTTTTTTGGTATAATTCAATTTTTTTTTCTTTTTCAATTGTATTCGTCGAATCTTTAATTGCAACGACTCCGGTAAAAATCCTTTTACTTGCAGTTTATTAATTGATTATTCGCGGTTTAGCGATGAAGAGTGATTGACAAACGAAAAAGTTATTTTTCTATAATCTTTAAAATTTTTTGTGTTTTTCATTATAAACAGTTAAATCGTTTATGATCGTAAGAAAGTCTCGTCATTCTTTAAAACTGTTTGCTGCACCTTCCTAGTATTGATTTTAATCTTTTAAACCTTGAACGAATTTACGATCAGTATTACATTTAACATTTAATTTATCTGTACTATGTCCCGTCCCAAAAAAAATTGCGAGGACTACGTTTGTACGAGTTTGTCGCGTTTTACAATTTTTACGATTCTTTTTCTTCCCAAAAAATCGACCAAGTGCAAATCGGACTTGTGTAATTAGTGTTCCGTACCGTAATTGTTTTTAGAATAAAATTTTTTTATTACGGAGATATAAAATGATCAATGAGTTCACAAAACACACCCCAAATGAGTTTTCAGACATTAGCATATAGGATTCGGACACAAACTTGTGTGTGATGGTTAAAAAAACTTTCTACAACGTAAACTTCTATATCATTAGGAAAATTGCAGAACACATCGTTTATCAAGGTTCTGTCTCTAGTAGAACTAGTATCTTTTATCATTTGTATAAGTCCAAACCTAAAAATGGGGGGTGGACATGGGAAAGTCCTAATAAAAGAACCAAGAACGAAATCGATTATGTAATAACGAATAACAAAAACATCATACTAGACACGAACGTAATAAACTCAATAAAAACAAATAGTGACTACAGAATGGTTAGAGCTAAAGTCTGCATAAATACAAAACAAGAACGAAGAAAGCTCATAAGAAGCAAAAGCATGAAAATTAACACAGAGTAAATCCGAATTAAACAGCATGATTACCAAGAAAAAATGCAGAGCTTGAACGGAAATGAGACGCTCGACGTGTACGCAAGTCACTAAAGTATTACTGGAAACATCAGATGAATTAGCAAGAGATGCAACAAGAAACCAACAAAAGATAAGTAAAGGAATTATAGATCTAATAGTAAAAAGGAAGAAAATGTAGCGAGACACCCCCGAAGATACAGACAAGATAAGAGAAAAGAGCAAACAAATAATCAGAAAATAGAAGAGACAAAAGGAATTGAAAACATACAAGAGTCTCTACAGGATGGAAGAGGCCTCAAAAATGTATTAGGAACAATGTCAGGAGGTAATCGCCATATAACATAAATTAGAAACGATAAAAACGAACTCATAACAGACAGGGAACAAATACTATGAGAAATTGTACGAAGGTAAGACAGCTCTACCAATAGGTAAAAGAAGTGAAAACAGAATTAAAGTCACAAACGTGGGGTCAGAGGATATACCAGAAATAACAGCGGATGAAATTGTTCAAGTAATCAAGAAAATCGATAATGGTCGTGCCTCAGGAGAAGATGGTGTAATTATCGAGATGATCAAATACGGCGGCTCGACTGCAATATATATGTAAGAAGTAATATACAACAAATACCTTACCGAAGGACGAGTCCCCGAGGAATGGAATAATGCCCTAATAATACTGTTCAAAAAAGGCAACCAGGAACAACCAGATAATTACAGACTTATAAATTTGCTGTCAACCCTATATAAAATATTTACAAAAATTATAACGACGAGGCTAACAAGTAAGTTCGATGGCCCCTAGTCAAAAGAGCAGGCAGGGTTTCGGTGAGGCTTCAGCACATTGGACCACCTACAAGCAGTAAGAACCCTTATCGAGAAAACCAATGACTACAACGTTACAATGCGGGTAGCATTCATAGACTACGAGAAGGCTTTCGACTCAATCGAAACATAGGCAGTTCTAAATGCATTGAACAATAGACCACCGATACACAGAATTAATTGGTAACATCTATGAGAACGTCACATTTCAGGTATTGCTGGAAGAAAAAACAAACACAATTAAAACAAAAAGAGGTGTGCGACAAGGCGACTCAATATCACCTAAGCTGTTTACATTAATTTTGGAGGAAATGTTCCAACAACTTGGCAGAATAGGGGAATATCCATAGACGGAGAAAACCACCGAAGGGCTGCTAACCTGAACTAACCTTAAGAAATTGCAAATGGCGGGTCCGATATGACGGGAGTATCTTTGACAACTTTCTTTGTATGAACGATTGCATATTACTGCTCTCAGCCGACCCAAAGTCCCGAAACGAGAACCTGGCGCTGTTGACTTAATTTTTTTTCTATGAATTTTTTCTTACTCTTTAAAACTAATTAGAATGAAATTACTTCCTTTTCTTATGAAAACGTTCGCGATTCAACTTTTTTTTTAGTATGGTTGTAACGAAAACGCCAAACTAATTAATTTTAACGGAGGATTTCTCCGTGAAGAAATAAAATATCTGAAATATTCAAAATGCATTTTGAAGGGGAAGAGTAGTACTTTCAGACGCCGCGCCGAGTTTTGTGGTGCGGTGTAATATAATCTCGAATATATATATATATATATATATATATATATATATATATATATATATATATATATATATATATATATATATATATTAATGGGTCTAGCACACGTGCTGCAGGAAGGTCCCTAAAGCGCTACAGGAGCGACACGTGTGCGGAAAAAAAGCGATTCACGTTGTTCTTGAATCGCTGTAAATTGTACTCGGTGAGAAACACAGTCCTGGGCAAACTATTCCAATGGGATGATGTTCTCCATATAAAAGACTGCTTGAAAAGCGTTGTACAAGGAGTAACAAACTGAACCTCATACGAATGTGAAGTATCAGCGCGACGCGTAGTTTTAACATGCACCGCTCTGGGAGGAATTAAGCGGTCCACTTGTAGAATAGGCTCAAGTCGCCAACCGTTCTTTGCTGTTCCAGCGAATCAAGGCAGCCGGTCAGTTCCGGATCTCCAATCAGACGAACAGTTCTTCTCTGGACAGAATCCAACAAATACAGTGTATGTTTGGGAGCGGAGCCCCAAACATAGGGGCAGTATTCTATAGTTGGTGGAATTTGAGCTTTGTAGAGAATTAACAGTTGTTCTGGAGTATAAAACCTTCTGGTTCGAAATAATATTCCCAACTTTTGAGAAGTTCTCCTTGCTATGCCTGCAAAATGCTCATGCCAGGACATATTTGCTCCCAAATTAACACCCAAGAAATTGAGTGACGATGCTAGGGGAATGGAGTGCCCCGACATAACTATGTCGGGTGCACCAACGTTAACTTTTTTAGAAAAAACTGCCGCCTGGGTTTTTGTAGCGTTAAATTCCACTTGTTCCGATTCCACTAATCTCGAATATAGCGAAAAACCGTATATTTTTTACATTTTTAGGTTAGGATATCTCGAAACCTGACGTGATACCAAACCTTCGAAAAAGTATATTCTGGTCTCAGGCTGTATGAACCTTGCTGTGTATGTGTGTTTATACTTAGTACAAAACATATATCAAATTAAGTTTGATTCCGATCTTTGTTATTATATACCAGATCAAATATCGGTGGTAATGCGTTCATGATAATTTTCACTCAATTTTAAACCTTATTGAGAATATTCCAGAATTTTTTTGAAATTTTTAGACTAGTGCTCTTAATTATATTACCAAGAATGAAATTATTCAAGCAATACGGGCCCAGAAAAACAAAAATGGTACTGACCGAGATAACATTTACGTCGAACTAATCATGACCATTGCAGAACAAGAAGGAGCAAGTTTTGATATTTTTACATCGTTGTTTAACGCCACACTCGGGCCAGATACCGTTCCAAAAAAGTATAATTTTTCTCATTGTGAGGACTATCGTATGATCAGTCACATACTAAAGATCTTCTTCCAAATAATTCATACACGTATATATAGAAAATGTGATTCTCAGGTGGACGATACCCAATTTCGTTTCAGAAATATTTTTGGCACGCGAGAGGCGCTTTTTGCTCTTAATGTTCCAATACAATACAGGGACGTAAACGTAAATGTGTTTGCGTGTTTCATTGACTATCGTAAGGCCTTTGATTGTGTCAAACACGCTAAAATGATAGAGATCCTATGTGCCTCGGGCGTCGACCGCCAAGAGATCAACATCATATCCAGTTTGTATTGGCATCAGATATCTAAAGTAAAAATCGAATAGAGCCTATCGGAGGACATTTCTATCAAGAAAGGAGTGCAGCAGCGATGTATTTTGTCTCCGCTTCTCTTCAATATCGATGGCTGTTTTCAAAGAAGCTTTAGCCCACATTACAATGGGAATTAAAGTGAATGACATTATGATTAACAACCTAAGATATGCAGACGACACTGTTATTGTTGCTGATAATTGACCCGATCTGCAAAGCATGATGAATCTCATAGTGCATCGAAGTGAGCAATTAGGATTACGTATAAATAAAATAAAGACCAAGCTAGTTGTGTTTTCAAAATCACACCTTGATGCGAATCTTATTGTTAATGGACAGGTTTCGTCCATTAAGTCTGGCATGGTGTCAGATGTCACG
This sequence comes from Pachyrhynchus sulphureomaculatus, assembly GCA_019049505.1. Classification (NCBI taxonomy): domain Eukaryota; kingdom Metazoa; phylum Arthropoda; class Insecta; order Coleoptera; family Curculionidae; genus Pachyrhynchus; species Pachyrhynchus sulphureomaculatus. Next base: position 137,535,788 of record CM032453.1, read on the forward strand.
TACTTACAGATCCATCCTCCAGATGGTCAAAAACAAAGCCCTTCGCATCATCGACATCGTCGCAACACTCAAACCCACCGCGGCTTCCAGATGCCAACCATCCGGGAATTCATGAGCAACACTCAGCTCAGATTTCTGGACACAGCCACATACCACCCCAACTCTACCGTCAGAAACACTAATGACAGGATTCGCTACCCAAGACCCCCAGATCTTTACCGTATTATCCCTAACGATAGAACTATAGTATACTAGAGTTAGTTTTCAATTAGTAATAGTCATGAAATATCTTAAGTTTTCAAATATCTTAAGTTCCATACTGTAAGTTTGATATATCTTAGGTCTCAGGTATCGTAAGTTTTTATCACATTTATATGAAATTAAAATTGAAAAATTAGGTTAAGTTAATTAGGTTATTGACATATCTCAAGACCCAAATTGATTGCCCGTGATGTCCGTTAGTGCGCTTATCACTGGAGAACCACATATCCGATTTACGTACTTTTTTTTTTTAAAACATACATATGTTTTCTGGCCAGGTTATAGGCTATATTTTATCACGATAGATAGCATAAGGAATGAGTAGTGACGTAAAATAGTGAATGAAGTCGGAAAAAAATTTGCCGCTAACGCGTTTCCATGCAATACTCAGCCTAAACCATTAAATATGGAACAATATTATGTAGCAGAGAATATCTATAATCTATAATATATATAAAATGTAATATCTCTCTGTCTGTCAGTCTGGCCATTAATGCGTTTATCACGCGAAGACCACTAATCCGATTTATGTGTCTTTTTTTTAAATTCATACATATATGCTTTGGCCAGGTTATATAATAATAATGATATTCGATATCTACAACATATATTAAATGCAACGTCTGTCTCTCTGTCTGTTCGTTAGTGCGCTTATCCTTCGAGATCCACTTATCCGATTTACGTGATTTTTTAAGTTCATACATATGTTCTCTGACCAGGTTATAGATATATATTTTATTACATCTATAATAAAATGCAATGCAACGTCTCTCTGTCTGTCTGTCTGTCTATCCGTTAGTGCGCTTATCACTGGAGAACCACTTATCTAATTTACGTACTTTTCTTTTTAAAACATACATATGTTCTCTGGCCAGGATATAGGCTATATTTTATTACGATAGACAGCATAAGGAATGAGTAGTGACGTAAAATAGTGAATGAAGTCGGAAAAAAGTTTGCCGCTAGCGCGTTTCCTTGCAATATACAGCCTAAACCATTAAATATGGAACAATCTTATGTAGCACAGAATATCTATAATCTATAATAATCTATAATATATATAAAATATAATGTCTCGCTGTCTGTCTGTCTGTCCATTAGTGCGTTTACCACGCGAAAACCACTTATCCGATTTATGTGTCTTTTTTTAAATTCATACATATATTCTTTGGCCAGGTTATATAATAATAATAATAATAATCTATATCTATAATATATATTAAATGCAACGTGTGTCTCTCTGTCTGTTCGTTAATGCGCTTATCCCTCGAGATCCACTTTTACGATTTATGAGATTTTTTAAATCCATTCATATGTTCTCTGACCAGGTTATAGATATATATTTTATTACATCTATAATAAAATGCAACGTATCTCTGTCGGTTTGTCCGTTTGTGCGCTTATCACTGGAGAATCACTTATCCGATTTACGTGCTTTTTTTTTAAACATGCTAAACCATTAAATATGGAACAATATCATGTAGCAAAGAATATCTATAATATATATAAAATGCAACGTCTCCCTGTCTGTGTGTCTGCCCATTAGTGTACTTATCACTGATTTACGTGCTTTTTTGTTAAACATACATATGTTCTCTGGCCAGGTTATTGGATATATTTTATTACGTTAGATGACATAAGGAATAAACAGTGATGATAATAGTGAATCAAGTCGGAGAAAAGTTTGCCGCTAGCGCGTTCTCTTGCAATACACTGCCTAAAGCATTAAATACGGAACAATATCATGTAGGAAAGAATATAATATATATAAAATGCAACGTCTTTTAATTCATGCATTTGTTCTCTGGCCAGGTTATCTATAATCTTCTATCTAGAATATATATAAAATGCAACGTCTCTCTGTCTGTCTGTCTGCCTGCCTCTCTGCCTGTCTGTCTATCCGTTAGTGCGCTTATCACTTGAGAACTACTTATCCGATTTACGTGTTTTTATAAATTTATACATATGTTCTATATAATTCGATATAAGCTTAGATAATGGGAGATAACGTGAGATAATGGGAGATAAGGAGAAATAATGGGAGATAAGTCGAGATAAGCCTCGATAATGGGAGATAAGGTGAGATAATGGGAGATAAAGAGAAATAATGGGAGATAAACAGAGATAAGTCTAAATAATGGGAGTTATGGTGAGATAATGCGAGATAAGGAGAAATAATGGGAGATAAGGAGAAAATATTGAGAGATAAGTCGAGATAAGCCTAGATAATAGGAGATAAGGTGAGAAAATGGGAGATAAGGAGAAATAATGGGAGATGAGCAGAGATAAGCCTAGATAATGGAAATTATGTAGAAATAATGGGAGATAAGGAGAAATATTGAGAGATAAGAGAATATAATGGGCGATATTTTATTACGTTGGGCAACATAAGGAATAAGCAGTGACGACAGTGGTGAATCAAGTCCACGCGAGCGGAGCCGCGGGCCCGGCTAGTCTTATATAATATTAGTTCGAGGGCCTAGCCCTACTTCTTCTTCTTCTTGAAGTGCCATGTTTGATACGCACGTAGGCGACCCTCTCGCCTTTGCCTGTGGTTGGTACCTTTTTAAGTATGGTCACAGACAAAGGGGGCCTACAGTTTGATGCGGGTTCCGAACGGCTAAAGTGAGAGGGCTTTACTAGGCATGATACTACGGGTGGATTGCTATTGCCTATCCGAGAGAGGCGACTGTCACGGTTAAATTTTACTTTATTTTTTATTCACCTTTTTTATTTTTTTTATGATTATTTCCCGACCAAGATACGAACTCGCGAAATAATAATAACTTGCCCTACTAAGTTTATCAATAAAGAAAGTTTGGAATCGGCCTGTACTACAATAAACGAACATCTTTATATTCTAGACGTTCGCCGAGGAATTACCGAACGCGCCTTGCCAAAAACTGTGTACTAATTTCAATTCAGAATTTCGTTTCAGTGGATAGTGTAAAAAAATTATGCGGGCAAATATTTAATTAGTACTGTAAACTGTAAATAACATTATTACTAAAATAAGTTATTCAAGTCATTGGGAAATAAATCGTTTTTTGCACAATTTATTTATATGACAAACCTAATTTAAACTGTTATCTATCAAGACGCTCAAAAGTTTAGTCATTGTTACCTGAGCAATAAAATGCCCACTTACGCCCGTTATAATTAGATAACGTTCCTTAAATTGAGATGTTCTTGGTTTAAAATTTATATTTTTTTTGAATTAGGACTTAAGTTATTTATTTATTCTGAATCACTGCTCCAACACACGTATATATATATATATATATATATATATATATATATATATATATATATATATATATATATATATATATATATACATATATATATATATATATATATATATATATATATATATATATATATATATATATATATATATAAGGGTCTGTTACAGCTGACGCTGTCTCCCTTCTCTCAACCTCGTGTTCCATTCTCTTCGATCTTCCCAGTCTCCTTCCTGCCTCTGTTTTCCATTGCCTCATCGGCGTCATCCCGCCATGAGCGCCTAGGTCTTCCCCTCTTTCTTCTTCCAATTGGACTCCATTCTGTGATTTTCTTAATCCACCTTCTGTCGTCACTTCTCCTTACGTGACCATACCATTTCAATCGTTTTTCTTCTATGGCATGGACTGCGTCTGTTATTCCCATTCGCGCTTTTATTTCCTCGTTCCTAATCCTATCAATCCGGGTCACTCTACAACACCTTCTCCAACATTCTCTACCGCGTTTATTTTTGATTTATATTTCTTGTTAATGGTTCATGTTTCTGACCCGTATGTCATGATACTTTCAATGATTGTTCTGTATATTCTGACTTTGTTTGCTTTCGTTATGTGCTTATCCCATAATATTGAGTTTAACTGTCTAATGCAGGTTCTCGTTTGTCCCATTCCCATCTTGATTTCATTTCTTCTTCGGATGTTGCTTCTCTTGTTATTATGGTGCCCAGGTATTTAAATTTTCCAGTTCCTTTAATTGTTACGTTCTCTTCAATTTCTAGATCTCCTATTTCTCCTGTTTTAGTTGTTAGGTATTCCGTCTTATTAAAGTTTATGTCTAGCCCAGCTTTGTCATACTCTTCCTTCAGTTTCCTCACCATATAGCTGAGATCTTCTTCGTCCTGTGCCATGACCACTTGGTCATCTGAGAAACTCAAGCTGTATAAGTAGTCGTCTCTTACTGGGACTCCCATACCTTGACATTTATTCTTCCAGTTTTTTAAAGTCTGTTCCAGGTAGATTTTAAACAGTGTCGGAGAGGTTGTCCACCCTTATAGTAGTCCTTTCGTTGTTCTAATTTTGGCCCCTAACTTATTACCAATTTTTACTCTGTTAATATTATTTCTATATATCGCTTTTACTGCTTTTATTAATACGTTGTCGATTCCCCTGTTTGACATTGCTTTCCAGAGGTGACTTCTAGCGACTGAATCGTAAGCTTTTCTTATATCGATGAAATAGCTAGGTGGATTTCTCTGTTTTTGGCTAGTTTCTTTTCCATCAGTTGCTTGACTGTATATATGTGATCAATCAAATCCTGCTTGGTCTTCCCCTATTTTGCCTTTTATATTGTCTTCTATCTTATTCTTAATTATTTTCCCATACAGTCGTCCAATGCTTGAAATAATGCTGATGCCTCTATAGTTTTCACATTTCCTTCGGTCACCTTTTTTAAAAATTGAGACTATGTGCACTTCGGTTCATTCATTAGGTATTCTTTTTCCATTTATAGCCCTGTGAAACTTGCTTCTTATTATTCGGTGCAGTTTCTCTGATCCGTATTTGATTAATTCATTGACCTTTCCTCCCGGTCCAGCTGCTTTCCCGCTTTTCAATGATTTTATGGCCTGCTTTACGTCCTCATATTTTATCTCTACCTCCTCATGTTCGTTTTGTTGTTGTTCGTCATCTTCGTCTCTATTCAAGAACCCTGGTCCGTCTTCGGTTAGTAGTTTTTTTGTAATAGTTATCCCATTGGCTTCTTTGAATGTATTGTATATGAGATTTTTCTTTGGCGTTTATTTTCATAGCTCTAATCGTTCTCCATGCCTTCGTACTTCGTGTTCCACCTATATAGTGTTCGATGTTTTCACATGCTTTTGCCCATTTCTCGTTCTTCTCGTTATTTATTAATCTTTTCGTTTCTCTATTTTTTTCTCTATACCTTCTTAAGTCCTCCTCTGACTTGGTGTTCATCCATTTCTCATAGAGTTTCTTCTTTTCCCCGATGACACGTAATATACCATAATATTTCTTGGCATGAGAACTTTTTTTTATCGTCCACCTCCCAGCCTGAATAGGGATTTTCGTTATCATTAGCTTATTCTATCCATAGTGGGATGTAAACCGCCTCAAGTTGTCTCCAATGAGCTTTGTTGTTTGCTTTTTGCATCCAATCGGGTCCTGCTAATCTTTTTATGTCGTCCGTTCATCTTCTCTATGGTCTACCTCTGCATCTTTTATATTTTCTAGGCCTCCATTCAACTATACGGCGTGCTCATCTATTATTATTCATCCTTGCGACGTGCCTCGCCCAATTCCACCTTAATATACATATTCGTTGTATTACATCTGTCACTTTTGATCTTCTTCATATTTCGATGTTAGGAATACAATCTTGGAGTCGAATATTTAGCATTCTTCTGTCCATTGCTCTTTGGGTTACCTGGAGTTTATTTATTATACTTTTATTTGAAGCCTACGTTTCGGTGCCATATGTCAATACCGTCAGTATATATTGATCGAATACGGCTTTTATTGTATTTGGGATGTCTAATTTAAAGGTGGATTGTAACTTTCCGAATGCAGACCAAGCTAACGAGACGCTTCTATCCAAGTCAGCCTTCAATTATTTTTTGATATTTCGATTTTTCATCCTAAATATATGAACGTTTGTACATTTCCCATTATTTGACCTTCTATTACCAGTTCCTGGCTGTTTCTTCACTTTCGTTGTTCAAATATTTGGTTTTGGTGAAGTGAACTAACCTAAACAATTACTACCTATGTACGTGGCAAGGCGATATATACTTAAATAAATAAGTATACCGACCAGCCGGATTTGGAACCCGAGACCTTCTGCATCGCAAGCAAGTACTATGCCACGGAGCCACGGGACGCCACATCTTACATGCATAGTAAAGAGAGATTCTCTAGAAGTGGAAATAGTGTTTCGCTCTAGAAATCTTCTAACGCCACAATAATTTTTAATCCTTACAAGGATCAAATTTGAAGAACGACGGAATACTGCTCCCTTGTATGGAACTCTGCTCCGAAAAATATGCTGTAGTTATTAGATTATATTTAGGGGACAGCTATTTCCTTAATTCTAGACCCACAACTCACCAGTAACCTTTTAGACCTATTTCTCGAGACTTGTTATTGATTTTAGATTAGATTTGTTTAGAGACGCATCAACTGCTGGGGTTATTTTGCAGACTTGTTATTGAATTCTATCAGCATTTCTTGTAATTCTTCTTCTGTGTTGACGATCAGAGTGACATCATCTGCGAACCTTAAGTGATTTAATCGTTCACCGTCCATTAGAATTCCCTTATTTTCCCACTTTCCCGATTTGAACATGTCTTGCAGAGTCAACGTGAAGAGCTTTGGAGATATCGAGTCGCCTTGTCTAATTCCTCTTTTAATTTTGATTTTATTTGTTTTTTCTTGAAGCATTATTTGTGATGTGGCATATTCAAGAAGTGTTGTGTATCTTTCATCAACTCTGCTGTTACTTAACCCTTTAAGGACAAGTGGTTACCACTGATAACCACCTTTTAAAAATTATATTGTAGCTCTCCAGTAAACCACGATGTTAAATTGTTTGCCTAACGTATCAAGAAGTCTAATCTAGCATGCTTAGGGTTTGAAATGTCCACCAGCGTTTAGTTGACATTTGTAATTGCACGTCGTAGGTAGTTGTGAGTTTTTGCAGTACCAATTAGGCTGTTATTTTTCTTATAGCTGGTTATTCTTTAAGAAAATGTCCGGTAAGTACTTAAGATATATCTATTTACTACATATGAATATATATCAAGTGCAATTTTTGTTTTGCTAAGTTTATAAATAGATTTATTTGTGGTGGTTACAAATGCTAACCACTAGGACTATACGTTTTTTTTTAGTGAAAGTGTTTTTTTTTTTAAGTGACGCGTATTGCTATTACTATTATGCATAATTTTTCTAATTTTTGTTTGTTCATTTTTTTACAGGTTCCAAAAAAAAATGTTGGTCTTTTGGCGAACTTGAAGCAATGAATAGCACAGATGTTTTCGCGATTTTGGATGAAATTCCCAGTGACTGTGAGTTCATTGCATCAGATGTGGAGAGTACTATGGACAACGAAGCCCCCATAGATTATTTACTTTATGATGGAAGGGATGAACTTTTTGATATAGAAGATATTCCATTCATTTTCGAAGATAATGAGCAAGCGAAAGTCACTAAAGAATGGGACAGTGAGGATGAGTTACCGTTAGAAGTAATTCGTCAAGAAGAACTTAGAAAAAAATCAGTTGTTTGGACAAATGATGTCACTCATGCAACACGCGTAAACCAATTTGTGTCTCAGGCAGGGCCTAATGTTCCTGACAACGTTGAAACTCCTACCGATATGTTTTTGTATTTGTTTTCCGGATTGTTTCATATCTGAAATTGTTTTTCAGACAAATTTGTATGCCTTACAAAAAAATGGTGGCAGCAATTACTTTATTTCAACCACCAACAAAGAAATAAAATCATTTTTGGGTGTAAACATGCTAATGAGCTTGAAAAAAATGCCAAGTTATAGAGAGGTCCTCGAGAGAAGAACTTAGGGATTATTTTATAAGTTCTGTTTTATCTCGTGACAGATTCACCTGGCTTCTAAGTAATCTTCACGTAAATGATAACTCAGTACAGCCAAAAAAAGGTGAGGCCAATTATGATAAATTGTACAAAATCAGGCCATTACTTTCTAAATTGACACAAACTCTTGGCTCTGCTTTGAATCCTGGTGAATTTCAATCAATCGATGAATCTATGATCAAATTCAAGGGGAGAAGTAGTCTTCGCCAGTATATGCCAATGAAGCCCACGAAACGAGGCTACAAGGTATGGATTCGGGCTGATTCTACTGGATTTGTCTCTGAGTTCCAAATTTATACGGGGAAAGTTGATCGGTCAGTTGAGAAAAAATTGGGACATCGCGTAGTAAAAGATCCAACAAGGGCTTTAGTTGGCAAGCACCACAAAGTATTCTTCGACAATTTTTTCAACTCTGTAGAATTGCAAAGAGACTTGTTAGCTGATGGCATCTATGCATGTGGAACTGTGCGTAAACGAAGGAAATATTATCCAGAGCTCAAAGTGGATAAACACATGAAAAGGGGCGACATAGATTGGAGAGTTTCTACAGATGGATTAGCAGCACTGAAGTGGATGGATCGAAGAACCGTTTTGTTTTTAGGAAACTATCATAACCCATCCATCATGGAAGTTGTCTCTAGAAAACAGAAAAATGGCAATACAGAAGAAATCCCATGTCCTGTTATGGTCAAACATTATAATAAACATATGGGATACGTAGATCGATTTGACATGCTGAAAAGTATCTATGAAATCGATCGAAAAGCCCACAAGTGGTGGCACCGCATTTTTTTTTACTTTGTAGATGTTTGTGTTGTGAACGCGTTCATTTTACTTCAAAATAGAAGTGACTCACGATGTATTACATTGAAACAATTTCGTGTATCGGTTGCTCGAGGATTAATTGGTGCCGTTAATTCGATTTCAAAAAAAAGAAGATCAGCAGAACAAGCACCTAATAAATACAAAAAAATCATTCCCACTGAGGTACGTCATGATCGTGCTGCACATATGCCTCTTAGATGTGGATCTCTCAGATGTGCTCATTGTAGCACAGCGAAGCATGTGCATCGAACGACCTGGAAATGTTCAACCTGTGATGTTGGTCTCTGCCTCAATAAGGAGAGAAATTGCTTCTTTAAATTTCACGAAAATTAGTTTTGAGTGCCTTAATTCCTAGTGGTTAGTGCTAGAAACCACATCCTGCAGGATAATCCAGGATATTTTTTTACGTGAAATGAACTTTTACTTTGTTTTTGATGTTGGTTGAATACATTTTTTCAAAAAAATTCTTCATATCTTTTATTTTTTTTTCTCCAGCCTCAAAGGGTTAAGGCGTTAAGTACTGCCCATATCTCTACCGAATCAAAAGTTGCAGGGTTCAAAAGGGGGCCTATAATGGTAGTAAGAAATTTGACCTTGAGTTTTCAAGCTGAAATTAAGGTCAACTCAATTTTTTTTCAGATTCATATTCTGCATGAAAAAAAATAAGAAACTTTTTTTGAAAATATTTTTTTTTGAAAATGTCAGTTTTTTTATGGTATTCAGCAAAAAAGAAAACGACAATTTCTAAACATATTTAGCTAACTAATTAATATTTTTAGAGCAACTGAAAGTTGCCAGGGGTTTTTCTCTAAATATCATAAAAATTGCAAATAATAATTAATAAAAGATTCTTGTCGAATTTTTCTGTTTTTTTAAGCATTTTTTAAGCAATTTTTTTCCCATAATAATAAAGAAGCGCATATATTTTTTTTTAATTCTAAAAAATTCTTTGCTTAAATTTAAGCATATTTTGCCTCTTGCGTTTTTTCTTAAAAATTGATGGTTTTTGTGTTACAAATTTTTGAAGTTTGGAAATTGTTTTCTTTCTGGTGAGTACCATCAAAAATTGATATTTTGAAAAAAAGTGTTTTCAACAAATGCAGTCAATCATTGCTATCCACAAGGTGACCTTATATTCAATTGCTTTTTCCACTAGTAATCTAATTATTTTGAAGATGGTCCAAAGGGTTGTATCCCCGTCTGTTCAAGTAGTTGGTAACTGTCTAATTTGCTCGTTAATCTATATGTTTATAATTCTCCAATTTAAATTTGTTTCCCTTTTTAAAAATAACCACAATTAAGGCGTTTAGGGATTTTAGCCTTTTTCATATCCTGAGGATATCGGCGGGGATGTCGTAATACGTTGTTCAAGTGCCAAACACTACATTTTTGTATTACGCGGCACTTTTTAGACAACGCAGTAGTACTGCCACGGATATTATTGCATTTCTGTAAACAACTACTACCTATGTACGTGGCAAGGCCATATATACTTAAACAAATAAGTATACCGACCTGCCGGGATTGGAACCCGAGACCTTCTGCATCGCAAGCAAGTACTATGCCACGGAGCTATGGGACGTCACTACTAGTGGAACACCCCAATAATTTTTAATCCTTATAAGGATCAAATTTGAAGAACGACGGAATACTGCTCCCTTGTATGGAACTCTGCTCCGAAAAATATGCTGTAGTTATTAGATTATATTTAGGGGACAGCTATTCCCTTAATTCTAGACCCACAACTCACCAGTAACCTTAGTTTCTTAGAAACTGAAGGACGGTTGGCGACTTGAATCTTTTCTATAAGTACTTCCGTAAAAAGGGTTCGATGGATGGAGCCCTACTTAATTCCTCCCAGGGTGGTACATACTGGAAAAACACGTCGCGCTGATGTTATAACAACAATGTAACTGTAACTGTTTGCACAAATAGTGTGCTCAATCTTACGCCACTAGTATCCACAACCTAATCCATATCCGTTAGATATGAGTGTAGCCAGTGAACTAACTTTTTCTCTTAGACCATAAATCAATTTTTAACAGATTTTATCCATAAAAAGTCCAAAGCACTGCACACGAAGCTGCTCGATAAACTGCAGAAGTCGTACTTTTGTCCTTGCTAAATCCACACTGACAATTAATAATAATACAATATACTGATAGACAACACAGGGCAACAAAAAAATATTTTTGTTTTGGTGCCTGGGATTTTAGAGCTGATTTTAACTATATTTGGGACGCTAAATCTATACATGCAATCCGTTTTTCTCTATCAGCTCTACTTTTTTAGATACATCAACTTATCTACCAATGTGGTTTTTATTCAGTATATTCAGAGTTCTAAAATTATTATATATTCATTAATGTAGGTACAATGGTTTTATTGTCAGTCTGTAATTGAGTAAATTCCAGGTAAATCTATAAATAGTGGAACCATTGCCTATCAGGTACCTGAACTGACCCTTTTAATCACCTAACTCGGGTAAGTCTCGTCAGTTTGTGCGTTCTTACTAATGAGAGTAGATCGAATTCGGCGTGTTATTTTATGTTAAGAAAAGAGTGTTTTTGTGTTATTGAACAGAATTAAAATGAGTTCAGGTTCCAGTTCAAGAAGAAGTTGTGTAAATCAACCTGATGTGTTTTGCTATATATGCGGAGAATACATGTTTCAACAAAACAGACAAACTATTACTGACTTTGTAAAGCGAGCGTATCTTGGATACTTTGGAGTTAAGCTTGGTGATCAGGACAAAACGTAGGCCCCGCATCTCGTATGTAAAACTTGTACAGAGCATTTACGGCAGTGGACTACTGGGAAAAGAAAATGTCTAAAATTCGGCGTACCAATGGTTTGGAGAGAACCAAAAAACCACTTCAATGATTGTTATTTCTGTTTAGTAAATACTAATGGAATCAATCGAAATAACCGCAGTAAGTGGACTTATCCCAATTTAAACTCGGCAATACGCCCTATCCCGCACTCAGATGAAATACCGATTCCAACATTTCATCAGCTACCACATATCTCTGATGACGAATATTTTCCCTCTGATCGCTCTTCTGATGCTAATAAAAGTTCTGATGCTAATGAAACTAACAGTGACTATGAGGGGACGTCATCAGTTCCTCAACGCTTCAATCAAAATGAATTAAATGATCTCACCAGGGATCTCAATTTATCGAAAAAAGCTTCTGAAGTACTGGCTTCTAGGTTGAACGACAAAAATTTACTGGAACAAGGAACCAAAATTACCTTTTACCGTACAAGAGAAAAAGATCTGCTACCATTCTTTTCTCAAGAAGACAATCTTGTATTTTGTCACGAAATTAGGGAATTCATGAAAGAAATGGGACTTTCTGAATATATTCCAGATGATTGGCGCCTATTTATTGACAGTTCAAAGCGAAGTTTAAAATGTGTCCTTCTACATAATGGGAATAAATATGGTTCAATACCACTAGCTCACTCAACGAAACTGAAAGAAGAATATAATACCACAGCTTTGGTCTTGCAGAAGATAAAGTATTAGGAACATCAATGGATGATTTGTGTAGACTTAAAAATGGTAAACTTTCTTCTTGGGCAGCAAAGTGGTTACACGAAATATCCGTGTTTCTTGTGCCTCTGGGATAGTAGGGACAAAACACACCACTGGGTTAGGAAAGATTGGCCTCAGAGAGAAAACATGGACGTTGGGGAAAAGAATGTCATTAACGACGCTTTGGTTGAAAGAGAAAAAATCATACTTCCTCCGTTACATATAAAGTTGGGCTTAATGAAGCAATTTGTAAAGGCTCTTGATAAGAATGGGTCTTGTTTTGCATATATAGGGGTAAAAATGCATCAGTTGAGCACAGAAAAACTCAAAGCAGGGATATTTGACGGCCCACAAATAAGACAATTAATTAAGGATCCTGCCTTCATAAATTCAATGAATTGCTTGGACATCATTTGTTGCAGTTGTAGAAAATTTTCTAGGCAAACATAAAGCTCAAAACTATGTTGAAATGGTTAACAAGATGCTTAATAGTTTCAAATCCTTAGGGTGCAATATGAGTATTAAAATACACTATTTACACAGCCACTTAGACCGTTTTCCAGAAAATTTAGGAGACATGAGTGAGGAACAAGGTGAAAGATTTCACCAAGATATTAAACTTATGGAGGACCGCTACAAAGGAAGATGGGACATGCACATGATGGCAGATTACTGCTGGAGTTTAAAAAGGGACTGTTTAAAAAAACATTCAAGAATGTCGCGGAAAAGAAGCTTTCCAAGTGTTGAGTGATTATTTCATTTCTTCAATGTTTTTTTTTTTTGTAAGTACGACATAATATTGTATTTTGTATAACTAAAAATAAAAATTTCTTATCTACTTTTGTTTACTACACTTACGGATTTGAGTTACAATAATGTAACTTATATTTCTCTAAAATTGTATATCTTAAAAATTTGAGCTCCTAGGTACAAATGAATACGTTATTTGAATTCAGGACTTCAAATTGATATAGAATCAGCTCAAAAAACCTCGACACCAAAACAGCTGTTCCCCTGTGCAATTTATTGATTTCTTCAAAGACTAAGCACTTTGGAAATTAATCTCAACAGGAACATCGGACGATGATTCTCACATAACATTCTGTCACATTTTAACTACCCTTTTCAAAGGAAAATATTGTAGTCGTGAAAAAATAACCCTCCGCAATTTGTATTTCTGTAAGTTACGAGTATTATCAATTTTTCTATCGGTCACGACAACTCTCGAATAAAATGAGATATCGATTTCAAATTTGGTGCACCTATAATACTCGAAAAAAGATTAGAATTTATAGTTTTCGAGCGATATCGCTTAAGAGGAAGAAGAGGGTAAAAAGTTGAGAGTCAATAAATTCTATTGATTTTCAATATTTTGATGAGAATTCTTGTTAATTTCTGGTTGAGATAATGAATAAATTTTAAGGATAACTATGTATAGTGAAGCATATAATGAATTAGCAAATGCTAAAAAAGGTTGCCTCGTATAAATAGTGTTACGCCTCTTTGGAATTGGAGAATCTCAAAATGGTGTTATTTAACCACTAGACATGATTAAAATAACACAGTGGGTTCCAATAAGGCCCAGAAACCTAGGAAGGCCGAGGTAAATATGAAATGATGTTATGGAGGAAGGTATATATAACCAGGGGGTCAGAGACTGAGAATCAAAACGTAAAGATAGAAAGAAGTAAGGAAATATAGTAGAATCAGCAAGAACCCACAACGGACTTTACAAGTGAAGAACCAGAGGATTTATTCACCTTCCTAAATGCTTCCTAAATACTCAGTACATATCACCACTACACCAAACACTTTATTTTTGCGCTCGACGTGCGTTTTGCTAACCATGTTACCTTTATCAATCGCTCAATCAACGCTATGGAAGAAGCTAGCGAAATGCGCGTCGAGGGCAAAAAAAAGTATTTGTTGTAGTGGTGATATATACTGAGTGCCAAAGATTCCGCATTCCCAACATAAATGGATAATAACGCATTGGCGTTAGCCATAATCCAACAGGATTGTAAGGCTTTAATGATCGTTATTTCTGATACTTATGTGCAGAAACTCTACACTTTTGATACAGGATATTTCGAAGAGATTTTACGCAATCCCTGCAAAATCGTGCTGAACTGCATTCACGATTTGGTTTATTTTTCGTATTCCGGTATAATAGGTCATGTATACATGGCTATCGCTTACCACTCAAGTTAATATTATTGCAAATCTTTATTGTTGTATCGAAATCTGAATTAATTAACTAATGAATCCTAGTTAATAATTATACTATTATAGAGTTTTGTCATTTTAATTGACTTGTTTCATTGTTTTGTAGTTTAATTGACTCGAGTGATTGATTGTACAGTGGAAGAATGAATCAATCATGAACTGTACTGGTATTAACTTTCTACCTATAACAAAATGCATAATTGAAATTATGAGAAATAGAAGTCTAATAAGGTTGCAGTTAAAACAGTACTAATATTATGAAGTGCTCGCAGTGAATTGTGTGGATTCAGCTCGAGAAAAGATCGGAAAACGAAAAGCTTGTGACTCAAACGAGCATACAAACGTGACCGCTTGTATTCTTGAAAAAATGTTTTTCGAGAACATTTTTTGCCATCAATGTATTCTTTGGGGTGTGTGCTAACAACGGCAATTAATTACCTTAGTAAGTTGTTCAACTGCCTCCTGCATCAATAATCTCCCTGACATCTACGAGGCGTGTTGTCGACGAGATTTTCTGCAAATTTTTCGAATCTCGCGAGACAACTAAATCAAAGTCATCAGAGTCTTTCGTCTGAGCTTTCTCTTTACAAGTGAATGAACGTTTTCAATAGGGTTGGCGTCCAGCGATTATGAGGGCCACTCTAGTGCTATCGTGGGCCCAAGCAAGCCGCTTCGTGACGTGATTTTCGCCCATCATATGTTTTTTCAACGTGCTTGGGAATTTTACATCATGAGCACGAAGATGTTGTCGAATGGTCTCATGAGGCTCATTCAAACCTGATTTTCTTAATTTTTTTGTAGAAGGATTTGTCTTTGCCTTCAAAACAGGCTTCAGTTTCGGCGATAACTTCTTCATTGGAGCCAAATATCTTTTCCGCGAGTATTTTTTTGAGGTCTGCGAATAGATAAGAGTCGCTGGGAGCCAAATCTGGAGATTACGGTGGATGAGGAAGTAATCCGAACTTCATGCAATTTTGCCATCGTAACCATTGACTTGTTACACGGTGCATTGTCTTGATGAAAGAGCACTTTTTTCTTGTTCATTTGGGGCCGTTTCTTTGCGATTTCTGCCTTCAAACGCACCAGTAACTTTATATAATATTCGTTATTGATGGTTTTTCCCTTCTCAGCATAGTCGATGAAAATTATTCAATGCGCACCCCAAAATACAGAGGCCAAAACGTTCCCAGCCGACTGTTGTGTCTTTGGTCGCTTCGGGTGGCTTTCACCGGCTGCTATCCACTCAGCTGACTGCCGATTTGATTCCGGTGTGTAGTGGTGGATTCATGTTTCATCCATTGTCACATTATTGCTCTGAAACAGGTCCAAACAGCGCTCAGAATCATCAACACGTTGTTCTTTTTGGTCCACTGTGAGCAAACGCAGTACCTATTTCGAACAGAGCTTTCTCATGCAGAAATATTCATGCAAAATATGATCAACACGTTATTTTGATATCCTTAGGGTATCAGCTATCTGGCGCAATTTCACTTTACGGTTATCCAAAACAATTTTGCGGATTTTTTTTTTATGTTTTCCGATGTAACTACCTCATTTGGTCGTTCAGAGCGTTCAGCATTATTTGTATTGGTACGACCGCGTTTAAATTCAGCAGACCAGTAAATAATGAATGATTTTCCAAGGGCAGAGTCCCCGTAACACTTATCAAGCCTTTGCTTTGCTTGAACGGTATTTCTTCTCATCAAAATCAACACACGAAATTCGATTTTTTCCATTGTTTCGAAAATATCAAAAGTAGCGTCACTAAAGCCACTGTAATTTATAAACTAATCGTCGAAATGTCATGAAATTTTGACACGTATCGTTTGAAGGTTGGTATTTCCTAAAAATCATAGGGATTTTTTTCAAAAGGGCGACATCTATGTCTCAGACCAAAAACTTTTCAGCCTACGTGTTACTCCTACTAAAATGCGTCATAGACAAAAGTTCCTTGTACCGATTTTTTGTTGAATCGCTAGAATCGCATCTACTAAAAATAAATTATCGCAGACACGTTCTTACTTGATAGAGTGTACAACAAGTTTATGAAGAACTATCTTACTCCACTTGGAAGGGGGAGGGAGTGTACTCCTTTTTGTTGTCCGGCGCATTCGCTAAATAAGCGGACAGCCTGCATTTTCCAAAACTTCTTTTTTATATAGATATAGACATAATTAGTACTCCTGTTAATCATTAAATTCCTGCTATAATTTATTCGAAAGAAAAGTCGTTTATTCCATTCCTTTTTACTACTTCTCTTATATTTCCCGTAAGGCTGCGAAGAATTCCAACAGAGCTGTTTTCAGTTTCCGTAGACTTAAACGATAGTAAAAGTTGCACAGTTACACCGACTTAGTATGTAATTTTATGTATATTTAACTAAAGTATGGGGCCAGTGAAGGAGGAATTTATTCCGGGGGTTTCTTAAAAAAATAACTCAAAAATAAAAGAAGTACAAGAGTGGCAAGTAAAATATATGAAATAAACCCAGAATGCATGAAAAATAAACATCAATACAAGTGTCGTTCCAAAAGTTCTGACACAGATATTGCACCAAGATGATCAAATTATTATTAATAATAATAATAATAATAGTAAGTCTAATCGACATAGCGGTCCCCAACGACACAAACATCCAAACGAAATACACAGAAAGAATTTCCAAATACACAGACCTTGCAACGGAAATAAAAAGGCTATGGAAACAAGAAAAAGTAATCATTGTCCCCCTCATTATATCAGCCACAGACCTCACACCAATAACATTCACACCACACTAAGTACAATTAGGACTCAACACAAACATACACAGAAACATTCAGAAGTCAGTGATTTTGAAAACATGTAACATTGTCAGGTCATTCCTTAATACATAATGGTAATAGCGTTTGTGCTGACTTGGCTTTGGCCCGTCAGCCAAACATTGAACCACATTGACCAAATGTGAGAAAGAAGAACGTTTTTTACGATAATAATAATAATAATATAATAAAACACGTTCGGTATACCTATACTCACATATTCATTTGGTATCATCAAATGGTCACAAACAGACATAGAAAATATTCACATCCTTATACGATCTCAATTCACCAAATACAGGAAATTACACCCCAACGCATGCAAAGAAAGACTTACCATCGAGAGGAAGGCAGGAGGAAGAGGAATTATAGAGATCAGATCATTACACACAAAACAAATATAAGCACTTAGGAAATTCTTTCACAGCAAGCAAACCAACCTCCACACAGCGACAGTGAAAGCGGACAAAAACTGCACACCTCTCGACTTATCCCGGGCAGACCACTCAGCAGACACACATAGTCACACCCAACTACAACAGGAAAAGATGAAAACGTGGTCAGAGAAAACACTCCACGGAAAACACAGATACCACATAGAACAAGACCACGTAAATAAAAACAATCATACACCTGGTTACAGGATAGGCAGCTATGCCCTGCAACAGAAGGCTTCTTACTTGCCATCCAGAATAAAGTCATATTAACCAGAAACTACCAAAAGCATATCATCAAAGACCCAACTATTACAGAAGACAGATGCAGGAAATGCCACCGGCAGAAAGAAACGATCGAACACATAACAGGCGGATGTAAAATATTAGCCGGAACAGAATATACAGCCAGACATGACTCAGCTGCCAAAGTAGTTCACCAAGCACTAGCCACAACATACAAACTCATAGAAAACACAGATCCCTACTACAAATACACACCAACATCCATACTTGAAAATAAAGATTACAAGCTCTACTGGGACATCAGCATCCATACAGATAAAACAATCTTCGCCAATAGACCCGATATTACTTTTTAGTGCAAAAAAGGAAAAGTCACCTATCTAAATGACATAGTTGTCCCCAACGACACAAACATCCAAACGAAATACACAGAAAAAATTTCCAAATACACAGACCTTGCAACGGAAATAAAAAGGCTATGGAAATAAGAAAAAGTAATCATTGTCCGCCTCATTATATCAGTCACAGGCCTTACACCAATAACATTCACACCACACTTAGTACAATTAGGACTCAACACAAATATACACAGAAACATTCAGAAGTCAGTGAATTTAAAAACATAATGGTAATAGCGTTTGTGCTAACTTGGCTTTGGCCCGTCAGCCAAACATGAAACCACATTGACCAAATGTGAGAAAGAAGAACTTTTTGTAATAATAATAATAATAATCGTCATTTATTAGTTCCAAAAATAACAATAGTTATAAACACAAAATGGTATGGAACATTGTACAAAGAACAAAAAGATAAAAAGACATTCACAAAAACACATACATATGTTTATGACAAAAACAAAAGACTCAGAAGACATCATTATAGACAGTCAACAGAAGATGAAAACATCCTTAACAAGTAGCAATAAAATTAACATTTTTATTCATAAGTTAAGTCTGTCTGAAACACTAAAGAAACTGTCTATATTATAATAAGCTTCTGATAATAAAAACTTCCGTATCTTTGTTTTGGCTCTTACTTGCGGTAATTTTCCAACTCTCTCTGGGAAACTATTAAATATTTTAACGGAAGAATATTGTACACCTCTTTGGATATAACTAAAATTACACTTCCTTGTTAATACGAACAAACATAAAGGAGTCCAATATATACATACTAGTTAAAGTTAAAAGGGATTTACTAACAAAGACATTTCTACAGCTTTCACGACAATGCATCTTAAAAGTAGCTCTGATACATTTTTTTTGTAATTCAAAAATTTTGTCTACTTGGGGACAATTTCCCCAAAAAATCAAACCATACCTGAACCTGGACTGCACGTAAGCATAGTAGGCCGTCAAGGCAGCATCAACGCCCACATTATTTGATAACATTCTCAGTGCATAACAATATTTGGAGATACCACCCGCGACATTCTCCACATGCTGTCTCCAATCAAGTTTAGCCTCCATATTGACGCCCAGCAAAGACAGATGCTGAGATGTTTGAATATCGCTATCCTTGTAAGAAAACGTGAGAAAATGACCAACTCTCCTGCCAAAAACCAGACACTGTGTTTTTGAAACATTCAGTAGAAGGTCATGGGTTGTAAAATAACGATCTAGAATTTCACAGGCTCTCCCCACATCAGCGACTATCTCTTGTGGAGCGTCACCACTAAAGATCAGGGTTGTGTCGTCCGCATATAGAACTGTAAACTTTCCTGTAATGTTAGACAATTTGTTTGTATAAAGTATATAAAGCAGCGGGCCTAAAATAGATCCCTGAGGTACACCCCTTGTAACAGCGACCCTCTGTGAAAGAAAAGACCTGCCATAATTATCAGTCTCCATCACTTGCTGAGTGCGATTATTCAAGTAGGAGGCGATTAACTTTAATGCATTTCGCCTAATACCCAGGTGTTCCAATTTTATGCATGAAGTCTTATGATTGATACTATCAAAGGCTTTTGACAGATCAATACACATTGCCATAGTTATCTTTCCGCTATTTAGTGAATCCAGAACATTCGACAATGCCTGTTAAATGGCTCTCATGGTGGACTTTCCCTTTATAAAACCGTTTTGATTGGATGCAATCATCGAGTGCCTCTCCAAGAATCCAAAAAATCTCCCATTGATAATCCTCTCAAAGATCTTTCCAACATTAGACAGAAGAGATATCGGTTAGTTTTTCTCATCATTTGCTGCTCCTTTCTTATGGATATTATGATATTTATTAAGTGTTATCTACTAGATGGCGTGCCGTGGACTTTTAGACACGTGTGTTTAGTTATCTTTTTATATCGATCGTGTAAACAAACAAGTTTTAGTATTTTTAAAAAAATGGATAAAACTGAAGTGAGAGTGGTTATAAATACTTTGTTTTAAAAGGTCTAACTCCTACGGATATTCAAAAGAAGTCAAATGTCATATTAAATGAATATTCCCCTTCGTTTTCGATGACTGAAAAGTGGGCTGCTGAAGTTAACCGTGATCGTACATCCACTCAATATAATAAAAGCTCAGAACGCCCCAAAACCTCTACGAGCGACGAGATTGACCAAAAATTCACAAGAGCCTATTAAATAATCGCCGTCTGAAGGCATGTAAGCGCGCTGGCGTTATTAACATATCGATAGGCCGTGTCCACCACACAAAGAGGTTTTTGCTAGATGGTTGCCACAATTGACCAAAAACGCATTCGAATGAACATTCTCCAAAAGTATTTAGACTTGTTTAAACATAATTCCAGTGAATTTTGTCAACGTTTCATAATAGTAAATGAAACATAGATTCATCATTACACACCAGAGATAAAGGAGCTGTCAAAACAGTAGGTGGGAGCAGGTGGAAGTGTGTCTAAGAAAGCAAAAACGATTTCATCTACTGGAAAAGATATGGCTATGGTTTCTTGGGATTCTCATGGTGTTGTGCTCAAAGATTACTTGGAGAAAGGTAGAACCATCACCAGGGATCAATTGAAGGGGGCTATACAGGCGAAACGTCTACATCTCGCAAAAAAGAAAATGCTTCCTTATCACGATAATGTACTTTCACACACGCCCCGTATTATTGCTGCAAAACTGCATGAGCTTCGCTTCAAAGTGCTTCCACATCCACCGTATCGCCAGATTTCCAAACCTGAACAAAAGGCTGGCTGGACGAAGATTCACTTCGGATGATGAAGTTACAGTTGAGACGAATGCTTATTTTGCAGAGTTGGATAAATATTATTACAAAGAGGGTATTAAAAAGTTGGAAGGTGACTATGCAAAAAACTCTTTAATCTTGCGTTTCCTTTAATTAAGCCGAGAAATTTTGGAACGATCGTTGCATATGTACTTACAACAATATCAAAGCAAACTGAGAAAAATGACCTCTAAAACATTTAAAGATGAAAAGATAAGACTTAAAACAAACAAAAAAAAAATCTCATTGGATAACATCTGACTAACCAGAAACATCGAAATCCAACATTCTTTCTTTAAAATAACGCTGAAAAATTCTTCTTTAATCTTTGGCAGACATCGCAATTTTTGAGCGCCACGTCAGGAAGATGATGCACTTAAAAATTTAAAGAAAATTGTTTCGGAGTGACTAAGTTTACGTTGCTTATTGTAAATTTTTAAGGGATAAATAACTTTAAACCATTGAAAAATTGTGGTTCTTAGGATTGAACAATATCGATTGCGGGCAACTTTCTGACCAACAATAGTGTATTTGTGGGAATGCAATGTCGTACGGTTGAATGGAGGTCTAGAGAACACAAATGATGCAGAGGTAAAACACAGACAAGATGGACGAGCGGATTGGATGCAAAAAGCAAACAACAAGGCTTATTGGAGACAACTTGAGGAGGCTTACATCCGACTATGGATGGAATAAGATAATGATGACGATGATGATGATGAAAGAGGAGAAGGAGGACGAGAAAAATATTTGCATCCGGTTTATAGGGAGATCGTATTATAGGTAGGAAGGTAATTTGTGGGATGTTGAAATAATATTCCCAACTTTTGAGAAGCTCTCCTTGCTATACCTGCAACATGCTCATGCCAGGACATATTTGCTCCCAAATTAACGCCCAACAAATTGAGTGACGATGTTAGAGGAATGGAGTGCCCCGCCATAACTACGTCGGGTTCAGCAACGTTAACTTTTTTAGAAAAAACTGCCGCCTGGGTTTTTGTAGCGTTAAATTCCACTTGGTTACTGTCATAGAATTTCTTCCAGGTCTTTGTTATGTTGAACAACTTCCCGCTGTCTGCGGACACTCGCCTGAGCAGCCGATGTCCGAGCGTTCAAAGTGAATGAAGAGATAAGCGTACTGTCATCTGCAAAGCTGTAGATTGGATTTCCGGTCTTTTACAGCAGATCGTTAATGTAAATGAGAAAGAGAGTAGGAGATAGTATGGAGCCTTGGGGCAGGAGAGGAAAATATTTGCCTCCTCCTCCTCTTTGCATTCTCACAAATACACTACTACCGACGATTCGCCTACGCTGCTGGTAGGGTGCTTGTAAATTTTGACTGATTCCTTAGCTTTTCGTCCATAGAAATTCGGGTTGGAAACAAGAACTTTAGTTTCTCTTACATTGGCGGTATGACCTGTAGAGTGATTGGAGATTTGTTTCTTGTTATACAACTTCCAAGTTCCTTAATGACAATTGATATGGATATCCAAGTTTCCCTTACCTACACTGTAACACGTGAATAGGAAATTTTACAGACAGCTTTAATGTAACCATTTTAGACAACGCCAAGCTACAAACGTTAAAAACGGCTCGGAATTTTACCTTTTCTTTGAGATAGGAACTTCTTCCTTTCATTGCCCTGTTTGAGTACCGTTTACTTTGGTCAGTGCAGCATCATCTCGCCGATTGTCAATTCACTTTATTGGACGACGTCAAAAAAAAAGCATAACCGAATTCATCGACTCGAAACCATCATTTTTTTTTTGAGAGAGGGAATCTGTCAGTTGCCTGAAAGGTGGGCGAAAAGTGTGGAAATTAACTGAGAACATTTTCCATGATAGAGCTGAATTCTGTTCGTCAATAAACAAACATTTTGTAAACACAAAAAGTTACTGAATTTATTTATACACCTGTTGTAAGCCAACTATTTTTTTATTATTATATTACTATATTGTTTGGCCCTTTAGCTACGCCCATGAGTTTAATACAAAGCCATAGTTTAACAATAACCAATTCTCAATAAAAGATATACTATGTAAACTTTCTAATAGCTCAGTAAAACAACTACTTCCTGCAATTAATTATTTTCCCGGTAAACTTCTTGATCGCCCCGAGACGTCGCCAAACTCTGTAATCATTAGGATAATAGATAAATATTTGTTAGTTAAACTTAAGAGTACGCCTATGGTAAATTTTAGAGAGTAAATGTATAGAATAATAGGCAGTAAGCTAAAAAGGACATTATTACATTATTATTATTCTTAGTGAATTAACAAAGGACATAAAAGGCATTATAATTAACAATAACATCAAGTATTAAATATTGTTATTACGAGCATTGATATTAATATATTCATACCAAGCTAATAAATATAAAATTTACTTAATTAAAAGTTAGAAGTTTTATCACGTGTTATTTTTAATCGACTTACAAATCAGTAAAGCAACGGTCGGTTACAACACACCTAATATATTTAACACAGGGTTAAAGTCCTACATAACACTGCCTTTTTCGTCACTTCGCTGTCTGTCTGTCTGTCAGCGGATCTTTCCGAAACTATTTGACATAGCAAGTTGAAATTTGTCACAAATATAGAAACTGATAACTCAATTACAGCCGTGTAGTTTTAAAAGTTTAATTTTCACTTAAGGGGCTAGTTTTGAGGGGTGAAATCGAAGGTGAAAAAAAAATTCAAGCTCATCGAGTAGGTTGTCAAGTGAAAGCTTGTGAAAATACGAATTCAAAAATATGTATGATGTAATACTGGCACAACTTTTACTTGATATTATTTTTAAAAAATTATGTTAGTTTATTGGACCGTAGTTTAGACTGAATGAAAATTTTCACAAGTGCACTTTTGATAATTGATCTGGTATATAAAAAAAATTTGGAATGTATTAATTATAGTCTACTCACCTATTTGAATAGCATTGGGCTTATACAAATCACCACTACAACAAACACTTTTTTTTGCACTCAATGCGCGTTTCCCCAACCATGTTAGCCTCATCAGGAGCGATGATTGACTACAGTTAAACTACAAAACGTTAAACTATTTATACTTAGCCTAACACTTGAATTTCTCAAGCGAAACTAACAGCATGGTCAGGCCATCAGTTTTGGTCAAGTAACCAGTAAAGAGGACTATAAGGAATAGGCTTTATTTAAACTACTTTTAGATTTTATAATTTCCATACTTTCGTATGCGTTCAACAATCTCCTATCAGATATATTTTTAATTATTGTTAAATTATCTAATTTTACAGTATGATCAGCTTCAAGAGCATGTTCGGCAATGCTAGATTTTTCTGTTGTACCTACGGCATTGCCGAACATGCCCTTGAAGCTGATCATTCTGTAACATTAGTTAAAGTATGGAAATTATAAAATGTAAGTTTAAATAAAGACAGAGGGCCTCTTCTTTATAGTCCTCTCTACTGGTCATTTGACCAGAACTGATGGCCCCGTCCATGCCATTAGTTCCGCTTGAGTAATTTAGATGTTAGGCTAAGTATAAATAAAGTATAAATCATCGCTCCTGATGAAGCTAACATGATTTGCGAAACGCGCGTCGAGTACATTTGACCAGAACTGATGGCCGCGTCCATGCCATTAATTCCGCTTGAGTAATTTAGATGTTAGGTTAAGTATAAATAAAGTATAAATCATCGCTCCTGATGAAGCTAACATGGTTTGCGAAACGCGCGTCGAATACAAAAATAAGCATTGTGTCAAAAATTTCACATTCCCAACATACTTATACAAATGATGATACTAGTTCTACTAGAGACAGAACCTTGAGAGACAATATGTTTTGCCATTTCGGCAATGCTAGATTTTTCTGTTATACCTACGGCATTGCCGAACATGCCCTTGAAGCTGATCATTCTGTAACATTAGATAAAGTATGGAAATTATAAAATGTAAGTTTAAATAAAGACAGAGGGCCTCTTCTTTATAGTCCTCTCTACTGGTCATTTGACCAGAACTGATGGCCCCGTCCATGCCATTAGTTCCGCTTGAGTAATTTAGATGTTAGGCTAAGTATAAATAAAGTATAAATCATCGCTCCTGATGAAGCTAACATGATTTGCGAAACGCGCGTCGAGTACAAAAATAAGCATTGTGCCAAAAATTCCACAGTCCCAACATACTTATACAAATGATGATACTAGTTCTATTAGAGACAGAACCTTGAGAGACAATGTGTTTTGCCATTTTCTTAATGATATAGAAGTTCACGTTGTAAAAAGTTTTTTAGCCATCACGTTTGTGTCCGAATCCTAGATATTGATTTTTGAAAATTATTTTGAGGTGTGTTTTATGAAGTCTCTGATTATTTTATACCTCCGTAACAAAAATCTTTATTTTAAAAGCAATCAGGGTACGGAACACTAAGTGTGCAAGTTCGACCTGTACTTAGCCGTTTTTTTACTTGAACACTCCTTTACAGGACGATTGTAAAGTTTTGGTGTTTTAACTGTGTAGAGATATAATAGGTATCATCATCATCATTAGCTTATTCCATCCATAGTCTGATGTAAGCCTCCCCAAGTTGTCTCCACTAAGCTCTGTTGTTTGCCTTTTGTATCCAATTGTGTCCCGTTAATCTTTTTACCATATATCGTCCGTCCGTCTTGTCTGTGGTCTAATTCTGCATCTTTTGTGCTCTCTAGGCCTCCATTCAACCATACGGCGTATCCATCTGTTATTATTCATCCCGGCCGAGCCCAACTCCAAATTTGATCTTCTTCGTATCTCGATGTTTGGAATACGATCTAGAAGTCTAGTATTTAGCATTCTCCTTTCCATTGCTCTTCGGGTTACCTGGAGTTTAGTATTATACTTTTATTTAAAGCCCACGTTTCAGTGCAATATGTTATGTTAATACCGGCAGTACATATTGATCGAACATTCTGGCTTTTATTATATTTGGGAGGTCCAATTTAAATCTAGATTGTAACCTTCCTAACGCAGACCAAGCTAACGAGATTTTTCTATCCAAGTCAGCCTTTAAATTATGTCACTGACGTGGAATACTAGATATCTGCGAATGATCTGAAATTGTATGTTTCAGTTGAGTCTGGCGACGACTGTGAGCGACTACAAAGCGAAGTAGACGCGGTGCAGAGGTGGTGTGTCGCTAATGGTCTCTTGCTCAATGCAAAAAAATGTTTGGTAATGACGATAAGTTGGAAGGTATCTCCATTAAACTCTCAATATAATATTGGTATTAATGAGTTGCAAAGAGTGGAAACTTTTAGGGACTTGGGTGTTGTTCTTGATTCTAGGCTGAACTTCAGTCATCAGATTACACATTGGTCTCGGATGCGATGAAGATGATGAGGTTTGTAATCAGAAATTGTAAGTCTTTTCAGAATATTGCGACTTTTATTACAGTATTTAATGCATTGGTTATAAGCAGGCTTGAGTATGGGTCTGTGGTCTGGGCACCATTCTATAGTAAATATATTGTTGCTTTGGAGAGGGTTCAGAGGAAGTTTTTGAAGTATATATCTAGAAGATTGGATGGAGTATACCCGCAGGTTGGTATAGACAACGATATCTTGTTGGGAAGGTTCAATTTTCTGAGCTTGAAGAAGCGTAGAAATATATCGAGGGTGATGTTCCTAAATAAGCTAGTTGATGGTAGGATTCAGTGTCCATCACTGGTTAAAGAATTGAAATTTATTGTCCCCAGATTTGCAAATCGGGCTGGTAACTTCTTTTACCTTCCTACGGCGCATACAAATGTATTGTATACATCTCCTGTTTACGGGATATGTTCTGTTTACAATGAGGTGTCGCACGCATGTGATCTCTCCATGACTCAAAATGACTTCTTCTATACTTGTTTGAACCTACTTTAATAACTGTAATGGTGTGTAACATGATAGTAATCATTGTGTTTATTAAACTATAAGGTTAATTTTAGTCTTGAGTTACTGTCTATATTGTATTGTTATATATTGATGTTGTGTAATAGCTATGTTATCGGCCCTATTAATTACTTTTGTTTGGCTTGTGGTAAATAAATAAATAAAATAAATAAATAAATTATTTTTTGATACTTCGATTTTTTGTCCTAAATATATGAATGTTTGTACCTTTCCTGTTAACAGTTCCTGGCTGTTATCTTCAGTTTCCTTGTTCAAATATTTGATTTTGGTAAAGTTTATTTTTAGACCTATTTCTCGAGAGTTATTTAATTCCATCAGCATTTCTTGTAATTCTTCTATTGTGTTGGCGATCAGAGTGACATCATTTGAGAACCTTAAGTGATTTAATCGTTCACCGTCTATTAGTAAAAATAGGTATACTAAAATCTATTTTTTTTTCTCTCTCGGTAGGAAAAATATTGTATCTGTGAAGTTGCCTTCCGAGATCTTTGCATTTCGTCACATGTCAGTGTCACAAAAATGTAATTTCTACGTTCCGTCTAATTGTTAAGTTACTACGTACCGCTAGAGTTAGCTAGAGTCGAATAGCAGATTTTTAATCGTTTAATTTTATCACATTGAGTCTTCATTTAAATGTTTGAATCAGAAGTTCTAACAGAATTAATGACTAGATTCTGTACATAACAACGTTGTGATTCTATCAGTCAATGGACTTAAATCAATGTAAACGTAGTCAACATCCTAAAAAAATATTTTAAAACAGATAATCTTCCTTTAAGTACAGCCAGGCCATTAGTCATTTTGATGGCCTTAAATACCACTTTCAACATCACGTAACAATGTGTTTTTTTCGTTATCTTCATGTTAAACTGAATACCTATAGTGACTTTAGTGAAATAGGTCGATGGCCCTAAGAGATGTACCATTAAAACTTCAAAAAACTCGTCTTAATAATAACACAAGAATTTTTAAACTAATGTTTTGTTAATGGAAGTTCTAATTGAATCGATTTATATTTTTTTGGTGATTAGGCTAATAGATTTTTAAAAACATTCATCAGAACAGGTCATTTGGATTTTTTCTTATTATCCCTAGAACCGATACTGTTATCACATGACGGAACATTTTTATGTAGAACTAGCTGTGCCCGCGGCTCCGCTAGCGAGCTCTACAGGATTATTGTTTATAGACCAAGAGGACGACACGAAATTTTGACCTGTCGACTAACCGTCTGCCTAGTTGTTCATTCTATCGGGCGAGTCAAATAAAGGTCTTTAACGCTGATTTTGCGGCCTCCGTGCCCCGGCATGCCCAGATAAGGCCCAAAATGCTACGTGCAAAAATGAACTGTCGTTGAACCACTTGAATTAAGTACCATAACATTTTTGGACACTAAAAACTTTTTTTTTATGGGTCTAGCACACGTGCTACAGGGAAGTCCCTAAAGTGCTAAAGGAGCAACACGTGTGCGGAGAAAGCGATTCACGTTGTTCTTGAATCGCTGTAGATTGTACTCGGTGGGAAACAGTCCTGGGCAAATTATTCCAAAGGGATGATGTTCTTCATATAAAAGACTGCTTGAAGAGCGTTGTACGAGGAGTAACAAGCTGAACCTCATACGGATGTGAAGAATTAGCGCGACGTGTACTTCTAACATGCACCGCTCTGGGAGGAATTAAGCGGGCTACATCCTTCGAACACTTTCCATGAAAGTACTTGTGGAATAGGCTCAAGTCGCCAACCGTTCTTCGATGTTCCAGCGAATCAAGGCTGTCGGTCAGTTCCGGGTCTCCAATCAGACGAACAGCTTCTCTGAATAGAATCCAACAAATGCAGTGTATGTTTGGGAGTGGAGCTCCAAATATGGGAGCAGTATTCCATAGTTGGTCGAATTTGAGCTTTGTAAAGAATTAACAGTTGTTGTGGACTGTAAAGCTTTCTGGTTCGAAATAATATTCCCAACTTTTGAGAAGCTCTCCTGCTATGCCTGCAACATGTTCATGCCAGGACATATTTGCTCCCAAATTAACGCCCAACAAATTAAGTGACGATGTTAGAGGGATGGAGTGCCCCGACATAACTATTCGGGTTCAGCAACATTAACTTTTTTAGAGAAAACTGCCGCCTGGGTTTTTGTAGCGTTAAATTCCACTTCGTTACTGTCACCCCAAGATAGAATTTCTTCCAGGTCTTTGTTAAGTTGAATAACTTCCAGCTGTCTGCGGATATTCGTCTAAGTAGCCGATGTCCGAGCGTTCAAAGTGAATGAAGAGATAAGTGTACTGTCATCTGCAAAGCTGTAGATTGGATTCAATGGATGGAAATGCATATAAAATCAATAAAAGTTTATTCTTGATAAAATAAGGAAACCTACCAAACGCAGACGCCGCCAATACCGAAGGACGAAGCTGGACCTGCTTTTTCTAGCCAAAAACGGTCATTTTTCGAGTTTTTGAATAAATAAGACCGTAAGTCCCAAGTTTTGGGACCTACGTGTCTGTTCAAATTATTTTTGAAAAATTTAGGCCTTAATTAATAAAATATCACGGGGGCCGACGCCTCGCTTGTGCCTGAACAAGCCAAGGCATTTTCAAAATTCAAAAAAAAATCGATATTCTGATAATATAGACACTAATATAGGTTCTACATAAAATTCGTATCGGATGACTGAAATTGTTATTTTTTTATGTTTTTTACTCGTAGAATTCGAATTTGCCATTCTCGAGGCCCCATAGTGTTCGGACCTGTTACCATAGGCCCGAAAAAACCTATTTTATGCAATTTCTGGGACAGTCAATCAATTGGGAGGGTAAATTGATCATTTTCATATGTAATAGACTACTCAGTATATATCACCACAACCCCAAACACTTTATTTTTGCACTCGACGCGCGTTTCGCTAACCATGTTAGCTTCATCAGGAGCGATAATTCACGAAAGCTAAACTGCAAATCTACCCTATTTATACTTAGCCTAACCCTGGAAGCGGAACCAGTAAAGAGGACTATAAGGAATGGCCCTCTGTCTTTATTTAAACTACTTTTATATTTTATAATTTCCATACTTTCATATGCGTTCAACAATCTTCTATCAATGACATGAATCATTAGGAATATATCTATCTGTTACTGTATCTTTCCTATAGATATCAAACAACACAAATTAGCCGCATTACATTTTTTAGTTCATCGTTTGGTCACTTTTCCTCTGAATAGAGTAAACTTCAATAATGAAAGGAATCGTATTAGAAATATAACTAGAGTTAATGGTTATGACGATGACTTAGTAAACAAGCTAATAAATAGACATAAGTTCAGGTTAAATATTCAGAATTCCACCTTTTTTACACGCGAAGAAAATAACTGCAAGTATGTTTCCATACCATATAATCCGAAATATAGCAGGGGACTCAATAAAGTATTTAATAAGCTAGGCCTCACCTTAGTCTATAAGTCATCAGACAATCTGAGGAATATCTTAGGAAATCCCAAAGATAAAGTTCCTAATTGTGAGAAAAGTGTAATTTATGAAATTAGTTGTAATGATTGTGACAAAAAGTATGTTGGGCAAACTAAAAGGTCAATTAAAACACGATTTAAAGAACATTTAGCACACTTAAAATACAGTTGAACAGAAAAGTCTAGCATTGCCGAACATGCCCTTGAAGCCGATCATATTGTAACATTAGATAATCTAAGATAAATTAAAAATGTATCTGATAGGAGATTGTTGAAAGCATACGAAAGTATGGAAATTATAAAATGTAAAAGTAGTTTAAATAAAGACAAAGGGCCTATTCCTTATAGTCCCAACTACTGGTTACTTGACCGGAACTGAAGGCATCGCCGGGTTAGGCTAAGTATAAATAGGGTAGATTTGAAGTTTCGTTTTAGTCAATAATCGCTCCTAATGAAGCTAACATGGTTAGTGAAACGCGCGTCGGGTGCAAAAATAAAGTGTTTGGTGTTGTGGTGATATATACTGAGTAGTGTCATTGTGCCAAAGATTCCACATTCCCAACTTAATATATGTAATAGAATTTGTGGAATTCTACTAGTCTTAATGAAAAAAAATTGTTTAGGTCTATTGCTATGGGCCCAATTAGGCTCAAATCCATATTTGTTTGTAATACCAGCTTTTGGTATCAAAATGAAAATTTTCGGATTCTTCAAGTATAATTACGTTCGAAAAGGGTTAATTTTTCTCTTTTCTATGAAATATGCCGATAGTTGCAAGAAATTCATTCCGTAGTTCCTTTTAAAAATTTTTTTGTACATTTTTATTATAGAAAATATGCTGGAAAAAATTTATTTTTTTAATACACTGTGAAATTATGTATTTTCTAAATTTTTCAAGCGTTTAATCGAAACTTCAAACATTTACTTGATTTTTTTTAATGTATACTAGAATTTAAAGCATTTTATTTGAAATTTCTAGTAGATGCTTCAAAAATTGAGCAAATACTTAATTTTAAGTAAATACTTTAAAAGGCATCCAAAGTTTTTTTACAATATAGGCTAATAATAATTTCAGTTTATACAATCAAAATTTTGATTTTCTTTTTGAAATTTGAAAATTCCTTGGCTTGTTCGGGTTCAAGCGATGCGTCTGCCCTCGTGATATTTTATTAATTAAGCCCTAAATTTTCTAAGACTGACTTGGACAAACGCGTAGGACCCAAAACTTGCGACTCACGACCTTATTTATTTAAAAACTCGAAAAACGACCGTTTTTGGCTGGAAAAACCGGGTCCAGCGTCGTCCTTCGGTATTGGCGACGTCTGCCTTTTACAGGTTTCTTCTTATTTTATCAAGATCCGTGGCTCCGTAGCGTAGTACCTTGCTTATGGTGCAGAAGATTAAGGGTTCAATCCCGCAGGTCGAGATACTTATGTATTAATTTATTTAAGTATATTTGACTTGGCCACGTACATAGGTAGTAGTTGTTCGCAGAAATGCAATAACGTCCGTGGCAGCACTACCGCGTTGTCTAAAAAGGTACTGTGAAATATATCCTCGCCGATATCTTTCGGATATAAAAAAGGATAAAATCCTTACTCAGGCGGGGAGGTGAACGATAAAAAAAAAATAACCGGTCAAGTGCAAGTTGAACTTGCGCAATTAGTATTCCGTACGCTGATTGCTTTTAAAATAACAAATTTTGGTAAAGAGGTATAAAGTGACCACACAGAACACACCCCAAATGAGTTTTCAACATAGTTTGTTCCCAGTCTTTATTGAAATCTGATGACCTTGAAATTTTTGTTTTTTTATATACCAGATAAGTTATTAAAGGTAATGTACTCGTGATAATTTTCGTTGAATCTACACCCCGTGGAGAATATTCCAGAGTTTTTTCAAAATTTTTTGATAAGTACTTTTCGAGATAAGACGGGGGGATAGCGATTTTTTTAAAATAATACAAAGAAAAGTGCGCGCAAGTATTACATTATATATATATATATATATATATATATATATATATATATATATATATTACTTGTGTTTTCACAAGCTTTCATTTGACATTACACTCGATGACCTAGTAATTTTTTTTTTCACTTCCGATTTCACCCCCCAAAACTAACCCCTTAAGTCAAAATTTAACTCTCAAAACTACATGGCTCTGATGAGGCCATCCATTCCTATATTATTACTAAATTTCAACTTTCTATGTCAAATAGTTTCGGAGAAAATCGGGTGTGACAAACAGACAGACACACACCGAAGTCATCTTATAAGTGTTCCGTACGGATGTATCGCTGTCTTCTTGGATCTTGCCAAGGCATTCCACACGGTCCCATATGACTCCCTGCTTAACGTAGTAGGTTCATATAGGGTGAGGGGCAGTGTGTTGGACATCTTTGCGAGTTATTTTGGGGGTTGATTGCAAATGGTGAAAATAGGAGACATTTACAGTGACCCATTGCCTATCAAAATGGGAATTCCACAGGGTACTTTTTTAGGCCCTATACTATTCTTTGTATACATTAATTCCTTGACCAATATGGAACTGGGCAACGGTTCAATATAATCTTCGGCTGATGACACCGTTGTGGTGTTTACAGGGTTATCGTGGTTGACTGTCCGTGATTCTGCCATTGAGGGCAAAATTAAAAACTGATTGGACACAATCAAATTGCATCACTTCTGCTAAACGACCAAACTTTCGTAGCATTTACGATAATATTCTGGAAGTGGACTCTATAAAACATTTAGGAGTAATTATAGATAGTAACCTTAAGTGGAATAGTCACGTTCTCAGAGTTGCGATGAACATAGGTTCATAGGTTCATAGGATTTATATCCTGAGAGAGATACTGAGTAGGAAGCTTCTAATTAATGTATATGGGGCTCTTATAGAGTCTCTGTTGATGTACGGCATGGTTGTGTGGGGTGGTATTTACCAGAATTCCTTATATCTCTTGCAGGTGGTATAAAATTGTCTTGGCAAGATAATATTTCGAAAAAATCAACGTTTTTCTATTCTAAGGATGTTTCAGATGTGCGTACTTTGCACTGTCTCATAACTTGCTCCTATATTCATAAAACTAATAAATTAAAACAATCTGTGAATCATACTCGTGGTACTAGATGTATGGGAGTTAGACACTTAGAAATGGCTATAAATAGGACATCAAAGAAATTTAGATCTTTTTCTTATTTGGCTCCCAGGATGTATAATCCGCTCCTTCTTGAAATTAGGTCCTTAATGAGATTATACACGTTTAGCAGTGCATGTAGGGTATTTATTTGGTAAAATTTAATTAAAGTCAAAGAATTGTTCTGATTGATTAATAAGAATATTTTCTGAAAGTGTAATGATGTCTATGTACATATTGTGGGTGATCTTTAATTAATATATTTTTATATAATTCAAATGATTTTTAAGTTTTGTATTTTTTTTTCTTTTTAGATTATATCTAGCACATACAGATTCACTCACCTCACTCTAGTATGTTGTAAATTAATTTTGTAAACTATTATGGTATCGTAAACTATTATGAATATATGAATAGATTTTCATAACATCTGTATATATTTGAAGATGGTTTAGTCTTTTTTTAGTTTTATTACATAAAATATTGGATAAAATAATACGTAAGTAAATTGTTTTACCAACGATTTACTATAATATAGCACCCGAAACTAGTACAATTTTACGACCTTCTTGAGCAGATGTCTACTGACTGCACGCAGAAAGTGAAACAAAAATCAGGACATAAAATTAAACAACATGCGATGTTCAGTCATTACAATAATTAAGATTAAATGGCCAATTAACAACCGCGATCTGAAGTTAGCGTTAAGAGATGCTGCAGTAAATTTCCAACGGAAGTTGCCGAGAGTGGTTCGACAAAAATAAATACCAGATGGGAGAAAACGGATGCGCATTCGATTTTAGGTTTTATTTTAGTTATTGTTTTCCAATGTTTGTAATAAATGCTTTCCTCATGTGCCGCCTATAATTCATGTTCGTGCCCGCGTAAAAAGAGAGACCTGTTTAACATGTATGGTAGATTTTTTTCTTACTCTGACAACACTCCGAGGAAATATTTAACAAAGCACTAGAGGGAGTTAACAAAGGCATCAAAATAAATGGCGAGATTATTAACATGATAAGATATGCCGATGATACCGTCTTGCTGGCCAGTAACATCGATGAACTTCAAGATCTAAGACCAAGTGGACCATAATAAGCAAATCACAACAAGCAGCAAGACAGCTTCAGTTAAATAGCCAAATAATGAAGCCTGTGGAATCCTATATATACTTGGGGACAGTGGTTAATGCAAAGTGGGGAAAGATAGATAGCAAACGAGGTCCAGGGAGAAGAAGACATTCTTGGCTATATAACTTAAGATGATGGTTCAGACTTACATACGTCTGTTTAGCTGTTTCGAATCGCCGTCACTAAGGTCAGAACTACCTTGTTAATAGCTAACGTCCGAAACGGGTAGGGTACTGGACGAAGAAGGTGGATTATTTCGATGTTATGCAGAAAACAAATACATTATTCAGTAAGATATACCAATCCGTAACTCTGGCTGCTGTAAGCTTAGATTTGTAGGCACACCTGCCTTCTGTCAGGAGCCGTTTAACCTGCCAGCCTGTTTAGCGAGTTGCTTACAATCATCGTGAGGTAGCGCAATTATTCAGGTTCTACTCTATATAAATAAAAATTAAAATCAACTACTGAAATTAAATAAAGTCGAAGTTTCAGGAGTTATTTACTGTTTCTGATATGTCAGTCCATCTCAGGGTGTGTTTTGTTGTATTATGACTTATCAACCGAAACAGAGTAAAACTGTACGTATTACACCACTAACGCGTAGAATTAGTAAGATAAAACAATTTTTGGCTACTGTAAGCCAATTTTTCAAGGTATATCTTTCGAACTAGAAACCTTTACACTACACAATAACTGTTAATTCTGCACAAAACTCAAATTCGACCAACGATGGAACACTGCTTCCAAACATACGCTGCATTTTCTGGATTTTACTCAGATGAGAGCTGTCTGTCTGACTGCACACCCAAAACTCACCAGAAACCTTGATATTTTCATGGAAAATGTTCGATGGATGTACACCTGGGCGCGCCAAAAAGTATGTATATTTTAAAAAAAGGATATTTTAAAAGTCATTAAGTGAATAATAAAGGGTGTCCCAAAATTCACGCAAGAAGTAATTTTAATAGAAAACACAGGTTTTTAAT
This sequence comes from Pachyrhynchus sulphureomaculatus, assembly GCA_019049505.1. Classification (NCBI taxonomy): domain Eukaryota; kingdom Metazoa; phylum Arthropoda; class Insecta; order Coleoptera; family Curculionidae; genus Pachyrhynchus; species Pachyrhynchus sulphureomaculatus. The sequence goes on from CM032453.1 coordinate 137,571,799, forward strand.
TAAAAATTGTAATTTTTTTATTGATTCATAAAGTATACAGTATAGGGTTATGTATGGAATAACATATCGGGTAAATGGTCTCCACAGCTTTGCTGGCACATACGCACCTCTTTTGTCGAAATTTTCCATGACAGTTTTGCATAAATGTAGCTGAATTTCGTTGATACAGCGCTTAATTTCCTTCTTCAAGTCGTGGGTGGTAGTGGGTTTGTTGGCATAAACCTTAGACTTTAAAAAACCCGAAAGAAAAAAGTCCAACGGTGTTAAATCGCATGATCTGGGCGGCCAATTCTGATCATCAAAACTGGATATTACACGACCAGGAAATGACTTATGCAGTAATTGAATTGTTTCCCAGGCTGTATGGCATGTGGCACTGTCACCACCACATGTCGTCCACATCCATATCTTGCAATTTAGACACAAAAAACTGGATTATCATATCGCGATAACGATCATCATTAGCTGTTATTGCCTGGCCAAATGCAGTTTCAAAGAAGAATGGTCCAACGATGCCTCCAGCCCAAAATCCGCACCAAACACTGACTCGTTGTGGATGCATTTGTTTCGCAACAGTCACGTGTGGATTGTCTGAACCACAAATGCAACAATTTTGTCGATTAACGAAGCCATCAAGATGGAAATGAGCCTCATCGATGAAGATGATTTTCTTCGAGAAATCAATATCCACTCGTTGTTGTTCCATAATCCATTCAACGAACTACCTTCGTTGTGCGTGATCAGTAGAACTTTGTAAGCACGAAGATGCAAATCTTTCGTGAGAATACGCTGTAGAGAGCTTCTCGAAATGTCCAATTCTTGACCACGGTGCCGAATTGCTGTTCCTGGAGTCTCAGCAACACTCTCACGAACTGCTTCAATATTTTGTGTCGAACGACTTGTTGAAGAACGGCCAGAGCGTTTAAAATCACTAATTGATCCAGTCTTCCTGAATTTTTCAATTAATCTCTTCACATTTGATGAGGTTAGATCACTATTCCGACCATATTTTGTACGAAAATTCCGAACTGAAGCTGCCAAACTTTCATTATTTTTAAAATATTGCTCAACAATGAAAACACGTGGTTCTTTCGTGTAGCGCTCCATTTTTAATAACCCTGAACTGTTATCTGTCACGCTGTGTTTTTTTGTTTTGTTGGCAACACTTTACCATACAAATGGCGCCAAATTCAAATCTTGCGTGAATTTTGGGACACCCTTTACAAAAGAATGGCGATTATATATTTTTATTGTACTTTAATTATAAGAAAAATATTTTTTTTTAAATATGTTTTAAATGTCAACATTATTTTTTATCGGGTTAAATGGACTGATGAAAACTAGGGCGCCTCCTTATCTGCAGGATAACTTCACAAAAATAATCCAGTCTGCAAAAATAAAAATTATTCGACCATTATAACATTTGTATAAAATTTTAAGTCATTTATCCGGGAATGGTTTATTTTTCCAAGAACTGTACACTAAAATAAAGGTTAAAACTTTCACTTATTGAAAAAACATTAAACTGTTTATTTTTGGTTTGGCCCGTTTCTCCGTAGTAGATTTAAGTTAATTTCTTTTTTTAATGACATTGGTCTTTTCAAGAACTACTTTAAAATCACTTTATAGATCCTAATTTATAGAAAATCGTTAAAAAAACCAAGAGCTACCACCATTTATTAATCAGTTAAGATAGGCAACTCAGCACACTCCTTGTGTCATTACAAACATTTCTGGTAATTTGAACTACTGCATTTGACGTTATCAACTAACCTCACTATTTGCGGAAAAAAATACTGACTGAAAAAGATGGTAAATGATTTTATTATAACAAATCTAAAGTTCTTTAGTGAAAAGACAAGGTAGGTTTGAAAAAGTATTTGTTTTATTTATTTACAAAACTTCATGGAAGGTTTTAAAAATATATGTAAAATATTTTTTTTCCAAACTTTTGCCTAAAAATATCCATATAAAATTTTATTAGTCCAGTCGTCAGAGGCAAATTTTGACGAAAAGCTCTCATTAAATGTTAACAGGCTGCATTTTGGCATACAAGTAGTTTTTTGGACGTAGAATACCATAAAAAAAAACTACTGCTGCTGCTCTAAAGTGTACGCTAAGCATACAAAATCGAAAATAAAATGAAAAATTCGATTTTTTTTCGCAAATATCTCGAAAAATAAAAAAGATATCGAAAAAACTAATAGCACCATATGAAAGAACGGGAAATTTTACAAAAAAAAAATAGTATATAATTATTTTTTTTAGTTTTACCGTAATTTAAAAAAGTATTTAAAATAAAATGGCTGGTTTAACCCCTTTAGTTTTAGTGGGAATCATGCTTCCAACCTCATTTATGATTAAATTAACGTTTCTTTATATAGTTAAATATTTTGAAATTAGCTGTTAAAGAGTTTCTCGTAGTGCTGATTAAGAATCCGATGACGGATTTGAAAAATTCAAAATGGCTGATCCAATATGACGGCCAGAGAATACGTAAATCATTTAATTTCTTCGAGTAATTTAAAATTTTTGTGTTTTCAATAACTGTTTTCTTTGGACCTGGCTGTTTAAATAAAATATAAATACTTTAAACTTAAAGCTTAGACTTTTTATCTTTCATTACTCACCTTTAAATATTTTCTTTTATTTTAAGTTTAAGTTGTATGATTATAATAAGCACAAAATACGTTTATCATGAACACTTTTTAGGAGGAAAATTACGAAAGAAAAGAGAAAGTTTTTTAAGTTTTTAATGATTTTGTACTATCATGTATACTTTTAACTGTAATTAAAAAAAATTGACTTTTTTTTGATCATTTCGTGTTGCTTTGAACGCAATTTTTTTTTTGTATGTTACATGGCACTGGTGCACCAAATGGCCAGCTTATTTTTTTTTTTATAATTTAATATCTATATTTTTATCAAATATTTATATGTATTATTATTAACATCATGTTACGACACTGTTTTTCTCCCTATAATTTATATTTTTTTTCATTTTTATATTTATTGCAGTCATTTCAACTTTTGAGCAGTGTAGCTTAAAACGGTGTTTTAAATTTTTGAGCAGTTTAATTTAAATTTTACAGTGTGCATTGCGGGTTGACTACTGGATTCTTTAATTTGCATCGAATGCGTCTGATTGGCGAAAGATTTGTATCCGGGAAAGAAGCTATTTTAAAGACGTTACTTTAAGGAAGGGAGAAAAATATTTAAGCGTGCGGATGGAATTGTTAATGGCTTTTTTCCAGCCGAGATGCAGTAACGGCTTTTTCCATCATGTAACCGTAGAGGGCTTTTTCCTTCAAGTAGCCATAGTGGGCTTTTTTCCATCACTTAGCCGTAGTAGGCTCTTTTACATCGTCAAGCCGAGTGAGAATTTTTGATGAAGCAGTAACGGCTTTGTTTCGCCAGTAGTCCGGAGTTTTTTTATTCAGTACACCGGAGAGTGTTTTTTAATGATGTAGTAGTGCAACAATGGTTTCTAGTTCCCAAGTTCAAGGCCTTTTTCCTTGAAATATCCTGATCATCATCAGACATTTTGGGTCAAAAAGTGTTTAGCAGCCCAAAAGAAAACTGAGATGGTAATGGTTGAGACAATATTGTTATGAGGATCTCACCGGGACATGCCAAAAAAACTTGTAGAAAATCCACGAGGAGAAACCAATTCGTAAGTCATAAGCACACCAGTCTAAAAATCTCTTTTCCTGTCGACAAGTGCGTTTCCAACGACTATTCAACATATGTAACTCGCGGAGTTAATTTCACAAACTTTTAATATCGTGTTTTGTTAAGCCTTTAATTAAAAACTTAGTAATCTTGATTTAAAGACTCTATCTAATAGTACAATTTTCTAGATTAAGGGATTTTATCTAGTAGAAGTAATTTTTAAGAGAGTAGCGAAGTTAGAAATTTTTATTTTGTCATTAATAAACCCTTTCCTTTATTTGAATGTAGCGTTTCACTGAATCACCCGTTTCATCTTGCAGAACGCAACGGTTATACCATATTAAATTTTTTTTTAACAACTACATAACTCTTCAGTATTTTTTCATTTTTTGAGCTGAAGTTAGATTCTTTTACTTTTTAAAACGAATGGTGCCCAAAATCTGTACGACCAAAATTTTAAACAACTATAGAGACTATTTTCAAAAGACGTACAAACAATTATCTCTTACCCATATTCTCCACCCAAAAGAAAAAAAAACTGAGCTAGTTTATGTCTAATTTCTTTAGTTCTCTCAGTATTAATATTCACTCAATACATTCTCAGAAATTAAGATATACATAAGGGGCAAATAACGACTTCTATTTAATAAATAATATATTTATTAAAAGCAAAGGAGTTAATGATATTTCAAAATTGCACTTCAACTAGCGGGCGTTTTTTAGACGGTACAAAATTGCGCCCAAACAGGAGGGCATTTTTTTAACACGCTATATATATATATATATATATATATATATATATATATATATATATATATATATATATATATATATGGGACAAATAACAAACACCTAGCCGACACACGGAATCGAACCGTTAACCTTCTGATTCACAGCACGCTCCTTAGCCCATTGCGCCAGATAGACTGGCATTTTTTATATTTTAAAACTCAATTTTTAAATAACACAGACAATGTGGGTATTGTTAATTATTCTTATATTGGAACTTACGGTATAATAATCATAAATGCACAAGGATTTTTTTTTTAGTACTATATTTTATTAAATATTTGTAATTTACTGTATGCTCGTTAAAATCATGCAAACAAAAATATCATTTTAAGTTTTACAAATTATAAAGCCACAAAAATAAAAACTATTAGTAACATCGGAAAGCTGAAAGTCTCCTCTTCAAAAAGTTATCTTCTAATTTTTTTTTACACTCTAAAAACAAAAATTCTCAAGCTAATAAAAAATCTGGAAAAAATTTTATATACCATTTTTTGGTAAAATGTCTCGCTCTTTCACGTGGTGCTATTAGTTTTTCGTTATCTTCTTTATTTTTCGAGATATTACCGAAAAACCGAATTTTTGATTTTGTTTTAGATTTTGTGGGCTTAGCGTACATCAAACTTTAGCAAACTTTTTTTGTCGTACTCTACGTCCAAAAAACTACCTGTGTGCCAAAATGCAGCCTGTTAATATTTAATGAGAGCTCAAAACCCCTGGCGATTGGGCTAATAACATAGTAGTTAAAATTGTCGGAGGGTTTTTTAAATAAAAATAAAATAAAAAATTTACGATGTTTAAAATTTTAGTAAGCAATTTTCGACCAAAAAATTTATGTTTAATTATTTAAAAAAAAAATTGTGTATTAGCACTCTCGGCATTTTGTAGAAAAAGTAATTATTAAGATTTAAAAACCAAAAAAGTTAAAAAGTATTAAAAATTGAATGAATAATATTGCAGACAGTATCTGAAAACAGGTAGCGGCCCCATTCCATCATCATCATCATCATCATCATCATCATCATCATTAGCTTATTCCATTCATAGTCGGATGTAAACCTCCCCAAGTTATCTCCAATGAGTTTTGTTGTTAGCTTTTGCATCCAATCGTGTCCCGCTAATTTTTTTATGTCGTCCGTCCATCTTGTCTGTGGTCTACCACTACATCTTTTGTGTTCTCTAGGCCTCCATTCAGCTATACGGCGTGTCCATCTGTTATCATTCAGCATTGCGATATGCCCCGCCCAATTCCACCTTAATATACATATTCGTTGTATTACATCTGTCACTTCCGATCTTCTTCGAATCTCGAAGTTAGGAATACGATCTTGAAGTCTAATATGTAGCATTCTCCTCTCCATTGCTCTTTGGGTTACCTGGAGTTTATTTATTATACTTTTATTTTAAGCCCACGTTTCAGTGCCATATGTTAACACCGGCAGAACATATTGATCAAATACTCTGACTTTTATTATATTTGGGATGTGCAATTTAAAATGTAGATTGTAATCTTCCGAACGCAGACCAAGCTAACGAAACTCTTCTATACAAGTCAGCCTTTAACTTATTTTTTGATATTTCGATTTTTTGTTCTAAATATATGAATTTTTGTACTTTTCCTATTCTTTCACCTTCTATTAATAGTTCCCAGCTATTATCTTCACTTTGCTCAAATTCTTGGTTCTGGTGAAATTTATTTTTAGACCTATTTTTCGAGACTTCTTTAATTTCATCAGCATTTCTTATAGTTCTTCTTTTGTGTTGGCGATCAGAGTGATATCACTTACGAATCTTAAGTAATTTAATCGTTCACCGTTTATTAGTATTCCTTTATTTTCCCACTTTAGCGACTTGAACATGTCTTCTAGAGTCAAAGTGAATAGCTTAGGGGATATCGAGTCGCCTTATCTAATTCCTTTTTTAATTTTGATTTTATTTGTTTTTTTCTTCAAGCATTATTTGTGATGTGGCAGTTTTATATATGTTTTCAAGAAGAGTTGTGTACCTTTCATCGACTCTGCTGTTACTTAAGGCGCTCGCGCATAGCTCTACCGAATCACATACTTTGTCGTGGTAAACAATTGCTATCCACAAGGTGACTTTATATTCATTTGCTTTTTCCACTAGTACAGTCCCTGGCCAAATTATTAGACGCACTGCAAGATTTCATGTAAAATATTAATTACCGAGTGATATTGTACCGTTTTATTATTTTAAATTGATTTGTTTTTTTATTTTTATATTATCCAATCAATTACCTACTTATTTGACATAAATAAAACAGCATTAATTTAGAAAAGCATAAGTTTATTAAGTTTTAAAGAAAAGTGAAATTAATGTTAGTAAAAGTCAATATTTAGTTGAGCCACCTTTAGCCGCTATCAAAGCTTTAATTCTGCGCGGCATGCTATCAATGCAAGATTGTACTGTCTCCTGCATTTGAGGATGATGATTCCACACATGAATAATCTTTTCTAGGAGCTGGGTTTTGTTGCTAATCACATCTTTAGCCACTTCTCTTTTCATCAGCTCCCACGGGGTTCATATCAGGGCTATTACCCGGCCAATCCAACAGAAGGATATTTTTTTCTGCCAAAAAAGCTTTAACAGACCGAGCAGTGTGGCAGGGAGCTCCATCTTGCATGAAAGTGAATGGTTCCCCATTTGGAAACCATTCTCTGAGCTGCGGAATCAACCGATTTTGTAATACTTCTTTGTACTGACCTTGCCTCATTATTCCTTTGACGACGTACAGACGTCCAGTGCCCTTGCCGCTGATGACTGACCAAATCATCACTTTGGTGGGATGTTTAACCGTCGGGACGACACAATCAGGATGAAACTTTTCTCCATGACGACGACGCACATACTGAGCTTTATTCTGCAAAATTTCGAATGTGCTTTCGTCACTGAAGCAGACCTGTCAAAAATAGGAAAAATATATAAACTTCATGTTTATTTGCTTTATTTAACTAAATGATAATAATATATCAATTATTGATTAAATTGCTGTATCTTACCGATCTCCAGAAGTCCACATCTTTGTCTTGCCATTGTTTGGCCCACTTCAGGTGCTTTGCTTTCACTGCAGCTGTTAACTTGGGCTTCCTGGCGGGTCGACAGGCCTTAAAATCTAATTCTTTCAATTTTCTTCGAACAGTGCGCTCAGAAGCATTTACGCTAGCACCCTGGAGTTGTGATTTTATTACCTTTGTGGTAGCAAATCTGTTTTCTACACAAATTTTCTTACAAACATCTCTCCGACCGTGGAGTGAAAATTGGTTTTGTACCGCATCTTTTCTTTCTTTTCGGGCTTAATTCCTTCCCTGACTCAATTTTCTTTTTTATGCGTCGTACACTAGCTTCAGAAACTTCCAATCTTCGTGATATTTCTCGGTTTGTAAATGTTTTCGCAATCACAAGGGCCTTCACTTCAGCTTTTTTACGTGGTGAAAGATCGCCTTTTCTACCCATAATGAAAATAGTCCAATTACTTTTTTAAAACACTGCATACAAAATAAACTAATAACTGAATAGTATAAAACTGTTAAACAAACAATCACAGTCCATAAAGCCACAGAAACACGTCCGTACCTGACTCGATTCCGATCGCGACTGATACAGGTTTTACTTATTTACGTTCATGTATCACTTTGTCAACACAGTGTTACCATATGTTAAAAATAAATACAAATATGTAGTCTACAACAATTCTTTTAAATAAAAATCAATAATATTGTAGTTTAAATATACCATTATTGCATAAAAACTCTTAAGAAACATAAAATTACTAAAAAAAATACAGTGCGTCTAATAATTTGGCCAGGGACTGTAGTATAGAGCAGGAGTTCTCTAACTGTGCGTCGCGATGCCCTGGGGCGTCGTGGCGCTATCCTAGGGAAGTTGCGAGACGATACGAACAGGGCGCCTGCACGCGACGTAATGAGCTAGTACGCGACTCAGTAACCCCGCCCCTCCATTTCCTCGCGCTTTCGTTCGTTCATCGTTCGACCTTTTGTTTCAGTGCTTTATTTATTCGTCGATTACAAGCGTTGATGTATGCCGTGTTTTGATTTCAAGTGTGTTGTATTTAATTTACGCGCGCGTATTTATTATTTAAAATGGATAACTTTATTCAAATAAATAGAAAACGTGTTGAAGACGCAGGAGAAAGTAGAAAAGAAATTGTAGAAAAACGAAAAAGTACGGAAAATATAATGATCAATATTTAGATTTTGGATTTACCTACGTTAGCAAAGGAAATATGGAACTTCCCCAATGTGTTGTTTGTCATAAGGTGCTGGCAGCTGAAAGTATGCTTCTTAATAAATGGAAACGTCATTTAGAAACAATTCACAGTAATTTACAAGGAAGGACGCGAGATTTTTTTGCAAGACAACTCCGAGAACTGAAACATCAGTCGACATCCTTGTTTTCCAGAGCATCTATTCCTTCCATAGCAATGCTCAACTCTTACAAGGTCGCTCACCGTATTGCCAAATGTAAGAAACCACATGCGATTGCTGAAGATCTTATTTTACCTACAGCGATTGATATCGTATTAGTGATGATTGGAGAATCGACGACTAAAGAAATAAAAAATATTCTTTTTTCTAACAATACGATTAATCGTCGCATTCACGACATAGCTGAAGACATTAATGAGGAAAATGTGGAAAATCTTTCTGGTTTATTCGCCAGTCAACTGGATGAAGCGACATACAGTAATAACGACGCTCAATTGATATGTTACGTGCGGTACATGGAAGAAACAAATGTACATGAGGATTTGTTATTTTGCAAAAAAATGACTGATACCGGTAAGGCTAGTGATTTGTTTGAGATAATAGATTCATACATGGAAGATAATAACATTCAATGGGAGAAGTGTGTCGGTGTGTGTACGGATGGAACTCGGGCGATGTCAGGGCAGTATGGAGGACTTCAAGCTATCATTAAAACCAAGGCTCCAAATATAAAATGGACACATTGCGTCATAAATGGGGAGGCCCTAGCTGCAAAAAATATTTCACTTGAATTAAATTTTGTGATGGATATAAATATCAAAGTGGTGAACTTCATAAAAATAAGGCCCGCGAAGGCAAGATTTTTCCATAAGCTTTGTGAAAATTTGGATGCCGAGCATACATCTTTACTTTATTACTGTAACTCCCGTTGGTTGTCGAGAGGTAACGTACTCTCACGTGTACACGAATTAAAAAATGAGTTTATACGTATTTCTTGACAGACTCGCATCGTAAAGCAGAAAAGTTTAAAAATACCGACTTCCTAATAAAATTGGCGTATCTTTGCGACATATTTCAGAAATTAAATATCCTTAATAAATCGTTGCAGGGAAACGAAACGCATGACGCAACTGACTGATAAAATTGCAGAAGTTGCTGTTGTGGAAAAGAAAAATAGAAGAGAAGCAAGGAAATACTGACTGTTTTCCTGTTTTCAAAGGCTTTCTGAAAGAAAAATTTATTCAAAATCTGAAGCTCCAGGACTCCACCACGATCTACACTTTCAACAATCGAGGAGCTATTAGAACTATCTCGTGATATGAGCCTAAAACTACGATTCGATAAAGACAAACTGTTTCAATTTTGGTGCAATTCATCCCAAGAATATCAGTACTACGGCTTTGAGGGTTCTTTTACCATTTGCTACGTCGTACTTATGTGAAACTGGCTTTTCTGCAGTTGCAGTCATCAAATCGAAGTACAGGTCACAAATAAATTTAGAAAAAGAAATGAGAGTAGCAATTTCAGAACTTCAGCCCTGATTTGAGAAGTTATGCTCAGAAAAGTTCATCCTTCTCATTAACTGTTTTGTTTGTAGTTTTTTTTTATGTTTTCTAATAAATAACAATTAAGATTCTACGAGGCTGGTTTGAAAAGTCCGTGCAAAAATAAAAACTACTTATGTGTTTGGGGTAAACCTTTTTTATTTTTCGACATAGTCTCCTTTTAGGCTTATACACTTCGTCCAACGATGTTCTAGTTTGTTGATCCCTTCCGAATAATAGGATTTGTCCAAGTCTGCAAAATATCCATTAGTGTCTGCAATCACCCCCTCATTTGAATAAAATCTTTGTCCCGCCAGCCATTTCTTCAAATTGGGGAACAAATAGTAGTCCGAGGGAGCCAAGTCTGGAGAATAGGGGGGATGCGAAACGAGTTGGAATCCTATTTCCATTAATTTTGCGACCACAACTGCTGAGGTGTGTGCTGGTGCGTTGTCGTGATGGAAAAGGACTTTCTTGTGGGCCAATCGCGGGCGTTTTTCTTGCAGCTCGGTTTTCAAACGGTCCAATAACGATGAATAATATTCACCTGTAATAGTTTTACCCTTTTCCAGATAGTCGATGAGGATTATCCCTTGCGAATCCCAAAAGACAGTCGACATAACCTTTCCGGCCGAAGGAACGGTCTTCGCCTTTTTTGGTGCAGATTCCCCCTTGGTAACCCATTGTTTAGATTGTTGTTTGGTCTCAGGAGTATAGTAATGTATCCATGTTTCATCCACAGTGACGAAACGACGCTTAAAGTCCTCCGGATTCTTCCGGAACAGCTGCAAACCATCCTTGCAACACTTCACACGATTCCGTTTTTGGTCAAGCGTGAGCAATCGCAGCACCCATCTTGCGGATAGCTTTCTCATGTCCAAATGTTTATGCAAAATATTATGTACCCGTTCAGTCGAGATGCCCACAGCACTAGCAATCTCACGCACCTTAACTCTTCTGTCATCCATCACCATATCATGGATTTGATCAATGATTTCTGGAGTCGTAACCTCCACAGGCCGTCCAGAACGGCCATATGGGCACAAGTGACGCTGAACACTTGTGCCCATATGGCCAGTCCGAAAATTTTGAAACCACTTATAAACTGTTCTAATCGAAGGTGCAGAGTCACTATAATGTTTATCAAGCTTCTCTTTAGTCTCCTGAGGCATTTTGCCTTTCATAAAGTAATGTTTAATCACCACACGGAATTCTTTTTCGTCCATTTCTTGAAAATCACTCGACTTCCTTGATTCACACGAATGCCAAACACAAAGAAATAGACCAATATGGCTGAAACTTGGTGTGCGTTCATTCAAGAGATGCTACTAACTAAACATGACCTCGATACGCGCCGGTGGTGCCATCTCTCGGACTTTGCACGGACTTTTCAAACCAGCCTCGTATATTCTTTGTAGTTTTCTTTCAATAATAAAGCAATTTTATCGTATGTTAGAGTTACACACAGGTATCTTCTTTTAGAAGGGCGTCATAAAAAATTGCAACCTGTAAAGGGAGTCGCAGTAAACAAAAGTTTGGGTACCCCTGGTATAGAGAATAAAAATCCGTAAGAATATCGAATTTTTGCTTTTTCTGCCCACGTGTCGCTCCAGTAGCGCTTTAGGGATTCCCCTCCAGCACGTGTGTTAGACCCATAAAAAAACTATTCATATATGTAGGTATAGCTTTTCAATAAGTGACAGTCCAATAACAGATTCAGGATCAAGCGGTCAAATAACGCCTAGAAACTATTTCCCAGAATTTCCGACTAGACTAATAATACAGTAAACCGACACAAATACTGAAAGCTAACCTTTTCGGCCTTCCGATATCAAGAAGCGAGAAAGTTTTCCACTTTATTGAAAGGTGTATTATAGGTAGGAATTCCAATTCCAGCAAACCAATTACGAATCGTCGGTTGTGATCTGTTTCCGCTTCATTGTTGTTCGAATATTGCAAATTAATAAAATGTTCCACTGTTTATTTACCAGGGAAAGAAGAGAAATATGAATAATTATGTGCTCGTCATTACTTATTAGTATAATAATGAAAAATTGTTTTTACTAATACAAAAGAACGGTTTAATTAGATGAAGATCAAAAACAGAACCCATAAAGATCAAGAAAGATGTTAGGCAGGGCGACACAATTTCACCAGAATTGTTTACCCTGGCCTTGGAGGACGTATTTAAAAGTCTTGAGTGGGAAGAAAAGGGAATTAAAACCAATGGCATATATTTACATCACCTACGATTCGCCGATGATGAAGTACTGATTAGCGAAGATTTACAAGAACTCAAAATCATGATAGAACAACTTAATCGAGCTTCACAGAAAGTTGTACTCGAGATGAACATCAAGAAAACAAAACTTCTAAACCCACAAAACACAAAAATTAAGATCGGCACGGAAGAGATCGAGTGGAAGAGATACTTGGAATATAAGATTAGATTGGATAAGGACAATCAAAGAGCGGACATACCAAGGCGAATTGGTCTCAGCTGGACTGCATTTCAAAAACTGGGATTCATTCTAAAAAACAAACATATCCCCATGACGTTAAAAAGAAAAGAGCAGCATACTTTCAGTAAGTACGTATGAGCTGGAAACCATGACCCTTACAAAAAGTAGTCTTTGTCGACTCCAACGTATTCAATCAACAGGACCATGGAAATACAGAAGTTAGGTGTTAGTTTACAAGAATACATTAAAAGTGAGAATATCAAATGAATAAGAATTACAGATATCAGTGAAAGAGTAGCAAAATTAAAGTGGTAATGGGCGGGGCCTGTGGCTAGAACGAATGATGGTAGAAAGACAATAAAATTACTTAAATGGAGACCTTGGGAGAGCAGACAAAGTGTCGGAAAACCAATGAAAAGATGTAGCAGTAGATGACTCCATCTTGCACAGAGCAGAGACAATCGGAAGAAACTTCAGGAGGCCTATCACCTACAGTAGAGAAGTAGCGGCCTATAAAGAAAAAGAAGAAGCCTAATACAAACTTGCTCAATTTCAAGATTTTATATATATATATATATATATATATATATATATATATATATATATATATATATATATAGGGTGTTTTTTATAGAGGTATAGAACTTTGAAATGGAATAAAACAAAGATGAATTTTTTAAATTGACATGAAATTTACTTTATTCGAAAGATAATCTTCTGGCATTATAATTTAAATATGATTTCTAGCATATGACCGCCACGGCTGGCTCGGACGTAGTCTAATCTGGAGGTCCAATTTTCGATGACTTTTTCCAACATTTGTGGCCGTATATCGGCAATAATGCGGCGAATGTTGTCCTCCAAGTGGTCAATCGTTTCGGGCTTATCGGCGTAGACTAGCGACTTCACATATCCACACAGAAAATAGTCTAGCGGCGTTAAATCGCAAGATCTTGGAGGAGAATTCACGGGTCCGAAACGTGAAACTATGCGGTTACCAAACGTTTCCTTCAATAAATCAATTGTGGCACGAGCTGTGTGACATGTTGCGCCGTCTTGTTGAAACCACAGCTCCTGCACATCATGGTTGTTCAATTGATGAACGAAAAAGTCAGTAATCATGGCTCTATAGCGGTCACCATTGACTGTAACGTTCTGACCAGCATCGTTTTTAAAGAAGTACGGACCAATGATTCCACCAGCCATAAAGCACACCAAACAGTCAGTTTTTCTGGATGTAACGGTGTCTCAACATACACTTGAGGATTATCATCACTCCAAATACGGCAGTTTTGTTTATTGACGTATCCATTCAAACAAAAGTGAGCTTCATCGCTAAACAAAATTCGCTTATGAAAATCGGGATCAACGGCAATCTTGTTTTGGGCCCATTCACCGAATCTACGCCTTGCTAGGTGATCGCGTGGCTTCAATTGTTGCACGAGTTGGATTTTGTAAGCACGCAAACCAAGATCTTTCCGCAAAATCTTCCATAAAGTGGATGGACACATATCCAATTCCTGTGCACGATGGCG
>CM032453.1:137591047-137673911 GCA_019049505.1 Pachyrhynchus sulphureomaculatus
ACCGCGAGTCTATTAAAAATCGAAAAAAAACATCATCTGAGCTCGTTGCAACTCTGTCGGAAGAGAGTGGGATGCCGATTAATTGTCGAACGGCAAGGAGAAGACTGACAGAAGCTGGATTAAGAGCTAGAAAGAAGCCTTGACTTTTAGAGACCAATAGGAAGAAACGCTTAGAGTGGGCTCTGAAGCACCAACATTTTAGCGAAGAGGATTGGTCCGACGAATCAAACTTTGAGGTAAGTTTTTATATAATTTATTTTAACACTACACTCTTGATTTAATCTGTTTTAGTCAAAATAATAACTAATTTTTTAATTGAGTATTTTTTCTATTCTTACAGCTATTCGGAACGTCAGGTGTGACATTCGTGAGGCGGCGTATCGGCGAAGAATACCATCCAGATTGCGTGGTACCTACTGTAAAACACGGAGGAGGCAGCATTATGATCTGGGGCTGCATGGCTGCTAAAGGTATCGGTGAAATGTTCGTTTGTGAAGGCCGCACGAACAGCCAAAAGTACATAAATGTACTAAAAACTGTACTGATGCCTTTGCTAATGCGCATTTTTGGCGACACTAATTTAGACGACATCAAATTCCAGCAAGATAATGCACCTTGTCATAAATCAGCAGCCACGATGCGCTGATTTAGAGACAATAACATTGTCTTGTTGGATTGGCAGGCGCAGTCTCCAGATCTAAACCCTAATTTTTTACCCTGAAACACAAGGAATGAAGTGAATTGTAGGCTGCCTAATACTTTTAGCCAAGGCTCTATGTGCAAGCTTTAATCGGTCTGGGAAAATTCCTGTCGAGAACATAACATTAATAATGTTCCAAGGGTGTAGATATAATATCTGCCGTTTCCTTTAAAAGCGAAACAGGCACCTGGTCTTCTCCTACAGATTTTTTGTTTTTCAAATTTTTTATGCATCTACAGACATCTTCGATGCTAGTTGGCTCCAAGAATGTCGTCTGCTGACACCCCGCTATAAGTAATGCGTTAACTGTCCCACTACCATCAACATCTGAAGAAGAATTAATACAAATAAAGTAATTATTTAAAGCATTCAGTGCTGTCACTGAATCCCCATATTTCGGAGCAAAAGTGTCGATTATTGAATTTTTTTGGGTATTTTCAGATATATATATATATATATATATATATATATATATATATATATATATATATATATATATATTCAGTACAATTCCCAGAAAACATTCATTTAACTCTAGCCTAAAATTTAGAAATGATTAAATGGTAATATCTAAGATCAAACCCCGCTTTTCTAATGCCCCTCGTACAATATATATATATATATATATATATATATATATATATATATATATATATATATATATATATATATATATATATATATATATGTATATACAGTACAATTCCCAGAAAGCATTCATTTAACTCTAGCCTAAAATTTAGAAATGATTAAATGGTAATATCTAAGATCAAACCCCGCTTTTCTAATGCCCCTCGTACAATTAAATAACAAGAAAACGCGGCCGTAACTCTGTGGCCAGCAGCAGAACTCAGATTGTTATTGATTTATCGGAAACTAAATTGAATATTTTTGCCTCTTATTGTACCCCAGGTAACTATTTATTTGCTGTATTTGAGGCATTTTATTTATTTATTCCTTTTTTTTCTTTGTTAGCGTTTTACTTCCTACTAGATAAATTATTTCTTAAGCTCGGCGGTGTTGCAGACCATGAAATTATTAAATTAGTGGCATAATTTAGACTAAAGATATAACTTCGTAAAGCAAAAAAGTATTTCGTGCTTGGCGGTATGTCAGACCTGCGACAGCATTCAGTAAAATGCTCTTTTTTGTTCACGAATTATAATGTCTAGTTGGACTAATTGGAATAACAGGATTTTAGGACTGCACAGAAACTAAACAAATGTTTATTTTAGTTATTTCTATCATATTTCCAATCAGTCAACCGAGACGACCTACAAATACTAATTAATAAAGTAATCATGTCGAGTAAAGAATATTTTTCATTGTCACTGAAGGTAAGCGTGCTCGCTGACATTGTAAACATCTCGATAAATCGTGTCCAGAATGAACATTTCCTAAAACAATTTAAACTTGTTTAAACATAATTCCAGTGAATTTCTTCGACGTTTTATAACAGTAGATGAACCATGGATTCATCGTTACACGCTAGATAAGAAGGAGCAGGTGGAAGTACACCCAAGCAAGCAAAAAACTGCTTTATCTACAGGAAAAATCATGGCTACAGTTTTTTGGGGTTTTTATGGTGTTTTGCTCATATACCACCTGGAGAAAGGTAAAACCATCACCGGGAGGTTTTACATGTCACTATTGGTTCAATTGCAGGGTACTAGTTAGGCAAAACATCCACATCATGCAAAAAAGAAGTTGCTTTTTCATCACGATAATGCACTTTCACACCCGTCTCGGATTGTTGGTGCAAAACAGCACGACCGTATTTGCCAGATATAGCTTCCAACGATTACTTCTTGTTTCCAAACCAGAAAAAATAGCTGGCTGAAAGAAAATTCACTTCAAACGATGAAGTTAAAGCTAAGAGCAGCGCTTATTTTGTAGAGATAGATAAGAGTACTAAAAAGTTGGAAGATTGTCGGACTAAATATGCAGAAATATAAAAAAATCTTTAATTTTGCATTTTCTTTGTTAGGCAGAGGACTTTTTGAACAACCATGGTATATCATATCCATATGAAGTTTAGCTTGTCACCCCTCATGCCACTTAAGAATTCTTTTATATGTAGAACTTCATCCGTTCGGAATAATGTGCCAAGGACTATGTTTCCCACCGAGTACAGGGTGATTTTTAACCGCCCGGCCCCGATTTATGGAAAATTGTTCGATATATTTTTTTTAATGTAGAATGGTATAGTGCATGTCAAGGAGTATACTGACGTATTTGTCATTTGGTAGTGAAAACGACGCTGGGTACCGCGACGTCAAACAATTCTTTTTTCCATCGACATACCTTGCATTGGAAAACCCTAACTTTTTTCAACATTTTTTCCTGGAACTTTTTTTTTCTAATTTGTTTTGCAAAAAAGTTATGCAGCAAAATCCCTCTGAAATATTATTTGTTGGTCATTGCGGTTGCCATGGACCGTAAGCCACGTTTGGCGGTTTTCAAATAATTTATCTAGCAGGCGGCTGTCATACTTTAATCTGACAGCTTTTGTTTGTACACCTATTTAATTCCATAGAGTTAAACTAGGTAAACAGTTTGTTAATAGCTTCTGGTTGAAGTGGTTTCCCATGCTGAAAAAGTAGATATGATTCTTATTTATGGAGAAGCAAGAAGAAATTCTCGGGAAGCCGTTAAATTGTATCGAGAACGTTACCGTGACAGGTATATTCCGGATCACACTATGTTTTGTCCATTAGAACGAAGTTTGTGGAGCAATATGGCATTTTCTGGGCAGAAAGGTATTTCTTAACAGCTGAAAAAGTAGCCAAAATTCTGCAATATTTTTAAAACCATCTATATAATTCAATCAGACAAGCAAGCAAGCAACTGAATATATCTTATGGAGCTATTCAGAGATCTTTTAGAGCTAACAAAGAGCATGACTATAAAATGCATATCTTTAGTTATTGGCACAATTTGATTCGGAACGATGACTGAGTCTGGTAGCAGAAATGATGATTAAATATGACGAAGAACGTTATTTTCTGAATTATATATTATGGTGGGGTACTCTTAAAGATATTGTATACAAAAATGCGACAAATGATATTGAGCACTTATATGTACTAACTTATGTAATGTTAAAAGTTTTTTTGTGGTTTTAATAAAAATAATGTATTCTTATTTTTCATTGTTCAAAAATATTTTATTAAAGGAAAAACCTCAACAGCATAGTAACTAATATTATTATAATTACTGTTAGATTAAAGTATGACAGTCGCCTACTAGATAAAATAAACCGTGATGAGGAGGTTTTTGCATAACTTTTTCACAAAACAAATTAGAAGAAAACAGTTTAAGGAAAAAATGTTGAAAAAAATTAGGGTTTTCCAATGCCGTTTTATAAAAGGTATGTCGATGGAAAAAAAAGGTTGTTTGGCGTCGAAGTGCTCACCGTCGTTTTCACTACCAAATGTCAAATACGTCAGTATACTCCTTGACATGCACTATACCATTCTACATTAAAAAAAAATATATCCAACAATTTTCCATAAATCGGGGCCGGGCATCTAAAAATGATCATCCTCTACAATTTACAGCGGTTCGTGCCCAACGTAAAACTGTTTTTTTTTTTGCGCACGCGTCGCTCCCATAGAGCTTTACTAATTTCTTTGCAGCATGTGTGCTGTACCGAAAACAAAGCGAAACAATTGTGAACTACTCTACCCATTACTCCTGCATACTGTAGATGGTCGAATATGAGTACTGTACAGTACAAAAAAAAAGTTTAAATCTGCAAGCATTGACAATTCTGCGACGCTGCAGCTTCATCTACAGTTGCGAAACCAACATATTCAACTACTTCCAAAGTAGTTAAATTTCATATGAAAGTAATAATAGCAAGTAAAGTAATAATAATAATAAAATCAATTCCATTCCATGGAAGCCTCTCCGACGTTCTAACATTTTTATTTTAATCCGCATAATCCTTTATTGTCGTCACCAGTCAGTGCATTAAAGTCGGTGCTGATGGGGTTACTGAAATTAGAAAAGGTTGTATTCATACTGACATTCTCTGCTAAATTTGATATCAAAATCGCTGAATATGCATGAGAGCCTGTGCTCGCGAGATTAAAATTTGATCGATATTCCTAAATGATTAATGGAATAACGGTATAAATCTCTTTAATATATGTCTATAATGGGTGTTTTTTAAGTTTGGAGTTTTATTTTTAACTGGTTATAGTACTCAAAAAAAATGTATTAACCTCTGAAGATCGTCTTAATCCTTTACTATCAGGGTGGCGTCGCCACCATAGCTTAATATTTTTATTTCTTTAACTTGAAGCGTAACCATATTTAATAGCGTCTTTACATCTGCGACATCAGAGCTGCCGTTTAGCACAGTGTGTTTCAGTAAAAAAGAAGCTGCCACAATTTCCCATTCTATAATGCATCTTATGGCGTAACCAAGGGGCATATGTTCGCCACTTTAATAAATGTAGAAAATACGCCCCTTAAAAATGGAACTGTCATCGATTATCGGACTGAGTGTACATTAGGGTGGTCACAAGGTATGGGGGGGAAAAATATTTTCATCGCAATGCCGGCGGGACCCCCCTAAAATTTGCCATTTGTCTAAAAAATAAAATTTGCACAGTTTTAGCTCAATTAGATAACGTTAACCCGTGCTTCATCGAGGTTAAAGCTGTTCGATTCGATTCGATTTTTTTGCAAAAAAACGTGATTTTTCCCTCATAAAATGAAAACCATTCGTCCTAGAAACCTCTGATTCTTATTTCATTTCATAGGAAATGTTGTTGTCTTAAAGTTTTCGTCCTTTTTAAAACTTTTAAATTTGAAGATATTCATCACCCAAGACGACCAGACATGATTCGAATCCTCAAATTCGATCTTCGACCTGTTTAGAATACGAAAGTGAAAAATGGTAACAAAAATACTTTTGACCATTTTTTGTGTTCTTTGTATTATAAACAATTATACAAATACATTATTATACAATATATAAAATTGTCATTTGTTTTAACTTTATAAATAATGTTACGAATTGCAAGATAGTGGGTATCTACCTGATATTTAGTTCTATTCTTTAAAAGATTTGTTTTTGTTACAAAAAAGCTATTAATAAGGATCCTTGTATCAGAGAATTCTACCTGGAGTGTCATAAACCACACAACTTCTTTTTTGTTCCTTGTCGGGGATGCCCGGGGACAAATCAGAGAGTTTTAGTTTACGTTTGCCTTTCAAGCAGTGAACATTTCAACAAAGTTCGTTTAGTGACTTTTCTGTGAGGCTTGCCGGACAATGTCTTCTACAGCATCAACGAGCCATGCTTGTTCAGGTTCGAGTTCAAGGCAAAAAGAAATGGGTGTTTAATTGGCCACATGCATAATTTTTGGGTCGTTTCTTTTCAAACTGGCCACTATTAACTAGGTTATGTCGCAATCGAGCGATTATATCCTTGAAGGGTTGACGTCTCTCTGGATACCGTTCGTGGTACAAATTACTTGCCGCTTCCGAATTTTCTTCGGTTTGTATGAAACACACTATCATATCCCATTTTTCGTAATTTTCAAACTTCATTGCGATTTATTTGACAATTCAATGACTGATCTTGAAGTAAAATTTGACAACTACGAGTAAACAATTGAATTAAACCATATGGCCACTTCGTCTAACGCCTACTTCACAAAATGTGCATTTAAAACTCGCGTAAAAACTGAAAACCTTTATATTTTTTCTATTCGGATAAGGAAAAATATACAGGGTATCCCATTTAAAAAATATATTTTTGCGTTAATAACTATTAAAATATTAGTTGTAAAAAAATGTAACTTACACTGTCGAAATCCAAGTGAAAAAGTGCTTTGAGAATGTTTTTACAGAAATCAAAATTTTTTAATAGGAAAAGAATTAAACAATTTTCCAAAATGCAGATTTTTGAAAAACACCCTGTATATCTTAAACGGTACTAGATATCGATATGCGGTTTTCACCATTGAATTTTTCATAAAAACTGAGCCTCAGACACCGACATCAGTTTTTGTCTATCTCCTTTAGATTTGGACCACCCTATACATATTTGGAGTTCCATTGTAAGCAGTTCCAGTTCAAAAGGGTATTTTTCGCATGAAGCACTTTGACGCCCCCCTGTTTGTTGACTAACATCCCATCCATGTATAAGCAGCTCCGCCCTTGGTGTTTTTCTTTTCCTTAAAGAAATACTGATCCCATTGTATGATGTCTTAATTTAATAAATTCCTTTTTATAGATTTTTCTTTTAGAATCTCATTTGCGTTTTAGTTTTTGAGGTGTAAGCACCGTTAAAATAAACAAATTTATTACACTAGGTCATGTCTAAGAAAAGAAATCCATATAATTTATAATATTTTCTATTTTAATGAATTAAATTACAATCAAAACGTTAGGTTATCGATATTTGAAATTATAAAGTGACTGCTTTTAATCTCTATCGATCAACAGATCACTAAAAGTTGTAATTGGTTTATAACATAACATCTACTTATCAATTCTTGGTAGTCACGATAACAATAAGATGTAGGTCGTTGATTAAATAGAAAATAGTAAGTTTGGAAGCATATGTATATTGAATAATGGTCATTCATTAGCTCTGAAACCCGTCATCTTTAAGATCTTGTACTAAAATTCCTTTTGCGGCCTATAGTTTATTACGTTTTTTTACTGTTTTGGTCTTCTAACTGTGCTTTAAAGGTTAAGAAATAAAATCCCTATCAACATAACCACTATACTAAATGTTATTCAATAAGCAGATAGACTTTAATCCAGTGTTTCTCAACCTTTCAGTATTTGCGACCCAATTTTCAAACATAATTTTCATCACGGATCTCATACAATAACAGTGCATGCAATAATAATGTATTTTCAGTATTCTGATGCTAAAGCTACACTATGACCTTAATTACAAACTACCAAGAATATTTGGCAACACATATCTGATGCGTTGACAAAACTAGAATCGATGCCTCTCTATTGCTCTCTGTCACCTCCACCATATCGGTAGCGGCTTCGCGAGAAGTTCCGAGTTGTCTCGAACATTCAGAAAGTCTGCCCAAAAGTAGATAAATGCTGCACCTCGTTCAATTACAGCCCGCTTCAGTCGAGTTGATCTTTCTACTGCTATCGGATTTATCGTGAATGTGTATGTTGTGATTTACATGTTAATTGAAATTCAAGGTATTAAGTATTCACGGCAGTAAATTTATACGGAATCATGAATACATTTTTAAGGGAGCGTAAGCGAGCATTAGACGATACACAGTGATTCGGCAAGAACATGCTAGCGGGACAATATTCATGATGTAATTTCCAGGAACCCCTGATAACGACTTGTAAACAACCCCCCCCTCATTTA
Source organism: Pachyrhynchus sulphureomaculatus (assembly GCA_019049505.1). Taxonomy (NCBI): domain Eukaryota; kingdom Metazoa; phylum Arthropoda; class Insecta; order Coleoptera; family Curculionidae; genus Pachyrhynchus; species Pachyrhynchus sulphureomaculatus. The sequence continues at coordinate 137,599,123 of CM032453.1, forward strand.
ACGAATTCCAAGAATTAATTTGTTTATCACCTCATAATGGTATCTTATCAGGGGGTCAAAGTAACCCTTATAAGAGAGGTCATTTTCATTTGCAAATCAGTTGCATTTTATGCACACTTGTGATAACATATTTTAAAATTGGTAGCAAAGTGAAACGAGTTTTTTGTGATGGAATATATTCTGTTGAAGGTATGTACTATATTATGACTAATATTTTTTATAAAAAATATGTATACTTTTGGTGTAATATCAATTTGTAAATGTATAGATAAATCCAGCAAATTTTACATTAATTGTAAACTTTAAAAGTAGCAACTTTTTTTATCCACATATATCCACCTAGATTTTTCTATATGTAATACCTACAACATTCAGGCACAAATTCATATATATTATAGACCCCGAAAAGGCCCGAAAGTAAAATTATTTTATTTTTTTCAGAACGAGTCGTGACTATGACGAAAATGGAGTTTTTTTGAAGAATGGCTAAAACATGACAAAACTGAACGAAACAGTGGCATTTTTTATTATATAAGTGAAAAATTCAATATGTCTGATGTTTCTGACGATTCTCTAAAACGACTCAAAATGAAAATATCAAGCCTTTCAGCAAAATTCAATCAAAAGTGGACTTCTTTAAAGTGTAACAAAGAAATGTTTCTAATCAAACATAAAGATTGGTTAGAGGGATCCGGAATCGAAATAAAGATGTGTGTTAACCAGCCATGCACTTCAACATCATCAGCGGCTCTTTCCGTAGGACGACCCAGAAAATCATTTGAAGACTCATCAACGAAAACGAAGAGACGGAGAGTAGAAGATCTTTTGGAATCGCGAAGTGCAAGTGAGCTTATTACAGCAGCTGAGTTAGCTACTCGAAAAGAAGGGCATCGAAGTGTTGCTAAACAGATCCATAACGTCGCGGTCAGTGATACTAGAGAAAAGAATAAGTGTTCTGAACAAAGTCGGCAGTTAACACCAGCCGAAGCTTTATCTTATTATGTGGACTCGAAATCGACTTCTCACTCATATAAACAAACAAGAGAATGGTCAATGAAAGCGGGACATCAAGTGTATCCATCGCTTTATAGTTTAGGTAAGTCCAAAGCTTCTTGTTGTCCTTCTGACGAATATATTTCTGTGACTGAATCTCGAGCTGAAATTAAACTTCACGCGATTTTGGATAAAACGGCTGAACGATTAGTTAAAGCTCAGACGGAAGTCATTAGAAGTGTGTTACCTCGTTCATATTATACGTTGGTAAGCAAATGGGGCTGTGATGGGAGTTCGGGGCATAGCACGTATAAGCAGAAATTTGAGAACACTAACGCTACAGACGAATTTTTGTTCGTATACTCATTTGTCCCTTTGAGACTGCTTGATGGCGAAACTGTGATCTGGCAAAATCCAAGACCTTCCTCTACTTTATATTGCCGTCCTATTAAGTTTATTTTTGCCAAGGAGACAAAAGAGTTTACGAAAGAAGAAACTTCTAAAATTTTAGATGAAGTAAGTCAGCTTCTTCCAACATTATGTAACGTTGCTGGATCTCAAATCTCTGTTAAACACGATTTGTTGTTGACAATGACTGATGGCAAAGTGTGCAATGCCTTAACAGACACAAGTTCAACACAAAAGTGTTATATTTGCGGTGCCACCCCGTCTACTATGAACGAGGAGTCAAAGAAATATCCCAGCAACGAAGAACGCCTTGCATTTGGTTTATCTACTTTACATGCATGGATCTGCACGTTTGAATGTTTGCTTCACATCAGCTATCGTTTAGAAATAAAAAAGTGGCAAGTCAGGGGAGATAACGACAAAGCTATTGTGAAGCAACGCTCACAAGTGTTTAAAGATCGTATGGGTCTCATTGTAGATAAACCAAAACCTGGGTATGGTAACACAAACGATGGAAACACAGCACGTAGATTTTTTTTCCAAAACTGAATTGAGCAGCGAAATTACAGGATTAGACGTAAACTTTATTCGTAGATTTCATGTAATTTTAAGAACTTTGTCATCGGGATATGACATAAATTATATAGAATTCGAAAAGTTTTGTGTTGATACTAGAAAATTATACCTTGATCTGTATTCGTGGTATTCCATGCCCGTTACTGTGCATAAAATTCTTGTACACAGCGCGGAAGTTATAAAGTCTTTTCTTCTTCCCATTGGACAACTCTCCGAAGAAGCCCAGGAGGCAAGAAATAAAGACTGTCGTAGATTCCGTGAACGGCACACCAGGAAGCGGTCACGTATTGCCACAAATACAGATCTTTTGAGAATGCTTTTAATTACGTCTGATCCTGTTATCAACTGTATAGAGAATTACCGCGAAAAAAATTTACTTCTTTGCCATCGGAGGTTCTGCAGTTGATTATCCCACCTTCATTGCCATCCGAAACACCATCAGTAAGTCATCATCACGAATTAAATGAGGAGGATTATTTACTCTCTGAATATTCTACTGAATGGGAGAGCGGTGATGACGACTCATCTGATGGTGATTAGTAGGTTTAAGTATTTTTTTATTGTAATAATTATTCTTATTTTATTGTGTGTTGTAGTTGCTTATAATTCATGCCTTAGTATATAAGTTATTTAATATTATATTTCTTTTACTTATACACCTTGTTATTGAAAATAATTGATATATAGATACTGTTATTGTACTAATTTATTTTAAAAGAAATAATATTTTGTAAATTAATAAATGTGGGTACTATCATTATGATTTTTTTTTTTTCCTAGAAATTTCTTTGTAAACAAACATGATTGTGCTTTTCACACATAATGAGTAGGTAGACGTATGTAGCTAATTAAAGAACAATTAGCGACAATAGTGAACAAATGAGACACATTAGTAAACCACTTCCGTCTTGCAGCTACATATTTCGATTAATACACATACAGTACACATTTTTCAACTTTTTTTTTCTTAAAATAGCTTAAGATACCTGGAATATACATAAACAATTGAAATAAGTGAAGAAATAATATTGTCCCGCTAGCTTGTACTAATCGAGACACTGTGCGATAGTGAAGTATCAACAAGTGCACAGACGAGCGTGGTTCCGAAAATAAAATCAAGAAAATATTCTTAAGAATACTTAAATTTAGGATTTATCAGTACTGAAGTAAATGAACAAGAAAGGCCCTTGTGTGTTATTTGCTTAAAAATCTTGGCAGCATGCATGAAACCAAATAAACTTAAACGACATTTGGGAACGCTTCATAGTGAGTGCCTTAACAAACCCCGAGAATTCTTCCAATTAAAATTAAAATCATATGTAAAGCAGAAATCATTCTTTAAAAAAACTTTGGGAATGAAAAAGCTTTACTTGACTCTTACAAAGTTTCATATAAAATAGCCAGATGTAAAAGGCCTCACACCATTGGTGAAGAGCTTGTTTTGCCAGTAGCAATTGAGATTGTAGAAACTATGTTTGGAGATAATTTTGCCATCCATACCTATATCAAATGATACTGTTGCCCGTCGAATTGGTGATATAGCTGAAGATGTACAGCATCAGCTTTTCGGGAAGTTACGTGACAAATTGTTTTCAATTCAGCTTGATGAGGCAATAGATAGCAATAAAGATGCTCATTTCATTGCCTATGTTCGATTTTGTGATGGTATGTCAGCAGTAGAAGAACTATTTTTCAAAGCAACATCACTCCCATTATTTGCTATCTTAAATGATTTTATAAACGAGGCAAATATGGAGTGGAAAAATTGCGTCGGAATATGTACCGATAGTGCTCATTGAATGTCTGGAAAATTTCAAAGTGTACAAGCACTTGTGAAACAAAAATCTCCACTGTGTGTGTGGACACATTGTATGATCCACAGAGAAGCTCTGGCTTCCAAAGAAATGAGTCCTGCTCTGAGTATTGTGCTCACTACAGTTGTAACCGTAGTAAAGTATATTAAAATGAGACCCCTAAAATTTAGAATTTTTTTCTGCACTTTGTAAAAACATGGGTGCCGAACATTCAGCGTTACTATTTTATTGCCAGGCAAGATGGTTATCACGTGGGAAATGTTTGCAACGTGTTTATGAATTAAGAAATGAAATCGCCATTTTCCTATAAGAGGAAAACCGACCGTAAGCCGAGAAGTTTCGAGATAGTTTATTTGTGATGAAATTGAGCTACTTGGTTGATATATTCGAGAAACTAAATACCTTAAATCGTCAGTTCCAAGGAACAAATACACATATATTCGATACAAGTGATAAAATTAATGCTTTTTGTAGAAAATTGGAATTGTGGAGCAGAAATGTAAAGAAAAAAAACCTAGAAATGTTTGCAAATGTGGGTAAATGTGTTAAAATATATAAGGCTGAAAAACAACATGTGAAAGTTGTAACCATTGAAAATCATCTAGTCATGTTGACAAAGAATTTTAAAAAGTATTTTCTTACTGACGACAACTTGGTAGCAAGTTACGAGTGGGTTAGGGATCCATTTCAAAACACTCCCGAAGGGCTCTCATTTTCCGAAGAAGAAATCTTTATAGACCTCACGGCAAGTGGCGAAATCAAAAGACAATTTGATAATAAATCACTCTTTGAGTTTTGGGCAGGGGTGAATGATGAGTTTTCTGCACTGAAAACAAGAGCATTTCGTATACTATTACCATTTTCAACATCCACCTTTGCGAAACTGGATATTCTACGGTGGCTGCTTTGAAAACAAAATATAAATCTCAACTAAACATAGAAAAAGAACTTAGAGTGTCAATTCCTAATATTAAACCATCCTTCGAAAATCTTTGCTCTGCAAAACAGGCCCAAGGGAGTCACTAATAATTACTAAACTTGTTTTTAATTTAGTATTGATATGTTAATTATTAGGTAAATACATTGTGCAGTACTAATACAATCCTATTTATAGGTGTATTATATCACTGGCTTTTAGTGTACAACCTGCCCGATACTTACCATAATAAAAGCCTAAACTTAAGGTAAAATATCAAACTATAAATTTGAATGGGCACTTAAGTTTTGAAAACGACCAAAATATAATAAATATAGCTCTTAAAGAGGAAATTGAAATCGTGCCTAGAAACCCAATATTTCGCTCATAAACGAATTAGCGCAATGAAAATAAAACAGAGCTGGATTAAAAAATATTTCTAGCCAGGTAATTTTTTTGTACTAAATTTGATATTTTTTATTCTTTCTTCAGTTATTTTTTTATGGGTCTAACACCCGTGCTACAGGGAACTGTAGCTGTAAATTCTCCATATAAAAGACTGCTTGAAAAGCGTTATACGCGGAGTAACAAGCTGAACCTCATACGGGTGTGAAGTATCAGCGCGACGTGTATTTCTAACATGCACCGCTCTGGGAAGAATTAAGCGGGCTAGATCCTTCGAACACTTTCCATGAAAATACTTGTAGAACAGATTCAAGTCGCCAACCGTTCTTCGATGTTCCAGCGAATCAAGGCTGCCGGTCAATTCCGGGTCCGCAATCAGACGGACCGCTCTTCTCTGAACAGAATCCAACAAATGCAGTGTATGTTTGGGAGCGGAGCCCCAAACGTGGGAGCAGTATTCCATAGTTGGTCGAATTTGGGCTTTGTAAAGAATTAACAGTTGCTGTGGAGTGTAAAGCTTTCTGGTTCTAAATAATATTCCCAACTTTTGAGAAGCTCTTCTTGCTATGCCTGCAACATGTTCATGCCAAGACATATTTGCTCCCAAACTAACGCCCAACAAATTGAGCGACGATGTTAGGGGAATGGAGTGCCCCGACATAACTATGTCGGGTTCAGCAACGTTAACTTTTTTAGAAAAAACTGCCGCTTGGTTTTTTGTAGCGTTAAATTCCACTTGGTTACTGTCACCCCAAGATAGAATTTCTTCCAGGTCTTTGTTAAGTTGAACGACCTCCTGCTGTCTGCGGATATTCGCCTGAGCAGCCGATGTCCGAGCGTTCAAGGTGAATGAAGAGACAAGCGTACTGTCATCTGCAAAGCTATAGATTGGATTCCCGGTCTTTTCCAGCAGATCGTTAATGTAAATGAGAAAGAGAGTAGGAGACAGTATGGAGCCCTGGGGCACACCGGCGTTGATAGTGAGGGTGTTAGAAAGAAATCCGTCGACCGCCACTCGTAAAGAACGCTCTCTGAGGAAACATGAGAGCCACAAACAGAACCTTTCAGACATACCATAAGAGCGTAACTTAGCCAACAGTCCATCGTGCCAAACACGGTCGAATGCCTTGGATATGTCAAGAGCAACCGCTCGAGATTCTCCAAAGTGTTCAATTGCGTTGTTCCAAACATGTGTTACATAAGTCAGAAGATCTCCTGTTGATCTATGTTTACGAAAACCATATTGGTGATCGCTAATAATATTGAATCGTTCAAGATATTTTAGAAGATGCTCATTGATAACCTTTTCCATGACTTTCGATATTATTGAAAGCAGTGCAACTGGTCGGTAGTTATTTGGCAAGGTCTTCTTATCTTTTTTAGGTATCGGCTGAACCGTGGCACATTTCCAGCAGGACGAAAATATTCCCTTGCTGTAGGATAGGTTAAAAAGTCTACAGAAAACTGGTGTTAGTTCCCTTGCACAGTTTTTGAGAACTATGGCAGGTATTCCGTCAGCGCCAGAAGCCTTCTTGGTGTCTAGCTTCATTAAAATATGCTTTATGATGCGCTGACTGAAGACAACATCGGGCATCCTTGACTGCAATATGGGAATAGTAGGTGGTGTTTTTCCTTGGAAATCGACAGTAGAATGTTCAGCCAACAAGTTCGCTCTCTCAACAGGTGTGGTTGCAATGGAATTATCTGGCCGTGTGAGTGGTGGTATGGTGGATTTGGTAAAATTTTGACTAACTGCCTTAGCGACTGCTCAAAAGGACCTGGAATTGTTGGGACAAGCGAGAGGTTTGTTTCTAATTCGTTGATTGTGTGCCTCCTTGGTTTCGTCGATAATTCCCTGGCATCTGTTCCGGGCATGAACAAAGATGTTACGATTTACGGTGTTAGGATTTTCACGCCATTGTCGGTAGGCAATATGTTTAGAAGCAACAGCTTCTTTGCATTTTCGGTCGAACCAAGGCTTGCCGTTGGAGGAGCATTTCTTCGAAAAAGGGATGTAAGCTTCCATACCAGCCAAAATAACATCGGAGACCTCCCTGGCGCAGTCAGATGGGTTATCGGATCAAAAACAAATGTCCATCCAAGGGAAAGTTCGAAAGTATTCCATGAGATCTTCCCATTTAGCAGATTTGTAGTGCCAAATCTTGCGCGGGCCTAGGCGCCTCTCTGTCACTGATTGGCAGGATACTCGATGTCGAAAGCAGTTTATGGTCGGAAGAACCTAACGGCGGATTTACGGTCACCGTGTAAATCTCCGGATTGGTGGTTAAAAACAGATCAAGAAGACTGGCGAACTCCCCGTCTCGATCAGGGATCCGTGTTGGTTCGTCAATAAGCTGAGTTAAGCCATAACTGACTGAGAATGATTCAGCTTCACGACCTTGTTCGTCGGTAGTATTTGAATATTTAAGCCAGTTGATATTGTGGACATTAAAGTCGCCCAGAATGGCAATTTCGGCATTTGGATAGTTACTTTGTAAATGATCGATGGTGTCTGCAAGAGAAGCGAAAAATGTTCGAAAATTGGTATCACTTGGTGGTCGATACAGGATACAGATGAACCTTGTGGTTTGTTGAGTCGGATTTGAGCTTTGTAAAGAATTAACAGTTGTCGTGGAGTATAAAGCTTTCTGGTTCGAAATAATATTCCCAACTTTTGAGAAGCTCTCCTTGCTATGCCTGCGACATGTTCATGCCAGGACATATTTGCTCCCAAATTAACGCTCAACAAATTGAGTGACGATGCTAGGGGAATGGCGTGCCCCGACATGACTATGTCGGGTTCAGCAACGATAGCTTTTTTAGAAAAATCGATCGAGAAATAATCGACGTTTCACCTTTCTTGAAGCGGTTAAACCACTCATAGACCCGAGTTTCACTCATAGCATCCTCTTTGTAACATAACAACAGTGTCTGCGGCACTTTTTTCAAGTAGAAAACAAAATTTCACAACCGCACGTTGTTCCCGAGAATCGGTCATCTTAAAAAACAAGTACACGAAACAACTTTTACAAAAAAAATTCAGGAGCTTCTCACAACCTTCTATATCGATGCAGATTGACTTGGAAGGAGTGTAACTACATCACTCTAGCGGGCGAACCGTATACTATAAGTACCAACCTAACTACAACACAATTCCCGCTACTTTTGGGTCCCCCCCATATGTCGTGATAACCTGAGCTAATCTGAACTAACTTGAATTAACATCCACACATTGATCTTTGAATGGATCATATTCGAGGTTAATTTTCGAAATGAAAATGAAAAGACCATTAAGTTTTTAAATTTTTAATTTTGAACCTGTAACATCTGGATGTTACTGTTTTAATACACAATACAAATTTTGGTACTTTGACTCAATCAAATTCAGTTCATTTAGTGTTCACTGATAGTACTCAAAAAGAACCAAATCACTTTAGTCTTGTATGCATACATAAGCCTCCATAAGAAAAGGGGTAATAGAAAAAACAATATAATACTGGAGGGTGGTAAAGTGATCGGAATCGATTTTTGTCAGTCGAACACGGCACTGATATCGTGGCGCCCAGATTTTAATTAGGCACAATAGGAGGTGACATTTTCTACACCTTTTTTGGGGCCGGACTGAGTACTGGGCATAGTAAGCCTTAACCCCGATGAGTCAGCGGTGAAAATGCCCAGTGAGATAATATTTTAGCAGATCTCAATAAGGAACACACTTCAAAAAATGTGCATTTAAAACTCGCGTAAAAAACTGAAAACCTTTATATTTTGAAGTAGATTTAAGCAAAATATAGTGTGTTATATTTTTAGAATGGTAATTTAAAGCTCTATTCTGATAAGGAAAAATATACAGGGTATCCCATTTAAAAATATATTTTTGCGTTAATAACTATTAAAATATTAGTTGTAAAAAAATTACCTTACACTGTTGAAATCCACGTGAAAAAGTGCTTTGAGAATGTTTTTACAGAAATCAAAAATTTTCAATAGGAAAAGAATTACAAACATTTTTCTAAAATGTAGATTTTTGAAAAATACCCTATATATCTGAAACGGTACTAGATATCGATATGCGGTTTTCACCATTAAGTTTATCATAAAAATTGAGCCTCAGATATCGACATCAGTTTTCGTCTATCTCCTTTAGATAAAGATGTTTACCTTTAAAAGTGTCCAGTTTGGACCACCCTGTACAAAAGAAAAATAGCGTTCTATTGTTAGATTTTCGACAAGCGTAATTTTGGTGCACTACAGGCCTAATGGGGACACAATTGTCAGTGTTCCTTATTGAGATCTGCTGAAAAATTATCTTAGACGTATACTAAGAACGTGGAAGTGTCTTGGACTTCTGAATACAGGTTATTTTGTAGCATCGTACTGCTTGTGCAACTGTTGCAACCATTAAAAAGCCTCATTTAAAGTATCTGCTGCATCTTCCTTACGCACCAGATATCGCGTCCAGTGATTATCACATGTCGGGTCAAAAGATACACCGTGAGGTGTACGACTGGTTGCGCTGAACACCAAAAGATTTTTTTTCAGATTCAAGCACTGGACTATAAGCGTGCTGGAGAAAAATCAATGCAGATGTGTGCTCAAAAAAAATATTTTATTTTTTACGGTTTATAAAAAAGTCCGCCCCTGCTCAAAACCAATTAGACCAACCCCACATAGTTGTACTAAAAAGGGCTTTTAGCCTTTATATATTCCTTTTGTGGTCCTTTCAGAGTTTCACGAATTGAAAATAAAAGGGCACGTCAGAAGCACCTTGCCCTTTTTAACATGACGAAATGTGTATACCTGTCTTGCTTGTCTTATTTCATAACAATAAGGGGACGAAGGGATAAGAACTTGTTTTTCGGATGGGTTTTATTTATCTAGAATGTACGTTAAGAGGGCAGCCGAGCAGAAATCCTTTGTGGCGTAGTAGATAGTTTCCTTAGATAAAAAGGATGTATACGATTTTCTCAGGAAGAACTAGTAAAATAAATTACCTACAGTTTGTCGAAATCACGTAAAATCCAAAATGAATCACTTCTTTACTCGTAGGTTCGAGGCAGTCTTTTTATGTTCCCATCCAAAGAGGCCTAAAATGACACATTCCGTGGCTGCTAAATATATTAAAAAGTCGGTGTCGTTTGTGAAGAAATGGGTATATATATAATATATATATATATATATATATATATATATATATATATATATATATATATATATATATATATATATATGTATATATATATATATATATATATATATATATATATATATATATATATATATATATCAATCGGTTTTATGTCTTCCTTCTTCCGATGCCTAATTTCCACTCCTCCCGGTTTCTCCATCCCTCCTCCTCCAGATCTCTCTCTAGTACTTCCTTGTTGATTCCTGCTCTCCAGCTTTGACGTGGTCTTCCTCGCTTTCTTTTTCCATGAGGGTTCCAATTTAAAATCTTTTTAGGTAGTCGGTCTTGTGACATTCTCTGTACATGTCCGTACCATACCAACTGTTGTGTTCTGATTTCGTCCACTATATCGTGCTTTATTTCTAAAGCTCGCCTTATCGTGTCATTTGGTATGCGGTCTTTTCTAGATTTTCTGGCTGCTCGTCTCCAGAAATCCATTTCTATAGCTTTTAGTATTTTTTCTGTTCTTTCCTTTAATGGCCACACCTGGGAGCTGTAAGTTATTATACTCTTCACTATTGAGTTGTAAATTCTCTTCTTATTTTCAATGGTTATGTTTTTGTCCCCTAGTATACTATTAAGCACTGCAATCGCTTTTCTTCCTTGGATATTCCTCTCGAATATTGCTTCTTCCAGTGTTCCGTCCCTAGATATTCTCGTTCCCAAATACTTATAACTGGCACAGTGTTTGATGGTGTGTCCTGTGGCCAGTTTCAAGTCCTGCTGTTGTCCTCCGACGCACATGTACTCGGTCTTTTTAATATTGACTTCTAGGCCCCATTTTTCATATTCCTCCATAAGGTTTCGTGTCATGTATTCCATATCATCGATGTCCTGAGCGACTACTACCTGGTCATCTGCGAATGATAGCGTGTACAATGTAGTATCGTCATCCAGTGGTAATCCCATACTGCTACATTTCCTTTTCCAGTTCTTCAGTGCACTCTCCAAATATATTTTAAATAGCGTTGGGGATATACAGCAGCCCTGTTTGAGACCCTTTGTGACCTGGAACCCTGTTGTTATACCATATTTGGTTTTCACACTACTTCTTGCGTCGTGGTATAAGGATTTTACGGCTTTAATTATTTCGGTGCTTACATTACTCTGTTGTAGTGTTTCCCACAATCTCATTAGGAGCACGCTGTCGTAGGCCTTTTTAAATCAACAAACAAGACATGGACTTCCTGATCAAATGCGGTTTTCTTTTCTAGGATTTGTGTCAGTGAGAAGAGATGGTCTATTGTGGATCTTCCTGCTCTAAAGCCTGCCTGTTCTTCAGCTTCTACGTCCGCGTATTCCGTTTCTATTTCATTTTTAAGTGTTTTTCCGTATATTCTGCTAATAGATCCTGTAACCGTTATTCCCCTATAGTTATCGCAATTATTTTTGTCTCATTTCTTATGAATTGGTGATATGTATGCTATTTTTCCATTCCTCAGGTACTTCTGATGTGTTAATGCATCTTTGGAATAAGTTCCTCAAAGCGCTAAATAGCTTTTCAGTTCCGTATTTTACTATCTCTCCTGGGATGTTTCTTGGTCCTGGAGCTCTACCATTTTTTAGCGTTTTACATACTTCTTTAACTACTGATGTTGTTTTCCTTATTGGGGATCCTCATATAACTATATTTGGGTTTCCATGTTGGGTACTTTTGAACTCTGGTCTATCTTCTGTTAGCATATTTGTAAAATATTGGTTCCATTTTTCTGGTGTTATTGGTGAGAAGATTTCTCTTTTCCGTTCTGTTCTCATATTTTTAAGAAGTCTCCAGCTTTCTGTGCTTTTTCTTCCTCCTATGTAAGTGTTGAGTCTTGAGCATGTCTTTTCCCATTGGTTGTTCTTTTTGTCAAAAATCATTTTAACGAGACGAAAAATGTCGACGACTTGCCAAAACGTGGCTGGGTAGGCAAAGTTACTTCGAAAGTCAAAAAACGAATTGTGCTGCGTCAAAGAGCGTAAATCAGATTTGAATGTGTCCCATGAGACCATTCGACAACATTTTCGTGTTCACGATGTCAAATTGCGAAGCACGTTGAAGAAACCTTTGCTGGGTGAAAATCACGTCGCGAAGCGGCTCGCTTGGGCCCACAATAAGATACTAGAGTGACCCTCACAATCGCTGGATGTTAACCCTATTGAAAACGTTTCGTTTCTTGTAAAGAGAAAGCTCAGAGAGAAGACTTTGATTCAGTTGTCTCGCGAGATTCGAAAAATTTGCAGCGTATGCAGAAAATCTTGTCGGCAGTATGCCTTGAAGACGCCAGGCGATTATTGATGCAGGAGGCGATAGGACAACTTACTAAGGTAACTGCGGCGGTGTTAGCACACCAAAGAATGCATTGATGGCAAAAAATGTTCTCGAAACACATTTTTTCAAGAATACCAGCGGTCACATTCTTACTTGACAAACTGTATAATACACAGCGTGTCTCAAAGTAAACGGGATTTTTTTTTCGAAATAAAAACAAAAAATCTTATTATTTTTCAAAAATTAAATTATTATGTTCAAAATACTCAGTCCCCTTTGGGCTCAATGCAGAGTTTTGTAAGGTCAACAGGCATGTTAAATGAGTTTTTTAACTCATCTTCTGGGATATCCTTCATTATTCTGGTCGACGCATTTTGGATATTTTCAATATACACATAACGCTTTCTTTTCATTGACAAATGTAATTTTGGGAAGTCGCACGGAGCCAAATCAGGCGAATACGACTAATGGCTGATGACTAAAATGACGTTTTTGGTAAAAAAAATCAGTAATAAGCGTCGAACCATGAAATTGTACATTATCGTGTAACAGACGCCAGTTTACACTTTCACGATATTATGAGCGCACACGACGAATATGCGACAATAAATGCTTCATAATACCTAAATAGTAAACAGCATTAACCGTTTGTCCAAGTGAAACTAATTCCTTGTGCACTAACCCTTCGAATTGTAGAAACAAATTACGATTGCTTTCACTTTTGACTTCCCCAAACGATTTTTTTTTTCAGATCTTTTTTGCTAGGACGCTCTCATTTAGGGCTTTGGCGCTTGATTTCTGGATCATATTGAAAACACCACATCTTACTGCCAGTTACTTAAGTTTTTGTTCTGTTGTGACTGTTTGACAACATATAGTTGTTCACTTCTCAAACCATTCTTGAATTCTGGCTGTATTTTATCCCATCAAAAAGCAATTCTTTTTGTTCCATCGTTTTGCAAAAATCAAGAGTAGCGTCACTTAAACAGCTGTAACTCGCAAACTAATAGAGAAAATATCATAAAAATTGTACACGAATCTTCTGAAAGTTGACACTAAATGAAAAATTATACGTTTGTTTGGTTTATGCCCCAATTTCTTGGAAAGTCTCGGGAATTTTCACTCCATGTATGGCAACTAACCCGAATTCCTTGTCTATGACATAAATCATCTGTTCGTTGTGTACCCATATTTTCCTGCGTCTGTTGGCTTTTTTTACCGTTTTCCAATAAATAAGGCATGATTACAAAGTGGTTTATTAAAAGAGTAGTATCATTAAAAAAGAAATTAGCTCAAATCAACTATGAGGAATCTCGCCAAACCAAAAATGAACTGGTTAAAGTTTTTAGAATAAATGTTATAATAATATACTTATTCTGACAATAATAAACTATCCCGGATAAATGGGTTAAAATTTTTGGTAAGTGATGTAATTCTACAAAAACTCATCTTTGGATAAAAGATTTCAAATTTTTTTACAGCGCTCCTTAGGTAATTAGAATATTAATATGAAAAACTTGAAATGTAATTAATTGTTGGGTGTCAGTACGTAATTATTTAAAAGGTAGGCTTTTTTTAGTAAATTTGTTGTTAAAGGCCTAGTTAAACTACAGCAACCCTGTAACTGCCACGTGCTTGATAACAATCAGTCATATTAATTATTTGTCTTGTTTACCGGTGGTCAGTCAATAACTTGAATTCATCAGTTCTTTAGGGTCGATTTTTTATTGAGATTCGCTATTTAGGATAAATTTTCTGCAATTGATCTTGCTACAAGGACATACTAGTTTCAATATATTAAGTGAATATATATATATATATATATATATATATATATATATATATATATACATAGGGTGTTATGAAATTTACTGCATATATTGAAATGAGTGACTCGTGAGGCCATGTAGAAGCATTTTCAATATATTTTTTTTTTTAATTCGAAAATTTTTGAAAAATTTAAAAAAAGGAACAAAACTGCTTTTTACCAAATCATTTACAAAACTAACTGTCGCCAAACATACGCTTTTCTCCAATAATTACAGATTTTTAAATTTTGGGCACAATTAATGTAACAAATCAAAATAATAATATATTATGCCGCACACGTAGTAAAAATAATATTTGACCATAATTTCATATTTATTATTTCAAAAAGAAATTTCTTGATTACAAGCGAAAGCAAGTTCGTAATTGATTTGATCGTTGGTTGAAGAAAATCCATTTTATTCAATTTTGATAGTGGAAAAAACGAAACATGTCATGTACTATTCACCAATTTAATAATAAACGAAGATTTTTGCAAGTGAAAATCTGAAAAAAAAAATTACACTATTAGAACTGAAAGCAAATTCGTTGATTCTTGGGGTCATTACCCCTTAACAGGTAGATCTGACCTTTAAGTGAAGTCAGCTATTTTATTTTGATGTACCTTAAATGCACAAATGCTCTCCATATAAAATATTCTAGATTGTGCGCGACGTAATCACTAAATGAACTAAACCCCACTTATATGACGTGTATACATATAAAAATATTAGCAACTAAAATACCTACACATATTTAAATAACCGGTCGAGTGCAAGTTGGACTTGCGCAATTAGTGTCTCGTACATTGATTGCTTTTAAAATAAAAATTTTCGTTACGGAAGTATAAAATGATCAGTGACATCACAAAACACATTCCAAATGAGTTTTCAACAAAGTTTTTTATATACCAGGTAAATTATTAAAGGTAGGGAATATTCCAGACTTTTTTCAAAATTTTTTGATCGGTCCTTTTCGAAATAAGGGAGCCATCACCGACTTTTCGCACTGTCTTAAAAATAATACAAAGAGAATTGTGCGCAAGTATTACATTATATATATTTTTGAACTCGTCTTTTTACAAGCTTTCATTTAACCCCCACTCGATGACCTGGTAAAAAAAAATTTTTTTCACTTCCGATTTCACCCTCTCAAAACTAGCCCCTTAGGTCTAAATTTAACTTTCAAAACTACACGGCTCTGATGAGGCCATAAATTCTTACATTTCTGCTAAATTTCAATTTTTTATGTCAAATAGTTTCGGAGGAAATCGGGTGTGACAGGCAGACGGACACCCAAGTGTTCCGTACTGAACGCTAATAAGCGCGTTTAATAAATTATATGCAACTGGAACCAAATAACGAACCAGCTGTCCCTATTAAGTTTTTTTGGGTAAATATTTATTTCTTTTTAATAATATAATTACTTTTATTACATCACTAACCAAGCGACCTTAACTAAATAGAACACTTGAGTTTTAATTGATCTAATGAAAAAAGAAATATTTTCTTTATTACCAGATATATCGCAACGTACAATATGCAATAAGGCAACAGGTGTAAAATTTGAAGGCTAATAATTTAGATAAAACTGGTAAAAAAAATATTGTAAAAATGTTAATTACTTTAGTAGTGAAAATATGTTGTAAAAATGAACATAAAATCCTGAAAGGGAAATGTGTTTTTAATAATTAGTAATGCGATCTTGGTTCTGCAAATCCATTAATGGCGTCGTTAAATTAAGCCATAAAAATTATTTTGCGACTTTTGCAAGTTAACAATTCCCTAACGATGAATAGACTGCTCGACACTAGTTCATTTAGAACAAAAAATTTCAGGCAAACTAAAACATCTTCAAGTGTCACAGTATATTACATTTTTATAACAGACTTCTATAGACTATATATATATATATATATATATATATATATATATATATATATATATATATATATATATATATATATATATATATATTATATAAAAATTTATATATTATAAAACAAATTTATATTAATAATAATAAGAATTACATATAATCTCTAAAAAGTTTAAATATCGTGAATTTTCGAAAAATAATTGTATTTAATAAAAATGGGAAATTGTAGAAAATTCGTGTCATACTGGTCTACAATGGGTTGTAATACAAGTAGACATGCGGAATCGATATGTTTATATGTTGAAGCTTGACCCGAATAACATAATAAAAAAACCATCGCCCAGTGTTGGGTCGTCATAAAACATTTTTTTAGTTTATCTTTTAATTTTTAAAACAAATCTGAAAATGCTCAAATAGGGTGTACTTAAAACTGAAATATCTCAAAGAAAAGTTTTGATTTCGCACTCTACGGTATTGAATTCTTAGGAAATTTCTGTTCTGGTAGTATATTTAGTTTTCTCAACCATTCTCATTAAACCTGCCACTTCTTGGGGGACACCTTGTACAGATAAGATAGTTAGTGAATAAATGCGAAACGTTTTCTTCTTGTGTCTTTAATTTAATATAATTATCAAAATGGTTTAAATTGATTAAACTCATCATTCGTGATCTTCATTTTTAGTCCAGTCAGAATACGAATTTGAGGTGAAATGGTCAGATATTGCTACTTAAAAAAAATACTCGTCTCGACAAGTACATTAACGAAAAAATATTGTGATCGCTGAAAAATTAGGACAACACCCTCAAAAATGGGAGTATTGCCCCGTTTTTGGGATTTTTAGCATATTTCTGCAATTTTATCATAAATTTATAGAAGATAAACTAAATATTCTGACAGATCTTGATTCTAGATAAAAATAAAATAACCGGTCAAGTGCAAGTTGGACTTGCGCGATTAGTGTTCCGTACGTTGATTGCTTTTAAAATAAAAATTTTCGTTACGGAAGTATAAAATGATCAGTAACTTCACAAAACACATCCCAAATGAGTTTTAAATAAGGTTTTTTTTTCCGATTTTTAATGAAAAGTGATGACCTTGAAATTTTATTTTTTTTTATATACCAGATAAATTATTAAATTTTCATTCAATCTACACCCCATGGAAAATATTCCAGAATTTATTCAAAATTTTTTGATCATTACTTTTCGAGATAAGGTGGGGGACAGCTATTTTCCGCACTTTTTTAAAAATAATACAAAGAGAATTGTGCGCAAGTATTACATTATGTATATTTTTGAACTCGTCTTTTTACAAGCTTTCATTTGACACCCCATTCGATGACCTGGTCATCAATTCCTATATTAGTGCCAAATTCCAACTTTCTATGTTTTCTATAGTTTCGGGCTATAGATGTCATTAGAACCTTCTTGTAGGAAAAAACTGGCCGTTTTTGTCGTTTTTTTTTTAAAAAATTTTATCGTATCTATTAAAATTTTCATTCCAAATAAAATTATTCCTTAAATAATGTTTTTCTTCATGTTGGGCTACATTAAGGGGTTTACGAACGGATTAACATTAAAAGTATACATATTTTTACTAGAAGACAACACTACGGTACATTTGTAATTTTTATTACTAAATTAAAAATGGTGTAATAGCTGTATCTAACACAATAATCATTGACTAGTTATTAAGATTAAAAATACTACTGCAAATATTATATTTATTCTTAACTTCTTCGATAAATATAATGGATAATAACAAATTTAAAGTCCTCCACGGACTGTCTATCTTGATAGTAAATTTTTTTATGAGAAGTATACACAATTTTAAAACTATAAACATATTTTTAAATTTAAAAACGTATTGAATGATAATAAATTGGCGATTGATGAGGTCTAAATCAAATTTATTTTAAATAAGTTTATAAATGAACGTTCTCCGCTTTAAGGACGCTTGTTGCAAACTGTAAGTTAACTCTGGAAATATGTTCCATAAACATTAGTTTAATTGATCTAAACATAATTTTAGCCATTTTTTACATATTATATATATTTTCACTCCTTACAATATTGATCAATTTTACCGATCCACGTTGTTTTCTTCTGACGAATTTTTTAAACAACATTTTTCAGTATACTACTATCTTACCTAAAATGTCAAAAAATATTCCTTAGTCTCTAAACTTTCATTCGAGATACTTAAGAACTCATTTAAACAATTTAGGCCCGAGAAATTGGCAATTTTACTTTCAATTTTATGATTTTTTTGTTTCAAATTTACAGTTACTTTTAAAAAAATATATATATTTTTTTAATTTTATCATATTTGCCGTAACAAAGATCATCTTTATTAGATATATAACCGGTCAAGTGCAAGTTCAACTTGCGCAATTAGTGTTCCGTACGTTGATTGCTTCTAAAATAAAAATTTTTGTTACGGAGGTACAAAATGATCAGTGACTTCATAAAACACACCCCAAATGAGTTTTCAACAAAGTTTGTTTCCGATCTTTACTGAAAACCGATGCCCTTGAAGATTTTTTTGATATACCAGGTAAATTATTAAAGGTAATGTACTCCTGATAATTTTTGTTCAATCTACACCCCGTGGAGAATATTTAAGAATTTTTTCAAAATTTTTAGATCAGTACTTTTCGAGATAGAAGGGGGACAGCGATTTTTCGCGATTTTTTAAAAATAATACAAAGAAACTAAGTTGGGAATGTAGAATCTTTGGCAAAAATAATACAAAGAAAAGTGTGCGCATGTAAGAGATTATATATTTTTGAACTCGTGTTTTTACAAACTTTCATTTGACGCCCTCGATGACCTAGCAAAAAAAAATTTTTTCACTTTCGATTTCACCCCCCAAAACTAACCCCTTAAGTCAAAATTTAACTTTCAAAACTACACAGCTCTGATGAGGCCATCAATTTCTATGTTAGTACCAAATTTAAAGTTTCTAGTGAAATAGTTTCGGAGAAAATCGGGTGTGACAGACGGACAGACAGACAGACGGACGGACAGACACCGAAGTGATCTTATAAGTATTCCATACGGAACACTAAAAATGATTACCATATGTCTTATAAGGAGAGGCCAGAGCATTTGGATAAAAACTTGGTGGAGAATCAGGTTTCACTTATATATTAAGAACCCCGTTTTATGTTTTATCTCATAGGATTTTTTTTAAAGAAAACTAATTTTATTTGACATTCTAAAGTTTTGAAAAAGTGGTAGTATTTCTATTAAATAAAAAATACATTTCTACAACAACTTAAATATAATTTATTATTTTATTTAACTAATTAAGCTTGTATCATTAAAAATATTATTTTGTGCAATAACGTTATAATTTTTATTAATTTAATTATTATATCTTCATATAAAATTATCAATAAAAAGTAATCTTTCCAACACCATTATTGGTTAATTTACTTTTGTTTTTGCATAAAAATTGTATTAAATAATGTTAACATAAAAAATATGACATACAAATACAAGATTCATACTGGCCAGTTTTTTCAGTCTTAATGGACCAAATTATTTCCTCAGTCACTCAACATGTACAGTAACCTATGTATAATAATTAAAAATATCTTTGGTTACTAAAAATATTATAAAACTCAAGAACAAGTAATTTTTTGAAAATAAATCGTAAATTTGTATTAAAAAAATTAAATTTGTGATTAAAATGGCCAATCAAAATAATGTCCATGGAACATATTTCCAGAGTTAACTAAAAAAAATTATCTTACAGTTTGCAAGTACACCTATTTAATCATAAAAAATGACAAAAGAAAAAAACGACAAAAACGGCCAATTTCTCCCGACCAGAAGATTCAAATGACATCCATAGCCTTTTCGTTTTTTTAGTGTTCCGTACGGAACACTTATAAGATCACTTCGGTGTCTGTCTGTCTGTCTGTCTGTCTGTCTGTCTGTCTGTCTGTCTGTCTGTCTGTCTGTCTGTCTGTCTGTCTGTCTGTCTGTCTGTCTGTCTGTCTGTCTGTCTGTCTGTCTGTCTGTCTGTCTGTCTGTCTGTCTGTCTGTCTGTCTGTCACACCCGATTTTCTCCGAAACTATTTGACATAGAAAGGTGAAATTTGGTAATAATATAGGAATTGATGGCCTCATCAGAGCCATGTAGTTTTGAGAATTAAATTTTGACTTAAGGGGTTAGTTTTGGGGGGTGAAGTCGGAAGCGAAAAAAAAATTTTTTTACTAGGTCATCGAGTGTGGTGTCAAATGAAAGCTTGTGAAAACACGAGTAAAAAATATATATATAATATTATACTTGCGCGCACTTTTCTTTGTATTATTTTTAAAAATTCGCGAAAAATCGCTGTCCCGGGCTTTATCTCGAAAAGTACTTATCAAAAAATTTCGAAAAAATTCTGGAATATTCTCCACGGGGTGTAGATTGAACGAAAATTATCACGAGTGCATTACCTTTAATAATTTATATGGTATATAAAAAAAACAAAAATTTCAAGGTCATCAGATTTCAGTAAAGATTGGAAACAAACTTTGTTAAAAACGTATTTGGGGTGTGTTTTGTGAAGTCACTGATCATTTTATACCACCGTAACATAAATTTTGACTTAAGGGGTTCGTTTTGAGGGGTGAAATCGGAAGTGAAGTTTTACTAGGTCATCGAGTGTGATGTCCAATGAAAGCTTGTGAAAACACGAGTAAAACTATATATATATATATATATATATATATATATATATATATATATATATATATATATATATATATATATATATATATATATATATATATATATATATATATATATATATATATATATATATATATATATATATATATATATATATATATATATATATATATATATATATATATATATATATATATATATATATACATATATATATATATATATATATATATATATATATATATATATATATATACTCGTATATAATGTAATACTTGAGCACACTTTTCTTCGTATTACTTTTAAAAAATCGCTGTCCCCTACCTTATCTCGAAAAGTACTCATCAAAAAATTTTGAAAAAATTCTGGAATATTCTCCACGGGGTATAGATTGAACGAAAATTATCACGAGTGCATTACCTTTAATAATTTATTTGGTATATAAAAAAAAAACAAAATTTCAAGGTCACCAGTTTTCAGTAAAGATTGGAAACAACCTTTGTTGAAAACTCTTTTGAGGTGTGTTTTGTGAAGTCACTGATCATTTTATACCACCCTAACAAAATTTTTTATTTTAAAAACAATCAACGTACGGAACACTAATTGTGCAAGTTCAACTTGCACTTGACCGGTTTTTTTTAATCTAAAATCAAAATCTGTCAGAATTTTTAGTTTACCTTCCCTAAATTTATGACAAAATTGCAAAAAAAACGCTAAAAAATTCAACAACGGGCCAATCCTCCCATATTTGAGGGTGCTGCCCAGCGATTGCAGTATTTTTTCCTTAATGAACTAGTCGAGACGAGTATTCTTTTTTTAAAGTAGCAGTATCCGACGATTTTTATTTTTGGCCTGTTTTTTGGTCGTATGCTGACAAGACAATTTAGAACAGTTACCAAAAGTGCGTAGGATCGGTTTCGATTCCAGTTCTCCTTTGAAAATGAGAATTTTACTGAGTTTAATGACAGGACAATGGTTGAAAATACCTTGACAAACGTGGATATAAAAAGCAAAAGCCAGTATCCCTTATTGCTATTTCAACGAGATATTGCAAGTTGAAATTAATACCAAAGGCGTTAGATGTAATTGATTTTTGTATTCGTCAGCTTAAGGCAAAAATATCCATTTTCTCATGCATGTGTTTTGCGCCATGCTCAATACCTGCTCAATATCAAACATCAAAACAAATTCTCTATCTTGCAGCTGAAGCAATCCCGAGAAATCTATGGAAAGTTCTTGAAGCTTACAATGATTTTTTGAGGGAGTCTTACCATCTACTTACAACAGTGAGACCTACAATTTCGAAACACCAAATTTCTTACCTAAAACTCCGTGAAGCGTTCGTGAAATATGGCGATTCCAGGTCTAAATATTCGAGAAGCAGCTCAACGAGAAGCTGTATTGGTCAAAAATTCCCTGAAAGGAAATAAACTGACAGAAGATGAAGTGCAACGTGAACTGTTGATACTGATTGTCGCTGATGACAGAAGGAAAAACAAATTAACATAGATTTGGGTTATACGAACTACTTGCATCTAACTAATAACTTGCAATAAGAGACAGTATTTTTAAGTAGTTTAGCAATTTTCAAATTTGAAAAAAAATATATAAAATGGGCTTCTACTAGACCCCAGGATTCACATATGGAGAACATCATCCCTTTGGAATAATTTGTCCAGAACTGTGTTTCCCACCGAGTACAATTTACAGCAATTCAAGAACAACGTGAATCGCTTTTTCCGCACACGTGTCGCTCCTGTAGCTCTCTAGGGACTTCCTTGTAGCACGTGTGCTAGACTCATAAAAAAAAAGCCGGCTGTCCATTACATTACGCCTTTGAAAGGCACTGTCCATAATTATAAATTGGATGGAAATATTAATTTGAATAATGTTGGACAGTATATTATATGACATAACTGTGTATTTTTCTGAAAACTGAAATAAACAGTTTTATTTGGTACTGAATGCAGTAGAAGTGTAAGTGTTTATTTTTAAACTTAACCCAGTTGAAACAAATGACTAATCAAAATTAACCGACTAACAGTTTTTGACGATTTAATCGACTAAAGTATTATAATGAAAAAGAACAAAGTCGACATCATGAAAACGAAGCTAGTCTCTCTCTAATACAAGGGTCATTCAATAAGTAAAGAGACAATTGGTCTCGGCTTCAACCCAAACCGCTCCATACCTCTAGGAGTGCAAGTTGGTAACCTTGTGATGAGTTTTAATCAGCTGTTCGATCAAGTAATGTAAACATAACTTCAAAATATCCAATTTACCATGGCGAGTCCATTGGAAGACTGTACTTTAGAAGGGCAGCGTTCTGTCATCAGATTTTTAGTAGCAGAAGGTGCTAAGCCAAGTGAAGAACAAGAGTGTGTGACGAGTGGTGAAGTCCAGTCGAAGTTTTCGATTCCTCGTTGGAATCGAGGATTGATGGACTTATTCGTGATAACAGAAGAATTACTGTTGCAATGATAGCTTAGGAGGTTGAGGTAAGCGTTGGAACTGTTCACAATATTATTCGGAACCATTTACAGTGCCCGCTATTACCCAAGAAAAGCTTCAAGAACTGGATTGGGAGATCTTACCTCATCCCGCATACAGACCTGGCTCCGTGTGATTTTTACCTGTTCGAACCTCTCAAAGACGCCCTGTGTGGAAAGAGGTTCACGGACAATGAAGAAGTGAAGGAAAAAGTGCAAAAGTGGCTTTGACGTTAATTGAAAGAATTATTTGCAACAGGAATTAAGAAGTTAACAGAAAGGTGAGACAAGTGTATTAATGTTGGGTGGGATTATGTCGAAAAGTAGGCCAAATTTTGTAGCAATCCAATAAACCGTTTTTGAGCTGAAGCTATTTGTCTCCTTACTTATTGAATGACTCTCGTATATAAATAAGTTAAAAGCACAGGGTTCTCCCTACCACATATTCCCAGTGTCAATTAAAACTAGACTGAAAGAGTACCTTCTGTATAAGTTATACAACTAATATACCTACCAATATACAGAGTGTCCCAGTATTCTGTGAACATACATAGAGTTACTGTGGACGTCTGAGATAAAAATATGACCATTTAACCCAACTTACCTTAGTCCAAGAATTCGTAATTTTTGAGATACAGGATGTCAAAGTTATACTTTTGTTTTAGTTATTCTTAAGTAGCTTTCTTAATAATTGTACTATTTGTACAAAATTCGGTACTAAGGAGTTTTCTGAGGTGAGAAATCGAATTAGCTCACAGTTTTGTTGTAAATTGTAGGGGGCACTTATTGCACTGTGTATACTTTTATATTGTCATAACTTTTTTATACCACTCTGTATGATATTTTTAATTAAACATTCGTATTTTCCGTCTTCTCTTGTCTAAAAAAGCTCTCTTGGTAAATGTTGCTCCGAGCAACAGTTTCTGAGATAATGTGATGTTTGTTTCCATTTTTTTAATTACATTGTCGAATTCGCAAATGCGTTCCTTCACACTTCGTCCAGGCTTAAGACAGGTCCGAAAGAATTGAAATTTAGAGCATGCTTAAAGGCAAACAGGCTAACAACAATAGTAAAATTAAAGACCAACGGGCCAACAACAGTAAGAATGTAAAAACCAACTCGCTATGGACATAAAAGATTACCCACAAATTGATAAATTCGTATATGTTCATTTTGATTGAAGCAGATTCAATGGATATTGAGTATTTTTTATTTTAAGGCCTAGTTTATCGGTGTCATTAACTTAAAGTTAAATACCACGACAACAATCAGTATCTCCTGAGCATAGTTTCTATCTATTTATGTTGCTAATAAACAAATACACCTAAGTACCTCGGGGTATCGCTAGACAGAACGCTGTCATATAAACCACAATGTTAGAAAACCAGACAAAAAGTGGCTACCAGAATTAATATCCTTAAGAAACTCCCTGGAAGTAGGTGGGACACGAGCCCACAGGTACTCAGAACCCCGGCGCAGGCCTTATGTTTCTCCATTGGAGAATATGCCTGTCCTGTTTGAAATCGATCTAGGTACGCAAATGAGGTCAACATTACCCTCAACGAAATTTGTAGGATAAATACAGGCTGCATGACACCTGCACCACTACTCCAACTGCTAAAAGGTTTCGCAACTCCTTCCAATCAAAGATCAGCTGCAGAACACGTTTAAAAATTTAAACAAATTTTTTATGACCGTCACCTATTCTATGCAGTAAAACAACCCACTAAACGGCTTAAATCTAGGAACAGTTTCCTGGACGACGTTGGCATCGAACCTCCAGAAGAGTACCCAACAAAGTTAAATGGGGACTTCAGAACTCTTCCTCTGTGTGTGTAAGGAGCTGCAAGATATGGCACACCCTTTTTCATCTAGTAACTGCCCCAGTACTTGTACCCTTGATGATATATGGCTTTACTCAGTATATATCACCACTACACCAAACACTATTTTTGCACTCGACGCGCGTTTCTCTAACCATGTTAGCTTCATGAGCGCGCGTCGAGTGCAAAAATAGAGTGTTTGGTGTAGTGGTGATATAGTATACTGAGTAGTATGTTGGGAATGTGGAATCTTTGGCACAATGACACTACTCAGTATATATCACCACTACACCCATCACTTTATTTTTGCACTTGACCCGCATTTCGATAACCACGTTAGCTTCATTTGGAGCGATGATTGACTGAAGCTAAACTACAAATCTACCCTATTTATACTTAGCCGAACACCTGAATTACTCAGGCGAAACTAATGACATAGGCGAGGCCATCAGTTCCGGTCAAGTAACCAGTAGAGGGGACTATAAGGAATAGGTCCTCTGTCTTTATTTAAACTCCTTTTGCATTTTATAATTTCCATAGTTTCGTATGCGTTCAACAATCTCCTATCAGATACATTTTTAATTAATCTTAGATTATCTAACGTTACAGTATGATCAGCTTCAAGGGCATGTTCGGCATTGCTAAACTTTTCTGTTCTACTGTATTTTAAATATGCTAAATATTCTTTAAATCGTGTTTTAATTGACCTTTTTGTTTGCCCAACATACTTTTTGTCGCAATCATTACAACTAATTTCATAAATTCCACTTTTCTCACAATTAGGAATCTTATCTTTGGGATTAAACAAGTTAATAAATAGACATAAGTTCAGATTAAATATTCAGAATTCCTGCTTTTTTACACGAAAAGAAAATAACACCAAGTATGTCAACATATCATATAATCCGAAATATAGCAGGGGACTCAATAAGGTATTTAATAAGGTAAACCTCATCTTAGTCTATAAGTCATCAGACAATCTGAGGACTATCTTAGGAAATCCCAAAGAAAAGACAACGCACTCGAGGTAGCCCGATACTGGGCTGAAAATCTATGATTCGGACTCGAAAAAATAAAAGTAAGTATCTTGCTAAGGAGATCCAGCACGAAAGAGGTAAAATCATAATCTTGGCGTATTGGACAAGAGGATACAAAATATGTAACAAGTTAATTTCTTCAAATTATGTATAGGTTGGCAGATTTAAAAAGTGTAAAACTCTTGTTTACAAATAATATGAAGAATAAAAACCGGTAAAGTCCAAATTGGACTTGCGCAATTAGTGTTCCGTGCCATGATTGCCTTTAAAATAAAATAAGGTAATTAGGTCCCTGACGCGCATCCAATATGTCTTTTTACGTTTTTTCTTAGTCAATAATGTATTATACTTATAGCATCTTAGCTACCTAACATCCAATAAATCAATCTAGCTCAGAATCAGCTAGAATCTAGTAATAAAAGTGTAAAATAAATATTTACTACTTAAATATTTGTTTAATTATAAACAAATAAAATAAAATTATTTCCTCTCGGTATACATCCGCGTGTATACTGGAAAAAATATTAACAAAACTTCCACTACATTGTCATGAAACCTAGTTTTCATAGTTTTTTTTTTAAACCAGATAAATTATCAAAGGTAATGCATTCGTGATAATTTTCACTGAATCTATACTTTATGAAGAATATTCCAGACTTTTTTCAAAATTTTTTGATTACTACTTTTCGAGATAGGGGGGTAGACAGAGATTTTTGACCATTTTTTTTAAATAATACAAGGAAAAGTGTGTTACATCATATACATTTTTGAACTCGAGTTTTCACAAGCTTTCATTTGACACCCCACTCGATAATTTGGTAAAAAAAATTTTCTTTTCACTTTCGATTTCACCTCCCAAAACTAACCTCTTAAGTCAAAACTTAACTTTCAAAACTACGCGGCTCTGATTGGGCCATCAATTTGTATGTTTCTGCCACATTTCAACTTTCTATGTCAAATAGTTTCGAAGAAAATCGGGTGTGACGGACACACAAATACCGAAGTGATCTCATAAATGTTTCATACCGAACACTAAAAAGTTTGACCAAATGAATCACAAACTAAAAGAGATTGGCTTGTTGAGCATGCAGCACGGATGACTGAAATACTCTGCTTCTCAATTTTTTTCAGTAATTTACCAAAACACTGGCATCTTCGAGGCATGCTGACGACGAGATTTTCTGCATACTCTGCAAATTTTTCGAATCTCGTGAGACAACTGAGTCTTTCCTCTGAGCTTTCTCTTTACAACGGACCAAACGTTTTAATAGAGTTGGCGTCCGGCGATTATGAGGACCACTCTAGTATCGTGGGGTCAAGCGAACAAAAGTTTCTTCAACGTGCTTCGGAATTTGACATCATGAGCAAGAAGACGTTGTCGAATAGTCTCATGGGACACATTCAAACCAGATTTTGTTAATTTTGCCGCTCCTTGACGCAGCCTCAATTTCGGGTCCCGTGAAAACAAAGACACGATTCATTTTTCGACTTTCGGAGTGACTTTGCCTGCCGAACCACATTTTGGCCAGTACGTCGACATTTTTCGTCTCGTTAAAATGATTTACCCACTTCTTCATAAACGATACCGACTTTGTAATATATTTAGCGGCCGCGGAATGTGTCATTTTAGTCCCCTTTGGAAAACTGCCTCGAACCAACAGACGGATTCTATATGATTTCAACGAAAGTTCGGAATTGACTGATACTTTTACTAAAATGCGTCGTAGACAATGGTTCCCTCTACCTATTTTTTGTTGAATCTCTAGAATCGCATCTACCAAAAATGAATTATCGCAGACACGTTCTTGCTTGTCAGTCTGTATAGGAGTTGAAAATTAAAAAAAAAAAATAGATCAATTGGCAGACAACTCTTTTAAGTATTTTTGTCCTAAATTTTTGAGAGGCGCGTGACTTACTGATGTAAATATAATGAATATCAGCTGATCGAATTAAAAGCGTAAATTTACGACCTTAGCAAATATCAAAGAAACAGTTTGACAGGAAATAACGTTCACTTAAAAGACGGAATAAAATTCTTTACTCGCTTAATGTAGAATTACTAGTTCTGCATGGGTTGCAGTAAGATAATTTTAATTCTTTATGTATTCGGCCAGTGTATATGGAAGTACGTACAGTTACTAATAAAAAGTTATGAGGTGTTAGATTTGCGGAAGCAATTTTACTAAATTGGTCACATTTAAGAAGTGTTAAGTCATAACTAATTGTCTGTGTATATGAATTTAAAATTTAACTTGAAAACTGCGGAAGTTATCGTCGCGGGTAAGAATAAAATTAGAGGATAATTTTATTATTTATCGAACTTTCCAAGTCGAAATTTTAGAGTACGACGCACAGTGGGCCAGGAATTTGATTTTTCGTTCAAAATTGTTTAGACCTTTCAATTATTAACTAAATCAGACAATTTTTTTTTTTTAAAATACTCGTAATCGAATTCTGGACAAACGTAAGGAAACCGATTTGCAAAATATAACCTCAAAATTTTTTAAAATTACAAGAAGCGACACGGAACCGGGAGGTGAAATTTCACGTGATTTCATGTTTACGCATTCAAAACTGATTCATCGGAGGTTTCTGGGGTTACTGGATTCCTCTCTATTTTCTGGGTCATTTTGACCATATAGGGTGCATATGGTTTAAGGAGTGAAAATAACTCCCATTTTCATAGTGGAAGAAATTATGATATTGAACAGAATTAGAGTTTCGCGTTCAAAAGTGGGTCGTCGGAGGTTTCAGTGACCCGAATCTATTTTCAGGGTAATTATGATCATATGCACCCTTTTGAGTGTTGAAAATGGGGGTTGGAGGGGGAGAAATGACGATATTCTCCTGAATTAGAGTCTTGCGTTCAAAACTGGTTCCTTGGGAGTTTCTGGGGCAGCTGAATCTATTTTCCAACCCCCATTTTCGCCCCTCAAAATGATCCCGAAAATAGATTCAACGACTCCAGAAAGCACCGAGAAACCAGTTTTAAACGCGAAACTCTAATACAGGTGAATATCGTAATTTCTCCCCCTCCAACCCCCATTTTTACATCTCAAAAGAGTGCATAGGATAAACATGACCCCGAAAATAGATCAGCGACCAGAAACCCCCGATGAACCAGTTTTTGAATCCGTAAACTTGAAATCACGTGAACCTCGAAACTTCACCTCCCGGTTCCGTGCTGCTTCTTGTAATTTTAAAAAATTTTGAGGTTATATTTTACAAATCGGCTTCCTTACGTTTGTCCTGAATTCGCTTACGAGTATTTAAAAAAAAATTGTCTGATTTTATTAATAATTGGGGGCTCTAGACAATTTTGAACGAAAAATCAGATTCCTGGACCACAGTGCGACAGTGGACTAATAAGCCTGGTAGATTTCTACGAAATGGCGGGAAATTCTGTTAAGAGGAAGAGGGGTTGGTAAGGGTGATTCTTGTAATGGTTGTGTTTAAAGTTTCATATAGATACAACGCGCAGTTGTTTGTTGTGGCAGCTAGCGTAACTGGACGTTGTTATGCGTTTCTTAAAAATTGATAAATCCTCCTATAGTGCAGTTATTTTCATACGTTGTACGAGAGCTGCATACTTATTTATTATTATTAATTAATTTAATTATTATTATATAACGTGTTCTAAAATTATTTCTGAATCCGAATTGTGAGTTGTCATGAATGATTCTATGGAACACTTTTCAGGTGTGACACAGCAAGCTTATCAGTCTATAGTAATTACAGCGGCTTGCTCTTTGCTCCGGAATGGGTACGAATACTGACTTTAGCCAGTCGTCAGCAAATTCGCCGGTGGCATATTATTGAACAGTTTTAAAAGTAACTGACAATTATCTTCCTCGATCATCTTAAGGAACTCAGAGGGAATGCCATCTATATCTGTAATAACTAAAAATACCAATACTAAAGCTAACAAAGAATTAGATATTAAATATACATCTTGTATAATCTATCCACCTGACATAAAATAATACGATATTTCATGTTGTAGTTATAGCTTATTGATATCATTCCTGCAAACATGAAACTGAAAGTGGAAGAACCGTTAATGATATTGACACCGACTCCTGCGGTAAATAAAAACATTCCGATTCCGATTACACATCATACGAAACGGTACGCAGACAAATGATTAGAAATTCGCGTTTTGGTATTTGTAGGAATTCACACGATAAATAAAACTAACTGTCTTAGGTTCAGTATATTAATAGGTGGTTATGCAAGAGAACCTATTTTTAGCATAAACAAAAAATTTCAACAATTATATAACTTTTACAACTCCTGTGTCGATTTAAAAACTGCTCTTGACGTTTCGTCGATCAGCATCTTCAGACCTTTTTCCGAGAATTGACTTCCTCTAGCAGAAAATATTAATACAGATTTCTAAAGCCCGAATTTGCCGTAACAACTGCTTCAATATGGAGACCTTTTTACCACGAAGCTTCTGCTTGATATGTGACCACACGTTCTCGATTGGGTTTGCATCGGGCGACTGGGATGGTTAATTTAATGTGTTGATAACGCATTCTCCTTCCACACTTGAAAAATCCACTCTTCACTTTTATCGATAACCGACCGTGTGGTAGTCGGTACTAATGTCTTTTTGTAAATCTGGAGCATTTTTTCAGCGTTCAAATTATAGGTAAAGATGAAGAGTTTGCCATATCCCCAAATATGGATCTTCATAGAGTGTTTTACGGTGCACTGAACCAATCTGTTCGTGGAAATTGACTAGGCTCGTAGGGTGATAACATACCCCAAAATGAAGCATCATCGGAAAAAAATACATTGCTCCAGACTCGATCTATGTTTTCTTGTGCCAATACGAGTCGTTTCTCTCTGTATTTTTCGCTCAGTAATGGTGTCTTGGTTGTATTCCACCACTTCAAATTGTTAACCCGAAGATGAGTGCGAATCGTTTCATAGGATATATCCAAACCTTCCTGGTTTAGTTTCATTCCTTTTTCAATTGACACAATTACACAGTAAACATAAAACATAGTAGCGACGCTCAAGAAAATTTTTAGGTCCTGTTTTTTATCACGCATGCGTCCCCTATCATACCAACAACATGGCTGCCAGCACGGTCGCGGGTTGTGTTCACACGTGCTCCGAAATTCATTATTAATAATTTTTCAATAAGTAAATAACTCGTTTGACGTTAATATTGAAAATAATTATCAAAAATATCTCAAGAGGAAGTTTTTGCTGTGCGGTTACTGCTTGTAAAAATATATGTGGTATCTCCAAAGGAGTTAGTTTTTTTAGGTTTCCCAAAGATCCTAAAAGGTAATTTATTGATAATTTTTTATTTCTATTATGTAATATACAAGGTGTATTCGGAAAGTAAGGTTACAGCGCGCATATAGCCCCGAGGGATTTTTTTTCTAAGTTGGCACTCCTGCACGCAGAGGAGGTCCTAACGAAGAAAGCGAACGGCCGTTGGAATCAGTAGTCTGGCTGGTTTCGTCACGCGAACTCATCCGCTATCTAGTGATTGTTAAAAATGAGACCGCTGCAAATATTTACCGTGAAATTGTTTCTGTTTACGGTAATGTGATGTCTCGTCAAAAAGTAGCAAAGTGTTGTCAAGATTTTAAAAACAGTTGAACAAACACTCACGATGAAGAAAGGAGCGGAAGACCATCGATGGTCACTGAGGAGTTTGTTGATTCGTGAAGAGCGCCGTGTGACTGTGGCTGAGCTTCACGAGAAATGTCCAGAAGTCGGACGAACTGTACATTATGAAACATTGGCCGAAAAATTGAAACTTCGAAAACTGTGCGCGCGGTGCCAAAAATGCTAACGGATGAACACAAAGCCAGTCGAGTTCGTGCAGCTCAGGAGTTTTCAACCGTTATGAACAAGAGGGGGAAGATTTCTTTGACTCAATAGTGACAGCTGATGAAACATGAGAAAGCAAAAAATAATCGAATGCAGTGGAGGCATACGGGTTACCCGTCTGCAAAAAAATTCAAGACATAACAGTCTGAAAAAAAAAATCATGGCGACTCCTCGTCGACTTTTTGAAACCATTAATGCTGACAGATACTGCGAGACTCTTAGAAAGCTGCGTCGAGCCAATCAGAACAAAAGGAGGGGGGGCGACTGACAAAGGGGGTTTGCCTGTTGCACGATAACGCTCGTCCCCACACCGCACTCAAAACAACACATCCCCTCACCTCTTTTGGTTAGGGTGTTTTGAGTAATCTCGCCCATAGTTCAGACCTTACACCCTTATACCGAGTGACTTCTTTCTTTTCACTCTTTTCAAAGAGCATATGGGCGGAAAATGTTTTTCCAGCGGTAAAGAGGTGAAGAATGCGGTGCTTAATAAATGGATAGCGAAGTTGGCGGCAGAGACGACTGACGCAAATATAAAAAAATTGGTTCCACAACTCACTAAATGCAGAGAACTCCAAGCGGATTTTGTAGAACATAGCTGATTACTACAGTATTATTTCCTGTAAGTTTTAATAATACATATGCATTTTTCATGACTGCTGTAACCTTACTTCTCGAATATACCTCGTATTATATAAAGATTATGATAATTGTGTTTTCATATTAGAGATATATTTTATTCGTAAAACAGTTATGTTTAAGTTCAGAAGAAAGACGATCTCATCTGAAAATGATAATAATTATTTTCAATCTCTGGAATTCGCTGAAATCGGATTCGCTGAAATGTAAGGAGTATAATTGTTGACATCATACGCGTGAAGCTGAAGGTATGCAGAGATATATTCTCAAAATGAATATTTTTCCCCCGGACAATATCTCTAATAGTTGAGAAATATAAATTCAACCCGGAGATATTTAAATGAATAGGGAGTAAAAAGCGTGGAAGCCAAATGTACTTGTTGCCGTTTTTCCTGTTTTTTGTATATCTGTTTTAATAAGAACTTTATAAAAAAAGTTTCTAAAAAAAAACTTTTCTCGTTTTTTTCTTCCTTTCAATCAGCAAAATTAATTTTTATTCTACAGAAGAGCATTTGTGTTGAAAGAAGGAATTTGAACATTTTAAAACTCGCGGGTATCATACCAGCAATATGGCGACAGGTCGTGATCATTACAAACTCGAATCTCTTGAGATTAATGTGCCGAGTCCGGCTGTCGCTACTGTGACAATTACGAGGCTGGTTTGAAAAGTCTGTGCAAAAATAAAAAACTACTTATGTGTTTGGGGTAAACCTTTTATATTTTTCGACATAGTCTCCTTTTAGGCTTATACACTTCGTCCAACGATGTTCTAGTTTGTTGATCCCTTCCGAATAATAGGATTTGTCCAAGTCTGCAAAATATCCATTAGTGTCTGCAATCACCTCCTCGTTTGTATAAAATCTTTGTCCCGCCAGCCATTTCTTCAAATTGGGGAACAAATAGTAGTCCGAGGGAGCCAAGTCTGGAGAATAGGGGGGATGTGAAACGAGTTGGAATCCTATTTCCATTAATTTTGCGACCACAACTGCTGAGGTGTGTGCTGGTGCGTTGTCGTGATGGAAAAGGACTTTCTTGTGGGCCAATCGCGGGCGTTTTTCTTGCAGCTCGGTTTTCAAACGGTCCAATAACGATGAATAATATTCACCTGTAATAGTTTTACCCCTTTCCAGATAGTCGATGAGGATTATCCCTTGCGAATCCCCTTTCCGGCCGAAGAAACGGTCTTCGCCTTTTTTGGTGCAGATTCCCTCTTGGTAACCCATTGTTTAGATTGTTGTTTGGTCTCAGGAGTACAGTAATGTATCCATGTTTCATCCACAACGACGCTTAAAGTCCTCCGGATTCTTCTGGAACAGCTGCAAACCACCTTGCACACTTCATACGATTCCGTTTTTGGTCAAGCGTGAGCAATCGCGGCACCCATCTTGCGGATAGCTTTCTCATGTCCAAATGTTTATGCAAAATATTATGTACCCGTTCAGTCGAGATGCCCACAGCACTAGCAATCTCACGCACCTTAACTCTTCTGTCATCCATCACCATATCATGGATTTGATCAATGATTTCTGGAGTCGTAACCTCCACAGGCCGTCCAGAACGTTCAGCGTCACTTGTGCCCATATGGCCAGTCCGAAAATTTTGAAACCACTTATAAACTGTTCTAATCGAAGGTGCAAAGTCACCATAATGTTTATCAAGCTTCTCTTTAGTCTCCTGAGGCGTTTTGCCTTTCATAAAGTAATGTTTAATCACCACACGAAATTCTTTTTCGTCCATTTCTTGAAAATCACTCGACTTCCTTGATTCACACGAATGCCAAACACAAAGAAATAGACCAATATGGCTGAAACTTGGTGTGCGTTCATTCAAGAGATGCTACTAACTAAACATGACCTCGATACGCGCCGGTGGTGCCATCTCTCGGACTTTGCACGGACTTTTCAAACCAGCCTCGTATATCTATAATCTCTATAGCCTGTGGAAGTTTCCTATCAGAATGAAATAAGTATTGTTGCTGTTAGCGTTAAAATAACATTGATACATCCAGCAATAAAATCCTGAGTCGATTTAACTGTAAGGTAGGTGAAGGTTTTTCGAAAGGTTCTCTACTTCTTGGGTGTTTACATTAATTGAAATTAAGTGGTTTCGTACTTAAAATATTACTTGTTCGTGATGTAATGGTTAAATAATAACCAAACACTTTGCTTGAATAGTAAATACCATCAAGTGGTTTAGCATGAATAAAAAGAACCATTAAAGTTGTTACAGGTAATTTTGATGACTTCTAAGCAAATAAAAATTAACACAAATTTATACGGGGTGTTTCTAATTATGATGCTAATTCTTAATGGCGAGATAATACGAAAATGAAAGGACGGCCTATCTTTTTTTTGAAGTCAAATTTTGTCTAGGCAAGGGT
Organism: Pachyrhynchus sulphureomaculatus; assembly: GCA_019049505.1. Classification (NCBI taxonomy): domain Eukaryota; kingdom Metazoa; phylum Arthropoda; class Insecta; order Coleoptera; family Curculionidae; genus Pachyrhynchus; species Pachyrhynchus sulphureomaculatus. Next base: position 137,634,273 of record CM032453.1, read on the forward strand.
GGCTGATCGAGATAGGAATTAGAGATGTCACTATTGTAACTACCGGATACAAAGTACCCGTTACTCGTCCGGATTCGAAGTACCGGGTAGTCGACAATAAATGTACCCGGCACCAGGTATTTACACATTGATGGCGTCTGCGGTCTTCCGCCAACCAAACTAAAACTCCAAACCGGTAGCGGTAGATATCTACGCGTCTCCACGAAATATATCTCGTCTTCATCGGTAGCGTTTGGTTTCGGTGCATTCGGTATCAATGGTAATGATTGACGAGAATGGGTGCGCGTATACAATTATAAATTATACATACATACAGATACCCAAAATTAAACTGGATGGTAAATACAAACGGAGCATGCACAATTAGGAATGCAAGCAAAATTTGCACGTCGTGTATGAAATATTTTATGAAATAGGTATATGAAATATAAGTACACATTTTGTCGTTTATGAATATTGAATTGAATATGATACATAAAGAAAAAATCATGAATTTTAAAAATATTTATTCTCGGGCTTTAGGACCAGGTTTAAATTAAAATAAGAAAATATTTCATTAATATAATACATAAATATAATACAGAAACTTATAAAAGTACCTATATACTATACTCTCAATTCTTAAAAATAATGAAAGTAAGTAAATGAATATTACAACAGAAATAAACTTTATAGCCACGGGAACTTTTACGCTATTTTTCATTTCTTAACACTCAATAAAAACTAATTACGTTTGAGAAAAATCAGTTTATTTACATTCTCTGATTCAGCCACCGACTAGTGTAGGTAGATATATTGGTAGCTACTTTGGTACTTTGTACCGGATACAATGTAACAGGTACTTTTTGAAGAAATACCGGGTACCCTAAATACTCGAAAATACCGATACTTGACATCACTAGTAGGAACTAATGAATTTGCTGCTGTTAGATCGAGGAATGAAAATCATAGAGTTTTGAAGATTGTGAATGAAGATTTAGAAAAAAAAAAGCAATTCTGTACGATAAATTTCTTCAGAAAAGAGCAGAAACTGGAAAGGAAAGAAATTTCGATGCCGATGTAGTGTGCAGTCCACCAAAAATTTGAGATCTACCCTGCTATAACGTTGCTATACAATAATAATTGATTAGACGGACAATTTGTTGTTAATAATGATTTTGTTACGAATATATTTACAACTAATATATATATAAACAGAGGCAATCTTCTTTAAAAACTTGACAAATTAGTCATCTTCATTCTCCCTTAATATCTTCCAGGATAAATGGTCCAGATGTGATAACAGATGGTTTATTTTTTTTTTTATGGGTCTAGCACACGTGCTACAGGGAAGTCCCTAAAGCGCTACAGGAGCGACACGTGTGCGGAGAAAGCGATTCACGTTGTTCTTAAATCGCTGTAAATTGTACTCGGTGGGAAACACAGTCCTGGGCAAATTATTCCAAAGGGATGATGTTCTCCATATAAATGACTGCTTGAAAAGCGTTGTACGAGGAGTAACAAGCTGAACCTCATACGGATGTGAAGTATTAGCGTGACGTGTACTTCTAACATGCACCGCTCTGGGAGGAATAAAACGGGCCACATGCTTCGAACACTTTCCATGAAAATACTTGTAGAATAGGCTCAAGTCGCCAACCGTTCTTCGATGTTCCAGCGAATCAAGGTCTCCAATCAGACGAACAGCTCTTCTCTGAATAGAATCCAACAAATGCAGTGTATGTTTGGGAGCGGAGCCCCAAACATGGGAGCTGTATTCCATAGTTGGTCGAATTTGAGCTTTGTAAAGAATTAACAGTTGTTGTGAAGTGTAAAGCTTTCTGGTTCGAAATAATATTCCCAACTTCTGAGAAGCTCTCCTTGCTATGCATGCATGTTTAATGGTACTCCTCCCATTTTCTTTAAGATGTAAATTTTGGCATCTAGCCATGACCGTTCAATACATTGTGTATGAGCTCCTGTGAGCGGATCAACATAATTTTGCTAGTGATTAACGGTGAGATGACCGAAACCTCGCCTGTGAAGATTCCTATACGCTGCCCACCCATCGGAATGAATAATTGGACTTCTCTTTCTATAATTGGTATTATTGTGTTTTCATTTCTCCTTTTCACAATAAAATATCGTACTACTCGTTTTCTTTTCAGACAAAAAACCCATGGTCCATCTATTCGTCTACCATGGTTTCGATTGTTTTGCACCGGTGCAGCGCTATCTTCAAATTCAGGTTGTTGATCACCTTGTAAGAGTCTTCCCCTGTCATATTTTCGGCGACCCGCGAATCGCCCTTCATCAGTTTGTATAAGATCGTCGTTGCTGCCGATTAATTGTCCTCTGCGATTGACTGACACAATCGAAGAGCATACGTCGCAGCACATATTATACCAATCACTTATGGTATATGACGACCTTCCAGTTAGTTTTTCACATGTTGTACTCGGAATGTCGTGAAAAATCACTGTTGTGTCATAAGCATACAATACTGTCTGCTCCTGGAGCACCTGAGGCAACTCATTGGTGTATAAGATATATAAGAGCGGACCAAGAATTGATCCCTGGGGCACACCCTTTTTTACATTAATTTTGTTGGGAGAGAAATGTCCCACCTCGATGATCAGATTCCACTACCTGCTGCGATCTATTGGTTAAATAAGATTTTAATAGTTCCAATGCATTCCCCCCTTATACCATACCTCTCCAGCTTCCACACCAGAATGTTGTGATCAACACTGTTAAAAGCCTTTGATAGGGTCCAAACACATGGCCAACGACTGCTGTCGGTTGTTTAGAGACTCTAAAATATCTGAAAGGGTATGGTAAATTGCTCTTATTGTAGACTTTCCGTTTCTGAATCCATTCTGCCTGTTTGACAGTATAGAATATCCCTCCAGGATGCGATAAGTCTCTGGTTTATAACATTTTCAAAGATTTTACTTATGTTGGGTAGTAATGAACTGGTCTATAATTATTTTCATTCATTCATCTGTTTCCCCTTTCTTGTAGATTGCTTTAGTCTATTTGGAAAAGAGCCCTTCAAAAAAGATAGATAGTTTGACTCGATTTTTTTGCTCGCTAGTGTACATAAGATGTACGAAAATCTTCAATATTATTAACCGAATCTAACAACAAGAAATTGTATATTTTTATAGAAAATTCATTCGTTCTTCAATAAGATACGTGATAGAAGAAAATAGAAAATTATATTCACTTTGTAACATAAGGAATATGGCGATGTGAAATTTCTATGGTATATGATAATGTGCGTAATGTTCTGTTGATTTCCTTATGGTTTTATTATACCTATCGATTGGTTATTGACTATTTACCGTGAATTTTCGCTTTTTATTTAAAATTTATGTTATCAGCGGCCAGATGTTTGGGTTAAGCATCAGGCATGAAAGTTCAAGTATTTTTGTATTCGAAGATCGTGGCCTATGGCAATTTGACAAAATTGGGTATATAATTTTGTTACAGTCCGTCAAGTAAGAACGCGCACTGTTAATTAAAAATTGTATTTGTTTAAAAGTTTTTTACATCATTCGTACGTAAAGGATTGCCATTAAAATGCTAATAATTCAGTATTTCGTTCGGTCCCCATCAGCGCCGATGATCGCGTATTTCGGGCAAAGATCATTACTTTAGTTTTTGATCTATTAATTGTCAATCCATATTTTTTGCTAGCGATTTCAAGGCATTTTATAATTGATTCTAGATCTTATATTGACGTTGCAAGTATAACAGTATCATCCGCATATCTAAGGTTACGTAACTTTTTTCCACCGATTGTCACACCCTCACTCCAACCATCCAAAACAGACCTCATTTCAAATATTCACTTCCTATTCAATCTCTCATTGGATTTGGAAGTATTTCCTGATTATTGGAACACTTCCTATATAACCCCAATTTTTAAATCTGGTGATCGTAGAGACGTGACTAATTATAGGGGTATCTGCATACAGTCGACCATACCAAAGCTTTTTGACTCATTGGTCACTTCTTGTCTTTCTTGGCACTGTAGGCGGGTGATCATGGATGAACAGTATGGCTTTCAGCGTTCTCGCTCCTGTGTATCTAATCTTCTGACATATGAGGATTACATGTTGGGCGCATTTGAGAGGGGCTGTCAGGTTGATACCATATATACTGACTTCTCCAAGGCGTTCGACAAAGTGAATCATCGGTTATTGTTGAGCAAACTTGCGTCTCTTGGGTTCGGCATTCATATTCTTCGTTGGCTGGAGAGTTTTTTAATGGGCCGTCAGCAAAGTGTAAGAATAAATAATTATATCTCTAACCTAAGTATAGTGCCCTCGGGCGTTCCCCAGGGCTCTCACTGCGGTCCCCTTTTGTTTCTCTTATTTGTAAATGACTTGAGGGATTTCCTGACCAATACTTCCTTTCTGATGTTTGCCGATGATCTGAAATTATTCAAAATTATTTCTAGTCCTGTGGACAGTCTTGTTTTGCAAGCGGATGTTGACATATTTTTCCAATGGGCAACTTTAAACGGCTTGTCTGAATACTGTTCTGTATATAATTTTCCAGATTAAAAAGTCCTATGCAGTTTGATTATAGTATAAATACAACCATTTTTAAAACGGGTACATGAGACTAGAGATCTTGGTGTGATGTTTGATTGTTCTTTATCCTTCATCGGCCATCAAATGAGTGTGGTGCAGCGAGCTGGTAGGTGTTTGTGTTTTATTGATAGATATACTGCCGATTTTTCATGTAATGTATTTCAACTATTGTATTGCTCGTACGTTCGACCGACTTTGGGAGTATGCAAGCCCGGTGTGGTCTCTTTTTTACAATGTCCATATTAATCAGTTGGAGAGTGTCCAAAAAAAAATTCTTACGTATCTGTTCTTTTAAACTGAGGAACTTACCAACTATGACCTGGTACAAAGATTGTTAATTATGTGCAGTCTTCAGGACAGACGAATGCAATCTGAACTACATTTCTTATTTAAGCTACTAAATGGGTATACAGACTGTAAGTACTTACTTAGTAAATTATCTTTTCATACCGTACATCGTACCCGCGCCAGGTCGTTATTTTACTCAGCTAATGTCACCAGAAACTATGGCTTGCATAGTCCAATCTTTAGAATGCAGCGTAATTTTGATAAATATAATTTGCCAATTGATGGCCCAGTACTAGCTCTGGCTGGCTCAAATATTCAAATACTACCGACGAACAAGGTCGTGAAGCTGAATCATTCTCAATCAGTTATGGTTTAACTCAGCTTATTGACGAACCAACACGGATCCCTGATCGAGACGGGGAGTTCGCCAGTCTTCTTGATCTGTTTTTAACCACCAATCCGGAGATTTACACGGTCACCGTAAATCCGCCGTTAGGTTCTTCCGACCATAAACTGCTTTCGACATCGAGTATCCTGCCAATCAGTGACAGAGAGGCGCCTAGGCCGCGCAAGATTTGGCACTATAAATCTGCTAAATGGGAAGATCTCATGGCATACTTTCGAACTTTCCCTTGGATGGACGTTTGTTTTCGATCCGATAACCCATCTGACTGCGCCAGGGAGGTCTCCGATGTTATTTTGGCTGGTATGGAAGCTTACATCCCTTTTTCGAAGAAATGCTCCTCCAACGGCAAGCCTTGGTTCGACCGAAAATGCAAAGAAGCTGTTGCTTCTAAACATATTGCCTACCGACAATGGCGTGAAAATCACCGTAAATCGAAACATCTTTGTTCATGCCCGGAACAGATGCAAGGGAATTATCGACGAAACCAAGGAGGCACACAATCAACGGATTAGAAACAAACTTCTCGCTTGTCCCAACAATTCCAGGTCCTTTTGGGCAGTCGCTAAGGCAGTTAGTCAAAATTTTACCAAATCCACCATACCACCACTCACAAGGCCAGATAATTCCATTGCAACCACACCTGTTGAGAGAGCGAACTTGTTGGCTGAACTCTTTGCTTCACATTCTACTGTCGATTTCCAAGGAAAAACACCACCTACTATTCCCATATTGCAGTCAAGGATGCCCGATGTTGTCTTCAGACAGCGCATCATAAAGCGTATTTTAATGAAGCTAGACACCAAGAAGGCTTCTGGCGCTGACGGAATACCTACCATAGTTCTAAAAAACTGTGCAAGGGAACTAACACCAGTTTTCTGTAGACTTTTTAACCTATCCTACAGAAAGGGAATATTTCCGTCCTGCTGGAAATGTGCCACGGTTCAGCCGATACCTAAAAAAGGTAAGAAGACCTTGCCAAATAACTACCAACCAGTTGCACTGCTTTCAATAATATCGAAAGTCATGGAAAAGGTTATCAATGAGCATCTTCTAAAATATCTTGAACGATTCAATATTATTAGCGATCACCAATATGGTTTTCGTAAACATAGATCAACAGGAGATCTTCTGACTTATGTAACACATGTTTAGAACAACGCAATTGAACACTTTGGAGAATCTCGAGCGGTTGCTCTTGACATATCCAAGGCATTCGACCGTGTTTGGCACGATGGACTGTTGGCTAAGTTGCGCTCTTATGGTATGTCTGAAAGGTTCTGTTTGTGGCTCTCATGTTTCCTCAGAGAGCGTTCTTTACGAGTGGCGGTCGACGGATTTCTTTCTAACACCCTCACTATCAACGCCGGTGTGCCCCAGGGCTCCATACTGTCTCCTACTCTCTTTCTCATTTACATTAACGATCTGCTGGAAAAGACCGGGAATCCAATCTATAGCTTTGCAGATGACAGTACGCTTGTCTCCTTATTCACCTTGAACGCTCGGACATCGGCTGCTCAGGCGAATATCCGCAGACAGCAGGAGGTCGTTCAACTTAACAAAGACCTGGAAGAAATTCTATTTGGGGGGTGACAGTAACCAAGTGGAATATAACGCTACAAAAACCCAAGCGGCAGTTTTTTCTAAAAAAGTTAACGTTGCTGAACCCGACATAGCTATGTCGGGGCACTCCATTCCCCTAGCATCGTCGCTCAATTTGTTGGGCGTTAGTTTGGGAGCAAATATGTCTTGGCATGAACATGTTGCAGGCATAGCAAGGAGAGCTTCTCAAAAATTGGGAATATTATTTAGAACCAGAAAGCTTTACACCCCACAGCAACTGTTAATTCTTTACAAAGCCCAAATTCGACCAACTATGGAATACTGCTCCCACGTTTGGGGCTCCGCTCCCAAACATACACTGCATTTGTTGGATTCTGTTCAGAGAAGAGCGGTCCGTCTGATTGGGGACCCGGAATTGACCGGCGGCCTTGATTCGCTGGAACATCGAAGAACGGTTGGCGACTTGAGTCTGTTCTACAAGTATTTTCATGGAAAGTGTTCGAAGGATGTAGCCCGCTTAATTTCTCCCAAAGCGGTGCATGTTAGAAATACACGTCGCGCTGGTGCTTCGCATCCGTATGAGGTTCAGCTTGTTACTCCGCGTACGACGCTTTTCAAGCAATCTTTTATATGGAGAACGTCATCCCTTTGGAATAATTTGCCCAGCGCTGTGTTTCCCACCGAGTACAATTTACAGCGATTCAAGAACAACGTGAATCGCTTTTTCCGCACTCGTGCCGCTCCTGGAGCGCTTTAGGGACTTCCCTGCAGCACGTGTGCTAGACCAATAAAAAAAAAAAAAAAAAAAAAAAAAAAAAAATATATAATTTGCCAATTGATGGCCCAGTACACCGATTCAAAAATATGGTCAAGCAACTGACCTCGCTATAGAGTTTCTTTAATTTTCGGGTAGTTTCCCATTGATATTGTATTATATGTCTAGTACTGTTTACCTTTAGAATGATTAATTTAGATTTGTAATACCCTGCATTCTGACCTATTAGTTTTAGATTTAGCTTTAATTATATTGTTCATTCACATTGTTTTTTTTTCTCTTGCATATTGTCGATGTTTTTTGTAAAAATGGTGTTACCGTTGATAATAAATAAATAAATTTATGTTCTCATACAGGTGTTCTCATGCTGATTAGAATCGACCAGAGTTTGTTCCATTGTATGCAGTCGAAAGCTTTAGAGTAGTCTATAAAACAGATATAGGTTATTATCTGGAATTCCCTGACTTGTTTTATCATCTAACGTATATTGAGAATTTATTCTCTTGTCCCTCTACCTGGAATAAAGCCTGTTTGTGCGGTAGATATTTGCGGCAGCAGAAAAGTTTTGAGTCTTTTATTTAGGATCCAGAGAAAAACCTTAGCAGCGAGCGATACCAGAGCGATTGTTCTACAGTTAATGAAATCCAATCTTTTGGCCATCTTCCAGTTTTCCATACCACATTACACAGTTGATGTAGCATAGTCACGGCGATCTCTCCCATCATCTTCGTTATTTCCGCAGTTATGTCGTAAGTACCTGCTGCTTTTCTGTTCTTTAACCTTTGAATAGCCTTCCTGACTTCAGATTTAAGAATACATGGCTATTGTTCTGCGGTTTCGTTGGCGACAATGCAGTCGCTCACGAATTGAGGCATACAAAGTTCTTTGCAGTAATTTTTCAAACGTTAATGATCCCAGGCATGTGTGTGGAATATAAATGATCTTAAAGTAAAACTTGTGCACACGACAGCAGAGATAATAGCCTCGGAAAACTAACATTTTCCATTTGTGTGAAATATAGGTAAGCATAAAAATGATATGCACAATACAGTAAAATGCACCTATAACTTAAAGGATAAATGTAACAATAAATTATTTTGAAGGTAATTTTGTTCCTCTTTCTTTATCAAAAAATAATCTTCTAGTTAAAAAATAAATACGTAATTTTTTTTAATGTTCAAGAACCTTCTTGCTCTACTTGAGGCGAAATGTAATATTCCAAGCCAACCATTTTTTAGCTAAAATATCAATCTCGAAGTATTGAAAACTGCAAGACTCGAATTGCTGTTAATTTCTTTTCATTTACAACATATATATGTGGACTTTTGACGTAAATATCAAGAGCTTTATAAATTTGACGGCACCTTGACTGACGGATTTTGAACCAAAACATTTTGTACTTAATACCAGAGGCCTAAAAGGTGGTCACTTTAGCAAAAACATTGGGAGTGCTTTAAATCAGATGGTCGAAGAAAACAGTATAAACACAAGAGTCCACCTCTTTATTAGAGACAGTGGAGCTAACATTAAAAAAGCTACAAGAGACCTAGGAGTAAATAATGAATCATGTTTTATGCATACCCAATAATTAATCGTAACTGACTTTATCAGGAAGTAAAAATAAAGAGAGGTGTTAGTGTGACATCATATCTCCCAAAATATTCACCTTGGTTCTAAAAGATATCTTCAAGAGCCTTCACTGGGGAGAACAGTGGACTTAACATATCCAGAGAGAGATTCAACAACTTAAGATTTGCTGATGGCATCGCACTTTTTGCCGAAAACAAAATCGAATTGAAAGAAATGCCCCATGAATTACAAACTGAAGCAGAAAAGGTCGGTTCAGAGATAGACATCACAAAAACCAAATTCATGACGAACAAACAAAAAATATCCATACACGGACAAGTGGAAAGGGTGGATTTATATGTATATTTGGGACAAGAAGTCACAATCGGAAAAGTGAAGCGAGAACTGAAAGTCAATCGAAGGATACGCCTGGAATCGGCGGCTTATGGTAAAATGAAGCAAGTCTTATCAGTCGAAAATGCCTTTAAAACTTAAAAGTAAAGTATATATCGAATGCATTCTACCAGTAACAACATATGGTAGCGAAACCTGAGTTCTGACAAGGAAAGTTATTAGAAAATTGCAAGTTCACCAGAGAGCTATTGAAAGGAAAATCCTAGGTATATCACTTAAGGACTGCAAATCAAACGATTGGACCAGGAAAAAGACAGGGGTCCACGACATAATTGAAAGGATATCTTCCCTCAAGTGGAACTGGGCTGGCCATGTGACCAGAAATACTAAAAACTGGAGCGGAAAACTGACCAGATGGAGACCATGGAGGAAAAAAAGAAGTACTGGTAGACCTCAACAACATTGGTATGATGATATTAAAAAGTCAGTAGGGCTCAACTGGTATCAAATTGATCTAAACAGGGACATATGGAAGGACATGAGAGAGGCTTATATCCAAAGGATAGAGAATGACTAGAGGAAGGAGAAGAAGGAAGTTATCAATACCCGTAGTATCTTAGAACTCTACGAGTATGTTTAGAAAGCAAGTACCCGGTAAATCACTTTATCAATTTTTGGTTAAAGAAGGTGATAAATCTCCTTACTTTCGAGTTCATGAGCCTTTTTGTAAAATATTGATACAAATTATAGTCGTGGACAAATAACCGTCAAAAAACCTAAATATTAAACTACATTAACAAAAATTATACACGCCAAATAAAAAAAAGAAGCTTGATGAGTTCTCCTTAATTACACCGACCGGAAAGCGGAGTAATTTTAAATTCTGAACCCGAGACTGGCCATCTTACGTATCGCACCGAATAATCATAGTAATTAGAATCTACGTAATAGCTATTTCCTTTATTCTTTTTTTCTTTCTCTCTGTCTCGCTCGCTTTCTGTTTTAAGTCGTTAACTTTACTTTGTGAACCTCAAGATCACGAGAAAGAGCCCCCCAGAAAACGTTTTTATTTTTAAAGTACATAAAGTGATTTACCCAGTAAACATGCAGTTCTAAAAAAAAATAGTTTACTTATACGTATGACAAGATACATACAAGGCACCCCTCTACTCTCCTTCCTTTGCACTTAAGCCCCCATATATGTGAGAGAAAATAATTATGTTTAAAATATGTTCATTATAGGGTTACATATCATGTAGGCTGAAAAGTTTTTCGTCTAGCTATTTATTTTTTTTTTGCAAAATTCGACTTTATCCATCAATGTAGTCTCCTTCAAGAGCGATACAATCCGTCCAACCCTTTTCTAACATTTCTCTACCTTCCTTGCAGAAGTATTTGTCTTTGCCTCCAAAATAGACCTCAGATTCTGTGATAACTTCTTCACTGCCAAATCTCTTTCCACCGATCATTTTTTTCAGGTCTGCGAATAGATAATAGTCGCTGGGGGCCAAATCTGGAGAATACGGTGGATGAGAAAACAATTCGAACTTCAATTTATGCAATTTTGTCATCGTGACCATTGACTTCCGACACATTGCATTGTGTTGATGAAAGAGCACTTTGTTCTTGTTCATTTGGGGTCGTTTCTTTGCGACTTCTGCCTTCAAACGCACCAATAACTTTAAATAATATTCGCTATTGATGGTTTTTCTCTTCTCAGCATAGTCGATGAAATGCATGCGCATTCCAAAATACAGAGGCCGGCCGACTATTGTATCTTTGGTAGTTTCGGGCGGCTTTCACCGGTTGCTGTCCACTCAGCTGACTGCCGCACATTGGGGCGACGCGACGGCGTAAAAAATCGGATATTGGATGAAAAAATTAAAGATGTATTTTTCGAATATTAACGATTTTTTCCGTTAATATATATCATAAACCATACATAAATATGTTTATAACTAATTTATTCCTTCTGCCTTCCTTAAAATTATCCATTGAAGTGTGACATTTTCGTCAATGTTGGGTTTTCTGTAATTCGAGAAATTACATCCTAAATTCTCTGTGGACAACATAACTACGAATATGAGTTAAACGCTTACTAGAACTTGTTTATTCGGTTTCAAACAACAAATTAATCTTAGTGTAACGTCATTAGAGTGCTACAATATATTAATAAACATTTGACATATTCGACACAAAAATTATTCTTACTTCAATATTCAAAGATGTATAAAGTTTTTGGAATGCGGTGGAATGAGATGGCGCTTTCACCATTTGATAGGGCAAAGTCTCTAGTTTCCGGAGATATCCTATTTTTATCCTCCTTCGTCTCCCTTTGGTAAAAAAAATGGACATTAAAGTTCCCCCGACTTGATCTAACTTTCTCCACTCAGCCATTCTCTCGGGCAATATTCCAATGAAATGAAAAAATGACGATATACTCCTCATTTCTTATGAAGTATACACTTCTAAAAAAAGGGCAATTAAACTATTGTTGGCTCTTTTCGGCAACGCGGCTTGACTACTTTGAAATTTCGATCTCAATGCGAGTGTTTGCTTACATCGCGCGCCATAGTGAGACAAATGCGATATTTTTCGGTCATTTGCTCATAACTTCGACATTTGTCAATGGAATGACTTCAATTTAATATACATAATGTACGATTTATATATTTTCAGAAATATGAAATCAAAATCATACAATTTATTATCACGAGCACGATAAAGCGTAAAGATAATTCATGTAAAGATAATTATTCACAGAATCAAAACTCTTCAGCAGATTATAAACGGTTGTCCGAAGATGTAAAAACATCTATTACATTTCAGTGATGATGATACAGATTACGATGATTAAAACAAGAAGTACAAATGTGAGAGGCAAGGGGACTCATAAAAATCAAGCACCCCGAGGGATCAAATATCTGTCACGTCCACGTCGTTGATATTCCGATACATGTCGCATGCGTAGGGCAATCGTAACACGGGACAATGATATTAATGCTGCGTAAGCGCAACCAGTGTTTCTAATTTTAGCTATACCTCGAAAATAAAAAAAATGTACCAAAACGAAACAAAAGGCATTTTAAAGCTAAATGTTGATACTTACGCGTAGTATTAACGAAATTTATGAGAAAAAATATTTGTGCCTGTGTTATGTCATGAAAATCCTTGAAACCGTCGTTTTTTTTGCAAATTTCCGTCATTTTTCTCAAAATTACGACGCGGTAGCCAAATTTGGACAACCGATTCGTGTTCAGCAGGCAAAAATACATTGAAAATGACTATTCGCACTCATGTAATCGAAAAATTTTTCAATTTGTTGTCTAGTATTTTGAAATAATCATCTTTACGCTTTATCGCGCACGCGATAACAGTATATAGTATGATTTTTATTTCATATACTGAACATATATTAATCGTACATTATGTATATTAAGTTTGAAGTCATTCCAATAACAAATGTGGAAGTTATAAGCAAATGACCGAAAAATAACGCATTAGCCCCATTGTGTGACGATTTGATTCCGAGGTGTAGTGGTGGATTCATGTTCCAGCCATTGTCACATATCGCATGAAAAAATCCGTTTTATTGCACTTAAATAGGTCCAAATAGCGCTCAGAATAATCAACATGTTGTTGTTTTTGGTCCCCTGTTAGCAAACGCGGTAACCATTTCGAACAGAGCTTTCTCATGCCCAAATGTTCATGCAAAATATGACCAACACATTCTTTTGATATCTGTAGGGTGTCAGCTATATCACGCAATTTCACTTCCTGGTCGTCCAAAACAATTTTGTGGATTTTTTTTTAATGTTTTCCAGTATAACTACCTCATTTGGGCGTCCAGAGCGTCCAGCATCATTTGTATCTGTACGACCGCGTTTAAATTCAGCATACCAGTAAATGAGGAGTGACTTTCCAGGGGCAGAGTCCCCGTAACACTTATCAAACCATTACTTTGCTTGAACGGTATTTTTCCCATCAAAAAACAGTTTTTTTATATTAGGGGTATGGGCGCGTCGACATCAATGGTTAATTGGCGCCCGAAATAATTTATATTATAATATTCAATTCTTTTAAGTAACAGATGATTCCCAACTTATTTGACTGAAAAGTGTTTATGATTTGTTTCAAATTTGATGGAATGTTCAATATGTGTTTGACCGATAATGATTGGTTGAAAATTGTGCATAGTGGCGCTGATTCACTCTTTAATAAATGTGAATGTGTCTGGTATGTGTGTCCAGTCGCTAGTCTTCTGAGTTTTACAGTCTCTGATCTGTTAAGACTGTGATTGTGAAGAGCGAGAGTGTGAAAGGTTTTGCCTCTTATAGCTTGTTACTAGGATTTACTAGATCTCATTCCAATTGAAAAACTTTTCTGTTGATTGAGATTAAAGTTTTTTGGAAATTATTAATGTGATTCTCTCCTGAGATATTGTTGCCTTTCTCTATGGCTTATTTGGCTACTCGATCTACTCTATAATTACCTCTGATTCCTAAATGGCTTGGAATCCAAATTAATATTATGCTTCTATTCCTAACAATGGCAATGTAAATAGGTCTAATATTTGTCTCAAGTAGGCGTAATCAGGATTGCTAGATTTGATAACTTTTATGGCACTTAGGGAGTTTGATACCATAAGGAATTTATTGTTTACCTTGTAGTTTATTGCATATCTGCTTGCTTCTTTTATGGCTAACAACTCGGCAGAAAAGATTGAGGAATGTGGAGGAAGTCTGAGTAATAAGTGTGCAATCTTTCAGAAAACTGTTGATTGATTTGCGATCCTATTAGGTCATTTTTGTTGAATGAAAATGTAAATCAACAGATGGTTTTGGAGAAAGCCAGGGAGGAAATGTGGTGGAATTTGGGAGGAGTCAAAAAACAGTGTTTAAACAACACATGAAATTCGATTTATTTTGAAGATATCAAAAGTAGCGCCACTAAAACCATTGTAACTTGTACACTAATCGTCGAAATGTAATGAAATTTTGATACGTATCGTTTGAAGATTGGTACAACTACTAAAAAATTTTTAGCCTACGTGTTACACTTGGACGCTGCAAAAAGAATGTATATTTAAAAAAATATTTTAAAGGTTAGTGAATAATACAAAAGAAAGGTCATTATATATTTTTATTGTACTTCAAATTATAAGATTTTTTTTTGTTAATATATTTTATATATTATAAAGGATTAAAGGGACCACTGATGAAAACTATGGCGCCTCCTTGTCTGCGGGATAACTTCACAAAAAATAGTCCAATCTGCGTAAATAAAACTTAATCTTGTAAAATAATGTAGTAGTTAAAAATTGTCGAGAGGAATTTTTTTAAAAAAATTAAAAATTTACAGTGTTTCAAACTTTAATAAGCAATTTTCGACCAAAAAATTTATGTGTAATTGTTTATAAAAAATTGTCCAATAGAAAAATTAAAAAAACCTCTCGACAGTAGAAAAAGTAATTATAAGATTAAAAAAAAAGTTAAAAAATATTAAAAATTGACTGAGTAATATTGCAGATAGTATCTGAAAACAGGTAGTGGTCCTAATCCGACGCCAGATCACATTTTATGATGTAACTTTGTAATGGAATGGAATTTTCTTAATTTTTTTTTTTGAATAATTTTTAGAAGTACAAAGAATAAAAATCCGTAAAAAAAATCGAATTTTTGAAAACTTGAGGTGTATGATACCCCTTAAGAGGTTTGTTAGAAATGTGTTTCAAAGCAAAAACGTACGACAAATGTAGTAGTACTAGTACCTTTTTAGAGTCCTGCTTATTGGTTGCTGAATTTTTATTTATAATTTTTTCTATTTTTTGCCTAACTCATTTTTTTAACAAAATAAAATTATAAGGACAATATTACCAACCTTACAAAAATTTGGCAAAGAATACATATAAATAACCAGTCAAGCGCAAGCTGAACTTGCGCAATTAGTGTTCCGTACGTTGATTGCTTTTAAAATAAAAAAAATTGTTATGGAGGTATAAAATGATCAGTGACTTCACAAAACACACCCCAAATGAGTTTTCAACAATGTTTGTTTTCAATCTTTACTGAAAACTGATGACGTTGAAATTTTTGTTTTTTTTTATGTACAAGATAAATTATTAAAGGTAATGCACTCGTGATAATTTTCGTTCAATCTACACCCCGTGGAAAATATTCCAGAATTTTTTCAAAATTTTTTGATAACTACTTTTGCGCGCAAGTATTACTACATATATATATATATATATATATATATATATATATATATATATATATATATATATATATATATATATATATATAATTTTACTCGTGTTTTCCCAAGCTTTCATTTGACACCACACTCGATGACCTAGTAAAAAATTTTTCTTTTCACTTCCGATTTTATCCCCCAAAACTAATTCCTTAAGTCAAAATTTAACTTTCAAAACTAAATGGCTCTGATGAGGCCATCAATTCCTATATTATTACCAAATTTTAACTTTCTATGACAAATAATTTCGGAGAAAATCGGGTGTGACAGACAGACGGACAGGCAGCAGACAGCCAGACGGACAGACACCGAAGTCATCTTATAAGTGTTCCGTACGGAACACTAAAAACGACCTCTAGAGGAACTGGACAAAACAAGAAAATTAAAAATAGTGTCTGAATAAAAATAATGTTTATTTTATAACGTCTTCACGGTTGCCAGCAGTCGTTTGGAAAACAAGACCTTGCTTCGTTTAATTCCGGTCTTTCGTACATAATTTTAAGTGTCAACGTAAGCTGTTTGCCATAAAATTCTAGCATTTTTTTATGTTTCTTTATACTTAATATTTTTTTGCAACAGTATAGTTCGATTATTTTAATTGAATAAATCCCACAACCTCGCCCCTTTTTACTTGACGCCTCACACTAAATAAGACGATAAATAGGTGCCGCTATTTTTTGTAAATACAATGAAACAAAGAATGTTGCACACACAGAGTGTGTCACCAAAATCCGGACAAATTTCAATTGAAATCTCCCACCATATTATGCTTCCGCCAGAGTGTTAGTCGAAAACTAGTGCAGTGTATAACACTGTGTGTAATTTTTTAAGTTATGGAAAAATAACCATATACGGACACCACTACGTGATAGTAGACCAAAAAAAAAAAGACCCGTGTCTCCCAGTTTTTCCGAAAGTCATGTACTTTTTTTTTATGAGCCCCCAAAGATTTGAGGCCTGGGTGTAATTTTTGCAAAAAACTCATCATATTCTGAGGCTCATATCTTGCAAACCGTTCGGAATTTTAATTTACTTTCTGTGGCAAAGTTGTAGCCCTTGTCATAAGGAACAAAAATTGTGAACATTTAAAGTAAAAAAAACTTCATCTTCAAGATCAAAATAGCTAAAAACTGTAAAAAAATTCGATTTTTTTTACCTTTTTTTCCCTGTTTAGGCCCATAGCTAGCAAACCGTTCAAAATTCAAGGAAACAATCAACTACAAAAATGTAGCTAAGATCTTAGTAAACAACTTTCTAGAATATATGAACTTTCTAGGAATGATTTTTAACACTGTTTAGGTAGCCGCAAACGTTAAAATTTTCCCGAAAAATCTACCTTTTAAAAGTTTTTTGCGATTTTGATCTGGAAGATGAAATTTTTTGGATTTTATATGTTCACAATTTTTGTTCTTTATGACAAGAGCTACAACTTTGCCACAGAAAGTAAATTAAAATTCCGAACGGTTTGCAAGATATGAGCCTGAGAATATGATCAGTTTTTTGCAAAAATGACACCGATGCCCCAAATCCTTGGGGCCTCATAAAAAAAAGTACATGAATTGGGCCAAAACTGGGAGCTTCGGGTAAAAAAAGACCCGTATCTCCCAGTTTTGCCCCAAGTAATGCATTTTTTTTTTATGAGGCCCCAAAGATTTGGGGCCTTGGTGTCATTTTTGCAAAAAACTGATCATTTTCTCAAGCTCATATCTTGCAAACCGTTCGGAATTTTGATTTACTTTCTGAGGCAAAGTTGTAGCTCTTGTCATAAAGAACAAAAATTGTGAACATATGAAATCCAAAAAATTTCATCTTCCCGATCAAAATCGCAAAAAACTTTAAAAAAGTAGATTTTTCGGGAAATTTTTCACTTTTGCGGCTACCTAAGCGCTACTTAAACGGTGTTAAGAATCATTCATAGGAAGTTCGTATGTTCTAGAAAGGTTTTTATTGAGGTCTTAGGTACATTTTTGTAGTTGATTGTTTCCTTGAAGCAAGAGAATGGATGAAAGAAAAAAAAAACGTTCGCGAAATTTTTCACTTTTGCGGCTACCTAAGCGGTGTTAAGAATCATTCTTAGGATGTTCATATGTTTTAAAAAATTATTTATTGAGATGTTAGGTACATTTTTGTTGTTGATTGTTTCCTTGAATTTTGAACGGTTTGCTAGCTATGGGCCTGAACAGGGGAAAAAAGGTAAAAAAAATCAAATTTTTACAGTTTTTTGCGATTTTGATCTTAAAGATGAAGTTTTTTTTGATTTTATATGTTCACAGTTTTTGTTCTTTATGACAAGAGCTACAACTTTGCCTCAGAAAGTAAATCAAAATTCCGAACGGTTTGCAAGATATGAGCATGAGAAAATGATCAGTTTTTTGCAAAAATGACACCGAGGCCCCAAATCTTTGGGGCCTCATAAAAAAAAAATGCATTACTTGGGGCAAAACTGGGAGACACGGGTCTTTTTTACCCGAGGCTCCCAGTTTTGGCCCAATTCATGTACTTTTTTTTATGAGGCCCCAAGGATTTGGGGCCTCGGTGTCATTTTTGCAAAAAACTGATCATATTCTCAGGCTCATATCTTGCAAAACCGTTTGGAATTTTGATTTACTTTCTGAAGCAAAGTTATAGCTCTTGTCATAAAGAACAAAAATTGTGAACATATAAAATCCAAAAAATTTCATCTTCCAGATCAAAATCGCAAAAAACTTAAAAAAAGTAGATTTTTCGGGAAAATTTTCACTTTTGCGGCTACCTAAACAGTGTTAAGAATCATTCCTAGGAAGTTCATATATTCTAGAAAGTTGTTTACTAAGATCTTAGCTACATTTTTGTAGTTGATTGTTTCCTTGAATTTTGAACGGTTTGCTAGCTATGGGCCTAAACAGGGAAAAAAAGGTAAAAAAAATCGAATTTTTTACAGTTTTTTCCTATTTTGATCTTGAAGATGAAGTTTTTTTTTACTTTGAATGTTCACAATTTTTGTTCCTTATGACAAGGGCTACAACTTTGCCACAGAAAGTAAATTAAAATTCCGAACGGTTTGCAAGATATGAGCCTCAGAATATGATGAGTTTTTTTGCAAAAATTACACTCAGGCCTCAAATCTTTGGGGGCCCATAAAAAAAAAAGTACATGACTTTCGGAAAAACTGGGAGACACGGGTCTTTTTTTTTTGGTCTATTATCACGTGGTGGTGTCCGTATATGGTTATTTTTTTTCGTGTTGCACTGTGTAATCGAAGGCCTTACCGCTGGCCGAACAGCACCTGAAATAATTAGGTTTTTCGGATACTTGAAATCACCTATTTCTGACGTTATAGCCAAGCATAACACTCAAGAAGAGTCCAACAAAGGTTCCAGTACCCGGAGAGGAAGCGTCACTTGAAAAAATGTTGTCAGGACTCCTGAAGTCGTCAAATAGAGTAGATTTACTTTTTACGAGGAATATTCTGATCAACTGGGATATCTTGTACAAATACTAAGAAATGATAAATCAAACAAAAGCTTAAAAAGGCCATAAAATGTAACCAAAAAAGTTAATGTTATTTACCAAGTGCTTCCTTGGGAAACCTAACTTGGAAAGTCAGAATGTATAAAAACTAGTATACCTCTGTAGCAAAAGCAATTGTAGAGCAGTTGATAGAAAGGATTCTTAAACTTTTAATCCCCAGTTACCACGGCCACTATCTGCGTGACTGGAACTGCCTTTTTGACCAATGAAATCAGCTGACGTGTATGCTTTAAAATAAGTAACAAACACTGCCTTTGATAATAAGAAAAGCATCAATATAGAACGAAAGCTTTCACAGCCTTGATTAGATGAGAAATCGTGGTTCTTGGAATTAGTCAAGTGTCAATTTGGAGTAGCTCTTCGACGTTTCGCCTACAATTGGAAGAGGCATCCTCGGAGATCTTTATTCTTCGACAATATCGAAATTCAATGCTTTAATCTTGAAGAGTAAAGATCCCCAAAGATGCATGGCCAATCGTAGGGGAAACGTCGTAAAGTTACTACAAATTAATATAGTTCAATCCCAGGAACCATGATTTCTTACATCGATATAGGGTAAAAATTAGATAGGAGAAACACATACTAAAAAACCTTTGTTTAATTAAGCAGACCAAAAAGATTTCTTTTTGTAGCAAGTTTTAGGACGTCAACAAAATGTTTTGTCTGTTGAATGACCTATTTGCTATTTCTCTTCAACTCACCTTAAAAATTTGGTCTGGCTAATCCGTAATTCAGAACGACTAAACTATACGTACCTGTTTTACCAACACAATCAATTAACTGTCCAAAATAGATAACAAAAAAGGTGTTTCGTCTCAGAAATTATAAATTTCATAATAAGAAATGCATTAAATACAACGATATAGGTTAAACATTTTTGTTGTTTAATTAAATGAACTATAATAATATAAATTAATTGTCCCCAAACTTTGGCAACATCAATAAAACATTTTTTGCATTATTAATTTGCCATATTTCACGAATGAACATTTACAGCACGCTTCACGACGTAAACAAAACATATTGTCAACAGCTAATACGTGATTTGGAATCTCTCTTCCAATTGGCTGTAAAACTCCATGTCCTTCACTCATGCATTGCGATGTCAATGATAGCGCAATACTTTTTTCAAAATTGCGTAATCCAATAATTTTATAAACTTTCAACTATGCTCGAATTTATTAAAAATAAGTATTAGATGCATTTTAATAACACTCGGTATATAGATCACTCTGTCGTTAGATCCCAGTTCCGTCTCTTAATATCAAAAATACTATGGTGTCCAGATTCCTGGACTAAAAAGAGCACATATAACGTGATATACGAGGATGGATTGAAAATTCGCAGCCTAATCAAGAAAATAAAATAAAATACGTACAAAAATATTTTTATATTTCGACATAATTTTCATCTAGCTCTATGCACTTCTTCCATCTGCTTTCCAAGGCTTCCACATCTGTTTGAGAAAAAGATTCCTTAAGGTCTTCGAAATACTGGTCAACTGCAGCTTCGACTTCATTTGATGAACATTTCTCGCCACCGAGGTGTTTTTTTAGGTTTGGATATACATGAAAGTCCGAAAGTGCCAAATCAGGAAAATAAGCCGAATATGACAGCAATTCGAAACCACAATCACGAATTTGAGCCATAGACTCAACAGACGTGTGAACGCGAGCGTTGTCCTGATGTAACAAAACTTTCTTTCTCAGCAATCCTAGGCGTTTCCCTTTAATATCTTGACGTAAACGACGCAAAAGGGTGCAAGAGTAAGTCGAGCTTATTGTTTAACCTTTCGGAAAGTAGTCCATTATAATAATACCCTTAGCATCCCAAAAAACTGACGCCATCAGTGTTCCAGCCGACAGAATTGCTTTCACTTTCTTTGGGGTCGATTCACCAGATTTTTTCTACTGCTTGTATTGTTGTTTTGACTCTGGAGTACAGTGGTGAACCCAGGTTTCGTCCATTGCCACAAACCTGTTAAGAAAATCTTGCGGATCAGCCTCAAACATCTCCACACAGTCGCGAGAAATCGTGGGTCGAATTCGTTTTTGTTCGACTGAAAGCAATTTGGGGACCCATCTAGTGGAAACCTTAGAAAATCCGAATTCGTTGGCAATGATGTTTTGTGTTCATTCATACAAGATGCCTATAGTGTCTGCAATCTCCCTGATAGTTAATCTACGGTTCTTTCAATATGAGATCACACACTTTGCCGATGTTTTCTTTAGTCGTAAACGTCGTGGGCCGGACGGAGCGAGGGTCATCTTCGATGCTTTCTCGTCCACGTTTAAATTCTGCAACCCATTTTTTCACAGTGGTATATGACGGAGCAGATTCCCCTAGTGCAGTTTTCATATCATCATGGATCTCCTTTGGTGTTAAACTTTTTTTAAACAGGTACTTGATGACCGCACGTTGTTCAATTTTTTCCATTGTTCAAAAACGCCTCACTTGATCTCCCTAAACTCGTTCTAACCCAAAAATCGCAAATTCTACCGCAACAAAATTTTACACTATATCAACCAAAGAAAGTATGAACTTATTGAGGGTACTATAATAAAAATATTATAATTATTTTTTGGTGACGTTGCGAACTTTTCAATCCACCCTTGTATATGAAATGCCACCTCCTCTAACTCGTTTAAACCTGTTGATATAAATAATTATTTTTAAAATTTGTTGACAGGAGAAATTCCTGCCTTCAAAAATATAAAATATAATATAGTAATGAATTTTTAAGAACGTCGTTGTTGATTTCTTGACTATTCTACAAAGCTATAAACAATGAGTTTCAATGTTATTCGATAGGGGATTCGCATTTCAATCTAATTATCCCAAAAATAGTCCGGTCAGAATTCGATTTTGAGGTGAAATCGTCGGATAATGCTACTTTTTTAAAAAAAAAATACTCGTCTCGACGAGTACATTAACGAAAAAATTTTGCGACCGCTGAAAAATTGGGAAAACACCCTCAAAAATGGGAGAATTGGCCCGTTTTTGAGTTTTTACCGTATTTTTGCAATTTCATCATAAATTTATAGAAGATAAACTAAAAATTCTGACAGATTTTGATTCTAAATAAAAAAACCGGCCAAGTGCAAATTGAACTTGCACAATTAGTGTTCCGTACGCTGATTGCTTTTAAAGTAAAAAATGTTGTTATGGTGGTATAAAATGATCAGTGACTTGACAAAACACACCCCAAATGAGTTTTCAACAAAGTTTGTTTCCAATCTTTACTGAAAATTGATGACCTTGAAATTTTTGTTATTTTAATACACCAGATAAATTATTAAAGATAATGCACTCGTGATAATTTTCGTTCAATCTAAACCCCTTGGAGAATATTCCAGAATTTTTTCAAAATTTTTTGATCAGTACTTTTCGAGATAAGGCGGGTGGACAGCGATTTTTCGCGATTTTTTAAAAATAATACAAAGAAAAATGCGCGCAAGTATTACATTATATATATAATTTTACTCGTGTTTTCGCAAGCTTTCATTTGACACCACACTCGATTACCTAGTAAAAAATTTTTTTTTCACTTCCGATTTCACCCTCCAAAACTAACCCCTTAAGTCAAAATTTAACTTTCAAAACCACATGGCTCTGATGAGGCCATCAATTCCTATATAATTACCAAATTTCAACTTTCTATAACAAATAATTTCGGAGAAAATCGGGTGTGACAGACAGACGCGCAGACAGACAGACACCGAAGCGATGGTATAAGTGTTTCGTATGAAACACTAAAAACGAAAAATTTAAGGGGCTAGGAATGTCACATGCACCTTCTGGTCGGGAGAAATTGGCCGTTTTTTGTCATTTCTTTTTCTTTGTCATTTCTTTTTTTTTGTCATTTTTAGTGTTCCGTACGGAACACTTATAAGATGATTGCGGTGTCTATCTGTCTGTCCGTCTGTCTCTCACACCCGATTTTCTCCGAAACTATTTGTCACAGAAAGTTGAGGGGTTAGTTTTGGGGGGTGAAATCGGAAGTGAAAAAAAAAAATTTTTTACTAGGTAATCGAGCGTGGTGTCAAATGAAAGCTTGTGAAAACACGAGTAAAATATATATATATATATATATATATATATATATATATATATATATATATATATATATATATATATATACATATATATATATATATATATATATATATATATATATATATATATATAATGTAATACTTGCGCGCACTTTTCTTTGTATTATTTTTAAAAAATAGCGAAAAATCGCTGTCCACCCGCCTTATCTCGAAAAGTACTTATCAAAAAATTTTGAAAATATTCTCCACGGGGTGTAGATTGAACGAAAATTATCACGAGTGCATAGTAATATAATTTATCTGGTATATAAAAATAACAGAAATTTCAAGGTCATCAATATTCAGTAAAGATTGGAAATAAACTTTGTTGAAAACTCATTTGGGGTGTGTTTTGTGAAGTCACTGATCATTTTATACTTCCGTTACATTTTTTATTTTAAAAGCAATCAACGTACGGAACACTAATTGCGCAAGTTCAACTTGCACTTGACCGGTTATTATTTTTAATACACTTACGCTATAACATCATAGTTCCCAAGACAAAACAAAAATGTAGGCATTGTCAAATTTCAACATGACTATTAAGCAAGTAAAAATAGTTTGTTGTAAGTATAAAGGCAATAATTATGGATTTTCCTAGAAATTAATTGATATGGTTTATATACTGGGCGAGGCGGGAAAAAATTGTCTTTTGGCAGTAAGATTTTACGGAGCGAAGGACCCTAATAGACGTATACCATCTAGAAAATCTTTTCAGTGCCTAATGGGACGGTTTGATGGTAGGGGTAGCGTTGAGTATACGAAACGGAAAGTAGTAAACCAGACTGCTACCAATGAGGAAAAAGAAATGGAGATTTTACTTCATGTTGAAGATAATCCCCAGATGAGCAGCCGTCAACTAGCTGACTTATTTGACACATTCTTCTTTTATATGGAGAACATCATCCCTTTGGAATAATTTGCCCAGGGCTGTGTTTCCCACCAAGTACAATTTACAGCGATTCAAGAACAACGTGAATCGCTTTTCCGCACACATGTCGCTCCTGGAGCGCTTTGGGGACTTCCCTGTAGCACGTGTGATAGACCCATAAAAAAATCCCAATCTACGGCTAATACAAGTATCATCCCTTTGATATGGAAGTACACCAAGAACTTCAAGACCGTGATTTTGAACGACAAGTAAACTTTTTTACCACCATGAATGGAGCAATAGAGGCCGATCCAAATTTTTTATCCAAAATAATGTTTTCTGACGAAGCTACTTTTCGCAGTAATGGAGCAGTTAACAACCATAATATGCATTATTATTCAACTGTTAATCCATTGGGTCCGGAAAGTTCAAAACCAAAACCATTGGTTGCTTAATATATGGTGTGGAATATTAAATTTTCGAATTATTGGTTAATATTTTTTCCGCGATCCGCTTAACGGGCCTAGATATCTAAAATTTTTGCAAAACGAATTACCCCAGCTTCTTGAAGAAGTTGATAACTTTGAAAGGGAACAAATGTGGATTCAAGAAGACAGAGCTCCTGCTCATTACCACCGGGAAGTTCGGGAATTTTTAAACGATCGTTACCCACAAAAATGGATCGGTAGGGATGGATTCATTCAGTGGCCCCCTCGATCATGTGACTTAACACCTTTAGACTTCTTTCTGTGGAGCTACATTAAAGATCGTGTTTATGTGAATCCACCTACTACACCAGTAGATATAGAAAATAGGATACGGGATGCGTGCAGGACAATAACACCCTTTATGCTAAGGAAAGTGAAGAAAAATATAGTAAAACGACTAAACATGTACATTCAAGTAGACGGGCATATTTTTGAACATTTATTACGTCATAATAATTAATCATTAGATAGGTTAAACTATATTAAAATTATTATTAACTATTTGTTTATGTTTTTACAATAGCGTAAGTGTATTAAAAACAAGGGTAAAAATTGAAATTAAATCGAAAAATATTAGAAATAGGTATATGACATACTTAATAAAAGTTAGAGGGTTTTGTAAAATCTATCAACAAAATAATAATATACAGGGCGTGCAATTTAAAAAATTTGAGATTTTTCAATTTAAAATAGTCGAAATGAATAAATTTGTTTTGAACATCCTGTAGCATCTAAATCAAATTTCTTTAGATATATCTTTTTTTTCATCTCTATAGAATGCTCGTACCAATTATGAGTATTCCACCTTCAGAAACAATGGCGTTACTGGCAATTTTTTACAAAACTGAAAACTAGTATTTTTAAAAAAATTGAATTATTAGAAAAAGTAAAGGGTGTTTTTTTATAGAGGTATAGAACTTTGAAATGGAATAAAACAAAGATGAATTTTTTAAATTGACATGAAATTTACTTTATTCGAAAGATAATCTTCTGGCATTATAATTTAAATATGACTTCTGGCATATGACCGCCACGGCTGGCTCGGACGTAGTCTAATCTGGAGGTCTAATTTTCGATGACTTTTTCCAACATTTGTGGCCGTATATTGGCAATAACGCGGCGAATGTTGTCCTCCAAGTAGTCAATCGTTTCGGGCTTATCGGCGTAAACTAGCGACTTCACATATCCCCACAGAAAATAGTCTAGCGGCGTTAAATCGCACGATCTTGGAGGCCAATTCACGGGTCCGAAACGTGAAACTATGCGGTTACCAAACGTTTCCTTCAATAAATCAATTGTGGCACGAGCTGTGTGACATGTTGCGCCGTCTTGTTGAAACCACAGCTCCTGCACATCATGGTTGTTCAATTGATGAACGAAAAAGTCAGTAATCATGGCTCTATAGCGGTCACCATTGACTGTAACGTTCTGACCAGCATCGTTTTTAAAGAAGTACGGACCAATGATTCCACCAGCCCATAAAGCACACCAAACAGTCAGTTTTTCTGGATGTAACGGTGTCTCAACATACACTTGAGGATTATCAACACTCCAAATACGGCAGTTTTGTTTATTGACGTATCCATTCAAACAAAAGTGAGCTTCATCGCTAAACAAAATTCGCTTATAAAAATCGGGATCAACGGCAATCTTGTTTTGGGCCCATTCACCGAATCTACGCCTTGCTAGGTGATCGTGTGGCTTCAATTGTTGCACGAGTTGGATTTTGTAAGCACGCAAACTAAGATCTTTCCGCAAAATCTTCCATAAAGTGGATGGGCACATATCCAATTCCTGTGCACGATGGCGGATAGACTGATTCGGGTCTTCCTCTACGCTACGCTCTACAGCAGCAATGACTTCTTCTGTACGCACTGTACGACGTCTCTGTGGATGCGTATTATCATTTAGAGTAAACGTGGTGCGAAAACGTTCCATAGTTAATCGAATTAATTGCTCTGATGGACAATTATATTGACCGTAAAATGGACGTAGTGCGCGATACGTATTTCGAACAGAACCATGATTTTCAAAATAAATTTGCACAATTTGGAAGCGTTGTTCAGGCGTCAGTCTATTCATGTTGAAATGCCAAACCAAACTAAACATAAATCACTTGACAGCTGACAAAATGGCCGCCAGTTAAAAAAGTGTTGCCAACTTAAAGTTTTATACCTCTATAAAAAACACCCTTTACTAGGTTTAGGTATATAATATTATTAATAAAAAAGTAATAAAATTTTACGCAGAATTTAAAAATAAATTAGAAAATAAGATGTTCCATTTAAAAAACAAAAGTAATATCGGCCACAATTTTTAGAAGTACCCTGTATATCCAAAAAAATTCTAAACTGTCCACCTTAACATTCCCTAAAAACTATTGTATTTAACATTTTTGCGTCATTCCGGAAACAAATCAGATAATTAACTTTACTCTATCGTTGACTTACCCTGTACAATAAAATAAAAAATAAAGTATTTTGCTTCTTTTTTTCAATTTTTTAGGTCATGCATGCATCTAAGCGACTTAAGGGGGTCACTACCGAGAAAAATGAAAAAAAAATACGTTTTTCGTTTTTTTTTTCCATTTTTATAATCTACAATCATTTCTGCACAAAACAATCCAACCCCCACAATTATACGATGAGTATAAGTGCCTGAAATTTTTATATAAAGTAGTCAAGGTATGAGCCATCAGTCAGTATCGCCAAGATATGAGTCCCGCTCAGCCTTCGCCTAGCTTCGCACTACGCACCTTTCAATATACCACCCCATTCCACCCATTATGAAGTTATTATTATTTTCACTATTATTATTATTACCCCACTTTTTATTAACAATGCTTAGGAATAATTATATAACACTATTTACTATATACAAATAAATTACAAATACAAGAATATTTTGAAATACTATTTACTATACACAAATAAAAAACTTTATTTTTACAATAATATTTTGAAAAGTAATAATAAGATTTTATTATTTTGTTATACTTTTTTTTAACTAAAATGAACCCGCTTCATATTACGGGCCTTCTTTTTTTTCTAACTTCTTAAATTTTTCTTCTAAACTTTTTCTTGCTCTTGAAATTTTTTGCCTCTCGCATTTCGATGCTTGTTGTAAGTCTTTCTCGGCTTTCACTATTCTCAATTCATCTTCCTTCATCAGCCCAGCAATTGTAAATTTTCCAGGGTCAATGAAAAGTTTTTCAAGTACTCGGCAGCGGGAAATATTACCTTCATTGAAGCAGCATAGTGCATCATATGCACCTAATTCTAGTGTGCTTTTCTCTACAAAAATATTTTTTGGGCATCTAACCCACAATGCATTATTATAGCTTTCGTTTGTGTTTTGTGTCTTACCGTGAACACATTTTTCTAACAGGGCTGGATTCGCCAGGTCCCTGAAGACAGGTTTCAAAATTTCCATTACTACTTTTGGTAGATGAAAATGCTTTGAGTGCTCATATAATTTTTTTTCTGCCTGGGCCTTGAGGAACTTACACCAGTCCAAGCTGCATAAATTGTGTGCCGGATTCTGGTCGTTTGAGCCGAGATGAAAAAATTCTGCCCATACTGCTCTTTTCATCTCAGCCAAGCTGCCAAGGTTTCTTCGTATGGCTAAGCCATAAAACTTTTGAATGTCGTTTATTGCCACATCCGTGAGTCTGCCCTTTCCTCCTATCGGCTTTCCATCTTGCAGTTTTTTGGACGTGTAGGAAGTTTTTAGCTTTCTGAGTCTAGATCCCATCCTTTTTTGTACATGTCCTATACATTCTAACTTCTGAACTAAGAGACTATCACCGTAAGGGTTTTGTTCTACAACCTTCAAGAAACCCTTTGAGTCTCCATCATCTAAGTAGTGAGAATATCTCACATTGTATTTGTCCATTGACCTCAGGAAAATTTGCTCTGCACCAGCTGCTTCCATAGCCCCACTGGTACCACTATGATTGGCTATGCAATTTTCATTATGTGTATTCTGAAATTTTAGTGGACAACGACAGTGTTTGGAGAGTACCACAATATCCACTATTTTGCCTGAGTCAGTACTCGCAGCAGAGACCACGCCATTCAAAGAAGTATGGCCCCTTTTTTGCCAACTGCCATCTAGTGAGATGGCCAAATCCCTGTTGCCACTATTTGAAATACAGGCTTCCTCTACGGCAGCCACAATTATATCTTTTCCAACTACTTCAAGAGCTGAACGAATAACATTTTGGTGCAAAAAGTGCTTGCTTTGTGGGGGAGGAATGTTCATCATAGCACAAAGAAGTTTAGCTCCAGCAAATCCTTTACCAGTACACCTAAGTGCATAAGTAAATCTAATATTTATTGTATCTAATTTCACAGATTTACCTTCGAGTTCATAATCCAGTTTCTTGGAGTTCCTTAGTTTATTTAGGACTTGACAATTCTGACAAACAATCTTTATAGTGGATGCCAAACCGTTTCTCAAACAAACACTTAGGGTGATTTCACAACCACATTTTTTGCAGTCCACTGTTGAGTTCAGTGCTTTACTCAGCTCTCCAACATCCACCAAATCATACGCATGGTTGCTCATGAATGACTCAAATTTATTTTGATTACCTAGTTTTTTTGAAGAAGAAGAAGGTGTACGATTTTCAGATGAGGTTGATGGTGTTGATTCAACAGATGGTAAGGACATGACCAATTTACGAGCAACAGAAATATGTGTCCCACTAAAAGGTTTATTCGTTTTCTTGCTCTTGAAGCTAGTCTTCGGCTTAGTCATTTTTATTCACAAAACAATAATAAAAAACTATAATAAAATAACAATATAATAAAATTTAAAACAGCAGTAGTAACAGAAAACAGGAAAAAAATTTGTAAATATGTAAACAAAAACAATCTCTCACGTAAAATATAACCAAACAAAACAAAACTAAAAAAAAAAATTGGAAAAAAACATATTTTGTTGTAAACAATCAGTGTTGCCAAACTTGTTTTTGCAAAAAAAAAAGAAGACAAACACTCTAGAAATAAATTTAAAAAAGTTGATTATAACAAAAAAAGCAGTCAAAACTACAACTTTTTAGTTTTTCGGCTCTCCTGAAAAATTGACTTTTTTGTACATTTGCCCCATTATCTTCAAAACTATAAAAGTTATTGAGCTATTTTTTTTTAAATATCCATGGCAACACTGTCTACAGTTCGGACTAAGGAAATGTCAAATGAAACAGCTGGTAATTTACCGCGTCAATTCAAACATACAAATAAAATTCATGAACTTTCAAAATTTCTAGAAAATGTAATTTAAATTATTTCTTTAAACCCTTAGTCCCATTAAATTATATAATAATAAATAATAAGTGTGCAAAGTTTCGTTGAAATAGGATGAACGGTCGCTGAGAAAATCGGTTTTACTTTTCAATGTAAATTGACCTCGGTAGTGACCCCCTTAAAGCCAACGAGGATTTTTTGGAAAATTCATTACGAAGAGTTTTTTGGTCTCGATCCGACTTATATAATTGGAGTTATTCACATTTTAAGCTCAAAAAACGCGTTTTGAAAACCTAAATTGGTTATAAACAAAGCACAAGTTTTTCGAGGTCCAAAACTCAGGACAATATCTCCTGGTAATATCCGAGAGAGGATAAAATCATAACATTGCTGTATCTAGACTGTACAATTTCAAATGCTTTTTTTACTGCACTAACAAGAAAGTAAATGTAATGTGTGTAGTACGCAATTAAGAAACACGATTACTTGTTTATAAACAAAAATCGCTGTTGATATGCCTAGTTACATGTTAATTGGCTGTGAAAATATGGGTTCATTAAATGTCACACAGAAGTATGTCATTGCGCTAAAATAATAACAAATCGAATTGTAAAATTTCGTAAATACTCGTGGCAGGTGCATAAGGTATTAGCTTTATGTACTGGTGTTATTTGGTTAATCTTTGTAGAGAATTTGCTAACTAAAACGTGTTATTTACCTTATAGATTAATAGTTTTATTCTGTCGAAGGTAAAATAGTGCTAAGGGGGTACATACACCTGGAATTTTCAAAAAGTCGATTTTTTTTTACGGATTTCTGTTCTCTATATGTCTGAGAATTATTTAAAAAAAAAATAAGAAAATTTCATTCCATTACAAAGTTATAGCAATAAATGTGACCTGGCATCGGATTGCGACCGCTACCTGTTTTCAGACACTGTCTGCAATATTACTAAATCAATTCTTAATATTTTTTAACTTTTTCTACAAAATATCGAGAGGTTTTTTCAATTTTTCTAATAGACAATTTTTTATAAATAATTTTTTTGGTTGCAAATTGCATACTAAAGTTTGAAACACCGTAAATTTTTGGAAAGAAAATCCTTCGACAATTGTTGACTACTATATTATTTTATAAGATTAATTTTTATTATTGCAGATTGGTTTATTTTTTTGTGAAGTTATCCTGCAGACAAGGAGGCACCATAGTTTTCGTCAGTGCTCCATTTAACCCGATAAAAAATAAATTTAAAATATATTAAAATAAATTCTTATAATTTAAAAAGGGTAATGCCACTCTAGAACTAAGAAGCCTAAGCTAAGCTAAGCCCGATTTTGACAAATTTTTTTTTAAATATAGAAAACGCAATCCAAAATGTACTCAAATGCTTTTATTATATATACTTTTTGGTTGAAAATTGCATACTAGAGTTTGAAACACCGTAAATTTTTGAAAAAAAAATCCTTCGACAATTGTTGACTACTATATTATTTTATAAGATTAATTTTTAATATTGCAGATTGGTTTATTTTTTGTGAAGTTATCCTGCAGACAAGGAGGCGCCATAGTTTTCATCAATGCTCCATTTAATCCGATAAAAAATAAATTTAAAATATATTAAAATAAATTCTTATAATTTAAAAAGGGTAATGCCACTCTAGAACTAAGAAGCCTAAGCTAAGCTAAGCCCGATTTTGACAATTTTTTTTTTTAATATAGAAAACGCAATCCAAAATGTACTCAAATGCTTTTATTATACATACTTTAAAGTACAGGGTGAGTCAATGATAGAGAAAAGTTCATTATCTCATTTGTTTCGGGAATGACGAAAAAATGTGTGGTACTTCAAAAAAGTGTGGTCGATATAACATATGTTTTTTAAATGGAACATCCTATTTTCTAATTTATTTTTAAATTCTGCGTAAAAAATTTTATAACTTTTTTATTAATAATGTTATATACCTAAACTTATTTCATTTTTTTTTTTTTAAATACTAGTTTTCAGTTTCGTAAAAAATGGCCAGTAGCACCATTGTTTCTGAAGGTGGGGTACTCATAATTGGTACGGGCGTTCTACAGAGATATATGTAAAGAAATTTTGAGTCAGATGCTACAGGGAGTTTAAAATAAATTTATACATTTCGATTATTTTCAATCGTAAATCTCAATTTTTTTAAATGGTACGCCCTGTATATTATTATTTTTTCTGATAGATTTCACAAAACCCTCCAAGTTTATTAAGTATATCACATACCTATTTCTAATAGTTTTCGATTTATTTTGAATTTTTCAATTTTTACCCTTGTTTTTAATACACTTAAGCTATTGTGAAAACAAATAGTTAATAATAATTTTAATATAGTTTCACTTATCTAATAATTAATTATTATGACGTAATAAATGTTCAAAAATATGCCCGTCTACTTGAATACACATGTTTAGTCATTTTTACTATATTTTTCTTCACTTTCCTTAGCATAAAAGGCGTTATTGTCCTGCACGCATACCGTACCAATTATGAGTATTCCACCTTCAGAAACAATGGCGCTACTGGCAAGTTTTTTAGAAAACTGAAAGCTAGTATTTTTTTTTTAAATGAAATATTAGAAAAACTACTAGGTTTAGGTATATAACATTATTAATAAAAAAGTTATAAAATTTTACGCAGAATTTAAAAATAAATTAGAAAATAGGATGTTCCATTAAAAAAAAAAACATATGTTATATCGGTCACACTCTGTATACTCAAAAATAATTTTAAAACTCTGCACCTTAACATTCCCTAAAACTATTGTATTGACCATTTTTTCGTCATTCCCGAAATAAATGAAGATAACGAACTTTACTCTATTGTTAACTCACCCTGTACATTTACAAATTTTTAAGCAATTTTTTTACAAAATGACAGCACCAGTACTCAGTAAAGGAAGACGCATCTTATAAATAGTACTTTGCGGCCGGAAAGATTCTTCCTCCAATTTTTTACCTGGAACAAAGTGCAAAGTTTTTTGATTTCTACATAAGATTTTCTCTGGAAGTGCATATTGATTTTTTTATGAATGTTTATGAAGTTATGTTTCCCATCAGTTTGGAAAATGAAGTTAGAGAAAAACGTGTTTTAAAGTTATATAAAATTTTTTTATATACCAGATAAATTATTAAAAGTAAGGCACTCGTGATAATTTTCGTTCAATCTACACCCCGTGGAGAATATTTCAGAATTTTTTTTTTTTTCAAAATTTTTGGATCAGTACTTTTCGAGATAGAGGGGGGACAGCGATTTTTCGCGATTTTCGCGATTTTTCGCGATTTTTTAGGAAGTTGGAAAAAAACAGGCCCTACCATAATAGCGATAACGATAACGAACTTCGAGTAATCTCTCTTATAAGTTACTAAATAAGAGAAATCGTTATCCCTAATAAAGATTTCTCTTATTTTGTTTCAATACTGCGCAAGCTCAAAATGGTGGGCGCATGCTTCAAATAAGGATAACAGCGGAGCCCTTATATTTAATTTCTTCCCTTTACTACTTCGCAAGCTTCAAACGATAGGCGCATGCTTCAAATAAAGATAAAGACAGCGCCCACCAAAATAAGCGTTGCAAAATCTCTCATGTCCTTTGATAAATCTTTAATATGTAAAAAGAAACAAGAGAAAAAACAATATTATTTACCGTCATTCCATGACAAACACAAAAAACTAATAATATTACAGCTGCATAAAATTACTTGAAATTGAGGAAACGTGCCAAATTACCAGTTCCGGTATTTTTTTCTAATTATTTATACGATTTTCAATTTTAATAATAAATTCATAAAACAGATAATTGTTTTTAGTTGCACTGTTACATTTGTTTTCTGTGCCAATAAGCATATAGCGTGTACTGGCTCTTTATCCATATATATATATATATATATATATATATATATATATATATATATATATATATATAT
Source organism: Pachyrhynchus sulphureomaculatus (assembly GCA_019049505.1). Taxonomy (NCBI): domain Eukaryota; kingdom Metazoa; phylum Arthropoda; class Insecta; order Coleoptera; family Curculionidae; genus Pachyrhynchus; species Pachyrhynchus sulphureomaculatus. The sequence continues at coordinate 137,668,228 of CM032453.1, forward strand.
ATATATATATATATATATAACATCTATAATATATATAAAATGCAACGTATTCTGTCTGTCTGTCTGTCCGTTAGTGCGCTTATCACTGAGGACCACTTATCCGATTTTCGTACTTTTTTATTTTAAACACATACATATGCTCTCCGGCCAGGTTATAGGCTATATTTTATTACAATAGGTAGCATAAGGAATGAGCAGTGACAATAATAGTAAATGAAGTCGGACAAAGTTTGCCGCTAGCGCGTTCTCATTGCAATACACAGTCCAAACCATTAAATATGGAACAATATTATGTAGCAGAGAATATCTATAATATAAAATAAAATGCAACGTCTCTTTGTCTGTCTGTCTGTCCGTTAGTGCGCCTATCACTGAAAAACCACTTATTCCGATTTACGTACTTTTTTTTTTAAACATACATATGTTCTCTGGCCAGGTTATAGGCTATATTTTATTACGATAGGTAGCATAAGGAATGAGCAGTGACGTAAAATAGTGAATGATGTCGGAAATAAGTTTGCCGCTAGCGCGTGCCTTTGCAATACACAGCCTAAACGATTAAATATGGCACAATATTATGTAGCAAAGAATATCTGTAATGTATAATCTATAATATATATAAAATGCAATGTTTGTCTGTCTGTCTGTCTGTCCGCTAATGCGCTTATCCCTCGAGAACCACTTATCCGATTTACGTGATTTTTTAAATTCATACATATGTTGTCTGACCAGGTTATAGGTATATATTTTATTACATCTATAATATATATAAAATGCAACGTATTCTGTCTGTCTGTCTGTCCGTTAGTGCGCTTATCACTGGAGGACCACTTATCCGATTTTCGTACTTTTTTATTTTAAAACATACATATGTTTTCTCCGGCCATGTTATAGGCTATATTTTATTACGATAGGTAGCATAAGGAATGAGCAGTGACAATAATAGTAAATGAAGTCGGACAAAGTTTGCCGCTAGCGCGTTCTCTTGCAATACACAGTCCAAACCATTAAATATGGAACAATATTATGTAGCAGAGAATATCTATAATATATAAAATGCAATGTCTCTCTGTCCGTCTGTCTGTCTGTCTGTCCGTTAGTGTGCTTATCACTGGAGAACTACTTATCCGATTTTACGTGCTTTTTTTTTTAACCATACGTATGTTCTCTGGCCAGGTTATAGGATATACTTTATTAGGTGACATAAGGAATAAGCAGTGACGATAATAGTGAATTAAGTCGGAGAAAAGTTTGCCGCTAGCGCGTTCTCTTGCAATACACTCCCTAAAGCATTAAATATCATGTAGCAAAGAATACAATATATATAAAATGCAACGTCTCTCTGTCTGTCCGTTAGTGCGCTTATCACTCGAGAACCACTTATCCGATTTACGTGTTTTTATAAATTTATACATATGTTTCTATATAATTCGATATAAGCCTAGATAATGGGAGATAAGGTGAGATAATGGGAGATAAGGAGAAATAATGGGAGATAAGTCGAGATAAGCCTCGATAATGGAGATAAGGTGTGTATATATATATATATATATATATATATATATATATATATATATATATATATATATAAACACGTAGGCTAAAAAGTTTTTGGTCTGACACATAGATGTCGCCCTTTTCAAAAAACTCGTATGAATTTTAGGAAGTTACAACCTTCAAACGATACGTGTCAAAATTTCATGACAATTCGATGATTAGTTTACAAGGTACAGTGGTTTTAGGGACGCTACTGCGATGCTATTTTCAAAACAATGGAAAAAATCGACTTTCGTGTGTTCAATAAACACTGTTTTTTTGTTGGAAAAAAATACCTTTTAAGAAAGCAATGGCTTTATAAGTGTTACTCTACCCCTGGAAAAATCACTCATCATTTACTAGTATGCCGAGTTTTAAATACGGTCGTAGATATACAAATGATGCTGACAGCCCAAATGAGGTAGTTGCACCGGAAAACATCAAAAAATCCACAAAATTGTTTTGGATGACCGTAAAGTGAAATTGCGTAAGATAGCTGACACCCTAAAGATATCAAGAGAACGTGTTGGTCATATTTTGCATGAACATTTGGGCATGAGAAAGCTCTGTTCGAAATGGGTACCGTGTTTGCTCACAGTGGACCAAAAACAATAACGTGTTGATGATTCTGACCGCTTTTTGGAACTGTTTAAGCGCAATAAAAAGGAATTTTTCATGCGATATGCGAAAATGGATGACACATGGATCCACCACTGCACACTGGAATCAAATCGGCAGTCAGCTGAGTGGACAGCAGCCAGTGAAAGCCACCCGAAGCGACCAAAGACACGACAACCGGTTGGGAAGGTTATAGCCTCTGTATTTTGGGATGCGCATGGAAATAATTTTCATCACTATACTGAGAAGGGAAAAACCATCAATAGCGAATATTATATAAAGTTATTGGTGCGTTTGAAGGCAGAAATCGCTAAGAGACGCCCCCAAATTAACAAGAAAAAGTACTCTTTCATCAAGATAATGCACCGTGTCATAATTCATTGGTTACGAGGGCAAAATTGCATGAATTAAGTTCGAATTTTTTCCTCATTCACCGTATTCTCCAGATTTGGCCCCCAGCGACTATTATCTACTCGCAGACCTCAAAAATATGCGCGGGAAAGAGATTTGGCTCCAGCGAAGAAGTTGTCGCCGGACTAATTGTACCGCTCTTGATTAATAAAGTCGAAATGTGCAAAAAATGTGCCCCCGCCAAGTCGAGCAGAAAGCACAGCCGTACCATCCTTTTCTCGAAGCCACTCACTTTTGACCCCCCTGTAACTTCGTTGTGGATAAAGCTAGAAGTCTGAATTTTCAGTGACCAAGAAGACATATTATACTAGCTATATTCCTAAATTACCTACTATTTATACCTTATAGTTTACGAACTATCGCCAGTCGAAGTTCTTTAATTTTGTCACTGACACACTCACCGATCATCAAAATTCTAAGGTACTTCTAGCAGACACAGAAACTTCAAATTTTGAATTTAGTTAGTGTTTAGCCTATAAAGGAAGGAAAAACTGAAACATCCTGAAATTTCAGATCCGTTTTCTAAATGGTACAGTCACTTAAGCCAAAAAAGAGAGTCAACCTCGGAATGAGAGATAATAAGCTGTAAACTTGTATAAACCTTTATTTTGGCTTTCTAAAAGTTGTCTCAAAAGTCTCATAAAATCTCGTGTCCGCGTCTTAAGATATTCAAGGTCAAAGGTCACAAAAATCGGTTTTTCGCAAATATCTCGCTTCCTATGGTTTCAATGATATTTGAATCTCTTATGAAAATTGTAGAGCATAAAATTCTCTACAAATTTTGTTCTAAACATTTTTTTATAAGCTTAACTGTTCTTGAGATAGAGCGCGGAGAGCGCGCAGCGCTCAGCCATACATAGCATAATGCAAGGTCAACCGTGAGTCCCGGTAAATAATACGTCGTATAAAATTAATAAATCACTAAAAAATCCATAATTATGAATAATTTGTATTATTTATTAATTAATATGTTATATTTAATAATATTTTTCATTTATCAAATATATTCGTTTAATAATACTTACCTACTTCATGTAATTAAAAAATTGTTAAGTGTAATACTTTAAGTATATTTTAATTATAAAAAAAATATGAACATGATGCTTCCATGACAGCAGGGCTAGAAGAGAATATAGTTATTAAAATAGGAGCAAAAGTCACGTTAAGACGAAATATTGACGTGAGTCTTGGCTTAGGCAACGGTTCCATATGAATATAGTACAAGAAGTAATCGTGATAATACAAATAAAATAAAAAAAAAACATGATGAACATCTTTACGAGCTTGGTCCAGTCAAAACTAAATTTGAAATTATTAATAGAGCTTATGTTCATCGCGAACAGTTTCCGATATATATAGCCTATACTATTACCATGCACAAAAGTCAGGGGCTAAGTCTAAACAGTGCACTGATGGACATCGGTTCTTCAGTGTTCACATGCTGTCAAGCATACGCGGTACTTTCGAAAGTTACAAATCTGGGCAGATTACATCTAATTAATGTCGACTTCAGCTCAGGAGTCCGCAATCGTTGAATATAATCGACTTAGAAGCACTTATCGTCCAGACTTGTCAAAAATTGTTACATCATAGCCTTTGAGAAAGACCAATAGAGACAGGGAGTGGATTTTAAGAAAATCCATAGCTGACGTACAAGAAATATTACCCGAGAAGAAAAAAAAGAGGACTACCTACAAAAAGAAATGAGAACCCGTCAAAAAAAATGAGAACCCGTCTATATTTATTATAGAAATAAAGATGTCTAATATTGATACGATCACTATAAATGTTGGTAGGTAACTAATTAGATAACAATTTATGATAAAGTTGTTTGAATAGGTGCTTTCATAGATACTAACTAAAATAACTGACTTGGTTTTACATGAGATCTCACAACTTTTTGTGGTGGAAGGACTGCGTTGCGAGACTTGGCTTTTTTTACATTTTATGTTTTTGATGGGAGATATATATATATATATATATATATATATATATATATATATATATATATATATATATATATATATATATATATATATATATATATATATATATATATATATATATATATATATATATATAATATAATATACTATATATATATAATAAAATTACGATTTTTAATCCGTTCCTCTAACAATGAATTTGCATGACGTTTTCGCCAAGATCTCATTTGGCATTTTCAAGTGCTCTTGCTGTTGCTGCTACTCGATACTGTGATCTTGTTGCTGCTGCCGCTAGAAACTTTATTTATTTTTAAAGATAGAATGGCAAAATAGATAAAAAAAAACTTCAGAAGAAGTAGTAATACATATTTATCTCAGATCTATCAAGAAATTCCATCCAAATATAGGTACAGTCAATTAACCTTATCCAAAAGATTTATTACTACTATTATAAGACTTCAATTTGGCCATGAGTGTTACGCTGCTCATCTTAAAAACATTATTGTCATAGAATTCGACTTATGCGAGTTATGTGAAACTGTTGGCGGTTTGAATCATATTTTTTTGAATGGCGCAAATATAGTAATGATCTATACCCAAAATTAATAAAGAATACCGTACATCAGGACCGTTAAACTTTCTTCATGTGCTCACACAGTAACACGATTTTCAAGCTCAAAGAATCGTCATGTCTTATTTACACGAAAACAATATTAAACTTTGAATTCTGAATATACAGTCTGTCAAGTAAGAACGTGACCGTTCGTATCCTTGAAAAAATGTTTTTCGAGAACATTTTTTGAAATCAATGTATTCTTTGATGTCCTAACAACGGCGCAATTATCTTAATAAGTTGTCCAATCGCGTCCTGCATCAATAATCGCCTGATATCTTCGAGATATGCTGTCTACGAGATTTTCTGAGTACTCTGCAAATTTTTAGAATCTTACGAGACAGCTGAATCAAAGTCCTCAGACTCTTTCCTCTGAGCTTTTTCTTTACAAAAGACCAAAGGTTTTCAATAGGGTTGGCATCCGGCGATAGTAGGGGGCCACTCTAGTATCTTATCGTGGCCCAAGCGAGCCGCTTCACAATGTGATATTCGCACAGCAGAGATTTCTTCAACGTGCTTCGGAATATCATGAGCACAAAGATGTTGTCGAATTGTCTCAC
>CM032453.1:137674011-137710996 GCA_019049505.1 Pachyrhynchus sulphureomaculatus
GAAAATAACAAAAGTAGCGTCACTCTTAGCGCAATAACTCACAAACTAATGAATAGAATATCATGAAATTTTAACAGCTGTCTTTTGAAGGTTAGTATTAACTGAAAAAAAAGGTGACTGCAATAAAACTAGCGCCATCTATGTGTTAGGCCCGGGACTTTTCAGCCCATGTGTTTTATATATATATATATATATATATATATATATATATATATATATATATATATATATATATATATATGGTATATATACAGTGAAGTCTGCTTATAACATACCCGTTTATAGCGAATTTCCGGTTAAAACGCACTATTTTATAATGCACGAAACGACTTCCATAAGACTTAAAAAAAGCAAATTTTTATCGGTTATGACGAACCCGGTTATAACAAACTTCCGAATAAAGCGAACCAAATTTGGATGTTTTGTGTTCGTTTATAACGAACTTACCACTCCCTGTGCTCGATGTCGCGCGACTTGATCTAGGGAATTCACCGAAACTCGCTGGGAACTCCTATTCTACTTGTTTCCGCCGCGTCGCTAGTTCGAACAGTATTATTTTCAATTCATTTGTTATGTTATGCAGTTCTAATGCATATTTGATCAAAGTAGCAAAATAAATGTTCCAAGTTTTCATTTTAAAATGAGTACACAAAAACGTAAAACGTTTACTTTAAAAGACAAACACGAAATTATAAGGAAAATAGAAAATGGAGTTAAACAAAGTGATGTTTGCAAACAGTTGAATTTAACTAAATCTATGGTTTCTATCATATGGAAGGAGAGGCAAGAGAAATCTTATCAATCTATGATAAAAGAAACTTTAGTTGTAAAAAAGTAAGAAAATCTACATATGACCAAGTCAATAAAGGACTCCTTAAATGGTTTAATCAAAAACGACATGAACATGTTTCTATTACCGGCTCTACTTTACAAGAGAAAGCTAATGAATTGGGAAGGAAAATAGAGCATACCGAGTTTAACTGTTCTAGAAGTTGGATTGAACGATTTAAAAAGCGATATAATATTAATGGGGATAAGATAGTAGGAGAAACTGCAGGAGTGGATATATCTGTTGATCAATGGTTGGCCAATGTATGGCTGGAAATTCAAGAAAGTTATGAATATGTGGACATTTTTAATGCGGATGATGGAATTTGTTTTACAAAATGACGCCTGATAAGGCATTAAAGTTTGTCGGAGAGAATTGTGCTGGTGGAAAATTGTCAAAAGTAAGGAGTACTGTGCTGGTAACCGCAAATATGTGTAGAACAGAGAAAAGAAAATTGTTGGTGATAGGAAAGTCCGCCAATCCCAGGTGTTTTAAAAACAAACATTTACCAGTAAAGTACAAATCAAAAAGTAAAGCCTGGATGACATCAGAAATTTTTAAAAAGGAACTAATCGAATGGGACAAAGAATTAAAATTCACAAACAGAAAAATATTACTTTTGATTGACAGCTGTCCAGCGCCTAAAATTGATCTACAGCGAATTAAATTGGTTTTTATGCCTCCAAACAGAAGTGCAAAACTCCATCTCATGGATCAAGGTGTAATACATTCTTAAAAAGTCATTATAGAAAGATTTTACTTATGAAAATGTTAGAGACGATCGATAAAGATAACATTTTTTCTGTAACTCTCTTGGACGCTATCAACTTTATCCATATGACTTGGCAAAGAACCATTACAAACTGTTTTAAGCATGGCGAATTTTTAAGGAAGGAATGTAGATATGACTCAGATGATGAGCTACCGTTGACTCAGTGGATTGAAAAACATGGAGAAGTTCCTACTGATTGTCTAGAATTTGTTTACGATGCTGACATTCAACAAAGTACAGTGGAAATCGAGATTAAAAAGATATTTAATCATTTTAATTTTGAAGAGTATATATGTGCTCTTAATGCATTAATGACGAGAGAAATATTAACTGATGATCAAATTGTGACATCAGTGACTTCTGGAAAGATTTTAAGCGATAATGACGACGAAGACGAGCTTGGAGAAGGACATAATATTTATGTTCCATCCATTTCAGAAATGATTAAGAAAATTACTGAAACTCGCAATTTTTTGGAATCTCGTGAAGTTCCTGAACATATATGGAGTAGTTTTTGTGACCTTGACAATTATATAAACACAATTTCTTTTTCAAGTAAAATTGTACAAACGAAAATTACTGATTTTATTGTATAAACTACGTATTTTAATGTTTTCATTTATATTCGTATATAACATATAATACCTTTAATGTGACTTGTTTTATTTTCCTTTGAACGTTTTCTTTTAATTTAATAATTATTATTAATCATTTATCTAAGCATTAGCGCCTAATCTAAATAAAAAAAGTAGTGAAAAATGATATTAGATTTTGTTTACTATTTGTAACGAACGTAGGATATAGCGAACCATTTTTCGTTATAAACGAACTTCACTATATATATATATATATATATATATATTATATATATATATATATATATATATATATATATATATATATATATATATATATAATTTATAATGTCCGTTAGTGCGCTTATCACTCGAAAACTACTTATCGGATTTACGTGTTTTTTTTTTAATTCATGCAACATATGCATGGGCAGGCTGAGCAGGTTTTAATATATATTTTCTTACATTAGGTAACATAAGGAATAAGCGGTAACCATAATAGTAAATCAAGTCGGAAAAAAGTTTGTCACCAGCGAGCTCTCTTGCAAAAATACCTAAACAATAATTCTGTAGTCCACGCCAGCGGGGCCGCGGGCACAGCTAGTGGGTAATAAGTAGCACTAGCTACTATTTAATGTAGTTAGTAAAATCATTTCAATATAAATGAGCTAACAGTTCATATTTCCCCTTTTAATAATAATGCACTTAGACCGTATCTGGACTGGCATAGTCGCACAACAAATTTATGTTAAATATATTTCTGCCAAAAAGTTCCACAAAATCTTGCACTTCAACAGGCCTAGAATAGGTCGCTCTAAATAGTATTATCGGGTTGCGGACGCCGCCTGTGATTTCCCTCTTATTTACTATGAGGTAAGTTTAGTTCTTTTCTTGTTGTACTCCTTTAGCTGTTCCGGCGTTAACGCAGAGGTTCGTTATTCGTATTTCATACACACATAAGTTACGAAACATCAATAAACACGGCTTAAGATAATTTATAGAACGTGATTCAATACTACTACATACATTGGATTTTAAATGCTACTTTTATCTAATTTATCCGATGTAATACTATATTTAGTCACAAAATAAAGAATGATGCATCGTGATAGTGAAGCTGGTAAATCTGACATAAGGAGGCCCGAGATCTAGATCAAGGTTGAGGTTCTTCCATTTCATTGAACATATTGCTTCACAATCAATCTCTGTGACCGTATTTCTATGTAATTTTCTTTTTTTTAATTAAAATGGCTGAACTAATAAGTACTAGGAGACCCGTCTGAATACCATGTAGGTTTTTACTTTCCGTGGTAAAGGAAAACGTATTCTATTCGTGAAAAAATCACCCTTCGAGATTCTTGCTTTTCTTTACGTTTTAGGCTCCGTATATCACGAAAAATATAGTCACTCATTTCCGTCGGTCTGTAGATAAATCGGACTTTTGGCACGATAACTTTCGAACGAAATGAGGTATCCAATTTCAAACTTGGTACATAGATAACATCAAACAAGACTCTTTTAAAAGATATCACTTCAGGTAAAGGGGGTTAAAGGTGGAGATTGTTAAATTTTAAAAGGTTTTAATACACTTGTGAGCAAAAAAAAATCGACTTAATTTTAAATAGTAGCATTATTTTTGGTATCATTAGAATGCTGATTTTCTACTCTTTCCAATAATACCAAAAACATTTGGATTTACAAAAAGTTTTAATCATTAAAACGGTTTTACTCAATAGAACCTTTTTTGCTCGCTCAACGTACTCGTTGTGCGCTATTCATCTCTATAAAAGTATATGAAACTGCATTTTCCTATCATTCCTTTTTCGGAACTTGAACCGTTAACATCTCTGCTATATCTGCTCACTAATTACGTTATCGGAAAATGGATAGCACCCAGGAAGAAACGGCACAAGTCATTGCCCTATTGCAAGAAGGGCATAGCCAAAGTATAGTCGCTGCGCAACCGCACCTCAGCCAGTCACCTGTCTCCAGAGTCTACAGATGTTACCAAGAGACTGGCGTCTTCACACGGAGACCAGGAAGAAGAAAAAGTGTACCTTGGAGCGAGACGACAACTTCATTGTCAACACAACTCTAAGAAATCGTCACTTGACTAGCGTTGAGGTCTAGCAGGACCTCCAACAAGTTCGTGGTGGAGCTGTCAGTCACTGGACAGTCAGAAAAAGACTTAAAGAAACTCACCTAAGTCCGAAGATACCAGCCTAATAGACCCAAATTGGCAGCAGCCATCGACAAGCCCGACTCAAATTTGCCCGGGAACATGTCGTCTGGATCTTAGAACAATGGCGCTCCGTTTAATTCTCCGACGAGTATGGCAATGATGGGAGAAGACGAGTCTATAGGAGGCCTTGGGAGCGCTATGCACAGTGCTGCATACTGAAATTGTCGCCTACGGGGGAGGTTCTGTCATGGTGCGGGGAGGAATCTCATTAGATGCGAAGACCGATTTGGTTTTCGTGACTGATGAAACTCCACCGGTACATCGAGGAGATTCTGCAGGAACACGTCGTTCCTTACGCTGGGTTTGTAGGCGATAGCTTCGTGCTAATGCACGACAATATGAGGCCACATGCTGCTGCATCGGTACGGCAATACCTAGCGAAAGTGGGAATACCCACATTAGACTAGCCTGCCCTCAATCGAGCACACGTGGCATTAACTCAAAAGAAAGGTTCGAGCCAGAAATCCAGCCCCTGCCTCGCTGAGGGACTTAGAGGTTGCAATGGCGCAAGTGTGGGGAAGAATCTCACAGACAGTGATGAAAAAGCTCACCCGCTCCATGAAAAATTGGTTAGAAGCAGTAATAAGGACTAGGTGGTAATACAAAATAAGGATTTTGGTTTTTATCAATAAGTTTAATTGTTAAACTTAAAATTTGTTTAATTCTTCCTTTTTCTTACCCCTATTTTCAATCTTCGTTCTATAAGAAAATTTGAAAGTTTGTATGCTGGTACTGCCATGTAGGAGACCACTGGCCTAATTGGGTAACCTTGTTTGTATAGTTTAAATGAAGAATAGAGTTGTGGTGGTTGAGGATTCATAGCTATTAATTTGATTATTTTATAATCTGATATGATACTGGAAGCTTTCCCTATTTCTAGGCGAATTTCATTTTTAAAAATTTTTGTTGGGTCTTTGCTTAAAGTCTAAAAATTTCCTTTTTTAATAAAATCTATTGTTTTTTTCTATATATTGTGCCTTGTTGATAGTATTTCCTTTATCTGCTTTGGTGAATATAATATTTTCTTCTAGTCAATCTACACTAGCCCAGAAGGAGTAATAATGGGAAGCCTCTTAAGCCCACTTTTAGCTGAAATTTTTATGAATAACATCGAAAATATAATTTAAAATCCTTGTTCACCTTGTTTTCCCTTTCAATCATTTTAATCAATAAAAAGCATGAGGTATGATATGAAGTTTGGTATCATCAAAAAGAGAATAGAAAGGGCTTTCAAATGATACTAAAATCCGTAAAAATATATGAAGACTAAATTCTAGGATCCCTATTAAATGAAGCCAAATAGTTTGAGCCTTTTTTGCTTACCAGTGTTTAACATAGAAATTTTTCCTGTTTTTTTTTTGTTGTTTAATAAACAAATTTTATGCATAATATTTATGGTCAAACATACAAGAGATGAAGGGTGAGAGAGATGAGATTGATGGGGTTGCTTCCTATATATCGTGTTATATATCTTTTTCAGGATTTCTGAAATCTAGAAATTCAAAAATTAGGTTATTTTTTCACTGCTTTCAAGTTTAACCGAGGAAGGGGCTGAAGGGGACGTTAATTTGGAAGCAAATAGGTCTTGACATGAACATATTGCATGCAAAAAAAAGAGAACTTTTCCAAAAGCTGCGAATTTTATTTTGAATTAGAAAGCTTTACACTTCACAACATCCTGTACAAAGCTCAAATTCGGCCAACGATGGAATAACACATAGGCTTAAAAGTTTTTGATCTAGCTACTTAAAATACATTTTTTTTTTGCAAAATTCGACTTTATTCATCAATATAGTCTCCATCAAGAGCGATACAATCAGTCCAAAGCGTTTCTAACATTTCTATGCCTTTCTTGTAGAAGGATTTGTTTTTGGCTTCAAAATAGACCTCAGTTTCGGCGATAACTTCTTCATCAGAGCAAAATCTCATTTACGCGAGCATTTTTTGCGAATAGATAATAGTTGCTGGGGGACAAATCTAGAGAAAACGGTGGATGAGGAAGCAATTCGAACTTCAATTCATGCAATTTTACCATCGTAACCATTGACTTGTGACAAGGTGCATTGTCTTGTTCATTTGGGGCCGTTTCTTTGCAATTTCTGCCTTCAAACGCACCAATAACTTTATATAATATTCGCTATTGCTGGTTTTTCCCTTCTCAGCATAGTCGATGAAAACTATTCCATGCCAAAACCTTCCCAGCTGATTGTTGTGTCTTTGGCCGCTTCGGGTGGCTTTCATCGGCTGCTGTCCACTCAGCTGACTGCCGATTTGATTCCGGTGTATAGTGGTGGATCCATGTTTCATCCATTGTCATATATCTCATGAAAAAGTTCTTTTTATTGCACTTAAACAGTCTAAACAGCGCTCAGAATCATCAACACGTTGTCGTTTTTGGTCCACTGTTAGCAAACGCGGAATCCATTTCGAAAAGAGCTTTCTCGTGCCCAAAAAATCGTGCAAAAAGAAACACGTTCTATTGATATCTTTAGGGTGTCAGCTATCCCACACAATTTCCCTTTACGGTCATCCAAAACAATTTGGTGGATTTTTTTTATGTTTTCCTGTGTAACCATCTCATATGGGCGTCCGGAGCGTTTAGCATCATTTGTGTATGTACTACCGTGTTTAAATTCAGCAAATGATGAGTGATTTTCCAGGAATAAAGTCCCCGTAACCCTTATTAAGCCATTACTTTGCTTGAACGGTATCCTTTCCCATCAAAAAACAGTGTTTAATCAACACACGAAATTCGTTTTGAAAATATCAAAAGTAGCGTCACTAAAACCACTATAACTTGTAAACGAATCGTCGAAATGTATGAAATTTTGACGTCTCGTTTGAAGGTTGGTACTTCCTAAAAATCATATGGATTTTTTTAAAAGGGCGACATCTATGTGTCAGACCAAAAACTTTTTAGCCTATGTGTTACTCCCCATGTTTAGGGCATACACTACATTTGTTGGATTCTAGTCAGAAGAGACTCAGCACTCACCAGCAACCTTAATTCCTTGGAACATCGAAGAACGGTGACTTCAGTCTGTTCTATAAGTATTTTTATGAAAAGTATTCGATGGATGCAGCCTGCTTAATTCCTCCCAGAGCGGTGCATGCTAGGAATACACATCCCGCTAATACTTCACCCCGCTTAAAGTTTAGCTTGCCACTGCTAGTACAATCTTTTTTAAGTAGTCCTTTATATGGAGGACCTCATCCTTTGCAATGATTTACCCAAGGTTGTGTTTTCCACCGAGTACAGTTTACAGCGATTCAAGATCAACGTGCATCGCTTTTTCCGCACACGCGTCGCTCATGTAGCGTTTTAGGTGTTTCCCTGCAGCACGTCTACTGTGCCCATAAAGAAAAACTTGTTATCGTTCCGCGTAGATTACGGAGAAAATACACTAATATTCAGATGAATTTTTGATGCAATCGTAAATCAAAACGCGTTTTCCCAACAATTCATAGTACGCAAAAATATGTTGAGCTGTTGCCAAAACATAAAAATAAATAAAAATCCTCTACTAACCACAAAAAAACGTGTAAAACATATACGATACAGCAAAACAGTTAAAAATTCTTTTTTCATTAAATAAAATATTTTTTCGCGAAGCCTATTTATTGACCCGTTTTGTCCTTCCAGTGGGTTACTAGGGCAAATGATTTTATATGACACAATCATGGATTTACTTAAATAAAAAGTGGTTCAATACAGGAACGCGTAGAAGGGTCAATAATTTTTTAAAAAAGGACTGGTAAATTTCTACTTTTATCTGCAAATTTATTAACTTTAAAATTAACAAAATTTCGAGATTAGAGTACAAATTAAACTTTATTATTATTATTATTTACTGGCCCTTGTACGTCATCCTATCTTAAAATTTAATTAAATAATTACCTTATAAAAGTGTTGGGAGACTCCGTAAAAAATTTATAGTCCATCCATTAAAGTCCCATTTTTTGACCCTTAACCTTAACTGACAGATAAACCTGACAAAATAAAAATCCACCAAAAAAAAAAACAAAATGCACAGAACACGGCCTTCGCGACGTCGATAAAAAAAATACCACTCGGTTAGATAACCTGAAGACACACTTTTACGTAAATAATAAGTCGGAAAGTGTCACGCTACTTGCCGGTGGCGATCAAACTCGCCAAAGCGCACTGCGATAACTGCGATTCGGTTGTCGTGCGATTGCTCGTTATTCACTTGTTTACGCGCCTTTCAGCCCGGCCTCCTTGACGGAGAATGGTGAAGCTTACGGCAGGTGCAGGCGCCGAGCCCCTCTCGTCTTCATATGGACTCAATGACGGTTGAGACACCGAAATTTTTTTTTTGGTAGAGGCGCTTAATTGTGTTCCAGCGCCCATAGAGCATGATGCGGTATGATTGCTGCTAGTTAGTGAATTTTCATTCTTTTTACTTTCCTTACTAAAGGGAAGTTGACGGGCTTCACGAATAATTTGTAGAACTTGGGTGATGAACAGGGTTTTATCACCAAATGCTTTGCGAATCATTTCTTACGTTTCAGTAGCTTTTTTCTCGAGTTTAAAACAGAATTCCTCACACGCACTCTGCTCTTTTTTCGTAAAAATAACAGAAACACAATAAGACCTCTACGGAAACATGAATACAAAGTAAACTGGACGAAGTAGCAAGTTGAAACTTCTTACGCAGCGTTCTTAAGTATGTACAGGGTGATTATTTTTAGACGCTCGGCCCCGATTTATGGAAAATATATTTATATTTAATGCGCTATAGGCCATGAAGGCCTAGGGCTTAGTTAACTTGTATCAATTTCCCTCTTCCATCATCCCGGCGTCCAAGTATTGTTGGATCGTATGTTTTCCACTCTATTCTGGTCTGCGCCTCCGTCTTCCAGTCTCTGATTCCTATGGCTCTTAAATCCTCCTCCACACGTTGCAACCACCTCATCCTCGGCCTTCTCCTCCTACTCGCACCCACAGGCCTCATTGCCAGCACCATTTTTGGCCTTCTCTCTCTTGTCAGACGCTGTACGTGTCCCAACCATCTCATTCTTTGCGCTCTTATAAAAGATGTGATTTTTTCCAGTTCCTGATTTATCCGTCTAGTCCACCCTTCCGGTGTGTTTCTTCTTCCGTAGACCACTCTCAACATCCTTCTTGCCCACCTCTCCAGCGTCTCCTCCTCTAATTTGTTCATTACCCATGTTTCATATCCGTAGGTAACAGTAGGTCTTATGACCGATATGTAAATCCTTAGGTTTGTCTTTCTAGAGACGTATTTTGATTTCATTAAGGCGTTCAGACTCCCACATTTTTGGTTGCCCTTTGCTACTCGTGCCTTCAACTCGCTCCTCTCATGCCCATTTTCTTACAACAGTACCCCCAAATATATAAATCTATCCACTCTCTCAAATTTACATTATTTTCCATCGTAGGCCACTACATTAAGTTCTCTTTCTTTTTTAATTTCTGTGCTTACTGCTATCATATATTTCGTTTTCTCGGAATTGATTTCTAATCCATACTTACATGCCTCTCTTATTAGTATTTTCGTTCTTTTTACCAGTTCTCTGCTAGATTTTGCTAACAAATCATTCGCATATGCTATGCACTGGTGCTCTTTATTAAAAATTGAACCTTTAGCCTTTAGACTGCTCTCTCTTATTATCCTCCAAAACTAAGTTAAATAACCTTGCAGACAATGGATCACCCTGTCGTAGTACCCTTTCCACTATAAAATCCTCTGATTCTAGGCCATTCCATACTATTTTATTGGTCGTTTTTTGTAGAGTCATTTTAACTAATCTGATTAGTTTTGTTAGTATCTCTAATTGGGACAATGCTTGAAACATTCTGTCTCTCATAATTCTATCATAAGCCTGCCGGAAGTCTATAAACAGGATATGCTATTTTATACTCATAACACGTTTTTTGAATTTCTTTAAGAGTCAATATCTGATCTGTTGTGGGATTTATTACTTCGGAAACCTGCTTGATATTCCCCCATTCTTTCTTCTGCATACCCGTTCAGTCTCTTACGCAATACCTTTGCGAGAATCTTATAATATATCTAACATAGCTATTCCTCTATAATTTTTGCATAGTGGACTTATAAGGGTCTTGGACCATTCTTTTGGCATTGCCTCCTGTTCCCACACTGGCTCTATTAGTAGAAATATTTTCTCATGCAGCTGTTCGCCTCCTCCCGTTAACATTTCAGCACTTCTTTCGCTTTCACCTGGTTGTTTGTTGTTTTTCATTTCATTAATTATAGCTTTGATTTCTCCTCTTGTCAGTTTGCTTACCATATTCCCATCATCATCCATTGTTGGCTCCTCCACCTCATTCCCTGCTTCTTTCCCATTACACCATATCTCGACATACCCCTTTTACTCATCCATTATTGTGTATGGCTCACTTATTAGTAATCCTGTATTAGTTTTGAGATAGCTGGTTCGGCTATGGTATTCTTTGTTCATTCATTTTACCTCCTGATAGAAGCTTCTTGATTTCTTATTAACAAATCTTTCCTATATGTTTTTCAATTTTCCTTCATTGTATTTTCTCTTCAGTCTTCTGCATGTTTGTCCGAACATTCCTCGTATTACTTAATATTCCTGAATATTGTCTTTATTTGGGTTCATCGTCTGCGTGCTTTTTTCTTGGCCTCTGCTAGTACGCTGCGCTCGCCGTCGAACCAATCTTTGGTTTTTACTTGTCTCTCTTTCCCTTTTAACGCTGCATGACTCGCTAGTGTCACTGCTGTTTTTGTTTGCTCCCATATTCGCTCTACTTGCGTACTTGTTTCCTGCTGATGTTAAACTTTACTTATTTCTTCCTTGTACAGAGTGAGTCAAGGATAGAGTAAAGTTCATTATCTCATTTGTTTCGGGAATGACAAAAAAATGTTAAATACAATAGTTTTAGGGAATGTTAAGGTGCACAGTTTAAAATGATTTTTGAGTATACAGGGTACTTCAAAAAAGTGTGGCCGATATTACATATGTTTTTTTTTAAATAGAACATCCTATTTTCTAATTTATTTTTAAATTCTGCGTAAAATTTTATAACCAAGTAGTTTTTTTAATATTTTATTTATTTTTTTTAAAATACTAGTTTTCAGTTTTGTAAAAAATTGCCGATAGCGCCATTGTTTCTAAGGGTGGAATCTTCATAATTGATACGAATGTTCTATAGAGATGAGAAAAAAGATATATAGAAAGAAATTTGAGTTAGTTGCTACAGAGTGTTCAAAATAAATTTATACATTTCGACTATTTTAAATTGAAAAATCTCAAATTTTTTAAATGGCATACCCTGCATATTATTATTTTTTTCTGATAGATTTTACAAAACCCTCCAACTTTTATTAAGTATGTCATATACCTATTTCTATTAATTTTCGATTTATTTTGAATTCTTCAATTTTTACCTTGTTTTTAATACACTTACGCTATTGTAAAAACATAAACAAATAGTTAATAATAATTTTAATATAGTTTAACTTATTTAATGATTAATTATTATGACGTAATAAATGTTCAAAAATATACCCGTCTTTTTACTATATTTTCCTTCACTTTCCTTAGCATAACGGGCGTTATTGTCCTGCAGGCATCCCATATCCTATTTTCCATATCTACTGGTGTTGTGGGGGGATTCACATAAACACGATCTTTAATGTAGACCCACAAAAAAGTGTTAAGTCACATTATCGAGGGGGCCACTGAATGAATCCATCACTACCATTCCATTTTCGTGGGTAAGGATCGTTTAAAAATTGCCGAACTTCCCGGTGGTAATGAGTAGGAGCTCGGTCTTGTTAAATCCACATTTGTTCCCTTTCAAAGTTAACAACTTCTTCAAGAAGTAGGGGCAATTCATTTTGCAAAAAATTTAGATATCTAGGCTCGTTAAGCGGTTCGCGGAAAAAATATGGACCAATAATTCGAAAATTTAATATTCCACACCATACATTAAGCAACCAGTGGTTTTGGCTTTGAACTTTCCGGACCCAAAATGGATTAACTCTTGAATAATCAGGTTATGGCCGTTAACTGCTCCATTACTGCGAAAAAATAGTTTCATCAGAAAACATTATTTTGGATCAAAAATTTGGATCGGCCTCTATTGCTCCATTCATGGTGGTACAAAAGTTTACTCGTCATTCAAAATCACGGTCTTGGTGTAGTTCCATATGACAGAGATGATACTCGTATTTTCATAAGGTGCGATTAGCCGTAGATTGAGATGTGTCAGATAAGTCAGCTAGTTGACGGCTGCTGACCTGGGGATTATCTTCAACATGAAGTAAAATCTCCATTTCTTTTTCCTCATTGGTAGCATTCTGGTTTACTACTTTCTGTTTCGTATACTCAACCATACGACTACCAACAAAGCCTTCCATTAAGCACTGAAAAGATTTTCTAGATGGTATACGTCTATTAGGGTACTTCGCTCCGTAAAGCATTACTGCCAAAAAGACAATTTTTTCCCGTCTCGCCCAGTATATAAACCATATCAATTAATTCATTTTTAGGAAAAATCAATAACTATTACCTTTATACTCACTTACTACAACAAATTAAACTATTTTTACTTGCTTAATAAATTTGACAATGCCTACATTTTTGTTTTGTCTTGGCAGCTATGATGTTATAGCGTAAGTGTATTAAAAACAAGGATAAAAATTGAAAAATTCAAAATAAATTGAAAAAACTATTAGAAATAGGTATATGATATACTTAATAAAAGTTGGAGGGTTTTGTGAAACCTATCAGAAAAAGTAATAGTATACAGGGTGTGCCATTTAAAAAATTTGAGATTTTTCAATTTGAAAAAGTCGAAAATTTTAAATTTATTTTGAACACCCTGTAGCATCTAACTCAAATTTATATATATATATATATATATATATATATATATATATATATATATATATATATATATATATATTGTGGCCTTTCAATTTCGCCCGCACATTGAGGCGCTATTTTTGTAGCCCCCCCCTTTCTATATCTTACTCGTATTTTATAATTTCTGAGAATGGATTGAGTGGGTATTAATATTAAAAGAACTAAAGAAATTAAACATACACTAGCTCAGTTTTTTTTTCTTGGTAGAGTAATATGGGTAACAGATAATTTTTGTACGACTTTTGGAAATAGTCTCTACAGTTGTTTAAAATTTTAGGTTGTACACATTTTGAGCACCATTCATTTTAAACTAAAAAGGATCTAACTTCAGCTAAAAAATGAAAAAATAGTGAAGGGTTATTTAGTTGTTAAGGAAATTTTTGATATGGTACAACCCTTTTGTCCTGAAAAGTAAAATAGGTGGTACAGTGAAACACTAGCCTTAGACAAGAAAAAAAGGTTTATTAATGACTAAACTAAAAGTTCTAACTTTGGTATTGCTAAATAAAGTCCTTAAATCAGGATTAAAACTTTGCTACATACGATGTTGACGGTTCGTGAGGTTCACTTCACGAGTTATCAGTTCAGTACTATGTAAAACACACTTATCTGCGGGAAAATAGGTCTACGGATGGATATTCTGGTGACTTACGATTTTCCTAAAAGCTTCTAGGCCTGTCCCGGTGGGATGTTCAAAACACAGATGGCTCCCCCTTGGTTACTTCAGTTCTCTTTAGGTTATTAAACTTTTCTTTGGCCCCTAAAGGTCTGGGAATAAACCGGATTCAAAAAAGGCCTTAAATTGAGCACTAAAACCGCTGTCACACAACTCCATCACTAATATCAGTACGGCTATTTGATAGTGAAAGCCTACTGGCGGCTTTCTAAAAAAAAGCCCTTGCTTTGGCTGAGAAAAAAAGAACCTTAAATATCCTTCTCCCTTCCGTATAAATCACGTCTTTAAGATGGCTACTTCCCGAATAAAAATATCTAGCCAATCGACGCGTTAGAAACAAATTTAATATACCCAGCAGACAACTCGCACTGCACACTGTAATGTAAACGATTCAAAAATTCGAGTGAACTACACTGCTTAAAAGTTAGTAAACACTGCTTGATATAAAAATGGAAAAAAATGAATGTTACAATATATATATATATATATATATATATATATATATATATATATATATATATATATATATATATATATATATATATATATATATATATAGAACGCTCGTACCAATTATGAGTATTCCACCTTCAGAAACAATGACGCTACTGGCAATTTTTTACAAAAACTGAAAATTAGTATTTTTTTTTTATATTGAAATATTAGAAAAACTACTAGGTTTAAGGTATATAACATTATTAAGAAAAAAAAGTTATAAAATTTTACGCAGAATTTAAAAATAAATTAGAAAATAGGATCTTCCATTTAAAAAAACGTATGTTATATCGGCCACACATTTTTGAAGTACCCTGTATACTCAAAAATAATTTTAAACTGTGCACGTATTTAAAACAAGGGGAAAATTTAGAAAATCAAAATAAATCGAAAACTATTAGAAATAGGTATATGATATACTTAATAAAAGTTGAAAATCGAAAACTATCAGAAAAAATAAATACAGGATGTGACATTTAAAAAATTTGACATTTTTCAATTTCAAATAGTCGAAATTTATAAATTTATTTTGAACATCCCGTAGTATCTAACCCAAAATTCTTTACATATATATTTTTTTTCATCTCTATAGAACGTTCGTACCAATTATAAGTATTCCACCTTCAGAAACAATGGCGCTACTGGCAATTTTTTACAAACCAAAAACAAGTATTTAAAAAAAAAAAAATTGAAATATTAGAAAAACTACAAGGTTTAGGTATATAACATTATTAATAAAAATGTTATAAAATTTTACAACAGTGAGAAATTGTTTACACAGGGCAGGCTATAAGGGGTGTGCAGCCAGAAAGAAGCCGTTAATTTCGGAAACTAATCACAAGAAGCGGTTAGTTTTTGCTAGGGAATACGTTATTAAACCTCCTGAATTTTGGGAATCCGTAAAATTAACCTTTGGATCTGATAGCAGAAACTAAAGTTTGGAGAAAGAAGAATACCGCTTTTGATATTAAAAACATTTGTTCCCCAGTGAGACAAGGGGGTGGCAGTGTTCTGGAGGGGTTGGAAAGTTACATTTTATTAATGGTACCATGGAACAGCATGTTTATCTACACATTTTGAGAGACAATTTAAGAGAAAGTGTCCAAAAATTAACACTCGAAAAAAGATACATTTTCCAACAGGACCATGATCCAAAACATACCGCAAGCTTGGTGCGATAATAGATGATCCATAATGTGCGACAGCAGCTTCGTACACCTCCACAATCACCCGATGTTAACCCCATCGAGCATTTATGGGAGGAACTTAAACGGCACGTTCACAAACATAATGTTTCAAATGGAGAAGAATTAAAATACAAAACACTGAACGAATGGGTGAACATGTCAGCAAAAGTTACTAGAAAGGCCAACGGCGGTCTCACTAAATATTAGTTTAAACGAAGTTGTTATTTTCCGTTAAATTCCGTCAAACTATTAATGGTAATTGCGTCTGATTTTAACGTGTTTTTTTTCAATGCAGTTCTTGAGTGTATGGAGACTTTCTTGACATTAATTTTGTTTACATTTTTATAACAATGATGTAACTTCTAAATAAAATGTTCTGTAATTGTTTTTAATACTAATCCTCTGTGGTTAAGATTCAAATATTAATTTAAACATGTTTTTCTTATAGTTCCAATTAATTAGTTAAACATAACAGAAAAATAGTATAGAAAGCAAGTGGTGTATGGAGACTTTTGGACTGACTGTATATCAGATGAATTATTCAAGGCAATGCACTCGTGATAATTTTCATTCAATCTACACCCTGTGTGTTGATTAGTACTTTTAGAGATAAGGAGGGGCTGCTACTTTTCGCAGTTTTTCAAAAATAATACAAAGAAAAGTGTGCGTTACATTATATATATTTTTGAACTCATGTTTTTACAAGCTTTCATTTGAAACCCCAATCAATGATCTGGTAAAAAAAAAAATTCACTTCCGATTTCACTCTCCAAAACTAACCCCTTAACTAGGAATAAAAATTTAAAACAAATGTTTATGATCACCACTTATGTTTATTATTGCTGACAATTGTTTCGACACACTGTGTCTTCTTCTGGAGCACGATGTAAATTAACTAACAAAGTATGTTTCAGAATACATAGTTTACCTAATTACAAGTACTAAATTCATTAGCAATATTTACCGTAATACCTAGAATAAGTTCAATAAAGGAGACCCTCCCCCATCTAATTGATCGTTGAGTAATAGACCTGAGGATTTTTTCTGATTAATTTCTACCTGTTCTAAACAATCCAGTAATTTTTCTTTTTTTTTCGTTATGCAAAATTTTGAAATCTTCATTGAATGTATGATTTTCCTCTGTTAAATGTTTGGCGTAATTGGAGTTGTTATTTTTCATTCTAAAGCTATGTTTATGTTCGTTTATTCTTTTATAAAAAGGTCTGCCTGTTTGTCCTATATACATTTTATTGCAACTGCCACAACATAATTCGTAAACACCCGATTTATTTTCTTTTTTTGTTTTGCTTTTATTATTTTTAATATATCGAGATAATGTGTTATTTGTACGGAAAGCGATATTTACATGATTTCTATGGAAAAAATTTGAATTTTATTAGTTAGTTTTGTGGTATAGGTGAGTGTATGAAATTTTTCTTTGTTTAGTTGTTTGTACGGGTACACCAGTCCTATTGCTCGTTTAAACTGTTTTTTTTATTCAAATATTATCAAAGTTGATGGATCCAACAACAAACTTTCCAAAAATTAATTAAAGATGTGCTAAAAGACATAAGCATTTTTACAGAGAATGAAAAAATCAGAGTTGTTTCGATGAACCCTCCAGCTCCAAAACTATGTTCTCTTATTAAATTACATAAAAATAACTCACCAATTCGTCCGGTAGTTTCATATATAACAGCGCCAGCTTTTTCTTTATCAAATAAATTGATTGAGGTTTTGACAAAATATTGTAAATTCACACCTAAATTATAGTATTAAAAATAGTAATGAATTGATAGCAAAAATTAATCCGTTAATTATACCAAGTAACTCCAGATTTATATCGTTTGATGTACAAAATCTTTTTCCTAGTATACCACCATCAGACGCTATAAATTTGGTCCAAAGATTACTCAATAAAAATAATGTTAACCCCATAATTAAACAAGAAATATTAGATACCTTAACATTGTGCTTAGATCAGAATTATTTTGAATTTAACGATAACATTTACATAAGTAAGAAAGGTTTAATAATGGTCCAATTTTATCTGAAATTTTCATGGACCATTTAGAAGAACAAATCAGTAATTCTCATCTTTTTAAAAATTTCTTTTATTGGTACCGGTATGTAGATGATATATTGACTTGCTTTACAGGCACAGATTGATAATTAAAAATTTTTCTAGATTTTATTAACCAACTTCATAATAATATTACTTTTACAACAGAAATTGAAACAAATAAATCGATTAATTTCCTAGATTTAAAATATCAAACAAAATGAATAAACACGATTTTGAAATCTTCCATAAACCAACATACTCAGATATAACTATACACGCTAACTCTAACCACCCAATCACACATAAAATCTCGGCTTATAATAGTTTTATCCATAGACTAATAAATACACCATTAACGGAAGAAAATTTTCAGAAAGAATAACATATTATAAAACAAATTAGTATAAACAACGGATATAGTAGCGATTTCGTAGATAATATTTTAATAAAAAAAAACAATTTAAAAGAGCAATAGGACTGGTGTACCCGTACAAGCAACTAAATAAATCGGGTGTTTACGAATTATATTGTGTCAGTTGCAATAAAACGTATATAGGACAAACAGGCACACCTTTTTATAAAAGAATAAACGAACATAAACATAGCTTTAGAATGAAAAATAACAAATCTCATTACGCGCAAACATTTAACAGAGGAAAATCATACATTCAATGAAGATTTCAAAATTTTGCATAACGGAAAGAAAGGAAAATTACTGGATTGTTTAGAACAGGTAGAAATTAATCAGAAAAAATCCTCAGGTCTATTACTCAACCATCAATTAGATGGGGGAGGGTCTCCTTTATTGAACTTATTCTAGGTATTACGGTAAATATTGCTAATGAATTTAGTACTTGTAATTAGGTAAACTATGTATTCTGAAACATACTTTGTTAGTTAATTTACATCGTGCTCCAGAAGAAGACACAGTGTGTCGAAACAATTGTCAGCAATAATAAACATAAGTGGTGATCATAAACATTTGGTTTAAATTTTTATTCCTAGTTATTATGGATCTCCATCAAGTAACGGCTAAGTCAGTGCAGTAACCCCTTAAGTCAAAATTTAACTTTCAAAACTACACGGCTCTGATAAGGCCATCAATTCCTAGATTAATGCCAAATTTCAACTTTCTATGTCAAACAGTTTCAAAGAAAATTGGGTGTGACAGACAGAAGGGCAGACAGACACCGAAGTGATTTTATAAGTGTTACTGTTAAGTATTACCTCAATTTACGGTCAACTTAATCGACCTTCAGAGCTTACTATCTGTAATTTAATTCAAAAATTCTAGTCAAATGGTAATGTTTGTGATGTTAGACTTGAAAAATGTAAACGTATTGTTGAAATTATCTGTGCTGTAAATCAAAGTATGAATGAAAATCGAGAGCAACCAATTACAGATCGTTTTCAAGAACTTGAACTTTCTTATAGCACTACGTAGAATATTCCTCATAAAGATTTGCATTTGAAGGCCAATAAAATTCAGTTGACCCAAGAACCTAAACGAACATTTATTGGGTAGACCTTTTGCAGATTAGGCTTTAGAGCAACTTGAAATAGACCCATTACTTCATGAATGTATAGAACATTTATAAGATCATCTCCCTGCCTGTCCGCTTATCACACCTGATTTTCTCGGAGCTCGAAGTTATTCTTTAGTGTGAGAAGGTCAAATTTAGTAATTATCTGTTTGCAAGGAAAGTAATGGATTTTTAAAACAATTTCTGCAATATTTTGTATAATTTTGATTCACCCCTGGTATAGTTCGACTATATTTATTGACAATCCGGTGAAGGTAATTTTATTAATGCATTTACTTACTTTTCTTGACAAAATAGCGAGGATCAATATATTAACAGTATTTGTAACATAAAAATTCAATGTCACGTAAACAAATTCAAGATACTCCGTTCAGAAAACCGTCAGTGTCGGTGTAAATTATATTTTCAGTTAATCGAAATTTATTAATTTTGAAAATAAGGTGTAAAAGTAATAACAATTCTTAGTGGGCAATAACATCCCTAAAAATTTCAAATCGATAATTTGATTTTGACACACCCTGACCAGTGGCGTTGTACAATGTATTTATAAGTAACTTTTTACTGAATTTCCTTGTATAATAAATTTATTTCTTGTCATTAATTATATTCCACATGCTCATATCGTAAAAAAAGTTCACGAAAAATGGTTTTTTAAATGTTAGGCGCTTGCTTATTATAGCAATTCGACTTCTTTTCGTCCATAGCTACTAAAGTTTTATGTTACGCCTATGTGACTATGTTTATTTACATGGCGCCAGACATCTTTAATAACTCGCGCATGCGTCTTTTGTTAATTTGTTGATTTATTGGTTATCTGCTTTTTGCTATTTTCTGGGACCTAAATTTTTTCCTATTTTTTTCTTTCAGTTGGTTTTTTCTAGTGAATTTGATATGGTGTAGCTAAGCGGGACGAAGAATCTTGTCTTAAAGAATTAACTAAGAAGCATATTTTTCGTAGAAAATGGCCTGGGGATTTGTTACTTGTGGACCTAACGAAGCTCTTGTAATTTCAGGTTAGATTGTTAGATTAAAATTCTATTTTTAATTAAGGAATCGTAGTTTAACTGTGGAATTTTAATTACTGGGCCAGGCCAAATAAATTTACTATTATTCTGGTTTTCCAGGCCTAAAACATTAATTATATGACATCATCTTATTCCAAATTAAATAATCCATTGACTTTAGATTGTGTTTATGCCCTTGTTTTCTTTTTTTGTTATTTACACTTATCTTAACATTATATGTTTTATTCAATGGTAATAATATTGTTGGTTTATAAACCCAGGTTTATAGTAATTTAAAACAGAATATTAAATAAATGTACAAAGATACTAGAATTCAAAGCAAGGCAAGATTTAGTGACTATACTTGCATACAATTTTATCTGGACGCTAAAGTGAAAAAATTAAAATTTAACTTTTGAGAATGTTTGACAACAAACTAACCATTCTGTTGCCTCACCAGAATACTGAGGTATTTTTAAATTGTCTAATTTTGCCGCTTTTTAGATTATTAGGGATTTACAGGTGAAAAGCTTGATAAGTATTATAGACGTAGTACACATGCTGGGGAGAAATCCTTAAAGAACTACAGGAGCGACATGTTTGTGGAAAAAGTAATTTATGTTGGTCTTGAATCGCTGTAAATTGTAATCAGTGTGAAACACAGTCCGGAGCAAATCGTTCCAAAGTGATGGTGAATGACTTCCTGCTGTTTATGGATATTGGCATGTGTAGCCAGTGTTCAAGCACTCAAAGCGAATGAAGAAATGAATATACTGTTATCTACAAAGCTGTAGATTAGATTCTTGCTTCCTTCCAGCAGATCATTAATGTAAATGAGTAAGAGAGTAGGAGAGAGTATGAAGTCTTGAGGTACACTGGCATTGATAGTGAAGATATTAGAAAGAAATCCATCAACTGCCACTTATAAGGAGTGAGGAATTGAAGAAACACAAAAGTCATAAATAAGACTTTTTAGAAATACCATAAGGGTCTAGCTCAGCCAACAATCCGTCATATCAAACATGGTTAAATGCCTTGGATATGTTGAATGCAACCACTTGAGATTCTTCAAGATATCCATTGATATAATATCTTTCTAACACCTTTACTGTTAATGCCGGTGTGCCCCAAGGCTCCATACTATCTCCTACTATCTTTCTCATTTACATTAACAATCTGGGACTGGGAATCCAATCTACAGCTTTGCAGATGACAGTATGGAATGACAACTATGGAGTACTGCTCCCATGTTTGGGACTCCGCTCCCAAACATACACTGCATTTGTTGGATTCTGTTCAGAGAAGGGCTGTTCGTCTGATTGGAGACCCAGAACGGACCAGCAGCCTTGATTCGCTGGAACCTCGAAGAACTGTTGGTGACGTGAGTTTATTCTACAAGTATTTTCATGGAGAGTGTTCGAAGGATGTAGCCCACTTAATTCCTCCAGAGCGGTGCATGTTAGAAGTACACGTCGCGCTGATTCTTCACATCCGTATGAGATTCAGCTTGTTACTCCTCGTACAACGCGTTTCAAGCAGTCTTTTATATGGACAACATCATCCCTTTGGAATGGCTTACCCAGGACTGTGTTTCCCACCAAGTACAATTTATAGCGATTCAAGAACAACGTGAATCGGTTTTTCCGCACACGTGTCGCTCCTGTAGCGCTTTAGGGACTTCGTTGCAGCATGTGTGCTAGACCCATAAAAAAAAAAATCCAGATGCGTTATTCCAAAGATGTGTTGCATAAATTAGAAAATCTCCTGTTGATCTTTGCTTATGAGAGCCATACGGTTTGATATTATTGAAAGCAGTGTGACTGTCCAGTTAGTTGGGAGTTTTAAAATTTTCTGAGATGTGCTCAATCTTTCAATCAGAAAAATAAATAAGAACACAATAAGAATTTTGAATCCCTTGTATTGGGTTTCAAATAATCAGGCAGGGAAACAATGTACTCACAAAATTCACAATAATTAAAAGACCATAACACTAAAAATTCATATAATATTTTTTAAAGATAATTTGACAATAAGTGGCAGTTTTTCAGACAATCATTTCAATCAAAGAAAGAATTAAAGAATATTGGGAGACATTTACTAAAGGGATGGAAAGTGATCTGTCTGGTGCTCAAAGGAAAGTCGGGAAAATGTTAATACGGAACAAACTTGATATAAAAGACAGGGTACAAACTAATAAAATTACAATTCAAGAATGGCAAACATACTTTAACAAATTATATAAAGAAGAAGAGAATAATGAAGTCATTCTTGAGGAAGTAAATCTAGAAGTAACTTTAGAACAGACAGAAAGAATTATAAGAAGTCTTAAAAATAGAAAAACCTCAAGACCAGACGACATTACAAATGAGATGCTAAAATATGGAGGAGAAAACCTACATCAACAAGTAGCACATCTCTTACAAACATAGTAAAAAATGGACAAATATCTACAGATTGGAAAACTACCATAACAATCCTAATATTCAAAAAAGGGCAAAAGACATCACCCGAAAATTACCGAGAAATAACAGCTCCTGAATACTACCTTAGAAGTATTAACAAAAATCATACTGGAAAAAATGAGCAAGGATATTTCAAATAAGAGAGGAACAACAGGGATTCTGCAAAAATCGATCGACCATAGATGCCATATTTATAGTGAGGCAGATAATGAAAAAAATAGGTGTTTCGTTAATATGGCTCAAGCCTTCAATAGACTACAATTAACAGACATTATAAAGATATTACAAGAAAAGCAGACTACACAGAATGCAGAACAAATATAAAAGTGGGACATCTACTGAGCAAGGAAGTAAAAATAAATCTTGGAATAAGACAAGGTGAATCACTTAGTCACATTATCTTCAACCTCGTCATGGACAGAATAGTGGAGGATCTTTTAAAACTAGAGGATACAAAATGGGTAATACACACTTCCACACAATCTGCTATGCCGATGATGCAGTTCCCATCTCAGATTCTGAGAACAACCCTCAGAAAATCTTTCATGCCTTTAATTTGGAAGCAAGAAAACTAAACATGATTATTAACATAACCAAGACAAAATGTATGGTAGCTTCAAAAGAAGTATTAAGGTGCAAGCTGGAGGTTCAAGGAAGTATTATTGAACAGGGTAATAATTTTAAATACCTGGGAATAATGATAACAAGCAACAGAGATTTAAACAGGGAAGTAAAACAACAATTTATGATGGCATCACTAATAGCAGGTTGCTTGACGGATATAGTATGAAAAATAAATACCTCACAGTGGAAAGTAAAATAAGAATATCTTACAACAGTGAGACTGATTCTCACATATGCTGTAGACACAAGAACTGACACGTGTAAAACAGCACATATGACGAGAACAACAGAAATGTAGGTGATTACGGACATACATGGAAAAATTATCCACGACAAAATCCGCAAAAAAGATCTACAAGAACTAAGTATGATCCAAGAAGTATCCAAATGGACCAGAACTAGAAGAAAACAATGGAATAAATACGTAGATCAGATGGATGACGACAGACTGGTAAAAAAGGCCAAACTCAATAAACCTTGCGTTAGAAGAACAAGGGGCAGACCTTCGAAAGGTGGAAGGAATGCTGGATGTCCACCTAATGGGGATAAAACAAGCAGTATGCCTACTTACCAGGTGTACAAGTATGAAATGCGGATTTCAGACAACAGATGGTGCACCAATGCAGTTTGTGCTATAAAGATTTTACACTGCGCCATTTTGTTGTGTCATCAAGTGTCAGACGCGCACGAGTGATAAATTGGAAAAGTGCGTGCATAGTGTTGTGTTGTGTTGTTGTGTTCAATATGTCGAAATTTATACCAAACAAAGAGCATTCGCGGACAGTATTAATTTTTTTTGTTTTCATTTGAAGAAAACTGCTGTTGAATCATACCGATTACTTCGAGAAGCTTATGGTGAACATGCTCCATCGCAAGATACGTATGAACGATGGTTTCGGCGTTTCAAAAGTGGTGACTTCGATGTTGCAGACAAAGAACGTGGAAAACCGCCAAAAAAATACGAAGATGTGAAATTGCAAGCATTGTTGGATGATTCGGAAACACAAAAAACAACTCGTCGAGCAATTGGGCGTTAGTCAACCAGCTGTTTCTAATCGGCTATGAGAGATGGGAAAGATTCAGAACACCGGTAGATGGGTACCATATGAGTTGAACGATAGGCAAATGGAAAAGCGCAAGAACACGTGTGACATTTTGCTCACTCGGTACAAAAGGAAGTCGTTTTTGCATCGTATGGTTACAGGGGATGAAAAGTGGATTTATCTTGAAAATCCCAAGCGCAAAAAAATTATGGGTAGGCCCAGGCTTACCATCCACATCGACCGCAAGACCGAATCGCTTTGGCAGAAAGACGATGCTCTGTGTGTTGGTGGGACCAGAGGGGCGTAGTCTATTATGAGCTGTTTAAAACCTGGGGAAACGGCTAATACTAAACATTACTAACAACAATTGACCGATTTGAACCGTTCGCTTCTTAAAAAAAAGCCAGAATACCGAAAGAGGCAACACAAAGTCATTTTTCTTCATGACAATGCTCCATCACATACGGCAAAACCAGTTCGCGACACGTTGGAAACACTCAGCTGGGAAGTTCTACCCCATGCGGCTTACTCACGCAGCGCTTTGGTTCGTACGAAGATGTGAAAAAGTGGCTCGATGAATGGTTCGCAGCAAAAGGGGAAGATTTTTACTGGCGTGGTATTCACAAATTGCCCGAAAGATGGGAAAAATGTATAACAAGCGATGGAGCATACTTTGAATAAAGCACTTTTTATCATTCTTTCGAATTTAACGTGTTTTTTTAGAAAAAAAGATCCACATTTCATATTTGTACACCTGGTATATGACACACCATATAAGTAAGAATAAGAAGAAAGAAAATTTTTTAATTACCCACTGTAAAGTGTTCCGTGAATTTCAACTGTGGATCGATTACTGACCCCCAGAGATACATTGGGATCGGCTATGTTGTAGAAAATGTGTATATTTATTCATATATATATATATATATATATATATATATATATATATATATATATATATATATATATATATATATATATATATATATATATCAATCGGTTTTATAACGTCTTCCGTCTTCCGATGCCTAATTTCCACTCTTCCCGGTTTCTCCATCCCTCCTCCTCCAGATCTCTCTCTAGTACTTCCTTGTTGATTCCTGCTCTCCAGCTTTGGCGTGGTCTTCCTCGCTTTCTTTTTCCATGAGGGTTCCAATTTAAAATCTTTTTAGGCAGTCGGTCTTGTGACACTCTCTGTACATGTCCGTACCATACCAACTGTTGGGTTCGCCTTATCGTGTCATTTGGTATGTGGTCTTTTCTGGATTTTCTGGCTGCTCGTCTCCAGAAATCCATTTCTGTAGCTTTTAGTATTTTTTTCTGTTCTTTCCTTTAATGGCCACACCTGGGAGCTGTAAGTTATTATACTTTTCACTATTGAGCTGTAAATTCTCTTCTTATTTTCAATGGTTATGTTTTTGTCCCATAGTATACTATTAAGCATTGCAATCGCTTTTCTTCCTTGGATATTCCTCTCGAATATTGCTTCTTCCAGTGTTCCGTCCCTAGATATTCTCGTTCCCAAATACTTATAACTGGCACAGTGTTTGATGGTGTGTCCTGTGGCCAGTTTCAAGTCCTGCTGTTGTCCTCCGACGCACATGTACTAGGTCTTTTTAATATTGACTTCTAGGCCCCATTTTTCATATTCATCCATAAGTTTTCGTGTCATGTATTCCATATCATCGATGTCCTGAGCGACTACTACCTGGTCATCTGCGAATGACAGCGTGTACAATGTAGTATCGTCATCCAGTGGTACTCCCATACTGCTGCATTTTCCTTTTCCAGTTCTTCAGTGCACTCTCCAAATAGATTTTAAATAGCGTTGGGGATATACAGCAGCCCTGTTTGAGACCCTTTGTGACCGGGAACCCTGTTGTTATACCATATTTGGTTTTCACACTACTTCTTGCGTCTTGGTATAAGGATTTTACGGCTTTAATTATTTCGGTGCTTACATTACTCTGTTGTAGTGTTTCCCACAATCTCATTAGGGGCACGCTGTCGTAGGCCTTTTTTAGATCAACAAACAAGACATGGACTTCCTGATCAAATGCGGTTTTCTTTTCTAGGATTTGTGTCGGTGAGAAGGGATGGTCTATTGTGGATCTTCCTGCTCTAAAGCCTGCCTGTTCTTCAGCTTCTACGTCCGCATATTCCGTTTCTATTCTATTTTTAAGTATTTTTCCGTATATTCTGCTAATAGATCCTGTAACCGTTATTCCCCTATAGTTATCGCAATTATTTTTGTCTCCTTTCTTATGAATTGTTGATATGTATGATATTTTCCATTCCTCGGGTACTTCTGATGTGTTAATGCATCTTTGGAATAAGTTCCTCAAAGCGCTAAATAGCTTTTCAGTGTCGTATTTTACTATCTCTCCTCCTGGGATGTTTCGTGGTCCTGGAGCTCTACCATTTTTTAGCGTTTTACATACTTTAACTTCTGATGTTGTTATCCTTATTGGGATCCTCGTATAACTATATTTGGTTTCCATGTTGGGTACTTTTGAACTCTGGTCTATCTTCTGTTAGCATATTTGTAAAATATTGGTTCCATTTTTCTGGTGTTATTGGTGAGAAGATTTCTCTTTTCCGTTCTGCTCTCTTATTTTTAAGAAGTCTCCAGCTTTCTGTGCTTTTTCTTCCTCCTATGTAAGTGTTGAGTCTTGAGCATGTCTTTTTCCCATTGGTTGTTCTTTTTGTCACTAATCATTTTGCGTACTCTAGCTTGGGATTCTTTGTATTTTACTTTGTCGTTTGTGCTCTTTGAACTTAAGTGTTTGTGATAGCTTTTCCGTTTTTCTTCAATTTCGTATTTAATTTCTTCATCCCACCAATATGGTTTTTGCTGTTTTTCCCTTTTCTCTTGGTACCCTAATGCGTCCAGTGCGGCTGCGTGTAGGCATTCCTTTATATACTTATATTCTTCTTCTATATTAACAATTCCCGTCCGTTGTATCTTTTGGTCCAGTCTACTCTTGTATAGATTTCTGATACTTTCATTTTGTAAGCTGTCTGTATTATAACTTATTGTTGTTTCACTATATTTATTCATAACAATATAAATATAAGTTTCCACATAACCTGATAAGGTAAACTATATTACACTTAAGACTGCCCAAATCATCTATTTCAGGTGAAATATTCTTCTTCGGCTTCAGCATGGGTACTTAATCTGCTAAATGTTTTATTTATATAGGTTTTTGAGATACTGTTGAGGGTCGTTGTCACTGCCACTTAAACATTTACAGATGTCAAAACAAGATTTTTTTTCTAAACTGGCTCTTGACATCTTAGTACCTATTATTTACGGTATATTTATTCTTTCATGTGCTTGGCAGATGTCTTGCTAGTCATTTTATCTCAATAGCATGCTGAAAATAAACATTTTTACAAACATTTAAATGGACATTTCAAACTGTCCAGGCATCAGCTGAGGATGCTGGCAAATTCTGTTATTTAACAGCTCAATAAATATAAATTCTTACAGGTTGTGCAATAACTGCAATAGAGTGTTGTAAAAAATACTATCTGTAAAGCTCTTCTACCTGAGTTTAACCTATCCTTTACCTTCACAAAATTTTTTCTGACTCATTAGTATTATTGGAATTTTAATGTATTATTAATTGTCTTTAAATTCATTATATCTGCTACTTGCATAAATCATCAACATTTTCAGTTAAATACGTCAACGTCGTAACGGTTTATCGTAATGTTTTGTCTTGTATTTGGGACATTTTTATTATTTTCAAAACCGTGACTTTTTAGTTTTGCCCTGTTTAAATTCTGGATATTAAACGCAAATATTTATTTATTCAGTTTTTAAGATAAGGGAAATACATCAGAATTTATAATCAAATTTCTTACTAAATTTATTTTTTGATGATATATAATTAAGTATTTTTAAAATCAGTTAATAGAATATTATATATGTATATATATGAGCATTTCTGTAAATTGTTGGTAAGTTAGCGGTTCAAAAAGAGAGATTTTTTTTTAGTGTTTTCCGTACGGAACACTTATAAGATCACTTCGGTGTCTGTCCGTCTGTCACACCCGATTTTCTCCTCCGAAACTATTTGTCATAGAAAGTTGAAATTTGGTAGTAATATAGGAATTGATGGCCTCATCAGAGCTATGTAGTTTTTGAAAGTTAAATTTTGACTTAAGGGTTTTGGGGGATGAAATCGGAAGTGAAAAAAAAATTTTTTACTAGGTAATCGAGTGTGGTTTCAGATTCTATATTTTAGTTTAGCTTTGTGTCTCTTAGTTCTTTATTAAGATCTTTTTTAGTTACGTTTGTTACATTTTCGTCTTTAAGTTAAGAATCCACTCCTCATTTTTATCGACAAACCACCGTTTGGCAGCCTTTTTGTAAATCTGGAGCATTTTTTCGGCGTTCAAATTGTAGGTAAAAATGAAGAGTCTTCCAACACCTTTTTCCGAAAGATCTCCTCAGGGTGTTTCACGGTACGCTGAATCAAACGGATTAGTATAAATTGACCAGGTTCGTAGAATGATAACATAACTCCAAAATGAAATTTTATCGGAAAAAATTACATACCTCCAGTCTCGATCTGCCCATGCGAGACGGTTTCCTTCTGTGTTTTTCGGTCAGCAAAGGTTTCTTGATTGCACTCTACTAAACTCTACCATTTTAAATCGTTAGCTCGGAGCTGAGTGCGAATCGTTTCATACGATATATCCAAACCTTTCTGCTTCAGTTTCAGCGCCCCTTGGCCCAAAGTTAATTAAAGATTTCGGGAACATACGTTAATAATTATTTTTCGTCCTTGTCCGTCACTTTTCCTTTCGAACCACGTTCTGGTAGATCATCAACATTTTTTTACTGAGAGTATCATTTTAACCCACTTGCTAACGAATGCCCTCGACTTGCCTATATACCTAGCAGCCGTTCTAGGCGTCATCGTCATTTTCAAACCTTTTGGATGTTTACGTAGTTGTGCAACAAATAGGGATTCAACCACGGAATGAAAGCTAGAAAGCTCAAAAATTTTCATAAATCTTTGTTTTGCCATTCTAAAAGTTAGCTCAAGAGTCTCATAGAATCTCGTGTCCGATAGTCAATATATTTAGGGTCAAATGTCGCGAAAATCGGTTTTTTGCAAATATCTTGTTTTCTATGCTCCTATGATGTTTGAAGTTATTACAAAACTTGTAGAGCATAAAATTGTCTACAAATTTGGTCTTAAACCATATTTTATATCATTAACCGTTCTCGAGATAGAGCGCAAAAAGTGAGAAGCGCCCATCCATATACAGGATAACGCTGTCAAACTGTGGAATCAAATGTAGTATAGTTTATAAAATTAATTATTTACAAATATTATAATTATTAAGAAACTTGCATTATTTATTTATTTATAAATGATATCTATAAATAGTATTCATAAATAAGACATCCGTATGATAATATTTAGTTAATTTATATAAATAATAAGATATAATAACCGTCAAGTGCGAGTTGAACTTGCGCAATTAGTGGTTCCGTACGTTGATTGCTTTTAAAATAAAAAATTTTGTTACAGAGGTATAAAATGATCAGTGATTTCACAAGACACACCCAAATGAATTTTCAACAAAGTCTGTTTCCAATCTTTACTGAAATCTGATGACCTTGAAATTTTTGTTTTTTTTTATATACCAGATAAATTATTACAGGTAATGCACATCGTGATAATTTTCGCTCAATCTACATCCCGTGAAGAATATTCCAGAATTTTTTCGAGATAAGGCGGGGGGACAGCGATTTTTTTTTTTTAAAAATAATACAAAAAAAAGTGCACGCAAGTATTACATTATATGTATATTTTTTTTATTCGTGTTTTCACAAGCTTTCATTTGACACCGCATCGCTCGATGACCTAGTAAAAAATTTTTTTTTCACTTCCGATTTGACCCCCCAAAACTAACCCCTTAAGTCAAAATTTAACTCTCAAAACTACATGGCTCTGATGAGGCCATCAATTCCTATATTATTACCAAATTTCAACTTTCTGTGTCAAATAGTTTCGGAGAAAATCGGGTGTGACAGACAGACAGACACCGAAGTGATCTTATAAGTGTTTCCATACGGAACACTAAAAATGAAATAGTTTAAATACACTGTAATTACATTTTATTTATCATAAGTTTATCGTAAACCTATTACAATTTATTTAATTTTAAAATGTAAGGCGATTTTTTGTTCTCTAATTATCATTAGCAGGCATGGAGCTTAATATTCCTCTTGTTCGTCGTCGTCTTCCTCTTGTGGTCGCCCAAAATTGAATTTTCAGACCGTTATCATCATCCTCGTTATCCGTCATATTTGGCTCTAAAAGCCTCATGGACCTCAGATACATAGTCACTTTCTTCATCAAGATCATTACAACTTTACTTGGCTACATCCACAGTTCGCGCCACAGTCTTTCTTGCCGAAGATCGTACCGAGTAGTTCATCTGGTGCTGGTGGTAATAATGTTGTTGTGGGTGCCAGGGTTTCGTTTTGTAATATCCACCCCCCATTCCTCGGATTCTAAATCTTTCCCTAACCAGTTTGGATCTGATAATAGACACGATAGATATGCTGTTGAGCTGCTGCACTTGTAGGTGGAAGCGATGATAACTGCACCGATTTGTTGAGTCTTGCTGATTTGATGAATTGTGTGTACCTAAAATTGCCAATACGGTATTCTGATTTTGTAGCATTATACATTGCGAAAAGAACACATATTCTATTTTCAAACGATGTGTTAATTAATTTATAAACTGTACTATGCACTTGATTCCACACAGTTCACACAGCGTTATCCTATATACGGATGGGCACTTCTCACTCTTCCCGCACTATCTCGAGAACGGTTTAATTATATAAAAATATCGCCGGAGGCCAAATTTGTAGAGAATTTTATGCTCAACAAGTGTTTGGTAATAGCTTCAAACATCATTCGAAGCATAGAAACAAAAATTAATGCAAATTTTTCAACTTCCTAACTTTCATTCCGAGGTTTACCCCTTATATGACTGCACAATAGGAATACAGCCTCGAAGCGCGTATGTAGCTCTCATGTTCGATAACCATAAATAAGGTTAGAAATGAATCTCTTTTCACAAAGTATTGTTCGCAGGGATGCAAACAATAACCTTAAAGAAAATTTCTTTTACCGATTACAAGTTATAAGCCACACGTTCTTACATGACTGACTTTACAATTTGTAAATGTGAAAGACGAAAGGCATTAGTTTGAAATCATGCTCAAAGTATCGATTTTTTTTTTTGTTAATTACACAGGCCAATGAAAGCTTGTGAAAACACGAGTAAAAAATATATATATAATGTAATACTAGCGCGCACTTTTCTTTGTATTATTTTAAAAAATCGCGAAAAATCGCTGTCCACCCGCCTTATCGGAAACTACTTATCAAAAATTTTGAAAAAATTCTGGAATATTCTCCACGGGGTGTAGATTGAACGAAAATTATCACGAGTGCATTACCTGTAATAATTTATCTGGTATATAAAAAAAACAAAATTTCAAGGTCATCAATTTTCAGTAAAGATTGGAAATAAACTTTGTTGAAAACTTATTTGGGGTGTGTTTTTTGAAGTCACTGATCATTTTGTATCTCACCCGTAACATAAATTTTGACTTAAGGGATTCGTTTTGAGGGATGAAATCGGAAGTGAAAAAAAAAATTTTTTTGACTAGGTCATCGAGTGTGGTGTCAAATGAAACTTGTGAAACCACGAGTAAAATATATAATATATATATATATATAGTATATATATATATATATATATAATATATATATAATATATATATATATATATAATGTAATACTTGCGCACACTTTTCTTCGTATTACTTTTAAAAAATCGCGAAAAATCGCTGTCCCCTACCTATCTCGAAAAGTACTGATCAAAAAAATTTTGAAAAAAAACCCTGGAATATTCTCCACGGGGTATAGATTGAACGAAAATTATCATTACCTTTAATAATTTATCTGGTATAGAAAAAAAACAAAATTTCAAGGTCACCAGTTTTCAGTAAAGATTGGAAACAAACTTTGTTGAAAACTCATTTGGGGTGTGTTTTGTGAAGTCACTGATCATTTTATACCACCCTAACAAAATTTTTATTTTAAAAACGATCAACGTACGGAACACTAATTTGTGCAAGTTCAACTTGCACTTGACCGTTATTTTTTAATTATTAGACTCGCAATCGTTTTTGCCGATTTTATATCTTTTAGTCAAATTAACACCCAGGTACACTTTTCTTATGTTGTTTGACCTGCTAACTTTTATGTAAAGGGTGTTTCAAAATGACTCACATTTTAATTTATTAAGAAAACGTATTATTTATTTGAAAAAGT
This sequence comes from Pachyrhynchus sulphureomaculatus, assembly GCA_019049505.1. Classification (NCBI taxonomy): domain Eukaryota; kingdom Metazoa; phylum Arthropoda; class Insecta; order Coleoptera; family Curculionidae; genus Pachyrhynchus; species Pachyrhynchus sulphureomaculatus. The sequence continues at coordinate 137,706,818 of CM032453.1, forward strand.
ACGAATATTTTTATTTTAATATAAGGTACAAACATGGAGGTTATGATGTGAACACAATATCCGATAAATGGCCGTCTCGACCCTGTTTGCAAACGTTCACTCTTTTGACGAAATTTTCATTACCATTTTGGCATAATTGCGGACTAATTTTATTACTGGTGCGTCTAATTTTCTTCCTTGAGCTCCGGAATGGTCTGTGGATCATTGGCATACACTTTTCCTTTCAGAAAACCAAAAAGAAAGCAGTACGCAGCCGTCAAAATCGCATCATCTTGATGGCTAATTCACATCGCCGCTGCGCGAGATAACACGACCATGAAACTTCGTCTGCAATAACTACTGCATTGTTTCGCCCGCAGTGTAGCAGGTTGCGCCATCTCGTTGAAAATATATGTCTTCCAAAGTCGATGCCGTTCAATTCATTCCATAAAAAGTTGGTTAACATGTTTACGATAAACAAGGACACCATTGACGGTAACCCCATTTCCAGCAGCATTTCTAAAAAAGTACGGCCAATCACTCCTTCAACCCAAATCCGCATCAAACAGTGACTCGTGGTGGACGCATGGGAAGCTCTTGGATCACTTGTGGATTTTCGGTCCTCCAAATTCAACAGTTTTGTTTATTTACATAGCCACTAAGTTAAAAATGCGCCTCATCGCTGAAGATGATTTTCTTCGAAAAGTCACCATCGATTTGTTGATGCTCCATTATCCAATTGGCGAATGTACGGTGCCTGGCGCATGGTCTGCTGGCTGCAGTTCTTGTGTCAATGTGATCTTGTAAGCAGGCAAATGCAGATCTTTCGTCAAAATTCGGCCTTGCACAGAGCATCTTGAAATGTTCATTTATTGAGCACGATGGCGAATCAAGATGGAAGGACTTTCGTCAACCCTCGCACTCACTGCGGCTATGTTTTCATTCGACCGGCCACTACTTTTTGGGCTCAGAATTGAACCACTAACCTCAAATTTTTTCGATTAACTGCAACCACAGTGTTGCGAGATGGTACGTTATGATGACCAAAAGACGTGCGGACTCTTCGAACCCTCTCTGCAAAATGTTCACCATTTTTGTAGTGAATTTTCACAATATCTATGCGTTACTCGATTCGTGTGATTCTCCATGACTAACTCTCAATACTTCCTGATGCCAGTTGTCAAAGGTTAGTACATACGCCATAAAAAAGTGGCCCGCAATCGCCACAAAAAAATGTGGCCCGCAATTGTCAGGTAATTTTGAGACACCCTTTACCCTTGTTGATATTAGGATATCGTTTTTCCAAGTTATGGTCAGATTTTAGCCACTTTTTGGTCAGAAAATGGCCGTCGTATTTAAAGATATTAATCTTACAGCCAATATACATTGCATGGATAAACTTATATGGTACATTATATATTGATTTTTGACGCTTTTTACGGCACTTTAGCAAGTTTTTGCCTTTTTCGGTAAAAATTTGCATATTGAGTTGTAAAAAAAAAGGTTCTTAAAAAAGTTGTGTTCAGCCGTGAATAATTGTTTCTAGATGTCCAAGAAACGATTTTAATCGAGTCTAATGAGTGTCCCTTTCAAAAAAAATGTGTCTCTGTAATTGTTAATTGAAGATTTTGGGAAATCATTTTTTCGTCCTTGTCCCACACTTTTTCTCTTGAACCATGTTCTGGTACATCATATTTTTTAACTGAGAGTATCCTTTTAACCACTTGCTAACGAATGGCCTCGACTTGCCGATATACTTAGCAGCACGCTATATGCGTAATTTTTGGATTTATGGATGACTACATAGGAACACAGCCTCGAAGCATGAAGCGTAATGCTGCACTCATGTTCGATAATGTTGTAAACCAATTATTTTTATTATTATATAAACTATATTGTTTTGCCCCTTTAGCTACGCCTATGAGTTTAATACAAAGCCATAGTTTAACAACAACTAATTCTCAATAAAAGATAATACTTTGTACACTTACTAAATGAGCTCAGTAAAACAACTACTTTTCTACAATTAAATTTATTTTCTTTGTGGAGAGCCGCACAAGTCGCCAAGCTCGGTAATCATTAGGATGATAGGTAAATATTTGTTAGTTATTAAGAGTACGCCTAATTGGTAAATTTTAGAGAGAGTAAATGTATAATAACTAATAGGCAGTCAGCTACAGAAGACATTATTAACTTTATTATTATTATTCTTAGTTATGTGTTATCTGGCGCTGACGGAATACTGCCATAGTTCTCAAAAACTGTGCGAGGGAACTAACACCTAGTTTTCTGTAGACTTTTCAACCTATCCCTACAGAAAGGGAAATATTTCATTCTGCCTGCTGGAAATGTGCCACAGTTCATCAGCGATATCTAAAAAAAGGCAAAAGACCTTGCCAATACTACCGACCAATCACACTGCTTTTAATAATATCGAAAGTCATGGAAAAGGATATCAAATCAGCATCTTCTAAAATAACTTGAAGGATTCAACATTATTAGCGATCACCAATATGGCTTTCGTAAAAAAAAGATCAACGGGAGATCTTTCTGACTTATGTAACACATATTTGGAACAACGCAATTGATCACTTTGGAGAATCTCGAGCGGTTGCTCTTGACATATCCAAGGCATTCGACCGTGTTTGAAACACGATGGGCTGTTGGCTAAGCTAACGTTTCTTAGGGCATGTCTGAAAAGTTCTGTTCGTGGCTGTCATGTTTCCTCAGAGAGCGCTCTTTAACGAGCACTGGCAGTCGACGGATTTCTGTCTCTTACTCTCTTTGTCATTTATATTAATGATAACCGCTGGAAAAGACCGTAGAATCCAATCTATAGCTTTGCAGGTGACAGTACACTTATCTCTTCATTCATTTTGAACGCTCGGACATCGGCTACTCAGACGAATATCCGCAGACAGCAGGAAGTCATTCAACTTAACAAAGACCTGCAAGAAATTCTATCTTGGGGTGACAGTAACCAAGTGGAATTTAACGCTACAAAAAAGAATAACAGGGCGGCAGTTTTCTCTAAAAAAGTTAACGTTGCTGAACCCGACATAGTTATGTCGGGGCACTCCATCCCTCTAACATTCATCACTCAAATTGTTGGGGCGTTAATTTGGGAGTAAATATGTCCTGGCACGAACATGTTGCAGGCATAGCAAGGAAAGCTAAAAAAATTGGGAATATTATTTCGAACCAGCAAACTTTACACTCCATAACTGTTAATCTCATTACAAAGCTCAAATTCGGACCAACTATGGAATACTGCTCTCCATGTTTGGAGCTCCCGCTCACAAACATACACTGCATTTATTGGATTCTATTCAGAGAAGAGCTGTTTCGTCTGATTGGAGACCCAAACCTTACCAGCGGCCTTGATTACCCAAACCCCTCGTACAACGCTTTTCAAGCAGTCTTTTATATGGAGAACATCAAACTCTTGTTGGAATAATTTGCCCAGGACTGTGTTTCCCCACCGAGTACAATTTACCAGCGATTCAAGAACAACGTGAATCGATTTCTTTTCTTCGCACACGTGTCGCTCCTGTAGCGCTTTAGGAAATTTCCCTGTAGCACGTGTGCTAGACCCATAAAAAAAAAAAACAAAAAACAAAAGACATAAAAGGCATTAATATTAGCAATAATATCAAGTATTAAATATTGTTATTACGAGCATTGATATTTATTATATTCATACCAAGCTAATAAATTTTTATAAAATTTACTTAATAAAAAGTTACAAGTTTTATTACGTGTTTATTTTTGATCGACTTACAAACCAGTAAAGCAACCGTCGGTTGCAACAGAGTACTATTTAACCATAAATAAGGCTAAAATGAATTTGTTTCCACAGGACTTGGTTTCGCGGGGGTGTAAAGTTATTGGCGGCAACGATTTTACTGACTGACTGTGCTTGTTAAATAAATTTTTTTGAGCCAAATCCAAATTACAACCTTAACGATGATCCTCTACTTAATATTTGCTTAAGGACCAAGGTGATATCTAGAAAATATATTAATTAATTTGTAAAAATGTTGTCATTTTGAATACAATAATATATAATGTCCTATAATTGTGTGTTATATACAGTCCCTGGCCAAATTATAAGACGCACTGTATTTTTTTTAGTAATTTTATGTTTCTTATAGAGTTTTTATGCCAATAATGGTATATTTTTAAACTACAATATTATTG